>JBAJMU010000002.1:14838437-14863230 GCA_037952995.1 Hyposoter didymator
CTCGTGACCAAATCAATCAGGGTCAGTGTCATTTATAATACGATTCTCGAATTTGCATCGTTCCAACAAAAAATTACGCTTTTTTTTTCTTATCAATCATTCTTCGAGTTGTCACTGTTTTATTAATAATTTTTTTGTCATTTTCACGAAGATATTCATTTCCAAAACACATTTTGTTTGAATTGGCATTTTTATTAGTTCAAAAAATCAGCATCGTCTTTTTTTAGCACCGCTGCAAATCGCGGGCTGAAATATTTCATAATTTCGATTCTAGTGAAGAGGTTTTTTGCAAGGTCGATTGGGAAGACGGAGGTACTCACCGACATTGTGATAAGGGCCAGTATTATTGAGATCACCGACCGGTGGTGCAAGGGTCGCATTATGAAGAAGAACGTTACGCTGAGCCTCGTAAGGACTGTGGCCAACGCTGTGGCCCGAATATCCAGAATGACCCGTGTGACCAAAATGATCTGCTCCTGGGCCTTGCATATGAAATAGTGAAGCTATGTCTTGCCATCGCTGTTCCTGCAATCGCTGTTCCATGCTCATTGGACGCGGGAATGGTACGCGACTCTGCAAGCATGTCAAAATAACCATTTTACAAATATTCATATAAATTTTTTTTCAAAAAATCATTACGGTCAAGTATTCCTGGCCACGTAGTTCATAGAATGTTTTCCAACAGTTTTTCAAACAAAATTTGTCCATGTTGAAGTTCTTGTTCGTGGAGAGCAAGAAAATTCATTTGCGGCTCTAAAAATTCGTCCCATATTTTGGAAATTTGGAACTTCATGCACATATTGAAGGAAATAATGCGGTTGATCGATAAAAAGTTAAAAATTTGTTGCGTTTGAATAACGCGAAATCCAAAGCCATGTAAATTCGTAAAAAAAATTAAGTAACGATGAAATTAACACAAGTTCTCTCTGATTCTAAAAATATGTTTGTTCGATATCGGTGTAGTATTCATTGTCTTTTTTTAGGTCGTATCGATGGATTAGCTGTCAAACGGGACGAATTCCGCAGGCGCGTCTACCTGTCAAGGTGTCAACCGGTTATAGACGAACATAAGCGGAAGATTGTAAGAGAGCGAGCGAGAGCGACACAGACAGGCCTCCTGCTGATCGCGTAGGTGTCGGTGGCCACACAGAGATATTCGACAATATTAATCGTCCGCGAGAGAATACGCGCGGGGACGAATCTTCACGATCGCGTCAGAGCTCGTCAATCATTTTTTTCCAACCGACCATACGACAATGAATATTACTCGATCGCGGTATATGGAACGTGTTACGAAGCGGGACAAGCGCGAGAGAGAACGGCGGAATATACTGACGGAGCGAGAAAGACGGAGAGGGAAATATTTATGCACGAGGCTTGAATCATTGGCCTGCGAGAAGCCAATCGAGGGTTGAAACCAGAATCTTTTTCAAACGCCGCAAAAAATCTGGACATTGCACGAAATACTACATTTTTTCGATTAATTACGAAATTGCAAATTTCCACCAGCCTCTCCATTTTCTGGTAAGTTAACCTGTTAACCTGGTAAGTTTTCTGGTAAGGTAACTTTAACGCGATAAAAAGTTTTCGGCCTCTTGATTAAATAATTTCGAAAAGAGTGAAAAAAGTTACGAAAATTCAAGTTGAAAATAATAAATCAAAGTTTTTGTCTTTACTTTCCGTAGTTGCTTCATTAATTCAACAATTTATTCTCGTTATGTTGTTCCTTGCTTGTCGTTTGTTTCGCTATTTCTGTTTCTCGAGTTGGAGGTTGCACGGCGAGACAATATCCGGCGTAAGTGTGGCACTCGTATTGCCTCTCGCCCATCTACCGGTAGATCCTAATGTTCATACATCTCGTACGAAAGGCTCTAATGCGCGTTGCATGAAAATAAAAAATAAAATAAAAAGAAAAGAAATTCGAGGCGTAAGATGAATAGGGAAGCTGGTCGAGAAGAACGCGAAATGTTGGATTGTTGTCCGGTGCATCAATCAGGTTTGCCACGGTGCAATCTGTCGAGGTTGCTCCCGACGGGTTTCGCGCGATTCTTGCTTGTCAGCGCACCTGTCGAGTCCTCCTCGCACACAGAGAAAGATGCGCGTATCAAATGTAGGACGAGTACTGTCGCTGTGTACCAGAAGACGAACACCGTTCATACGGTGTTTGTATAATGAGAAATTTGTCTTTCACCCATTTTTCCACGACCTCAAAATATTCAGTAACGATCCAGTTGCGAATCCATTTGAATCAAGGATCTCAATCCTCGACCAGATACGAAGCTATGTGCGATTTTATCAATCGACAATTTGCACTATAAAGTTTCGTGAGAAACGTAAAAAATGCAAATTTTCAACATGAAACATTCTTTATGCTTCACATTCGATTTTGGGCTCGTTTTTTTTGTGGGTCCAGGAACTTTCATTCTCGGGAACTCTGATATTGTAGAAAAAAATGTATGCAACCGCGAAACTCATGCATATGGAGGAGGCAGCGGCGAATTACTCTGTAATTTCTTCTAAAAATTGGAGCCTTTTTTCGTTGTTTTTCGCTTAATGTCGAGCCTGAATAAATTTGATTCCAAATGATTGTTCTCTTTGGCAGGAACTAGATTGCGAGATTGCGAACGTTTGTGTTCACCAAGTCCTGCGAGACTCGGCCACTGCGGGGAACGCACATGAGAGCGTCTGGCAAACGATCTCTCCTTTGGTGAACGAGGAGAAAAAAGAGAAAATGATGTTGCAAGGAGAGTCTTGAGTATACCGTGAAACGTTCTCGCAGCATCCTAGGAAGAAGCATCAGGAAATATATGTCTACCGAGAAACAAGCAGATGTTTGAGCAACGCTGTCGAGGACCTTCTAGGCCAACGAGGTTCGCTCTCTCTTTTCCTCTCTTCTCATTTTTATCCTTATATCTCTTTCCGCTAATTTTCTCTCCTGGCAACTCATGAGGTGGTCCGAAAATAACAGTGACATAATTTTCTAACAAAACATTTGTTTCTCACGGAAATCTCAGCAATAAAAAGGGGGCTGGGTGAGCGGAGGTCAGGATACGTGTGAAAAATGTTTGATACTCAAGGTTGAAACTAATTTCATAATCTTTCCATCGTAGATACTAATCCAAAACGTACGAACGATGTTCATTAGTTGCGACGAAGCCACAAATATCAATCGATCAACCTGCTACCGTTTGCTTTCGGATCGCCTTTCACCCTGAGGTTCGCACCCTCCGCATGGTGTTCGGTTTGTTTTCATATTTTTCTACGTGGCTTCTCCGAAAAGGGACTAGAGAAAACATTGTGAATGAAAATATTGTCAGGGCGTAGGAATTAGGATTGTTTTGAAGATCAGGGCGAAGGTATGTCAGGTGAAAAACGAAATATTTAGATAGCTAAGACTTTTGATCTCGCAAGGGATCGAAAAAAGACGTCAAATTCTCACGGTTTGAAAAGTTGGAAAGAAAACCGGTTGAGTTCTGCAATTTACGTAGTCGCACTCAGTCCGGCACGAATTTACTTTTATGCTTCTTTGCTGCGCAAAGATTGTTTGTTCTTTGGGTTTCTCGCTAGTAAAGTCGTACTCAACGAGACAGAAGGATGGAATAAATTCGCTTCACACATTCTAGACATCAGGGGATCGAGAAATGGGCAAATTCGTCCGCAATGCTCGCGCTGTATTTACGCATTTCACAGTGCATAAGTCCGCGACAGATGTGCTGCTTCGTCGCGGAATTTTATCTCTGCAATACGGAACACCTATGCTCGTATTAACAATCGACGGCTGTTGTTCTGCCCCCCGTTGTCCACTTTACGAGCTTGACGCGGTTCGTTCATTCGCGTAAATTGCGACCTTCTTACTTCGACGCCGGAAATGTCCAATCGCTTTTTTCTTCCTCCTCAATTTGCACAGTTTTGTCTTCAATACTCGTCCGATACGAGTCACTCGACTTTCCTTTTTCCGATTCGAACCGTTTTTTTCCTTTCAAACTTATTTCTATTGCAGATGGCATGAATTAAGTTTGATTGCGAGCATCGACAGACGAGAATCCACTTCAAATAATGCCCGTCAATGTCGTACCAACCAGGAAGGACATGTACTGAAGGAAATCATTGAAACGTCGATTCGCTCTGTAAGTCGAAGAGTTTGAAATCTTTTTTTTCACTTTACCGTTTTCCCTGTAAACCTCATTATTAGCTATAGAATATTCTTATGTGGATTTTGGGCCTCGATAAAAAAATCGACGTTATTTTGTCCTCAAGGAAAATGGTAATGACGAAGAATAGTTATTGCACGTTCAAACAACGAAATCAGCGAATAGCCACCGAATGAACAAAAATGTTGCTCTTTAGCTTGACGTTTCTTTTTTTTTTCATATGTTAGAGGCGAAATGAATTCCAATTCGAATTAATGATGCTCAGCTTTCTCGCAACGTATAATAAAACTTTCAATTCGAAAAGTAGCGAATGACCTAGCCGGATTTCTTGGTAAAAAAAGAGGAGCAAGCGTTTCTCGCGCGATTGGAACGAGGGTTTGATAGTTGGGTGGGAGGGCTGAGAACAGGATACACGTGAGAGAGTAGACTAGAATCTGCTCGTGGATAGCGACAGCGATAATTATTCAGTCGAACGTATTAATTGAATTAAAAAATTTTGCAATTTGTAGTTTTAACGACCTGTGATCGTCCCTCTTGTCTCGCGTCGTGCCAAGTGCAACTTCATGCTCCGACAACATCGTGGCCATTTGATTCATGAGACGCTGGTCCTTCTGATTAAATTTTACAATGTTCCTTACAGCCTCGTCGTCGTCGATCATTCTCCTGCCTATTCACGTCTCGAAAATCCGTAACTATCTACAAGTGGAAAAATCTTGGCCTGTTGTCTGTAAATATTGTGGGCAGATGAAGGATCCTCAATATATTTTTCCAGTGGACTCTCAAACGTGTCCGCTCTTGAGGAACGCCAACAATAAAAATTCGGAGAGCAAACATGCCATGTTTACAGTCACGGAGGAGAAAGGTTTGGAAAATTTGTTTCTCACCCGTCTGACATTTACTTTGGTAATATTAGAAATCAACATTACGTTATTGTATCTATTTTCTGTGGAACTATACTCTAGAAATTTAACTTCACACTTGATAATCTCATAAATCGAGGAGGCGTGGCGAAGAATATATGAAAAAAAAAAATCATTAAGACGTTTATTTGCGATAATAGAAAATAATTGTTTGCCTGGACAGTGAATGTGTCAAAAAAAAAAAAAGGTGTCGAATTTAAACGATGCAAATTTGAAGAGACTCGGAAAATAAATTTGAAAATTTGGGTACACATTAATATTATTTGAGCTCGAAATGTAGGTATTCGTGTATTTGTCAAGTCGATTAACGTTTTTGCTTCTGCGTTACGCAGCCTCATAATTATTCATCGTTCGTGGTCGATGCTTTTTCGTTGGTACGAAGCTCATTTAGCTTCGGAAGAGAGGCTGTGAAGTAACTATTTCACGAGACGCATAAATCATAAAGGCCCGAAGGAAGAGAAGGACTGACCGTAATTAACGATCGCGAGGGATATAATCTCCTCGTGTGTGAAGTCTGATGGGGACTCATGAGCAAATCACTTTGCACGTACCGTCAGGAAAGATTTTCAATAAAACACACAGCCACAAACGAATAGTTTTTTTTCGAGTTAATGAATTGTGAAAAAAAAAGGGAAAATTACAGTTAAATTGGCAGAATCCTCGCAGAAAGTTTGGAGCTTTTACTCTTGCGTCAGAAGAGATGAAAATATGTCAGGCTGGTTGAATTCTCGTCACGGTGGAACCGTAAAGTAATTACCTCGAAAACCTTGGCAATGTTGGACTCGGACAAATGTAATTTTGATAGTAGGCAGCTGGCCGTGTGTGCAAAAATCATAACGCCATTGAATTTCCGAGCCGAGACGAATTTCAGTAACGAAAAGTTACCGATCAAACATTCTTTCGCACTGCATGGAGATTCGTGTATGAAACATATCTGACCAATAAAAACACCATTTTTGTTGAATAACAAACGCACGCTCGTATGAACCGAGAGAGAGAGAGAGAGTGGGGGAAAGAAAGAAATAGAGAAATAGAGAAATATATTTGGTCCTCCTTATCGCGAGGCTCGAAGTAGAGGTTGACACGTTTTTATAGGCAAAGAGGGACATAATCCTCGAATAAAGGAGGGCTTCCGTCTGTTGGCCACTTAATTACGACTCAAGACTGTGGGAGGTCCGCTCACTGCTGTCAAAACTTTAGACCGACTTGACGACTCTTTGACCATTCGAGGTTAAATATGAAAAGATTTTGACCAGAAGCAATGAAGAGCCAGGGAAATGTTGTGTACCTGTCTATTGCCGGATATTCTTCAACAGGTCAACACTGCGAGAGAAAATAGAGAGAAAAAAGGTCAAAGATTATTTTCTCATTCCTACAGTTCCGTACCTGCAAATGGTACGAACGAAGACTGAGTACGAACGAAGACTGAGGGCAAGAGAAAGAGAGATGGAAGGAAGAGTCGTTCGTTCCACTGACAAATTTGCTGACGAGAAACCTCCTTCGCTACTGATCTCTCGTTGACTCCTTTCAAAGATTTCACTATTTTTAACGGGGCGATATATAACATGTGTTAAATTTGCCCATCGAGAGGAGTTCCATAAATCGTTGAAGCGCCATAACTGTCAATCGTCAAGCGCTACGAGCGCGTTGTTACCGTGGACTTTACTTGGCAAAGAGTTGGCTCTCGTTACTTTTATTTATTTTCTTAGTCCGCTATTTCCGCTGCGCCATTTGCATCTCCATTTAACCAGAACTGCAATTTCATTAAAACATCACCATGCGATAGTTTATCAAAAATCTTACAACATTCTTCTCCACATTTCAAACGATTACGTTAAATTACGCGAAAACAAAACGATTTTTCAAACTTTATCGATTTTGTCGATGCCCGAATCATGATTTTTCTCCCTTCGATTGTACATGACCGCCCATTCAATGTAATGGATATAAAGAAGCTTGTTAAATAATACACAAAAAAAAAGAAAACAAAAAAAGCATGGTTCTCTGGCCAGAACGGAACGCTTAGATAATCGAGAACAGTATACAATGTCCAAGCACAGAATGAGATACAAATGAGTAGATGTGATGTAAAGAAGAAGAAGAACAAGGAAACGAGAAGAAAAAGAATAGCAAATGAGGGAGAGAAGGGAGTCAACCTTATAATACAACTTTATAATAGGTAGGACATTACGTACGTCAGTGACACTGTGGGTAGTACAGCACGAGGTCTTACATACATACAAGTACTCTCTCAAAGAAGTAGCAATTACAGGTGACTAAGGTCAGTGTTAATACGACACTTGCGTGAGAGTAGGAGTTCCAAAAATGATACGGTTTGCGAACGAACTGGCCATGCTCGCTTGCGTAATAAATATCTATACATGCAGTCATTTATATCTGTATGTATATATTCTTTGGTTTACACAATAACGTACTTTAGAGTGTACGTGAGGCTTTAGTGCATACACATGCTTTTGTTTTGTCTCATTTTCGTCGTTGTATACTCCGAGAACACAAAAGTCTCCCGGTCACGAAGAATATATTAATTCAGAACACTCCATTTTATGTATAGCATGGAAACGACTACGAAGTACGGGCCAGTAATTAATTGTGTGTGTGTATGGGCCGTTTTAAGTTAAGTTGACCTTGAGAACTTGGAATTTTTACTCCAATTGTTGGAAAAACATTGATTCAACTCCAAAAGCACGTTTTCGAAGTTTATAATGAAGCTGCTAGAATCTCGTTAGAGAACTAGAAAGGTTTCGTTCAAATGCTTCAAATTAAATGTTTGAATACGATTTTTTTGCTAATTCTGATCAATGGCAAGATCTTTTTGGATTGTAGGCGCACAGGCACTTTTTCTTGTGAGTTTTAAAGGTTAGAGAATAAAAAAAGCGTAAGATGATTGGAGCGAGGCCAATTTTATGCAGAATGCCCGATATTTATATAAGATCGGAAGGCTTTTCCAAGTGCCTCACGGTCGTCGTAATTACATGTTAGGGAGTTTGTCTGAATGTGCTTCTCGGGTGGAGTAAAGGTCGTCATATTGTATACAATTATTAGCACGAAATTCTATATCACTTGGCTTGCCTCTTTATTGCAAGATATTTTAATGTGCGTTAACGACAACAACATCGTAGGCAGCTCTGAACGTTTAGCATTTTGAAAAATAGATCTCGGTTATTTATCGGTCGAGAAACGAATCAAATTGTTATGTTGACGCTTTTTTAGAGGCGTCTTTGTTTACCATCTGTATTTTAACCAATTTGTGGTCTGCTTACTGTGTCAGAAGATTTTTCATTGATAAGCAAAACTTTTGAAAATATGGCTGATTACGTTCAATGTTCTGTTTGTTTAGCTCGAGATGTCGAAGTGATTTATTTGGTACCTGAAAAAATCCTTCGTCGACAATGAGATTCCAACATTCTGGGCTCGTCGGGGATAAATTGGCCCGATTGTGGTACGTTTGATTATCCGATCGGAGAATCTGATGCTGCACTTCGTTCATGTGGTTCGTTATTCGATCATTCGGGGACTCAGTACGAGCGATTGTTCGTTTTTGTGTCGATAATACAGCAAAGAACTTGGGGAAAAGTGGCTCAAGTGGCTCGAACCACTTTGCGAAGTATCCAGACGAAGTTCGTATCGTTTGCTCGTCGATTGACCGAGCACACAGGCTCGAATATAGCGAGACACGCGTGCGTCGAGTCCTAAGAGGACTCGGATTTTAAGCAAACACTCGAAAGGACACTCCAATCCAGTGACAACATTGGCTCGACTCTCAAATCCTCACGATTGTCATGAAACGGTAAGAACTTTGTCCAAGTCACTTCTACACGTTGTTTCTTCTTAGATATTCAGTTCCTCGATCGATAACAACTTGACGGTCAATTTTTGCGTCCGATATTTCGTGACGACGAAAAATCAGCTGTGTTTTTCTTTCAGACTATTATTTCTTTCCTTGATCTCACCAACGATATCACTTTTTACGAATTCTCGTTCACGAGAGTCGCGATCATTGCCGTTAGCCCTGCCAGCAATTTGAAACTCTAGATTTTGCGTCGAAATAAGAAAATCTCGAGTTTTTCGCCTCGATTACTTTTCACACGGTCACAAAAAAATCTAGCTTAAGGTATTACTGAGGGAATAGAAACCATCGATCAAGAGAGCGCCATCGAACATGACAATAAATTATTCTCGTTTTCGCGTTCTTCGGGTTGACAAAGTACAACGATATTTATCGCGTCAATGAAAAACCGCGTGTCGTTGACGATCGTGGACGCGAAACGGCGAAGCAAAGTCTTGTCGCGCGCGCGCTCCGACAGAAAGTACATCCACCGAGGAGACTTCCATGCCATAGTTGTTCGGGATGAGACCCGGTAGCTGAATCGAAAGGAGGGGATTTTTCCAACATGATTGGCTCTCCGATGCTTCAGGTGTCTCTCCACCACGTGGCCGCACAACCGCAAACACGAAACGTCATCTGGTTTGGGTCATTGTCACGATTTACATGTAACGTTTGCTCTTCCTTTTTCTTTCTTTGTTTATTTTACGTGAAAAAATGAACGGCGCTCTTATTTCCTATATGGACGAAAGATTTTCTTTCATAAATTCATGTTCTTTATAACAAATCAATTTTTCGTGACATACAACGAAAAATACAGATTTTTTATTTTCATTCCAAACTCGAAAAATTTCCATATTTTGTAATTTTTCATTTTTCTGGTCATGTTTTTCGAAAAAGTATAAAAATCAGTTGACTAATTATGAAAAGTTTGTTAAAAACTCATTTTCCGTAGAATTTATGCCACTGATAATAATTTTTGTCGTTCCAACTTCTTTACGAAATTTTTCAATCGGGTTTTCGAGATCAACGATCAGTAGACCGGGCGAGACCGAGATTCATGTTCATCTTGTTTACCTCTGCAAGCGAGACCGCGTGGACCAGGCCAATCGATTGATTAGAATTGATGTTTTATACCCTCGCCTATCGATAAATCATAATCCACAGAGACACGAACTTTGTTCGATCGTTTATTTGACGTTAGGACGAACGACATTTTTTTCTCTCCGATGGAGCGTCATTTATCGAAGATCGAGATGATCCGAGTTTCTCGGGGTCAACAGTGTCACGGTATCTTTACCGAGATTTGACTGTTTGATGTGAATACAATGCGAGTCGTTACCAATCACTCGGACTCTTACTTTGCTCGACACTTTTTTCTCCAACGATACACGTTAACGGTTATCGAGAAAAGTAGGTTGAAAAAAAGTGCAGGAAAGAATCCTTTTCTTTTTTGTAAATGAGAAATCTCACTCGCACTCCTTAAGACTCGAATTTCCAGCAGAATTTCGACCAAATTAACAGAAAATACCTCAGGGAAGAAACAAAATAATCAGGAATGCGTACAGATTGAAAAACGAGTACTTTAGAGAATTTTCCATGGAAGATTACCTGACGTAAATACTTCCGATCTCTACCTCGACCTTGAAAAATGAGATACCAGCAAAATTGCCTCGATTGAGTGCAAAAAGGGTTATTTCATTTTTCTAAACAAAGAACCCATCAATTGACTCGAATTGCTTTCCAACCATACGAGATCGAGACACAAAAGACGTACTCGTCTGTATTTTTTTTGTTGTTCACATCTCGGTTGATCACGCGACGGTATCGTTTTACACGCTCGCTTACATATAAGCCAAAGAAGACATGAACGAAGAAGGTTTAATTGCAGGTTAAGCGACAATTACAATTAGCATTGCAATCATAACTTCACGGGTATCTTGAAAATTGTATCCGACGATGTAGAACATAGTTCAATCCCAGGAATTTGACGCCAACATTTCCAATTTATTCTTTTTTTCTGACGAACCGTTATTAGCATATCAACGAATAAGTTCGAGCCAGCTGCTTTCAATCAGCTTTTTTTATGGGTCTTGACTTGAAAATCGATATCCCAAGAACATTGCAGTGGTGAAAAGATTGGCAAAGGACTTTCGAGTTAGAATTTTGAGGTCTTTGTATCCTGGCATCGTTAAGGATCACTTCAAGGACACTCTGTACGTTAATGCGCTCCGTAAAAATTACGTGCTCTTGCTACAGGTTGCATAAGAAGTCGAGGGACGGGTGAGGAGATCTGACGGTATGAGTAAAGCACCGGAGGATTGTGTGCCGGTAGAGGAGCAGAGGAGAAACACGAAGAGAACGAAGAAAGAGGATGGACGAGTGTGCACGGTAGTAGGAACACGCGGCTTCTGGAACAACGACTCGGTAATAGTTGTCTACGATTATAGCAGTTGAACGCTCGTATATGCACCAGCAGGACTCTTTCGTTGAATATATCTGTATGTCTATTCAGACACGCATACTTCAAAGCCCAGAGGCCAAGGTGATAAATTTCTACCTTGACGTTTCATATTTTCCGATAGGGATGAGGAGACGATGCACCCGTGCTCCATCAATGCTCCACCAACCAACAGGTTTCTTTAATATTCGTCTCTCCCATTCTCTCACTCTCTTCCTTTCTGCACAGAACAGAACATTGTTTATGAAACGCGTGTGTTAACCCCACGGAATTCACGACTCAAAATCTATACATTTTTTTACTGTCTCGCTTCCTCCTCTAATTTTATTCCCTTGGTTGATTCGCCCATGGAGACTAGAGAAACAAACCCGGACGAGTATGGTTTTCAGTTTGTAGAAAATTTTCAGTCGGATTGAATTGTAAAAATAAAATGTTTTTTTTTGTTTGATCAGTCGTTGGTCGAGTCTAGAATTCAAAACTTGGACGATAGCAGCTGTATTCCAATCGATTTGGCACAAGCAGATAAAAAAAGAAGAGAAAATCCGAAACAAATGAATAATTATTGCATTTTTCTGCATTATCGAAATAAATTCCATAGTCACATGACTGTCACAATTGCGCGGGAAGAAAGTTTTGATACAAATTGAATACGTACGTGGCAATTATCCGTTTTATTACATCCACAAATTATATTTTTAATGAGCGATTACCCGAGTGTGGACTTCGATATCGGACTAGAGAAGCCTGTTAATCCCAACAATCATCGTATATTTTATAACGAGATAATAATTAGTATTTTCCGCGTTACAAGGCGTGACATTGACATCTAATCTATTCTCTAGGCTAACGAGCACTCTTTGCTTCGATCTCGTTGCCCGTTGTTCCATTGCTAAGCTCAATTATTTCTTTTTTTTTCCAGGTATCAACTTCAATTATTCGAAGGTCTCAACTGCTTCACACCACGATATGAATAAATAATCTAAATGCAAGTACCGCCGATTATATCGATTGCACTGTCTGCGGCGAGTTCTCCATAAAGAGAAAGAAAAACATTTCTACTTTCTATTTGATACAGCGGCACTTTGTAAGTCAGAGATAAAAATCGATAAATACCGACGGACAAAAAATGGACGGAGAAAAATATCGGTTATCTGCCTGGAATATCGTACTCTTGTCTGATTGACCTTGATCCAATATGGCAGCTTGAAAAATCGTTCCCGCACGAAACATTTCTTTTTTCTTCACTATTTCTTCCAAGTAGCCAAACATTCCACGATATTTTGTTACCGATTTAAATTCTTTTCGCTCGGTTTCCATTACGTACTGGGATTGGGCAAAAGTTGCTCTCGTTGCTGTAAATCTGGCAGGTAGTTTTTTTTTTGGCGAATTCGCATTAATTGCAAAAAATGAAGGATCGGAAACAATTTTTGGCGCTTCTGAATGAATCGTTTCTACGATTTTCATCCCCATTTTCGAACTCGCTCGTACAGTCTTTTAATTTTTTTGAATTTCGTCACCAGGACAACGTTTCATAATATTTGAGGCACGTTTAGGGCTCAAACGAATGTAGTTGCAGGTAGTACGTAAAAGTAGTGGATAGACGTTCATGTCCCACACGAAGCAGTTACATTAAGTCGTGGTTACGAGGGATAATTGTTGGGTGCGCAGTGTTGTGCTCTCTTGCCTTTTTTCCCTCCTCCCTCTCGCCTCATTCGTTTTCCCACACGGAGAGCATTGCGTTCTCGTTCGGTTCGTCCGTCGGATGGGTAAGTCTCGGGTCGTCGAGACCCTCCGATGGACTTTTAAAGCCGGCATCATACCGTGAACATTGGTGGTACCGCGAGCTGCGGGTTCTCGTGGTCACCGTTGTAAATAACGAATGTACTGTTTATGGGTCGTAAACGCCGCTCTAACTACGCTCCTATCCGGCGCTTTAGAAAGCCTCCAAGCTCGGTACTCTTATCGCTACGTTTCCTACTTCGTATATCACCATCCTTTGAGATTCTTCATATAAATATATATATACAGACATATATTTATATATGAGTATGTTTATGTTCATATTAAGCTGTGTGGGGCGAGAAACGCGGCGTGCGAACCCCTAATTAGCGGATTTTACTTCTGATTTTTGAGAAAACGGTCATGTTATGTATTCTACGTTTTGTAATACATAAATACACACGTAGATATACGTTTGTGTAATAGCAATAGGAGTACATCCGCGAAATGAGAAATATGAGCGTTTTATCGCGCTCTTCCGACCCCACAATCTTGTGGTATTATTTTAATCCAACATTTGTGCCTTCAAGCGTTCACAGATGTTCTTTAGATACTAAAAATATACAAAAAAAAAAACAAAATAAATACCACGAGCTTAAGAGAATACGAGGTAAACATTGTTCGTAGAAATCGCAGCGTCGTTACGTTGATTCAATGTCGTACATCCCAGCAATTACACTTTTTTTTTTCATTTAATTCTTAAACCGCTGTTAGTTTTTATTCACCGTTTTGCAACAAATTCCGGCTTTAATTGCTGTGATGGAAGGGATTGGGTTCGGTCGATAAGTCGTCGTCCGAACGTTATCCTCATAAACTTGATTGCATTCTATGCGTCGTTGGATTTGGAAAATTTATAGAAACATCGAAAAGTTCTTGGAAATCAATTGTTCTAGAAAAAAAGTTGTGCGCTCGAGTTCACACGGGCGACGAAATGGTGAAAATATTATTCAGATCTTACCTGGAACGAGCAATGGTGGGGGTGATGGGGATGATGAAGCTGGGGATGCGAGATGTTAATCATTTCGTCGGATTCTGGGTCTTTGGAACCGGATGATCGTGCTTCCTCGCTGTCGCCCTGATTCTTCTCGGCGTCTTTGACGTCTTTAACCTCCTCGTCGTCACGATTGGCAACGCAATCTTGCGACGAAGTTCCTGGCTCGCGATCGCTGTCTTTTTTCTTCTTACTCGCGTCTTGATCTAATTCCTTAAATACAGAAGTGTCTAAGCTGTTAGAAACGTTGATTTGCCTAAATTTCCTGTCAAAATTTACATTTCACGTCAAATGATGGAAAAAAAAAATTCCTTCGTACAAATGTGGCCGCTTTATTCGGTTTTTTGAAATTATAGCTATTACGTTATTTTACTCCGAAAAAAAAGAATGATTGAATCAAAGTGAGGCGTCAATTGAGATTTCTATTCATTGTGCTCGTAAATGTTGGCCTAAATTATTATTATGTCCATGTCAATCGCAACATGTAATTTGCTTGGATTTAATGAATATTTAAAAATACCTCAGTTTCAGGCTCGTCAAGACCAACGAGCTGAAGGGCTTCCTCGAGATTGAAACCGTCGGGCAAGCCTAGCGAATCGTTGCCGAGTAAACCCTCGACTTCTGTCCCACCTAAGAGACCATCGCTCAGCAATTCCGAGGTGAAATCATTCTCGAGATCCAAAGAGTCGTTGAGACCGAGTGAATCGTCGTTAAGACCAGCCAACGAGTGATCGTTCAAGTCTAACGTTGCTTCACCCAGCAATAACTGATCCTCGTTCTCAACACTGTTGCTGGATCCACTGCCACCAGGACTTCCTCCGGAACTAAGTATATACTCGCCTGTAAACATTCACGACACAAACACCAAACTCATTAGCCACTGAAACAGTAGATCTCAACATTTTTTCGATAACGCACTGTATTATTTCGTAATTTTAGTAACAGAGTATTCAAAATACCGAGTACGACGATCTATTCGTATCCAGAATAGAAAAAATGTCGCATATCATCAAAAATTAAAATCACAATTTGACTCAATTTCTACCTCGAATTTTTCAACCGATTCGAGAGCCAGAGAATAAATTACTCATCAATTAGAAAGACAAAAAAAATCCCAAACGAGTTGGTAATTATTACTAAATTGACAAAAAGTGAAGTTTAACGTTGCAAACATCGGACTCGGGTTTTTGCAAGTAGAGGAATGTTTGAATTGAAAGGAAGTGTGAAGAAATCTGTTTTTTTTTTTTTTTTTTTTTCAAACACAAGGTTTAAATACCTTATAATTGTACGATATCCAATCAATGTCACAGCTAGAAGTGTCTAATTAAGCGCGTCATGGACAGCCACGTAAAAAATCAACGGAATAATAAAAACGATACACTTTAAATTTATTCGATCACGTAAATTCTGCATTAAGCAAAGATCCGCGGGGAGCGAGATGGCGTAATTCTCGTGTTGAACACCTAAGGTCTTTTGATCGGTAGAAAAAAGTGCAGATAAAAAAGGGGATCATCACGAGGACACAGATTTCGCATATTTTATGGTCGTGGTTATCGAGACGCGTGACGATACTCATTAACGATCTGGATGTACGAATTGTTCATGTTTTTCTCATTCACGACACTTCACCAAGAACTAAACTGTCATTTTAAATATCCATGTGAGTTTTTTTTCGCATGACGACACTTGGACAGTCACTTTTTTCGTGTCGATTCGCACACTCGTTATTTTTTATGATACTGTCTTTTTAATAGCATTGTTGCTTTTTTCCCTAGGGTTTCGAACGAAAATACGTTTTCTTCATCGTTATGGACGTCGCTCGTGAATTTATTCATCGATGATCGAAGCGTGAAAAATCGATAAATCGGCGAGATGAAATGAAAAAAAAGATGAGAGCTCTCGAATAAAACCCGCCGTGCCCCGTGGCACTTGAAAAACTGACGGGGAACAGGCTGAATTTTTCTAAGATGAAAAGAACTGACGGGTCAGTCATTTCGTGAGGCTGCGTGAGCTCGAACCGCCAAGAGAGACGGAGAACGAGAGAAAGAGAAAGAAAACGTAACTAATTGAGGGACAACGAGGGGTTGTCGTTGAAGATCCACCTGCTGACTGTATCGTGAACCCCTGATGTCTCCGCCCTCTGACCAATCGTTGAGTTTCGATCTGCCCCTACTCCGGAGTGCCTTTTTGTGCGAGCCCGCCCGACAGTATGTACTTTTCGAGCCAACGATTTTTCTATCTCTACATTTTTTATTTTCTCTCCTAAAATTCATGATTCGATTATTTTCTAATCAAAATTTTCATCGATCTGCTCAATTCCACGTTATTTCCAACTTTCGAACTACGTTTTTAAAAAAACATCAACAAATTGAGTTTGTCGAGTAAAAAACATTGTCAAAAAAAAATGAAGAATATTTATCGGAGTGAAAAATACGCAAGAGAAAATCTAATATTTCTATTTTTGCTCGACAATGAGCAAATTTCTATAATAACTTCATTACGTACATAGGAAATTCGAGCTTAATTATATACCCGCGTAGTTCCTTTGAAATCGCGAGAATTGAGAGGCGATGAGAGACAATTACTGACAAAGAAAAAAAGAGCGAACGAAACGCAATAGAAAAAAAATGTTTCGATATTCAGGAGACATGAGAAAAAAAGGGACAACACGTCTTGAGATTTCGCTCGACATTCTCTAGGACGGCATTTTTTTCTGTGCCAAGCACCGGGATGTTATTAGAGATAATAATCGCAAGAAATAATAATTCCCAAAGCGTCGAGCTCTTCCTCGGTCAGGTAGGCGAGATCACCTGCGAGCGACGAGAAGAACAACTCAAAGCCAAAAAGACACGCGTATATACATGTATATAAGGGATGCTTTTCTTTCTGCGGCTGACTTTGAGTGCGGCCCAAACCGGCAGAGTAAGGTCGCACCTTTCGGATGCCTATTACATTAACGACGTGGTGCGTTGGCAGCCATTGTCTGGCCCAAATGCGCGCCTGAGTGAACGATAATGGCCGCCAGTAATTTGGATGAACTCGAACCACCCTCTTTCGATGGAAGAAATAAAAATAATGCCCTTCACTCAAGACCTTCTCGACGCGGTTTACCCGCAGAAAATACCAATTTTTTCCACTCGAGAGTCTCGAAAGAAAAATTAATATCAACCATCCATCCAGTTTGCCAAATACCAACTTTTCGATAGCAACAAAATAATCATGGAAAATATCCTCGAGACACGAACAAACAAACGCGAGAATAAAATCGATTAGCTCAATTCAGGTTGATCCGGAAATTGGAGTTTTTAATTAACACAGCACTTTTGATAACCGAATGAACAACGATAACCTCCTGAATATTGAACACAATCGACAGATGTCCATGTTCGATGATTCTGGCTTTGTGCAATTATACTTTGAAAAACTCTGGAAACTTGATATTAAATTTTTTTTCAGATTTCCAACAGAATTCTCTAGACTCAATAAAATTGACGATTGAAGTTGCAAAATGTGATCTTCCAGAGTTTATCGAATAGAACGAAATGTTGTAATGATTGAAAAACAGTCCAGATGATCGTATTCAGCAAAACATTGACGTTTGTCAACAAACTCGTGTATCCCGTGCAAAGATCGTAATAATAAACAAATTGGAGAAGGATGCATCTTGGCTCAGAGTCACAGATGCCCAAGACACAAGCGAGGGAACAGCGAAAGGAAAAAAGCGAAGAAAGTAAACCTCGAGGGAATGAATTGTGTGCAAGGCTGTTTTTTTGATCCCGGTAGAGTAGAAAATTCATACGGAGGAAAAAGAAAAAGAAACAGTGAGTTTGGGGGATGTTAAAAATTCGCAACATCACGCGCGGTCCCACGGAGGAATATTATTTCTTTCAATTCTTCACGGGCCCTTTGAACCGTACGAGGGATGAAGGAAAAGGCCCGTGAGTTTTCCAGGATGCATGCGGCATACGGTGCAACGGGGGGATTGAGTTTATAACTAAAGCGCTTTCGTACGAACGAAAAAAACACACACACACCTATAAATGGCTTTTTGACAGATCATTTCTCATATTTTCCAACGTTCCGCAGGCGTGCGTTTTACATGACGCGAGCGAGTCCACAGTTCTTAACGATCTTTGATAATAATTCCGGCATTACTTGACAGATTTTTCCGAAGGGTCTATCGGAATCTCTTTTCATTCGTGCGCACACGTATATTCGTGTGGGTCTGTGAGGATGCCGGTCGGGCCCGAAACACATTCATACCGGTGTAATAGTTGACTCGAAAGTACAAAGGACCGTAATAAACGCGAGTTTTTCGTTTACGAAAATAGATGCAGCGGAGGATGTTCCCGTTCACAGGCTGTTCCAATCTCCGGGCAACCCGTCGGGGAACCCGTCATCGAGTATTGTCCTCGTACGAGTGACAAATATATCGGGACAATTTTCTTCTTCCAACTGTACCATTTCTACCTATTGTCACGCTCCTCTGGATCGGATTTAAAATTACGAGAAGGGGATTTACGATGAGAAACGTCAGACGCTAGTGACATCTCATTTTCGCGATTGCCCTCCAATTCGGATCACAGAGAGAGAGGGAGAGAGAGGGAGAGAAGCCAAGAACGTGTGCAACCGGGCTTGAGAAGAGTCATTTCGTTAACTGACCACTCTGACTAGATCGTCAATTATCTCGTCATTGACGAGATACTTTCTCTGCGATTTTCGGGGGTCAAGTATTTTCGATTAATGCTTGTTAAAGCCTTTCGTTCGAGATGCGGACGAGGGAATCGAACTTGCAAGTTCCCCGACGGGAAAACTTCTTCTCCATTCGTCATCCCAATTAATGCCAAATTTTGAATTGCGCCAACGTACCTTGAACTTGAATTAATCCGCAGGATAAAATAATCCAATTTTCACTGTTGAGTGTCACAGAGTTGCAGTGTCTTGGTCATTAATGTGTCAACTAAAAAGTGTGTTCACTCGATTTAATCGAGCCTCGCGATAATGTTCGTCAAGGAACAACTTAGTTTACTACCGAGGCACTCACGAAAGCGTGTTTTCGTACGAATTTGATTCGCAATAATATCAGAAAACGATCAGCCATTTTTTACTCAATTCCACGATAAATTCAATTCCGAGGTTTTATACAGCACAGAGCGACACTCTTATAGTTTATTGTTTCACTTCTTACGTAGTGAATTGTGAAAAAGCCGAATAATTATTGGAATTCTAATGAAAATTCGTTGCTTTTTAATAAAGACAGTTTATTGGTCATAACGAGACATTCTAACGCGACAGGAATGTCGTAACTTTTCACAACACTTTGACGGTTTGCGTGATGATTTCAATGCGAGAGACTCTGGCGAGGCCGACTGATAGACTATCTCGTATGTTCGGAATTCTCATCGGCATGGGCCAACCGAAACCCTCATCGTAGTAAAGGAAACCCACTGGGTTTCAATGTAAAAAGAAGAAAAAAAAAGGAAAGAAAAAAAGAACGGGAGAGAAAAAAAAATTCGACCAATCCTGACGCGGCTCGCCTCTTATTTCCAACATGGTTGCCACACAATGCGCACGGCAGGATTGGGCGAGCTGGTGGGAGAAGTTCTCACTACCCATAATACCATTCTCCTCGTGTGGCTCCCCACTGGGAGAACACCAAACCGAGAGTCCGACAGAGACACAAACATTTTCTATTTATACATATATACACACACATGTATTAACTTTGCTCGAAAGATCAGGGGTGCTTCACCCGGAACGCTCGTTTCCGATCCTCCGAGGGGTTGAATCAACCCCCTTACGTATCATTTGGGCAGAGCCTGTGTCCTCCGGATGCAGCAATGGCGGATGGAGCATTCGATATCCATTTTGTAACGACGGAAACCACGAAACTCAGTTCCTTTTAAATTTATTGCACTTTAGAGATCTCATTTTTATTTTCACACTCGAATCCTTTGATCGAAGGTCGTACGCGGAAAATGGTGGATTTCGGAGTCCAAATGCATTGAGGACAATGCGTTTCTACACAAAAAGTTAATTAAGTTTGGTCCATTATAAAAAACGCAATAGAAAAGTGCATTTCTGCGATTATTTTTTCGACCAGTACGTTTGCATTTTGAGGCCAAGCTTTTTGGGTCAGTTTCTCCGGTTGCAAAGATCCGCTGTGCACCTTTGTGACCGTATTGAGTCGTTATGAGTCGGAGCAATTTGAATACGATTACGATACGTGCGTTCTAATCAAGTGCGAAATATTGAGAAACGAGTCGTTCAAAAAGCTTGAGAAGCGTATCGGCTGAACTTGAAAGTTGTTCACCACTGCATAGAAACGCTTATGGAGATAAAATCTAAATCCAGTGAAAATGCCTGTTCTATTGATCCCTTTATTCCGCGACGTCGTCGCTCTCATTTTAACTCGATTCGAGACTCTCGCGTGTAACTCTCTTCGAATAGAATCTTATACGCGTAAACCTCTTTGTACATCAAGATCAGGCGGGGTAATCGTGAATGAAGATACGGAGCGTCGGTAAACAACAAAGAAAAATAGAAAATTCACCGAAAGTCATGTTTCGAGCTTTTAATCGTTCCGAATAAAAGTTGGACAACTGGACGTTGGAGTTTTGTCTCGAACAAATAATTTCGCAGTAATTACAACGATCAGTCTCAGGATCACTGTACGATGTCCTTGGTGTCGATTGGATACACAAGATGTTCGTCCGAATAGTGTGTAAATGCTCGTAGACGTGATTGCGACAATGATTCTCATTCATAATAATAATTATACGGTGTAGCCATGGGAGGATCCTGCAACGATCGAATGAGAGAAAGAAGAGAAGTTGCTGCATCGAAGAAGCAAAAGACTTTGCTCCGAGAGCCGGCAGTCGTCCATTGTTCTCCACTTCGCTTTTGCCTTTGTCTGCCTCTGACAATATTCCCACTGTTTTTTTTTTTTTTTTTAACCCCGNCGGACCATCACTGATTCTCGTTTGAAATCCCCTCTCGATTCTCCACGAGTATCCTGCGGATACATCGCTCCACCCACTGCTATCAACCAAAGGCTCCGCTGCGATCAACACTCGTCGAATTTCGATCGATAAAACGGTTCGCCCTTCGACGTACCAAACCGATCCTCTAAGAATTTACTTTTTACTTCTTTCCCATTACCCTTTGGAGTGTTTACGAATTGGGAAAGTATAGCAAAAAAAAGTGTAGCCGTGAACTCTTTCATTAATTATGCACCATCATTAATGAAATGGACCGATTAAGTTCACGATTACGAATCACAGCACCGATTCGTCAACCAACAACCATTGGTTTTGTGTTAAGGTAGTACTGTCGCGTTTAGAAATCCCGTTTCAAATGTTCTAAAATTTCGTACAGTAGTAGATTATGATAAGAAAAAAATCCAGTCAATTTTTCAAGAGGCTACCAGAATAAAGATAATCGCATTGGTAATTTCATGAACTTCACATTGATTCCATACATTTTATTGTATTTTACAATGGAAACTGATTTTTCCTGAGAATGAATAAGAATTAATTTTAAAATACAATGAAAACGAACCGATGCAAGAGATTCATAAAAAAACTCAATGTTAAATGTATGAAGCTAATAATGCGAATATCTTTTTTCTGGTGCTCTGGAGCCTCTTGAAAATTTGACTGGATCTTTTTCTAATCATAATCTACTACTGTACCAAATTTTATTAAATTCGGAACGGTAATTCTAAAATCGAAAACCTGAAAATAAAATCGCAGTACGTTGTCACGAAGAAATTTTTCTTAATGAATTCTACACATCAAGCGAGCGGATTCTTTTCACGGAAGTTTCAAGAGATTCAATCGTGGATGTTGCCCGTTCGTGTATAGAAATTAAATCATCTTGGCAAATTTTATTATCCCTGCAAGTCTGTGGAACGGAATCGATTGAATGCGATCGCTTTGAACTTCTTAGTTACTCTCTAGAACAAAGATGAATGAAATTTTGACATTGCATTTTCAATCTCGTGGATAATGGAAAAAATCGAGAGTTAAGAATTTAGCACATCTATTGAGGATGTTGAATCTTCCTAATATAAAATCTTGTTCGTTTCGTATTCCATCGAGCACCGCTGATTTATTAACGGATAAATGCAACTCATTCAGCACTTGAGTGTAAGTGTGTGCATCTAAATAAACATATATGTATGTATGCGTGAAACTAGGCGGACAAAGGTGATCGTGGACATTGTAACAATGTATCGTGCTCAATCTTTCAGAAGCACAGTTGTTGGATTGTGTATTATTCGTGTGTTCTTAGTATCCACGTTGAGAAGTAATAGTTGATGCGTGAACTTGTACTTTTCTGTTATTGTCCTGATTCGGCGTCCTATTATACATAACGAAGTTCATCGCAGCGCCCCCTATTCACATTGATGTATGCGAACAACAGTTACTTTGAGCCTTTTCCATCATTTTTTCTCTCTCTTGTCTGTAGAGACTGTGGTGATTTTCGAGGTGGGATCCCTTGGACGAATGTGACGCACGTGACGTAAATTCATTGCGAGGATTTTATTGGGTTCGCAAGGACTTTCAGGCTTCCGAAGAGATTTTATTTTTACGGAAAGCGAACGTTGGAGTCGAGAGTTTTGAGGCTTTTGGTTCTATGGGATCGGTCGAATTGGCAGTGAATTTTGATCGGAGTTTTTTGGGAAATGGTGGTTGGTCAGGGATGCGCGTCGTCCCAGGTTCTTTACGTTGCCGCCGGAAATTTTTATTTGTACTATAAATTTGATCAATGAACGAGGGAAAAAATGGAGCTGGGAAGAAGATGAACTCTATTATTTCCGCGTGAAGAATAATACGTGGACTCGCTTTCCCGCTTTACGCTCCATTCAGTGAGAGCTCATCCGGAATAATCGGCTTGGTGAACTTTCCATCTCCGCTTGGTCGATATATAGAGAGAGTGGCGTTTTTCTTGATTCTTTTGGTTTCGATGGCTCGAGAAATGACTACGAAAACTTTTTGCCCGAGGTTTTTCACTTGTGACTCAATTATTTTACGTAACGAAACAAAGTAGCGACTTGCGAGTATTTTGCTTCGTTTATATCAGGATATTCGACCTTCGAGCATGGTCATCGAGGCAGAGCGCTGAAAAAAGTATAACGTCAGCGACGATGAACCGATGAAAATCGGCGATTGTCAAGGTCGTACGTATATTTCCTTCGTCACGGGGTCTCCCGTACACCACAACTTTGCGAGCTTAGGTTTGGTGGTGTAGGTTAAAAAAAAAACAAACGTTGAACGAAAAGTTATAGCGAAGGGCTGCTCCACCAGCGACGACAACACATTGATCTTTTCAACGTCGCTGTGGCACACATACGAGTCACTCTGGATGACTTTGCTGCCGGTCAACGAGGCCCTCGCAGATAGTTGCTATGCAATGCTATGACGCTACGGGAGCGTTGATCGAGTTCGACTTGCCATTTTTGAATGACCTGGTAGTTTGCTCAGTCGAGTAACCCTCAATCGCAGGTCCATCGATTTTTCATTGCTGCAGTGTTTTTGGTAATGTCAACCACGAAGATTCGTCGTTCGTTGACAAGTTCGCGTTCTGAAGATCGACATCACTGAGAATTTTCAAGTTACCAATTCGCCCCGTGATCTTGCGATCAAAATACCGCTGGACCTTTATTTTTGGAAGAATGTCGAGATCAGCTCCGCATCGCCATTGCAAATGCATGTTGATAAACGAAAGATACGCTTCGGATTTTCCGTCTCTGCGCACATGGCGTAAGACCGAACGAAAACAAGTGCAGAACATCGAATGGCATGTGAATATTGAAAGTTGATCGATAAGTTGATTGCGCAGAGCTTCCGGATTGCAAGTCGCCGTGATTCATCCAATCCGACTTTTTTATTCGACAATTTACACGCGCGTCATCCTTCCCGGACCTACGACCGATCCGCTATGACAAAGGGATTTTTTTTCACCAGAATTGCAAAAACAAAGAATTCCGAGTGACACATAATCGCGTTAAAAAAATCATGGATACACAATCGTCTCCGAACGGAGCCAACAACTTTTTATTCATTTTCGTCAATCATGGGCATTGTAAGGAAAATACTTTTTCTTCATACCTCGGTCGAAAGTACGTACTTTCCGCATCGATTTCGAGGCAGAAAGTGCGACATTCGTGCATTGGTAAAAAAAAAACACGATCGCCCTCTGATCGGGAGCGAAAATTTTTTCCGCCTGCCACAACTGCCGAAAGTGACTTCTTAACCGTGTTTTCTCTAATGTCAAAGTCTAATGTCAAAGCTGTTGTGTTTTTCCAAAGTTGACTTTTATCCATGATCCGTTTTTCTAAGGTTAGAGCTTTTCGGAAAATATCAGAGGATGAATTACTTCAAAATCGAAGTGCAAGAGGACAAATTTCGAAATTTTCGTCCGATCGATTTGTTAACGAATGTCCATTTAATAAAGTGAGGACTGTGAATTTCATGGGAATATAGCAAACAGTTTTTTCTTATTGCAGTGATCGTGATAAATATGATGTAAACAAAATTCTGGAATAAAAATCTTCGTAAAAAATATGATCATTTCACATGACACTGATGTTCGCTACGTTGCGTTCCAACGAAAAATACTTTTTCAGTGAAATTTTTGTTC
>JBAJMU010000002.1:14863238-14965731 GCA_037952995.1 Hyposoter didymator
GTTTGAATCAATTATTGTTTTTATTCTTCGATGATTGTGTATCTTTTCGTTGCTTTTCTTGTGTATTTGATGCCTGCCCCCGACCAGCTGGCACTCGCTTCGCTCGTGCCGCAAATGTCGGGGCAGGCATCAATACATGAATCTGTCATGATCGATAATCTGCCGTGAATCGATCGTACTTTCGACCGGCTATGGAGAAAAATAGTATACACCACACGGGCAGAAGTTTGGAAGCCCTGAACTGCGCAACATCATGCCCTCGGCTTCGCCTCGGGCATGAAGTTGCGCAGTGCAGGAATCCCAAACTTTCTGCCCTTGTAGTGTAATATACTATTTCATAGGCACTCTCTCTAGCCACTTGTGATACGATTCTGAGAAGTTATTCGAGCCTTCGATCGAAGTGCGTGCGTCAAAGTTAGTTCAAAGTAAAAAATGCATTGGTTCCGAATCTTGTCCACGGCTCTTGATGTCGTTGAGTGAATATAAAAAGAAAATGATTGCAAGGACGCGCGTCTTGTTAAAATGTCTATGAAGCCCTGGTCCCGAGACTGCTGATGCGTTATTTTGTTCTTGCTGCTTCGTGTTCAGCTTCGTCGAGAGGATCTTGGATCTTTGAGAAAAAAAGGAAAACGAAGGAAGCGAAAGCGAGATAGAGAAAAAGAAAGAGTGTCAGAGCGAGACGGAAATATTGTGGTGTGATTTCACGATGAGATCCAACTTGTCCAGTCACTCGTGAGATATTCTCGAGAGTGTGTTCATCTCGAACTGGCAGACATCTCCCTGCTGCACTCACCCAACTTTGAGCGCCATAGACGACTGACTTTTTTTTCGGTTCTCCCTCTAATTTCAACTCTTCCTCCATTCACATCCGGGAGGATAAATTCTCCAGTGTGAGCTCTGGAAGCCGAGAGTATGAATGTAAGACAAAAGGACGAAAAATGGGCGTATCTCTCGTTATCCCTGTGCACAGGTTCTCAGGATGCAGTGGACCAGAGCCTGGTAAGTCGAAAGAAACAAAAAATAATGTCCCGTCTTGACGCAATAATGACAGGTTGTGCAGCTCGAATGGGGAAAAAGTCTGGCGAAAGAGCGCGAGTAAAACGAGAGGGTGCCTAAAAGGGCCCGTTGCAATGGTCCTTCAGGTGACGGGGCTCTGACCTCGAGCGACTTCAACCCGCCGATACACATCTATCCTAAATCAACAAGATTCACGACCGTCAGGAGCCAAAAATCCGGCAGCACTTCGCTCTCTTCGTTCTTTTTCTCCCTCACTCGCCTCATTTTCTTCTTTTGCTTCCAATCAGCCTAACCTTCGACGAATATTATGTTTAGCTTTGCATTCCCGAGGCACAGGTTTCTGAAGGACGAGTGCTCGCTTGTCCATGGATTATCTAAAGAACTAAGCCCTCGTTGCGATCTACCAGGGTGTTGTACCTGTTAGATTCATCATTGAATGAACGCTCCACTCAAATCTGCAGTTCAAACGAAAGAAAAAACCCACAGTGGCGTCTGTCGAGATCGCAGCTGATCCAAGTGGCACAGACACGATGGGGAAGTCCCAAAATGCAATCCACGAAGTTTCCAATCGAACGTGATACTCCGTGGGCATATTTTTTATTTTTCACTGTTGCTTGGATCTTCCTGTTAATCGTTTACTAACTAAAAATACGAATTTGGAATTGAAAAAGGGGAATTGTCGGGTTTTTTGTGAATTGTTCGATTAATATTTCTACCTTTTCAAAAAAATCAGACAAATCAATTTTTTCTGTGTGGAAATTCCTCGGGATAAATTCTTCAATGACCCATGACTTTGATATAAGCCATCAGCAAAAAAAGGGGCTATTGTGGCGTCGCAGAAGGTACGGAAGAATCGTTCTCGCCTTATAATTTTTCATCGTTATACGTGCGCAGGAACGGACAGATGGAGAAGACTCCTCGTCATCATCCTTACGGATTTTCAATTGCCATCTCTTCTCGTTCTATAATGCGACTTTTATGTTAATGTTTTAATCCGCGTCGACGTTCGCCGATAGAATTGAAACGTTGCGTTGACGTTTGTGCAGATGATGAAGAAGAAGATATTTTCTTCGTTCTCGTGGTCGTGCGGTGGTAGAAACTTATTGGGCGTAAGGGATGAGCAAGGATCTCGAGCTATCCGGCACATTCGGCCATCCGCTGCATCTTTGTCAAGCACAATATGCCAGAATTGCATTCATTTTCTTCCTACGTTTTTATACATACTTTTTATTCCATTCTTCACGTACACGACATCGAGACATCAGAATAAAAAATTCTTGAGAATAGGCGATGAAAAATAAAGTTTGTATACCGATGTTTTCCCATCCGAGATTAATGATACGATCAATTAAAGTACCGTGAAGCCAAAGCTCACGAGCGTACAAAGCATTTATACGCCAGGCTCGATGACTTTACTTCGTCATTCCACCGACGACAGCCTCGCGAGCCTGGCTATGTATAAATGTATTATAATAATACGAATCATCCAAGCAGGTCGAAAGTTACGAACTAGATCCCCATCTTCAATATTAATTTCCATTTAATAAACTTTGACGTTGGAAAAAAATCATCGAGATTCCATCTACATACACAAAATAATTGTAGACAACGAAGATTGCTAAGCGCAACGAGGAAAACAAATAGGGATGCAAATTTTGTAAAATTGAAACAGATCTTCGAGGACATCGATGCGAAGCTGAAGCCTGGAAAAGTCGTTTTTTTATCCCAATTAAATTGCAGACTCGATTAGGAAGAAATTTTAACAGAATTTTTTTTTTTCAATAATAATTTGACGTATTAACAAAAACGCCTCGCGAGCCTGGCTACGTATAAATGTATCATAATAATACGAATCATCCAAGCAGGTCGAAAGTTGCGAACTAGATCCCCATCTTTAGTATTGATTTCCATTTAATAAACTTCGACGTTGGAAATAAAATCATCGTGATTCCATCTACAGACACAAAATAATTGCAGACAACGAAGATTGCTAAGCGTAACGAGGAAAGCAAATGGGGATGTAAATTTTGTAAAATTGAAATAGATCTTCGCGAAGACATCGATGTGAAGCTGAATCGAGCCTGAAAAAAATGGTTTTTTCATCGCAATGAAATTGGAGAGGCGATTGGGAAGATATTTTTACAGAATTTTTTTTTTCTTTAATTATTTGACGTATTAACGAAAAATACGGACGAAATATTTTCCCGTACAATCCCTCGAGCTTTTCTGGGTGCGTGCGATAATACGAGGGCTGCTGCTTCCTCTACTGTCGCAGAATCCTGTAAAGGAGAGATACGAGCTTCCGGAATCGATCGGAGCTTCACTGTCGGACGTAACGGTGTAGATAGAAAGTTGGGGAGAAAAATCATCCCCCTGACTCTGTGAATACGTGGAGGCTCGACTGTGAAACTTTGAGCGAATGGAAAAACGAATGAGCGATATATAAGCAGGCTTTCTGGCCCCCCGAGAGTCTCGTTTTAGCTCTCCCGCGAGTTTCAGAGGTTTGTGCGTGGCGTGCAACGAGCCACGATATGAGTAATGGTGCGTGCCTGGTATACTACCCCTGCGGGGAACAGAGGACGAGAGGGAGCGGCGATTTCATGTCGCAAGTCATCCCTCCGAGTATTACGAAAGAACGGGAAAGAGAATACAATATACGTATACATATAAAAGCAGCTGCCCCCAGGAAGGCCGAGAAAACGCACGAGGCGAGCAACCCCCGAGGGGTTTCTGGCTCGCTGCCGATGCCGCAAGGACTACCAAAAGGGCATAAAACATGGCGTCGAAACACGCGCGCTTCCCAAATATTGATTCCCTCGTGGGATACGCGACGAAGAAGAGACTTGATTCGAAACGCCCTGGTAAAATAAAAATAAAAACGAGCATTTTCGTGCGTGATTTCTTTCTGCATTGTCAAAAATTGCAACGATCTCCTTCTTTTTATTTTTTTCGTAAATCTACTCGCGTCGGTACAATTTCTATTCTGGTTAACTTTTGGCAGGATATTTTATGAAAACAACCGTTTTTTGGATAATTCAGTTACGCTGGACCTGGTGCCAACGAATTGTTTGAATTTGTTGCATTCTAATTTTTCTAAATTCGTTGCCAATTATTCGGAAAGTTGTTTATTGACTTGGTTATTTATTATTATCAAAATCGACGCGAGAAAATACGAAAAATTTCGTTTTTTCGCCACACTTGTTTCCACCCGCATTTTGAGAGCCCCCGAAAAGTTTATAATTATATATTTTCCACAGCCCTTCGCGTATCGCGCGACTGATTTTCCGGCAGCCCTGCGTGGCTGTGACCAATCGAAGCGGAAATTATTCGAGCATAATTACGATACGCTGCGTGTGCGGGCATGGAGATGTTCGTTGCGGCGGCTGCATTCCAATTTTCCAAAAATAAATTGAATGGGGCTCATCCGTTCGACCAAATTATTCATTTCTTTGTTTTTTTTTCAGTTGAAATTCCTAACGAACGAATTTCAAAATTCAGACTACATCGTTCATGCGATGAAAATGAATTTGGAAAATCGATGGAAAGTGCAGGAAATGAGAAAAACTGTAACCGAAGGCACGGGCGAAGTCTTCTCAGCATTCGTAGGGCTACCGAAAATATGAGAACGGAAAAGCCGCCATCTTTTCGCAGCTTCCCTACTTCTAGCGAGAATTCGAGGCTTGGGAAACTTCGATGGTTTCCGACATTTTGTAAATTTGCTTTGATTCGTAATAATAACTCAAAAGGCACAGATGAGGCGTAGACCATACAAATAATTAGGAACATTTATAATTGGCGAGTCTTGAATTCGCGATTGAAATATCTGCACAATGTCAATCGATATAATTCGCAACGAGGCTTCACCATGATGAGCCCTCAAAGGTTGACCGAAAGACAATTCTCGTACATAACGATCCCGCTCAATTAATTCTTATCAGTATTTCGCTGTGTGTACAATTCATAATTACACACATCTATTTTTATAAATATCACGTATGCAGAATGTATTTTTCGTTAATAATCGGTCCGCCCACTCGCACGTGGCAGCAGATCTTTCCTTCGCATGGCGCATGCGTTGGAATCTACGAGTCTGTTTTTCACTGTAAGTGCGCATTGAGAATGTCTGTTCATATGCGTCGATTACCGTTACGAGGATTGGTATCCACGTGCCAACGTGTTTTCGGCGATCGGAAAATAGTAAAAAAAAAAAGAAAATTGAACGGAATATTTTTCTGAAAGACTTTATAATGAGAAAGTGTCCGAAAAGTGTGTTGATTCGAGTAAATGCACGAGAGATTTTATTGCTAGAGATATTTTTCGTTTCTCGACGCTCGTTGAGCAAAATCGCGATTATTAAAGTTCTCACCTTTCCATTCGGTCGCCACGTATATATTCGATTACAGTAAAATTCACGCTGTGTTAGAGAGAAAATGAGGGTCGATAGGATCGCGAGTAGGCGAGTACGGGAATTCTTATTCGATGCGAAGTTCGTATATCGCGGCCCTCCCACCGATGGAATATAAAGAGATTTCTTTTTTTTCCTCGCGTTCTCGCTGCGTGTAATTCAAAATGTCAGCGATAGAAAGAAAGAAAGAAGTGAACACTGGTATCGATACGGTCGAGAGAGTTGTTTTTTTTCTTGTTTCAATCATTACTTTTCGACCGAGACGACGGGATTATTCGAAGAACGTCCACGAGCTTCACTTTTTCATGATACTATTATGGTCACAATATGATTTGATTGCTATTAAAAGGTCGTGCCTTCAGAGAATCCAAAAAGACGCTCGTCTTCCTTTTTTTATTTATAAAAACGATGGTTTTATATTCCGAAAGTGTTTACGTATTCCATTAACCATAATTGGAAGAGTATTCGATGATTTTTTCGAACCAAAATGCATCAAACTTTTGATGGAGTTTTTTCACCGTTTACCCTATAATTTTTTTTTTAATCAAAAGCTGACGAATAACTTGATGGTTTTTTGGAAAGAATAATTCTGTTGCGCCAAACTAATGATACGCACGATATTCCTATCAGCCCTTCTAGATCCACGTGCTCCAGTGTCGAGAAAGTCATACAAATGGCGCATTTAAATTGCAAATAAAATGTCGTTCTAATTAAAAAATACATAACGAGTCATATCATGCAAATACAACGATCCGTTGAGGTAAAAGGAGCAATGTTTTTTTCCTTCCTTAAGCTTCGTATGATATTTGATTGAAACGAAAGATTAATTCGCGTCAAAGGCAAAACGTTTATTAATGACAAATAAAATCTTTTTTATTTGTCTACTCGGCTTCTTTTTTCTTTCGAGAGCAAGGTATATATTTTTTGTCTCACTGTACAACAGGACGGCTCGGTGAGGAATGGAAAAAAATAATCGAAGCAAGCGAAAGACGATGGAGGTTCATGTACGTTCGTATTAATATATGTAGATACATATAGGCGAGCTGTACATACATGTGTAACTTGTGTTGGCTCACGGGCATTCTTAGGACTCGAATGATCCATTAATCAAGACCCCATACAACGAGAGTTGAGCTCTAGACTCCCGGGGCCGATCGATCGCCGAGACGAGATTGCTATACGTAATGAGAGTCCTGCTCTCCACGTAGAAATTTATATACAAAGTTACATGTATGTACAACATTGCTTATTGCGCTTTCCGAGAGTAAAAAACAGAGCGGCGTACCACCTTCGGGTGAAACGCCTTTATTTTACTTTTATATCATAACGCGTACTGCGATAACTCTACCTTTTGCGAAGAGAACGAAACACGTCGATTTTTCAAGCAGTAGGTCAAACCGAGACCCACCGCCGCCATTTCGATTTAATCAGCTTCTAGAATCATGTTTTCGCGATCATAAGATCCTGTTCGAAATTCGTCAATTGAACAAAGCGACGTTTGTCTTTGCTCGATGGATTCCCATTCGATTGATTGAATGCTCGCGATCGTTGCGCCATCCTGACATTCAATATGATCCTTCACGAGGAGTCAATGATTAAAAAATGTAACGTAACAATAAAATTCATCCTTTTATTTTCATTTTTCGATTACAAATTGCACGAAATCGCTCAAATGTCATTTTGATGAATCCTCAGATCTTAATTCTTGACTCTTCACGATCATCGAGCTTGGTCATTAAGCCAGAATCTTTTTTTGACAACAAACGTTATGCGACTCCACGTGGCTGACCGATGGGGTCGTTCGGACCCATTTTTCTTCAATTAACTCTTGTCGTCGAGACGAGCTATTGATTAAGTTTTTTTCTCTTCAATGCAATACACATGGAATATGTATCGAGTCGGCAGAGAAAAAGATCGTAGAAGAAAAAGCGTGATATGTGTGTGTATGTGTGTGTGCGCGGTGCACGCTTGCACGTGGAGTAATTAAATGCCCGCGTAAATCGAAGGAAAGTCAATGTGTGCGTAAATACTTATATCCGAGGGGACGGGAGGAAGAAAGAGTGGAAAGGGCCGGGCCGATGCCGAGAGATGAGGAACGTCAGCAGAGAGGAACATATGCTGGTATATATAGAGACGAGGGCGTTTCTAAAGCCACTCCCCGGCCTCAAAACCTCTCTTACATGGTTTCTCGAACAGGCAACGAGACTATTGGACAAAATATTCATTCTCATTACATAGGAGATGCCAACTATCCGCTCAAAACTTACGAACAAGAGCGATGGTTTGAAACTTGCAATAAGTAAAAAATAAACTGTCGTAATTTGCGCGGAGAAAGAATTTTTTCGACCGCGAGAATTCAATGATTTTATTGAAGCGTTTTCGAGGAGTTCGCCATATCGAATTCTAGTAAACGAAGAAAATCTGTCCTTGAAATTACAGTGAAAATTGTTTCGCTCGCGGAAATTTATTTGTCCAAATTATTTGATGCCGTTTGGAATTTTTTGAGCATTGTTAAAATTAAAAGGATCAAGAAGAAAGTTTTCGATGGCATGATGGCGATGAATTTGGTTCGATCGAAGTATTATCGAATTTTTTGTTCGTCCAAGCAAGATTGGAATCTTTCATTAACGTACAATATGTAGGATTCGTCGATTACGTAACGATTAAAAAGAAACAGGCGTACACGTGTAAAAAATGTTATATCGAGGGCGATACGTGTAACAGTGTGAATCGTGGTCCGTTTGGCGTCTTGTGTTTTATGTTAATTGGACACCAATCTTGCGGACACAAGAGGCGCGGCCGTGTTGCGCTCGTACGTGTATATTATAATCGGATTCAGCGCGAAACAAATTTTGAATCGTTACTCCAACGAATAACCACTTAAGTGTGACATGGTTTTCGATCAACGAGATCAAAAAATGTTTCTCCGCTATCGAAACGCTGTAAGGAAACAAGATGATAATATTTCATTGGCCTACGACCTATTGCTCATGAAAACAACTCACCAGTCTCCAAGTCAACTGTGTAAGACAATCCGGCCCATGGATCTTCTTCCTTCGGTTCTTTTTCCTCGTCAGCAACTTTCTGAAAATGAACTTGGTTAATAATGCATGCGAAATTCATTAAGCCACATAGGAAAAGTCTAACGAAAGGCTTGGGACGATTGTCATGACTACGGGGCAACTTTTTTCACACACACGTGTAAGGATCGCGCTAAATATATTCGCACACGTAATAAAATACATATTTCATTTATATATTAATATATACGTGAATATGCGTATATAAAGACGTCATAATCAAGATGCGATCCTTCTGGAGTCGAGAATGTATAATAAGGGCCTTAAGGGTGGATGAATATGGGCTCTTGACGTCAGGGCACAGGTCTCGTCGCAGTATGCCGTCTACAAAGACGATTTTACCATATACAGCGTTATAGGCATCCTCGTTGTAGCTTTTTCCTCGCATGGTTGCTCCCTCCTCTCGTCTATATACTACAGAGTGAAATGAGTTTAATGAAAACAGCATTGTATTTCGTCCATTAATCATATGGTCGAAGGTTCTGATAACGGCTGTGGCCAACCACGAGCTTCTCCTCGGGTCTTTTCACTCGCAGCTCTCAAACATGCGTGAATACACGCATGTGGGTGTGTACGCGTATATTGGTGCGATAGTTTCCCCTGCTCCGCCCTCGATACCATTTTTTTTCTCTCATCGTTACGAGAACCCAGCAGCAACGAAACAACTCGTGATGTATCGTCATTGAGCGACGAAGCTTGAATTCGATGGATACACCAATGGAGGACTTGTGTGCATATGAAATATACGAATCATAATACATCTCGTTGAAACCTGCGTGAGTTATGATTGAAGTAAAAATGGATCTTGGCCAGCTTCGTCAAAGTCGAATGTAAAGATGCTGGGCATCATTTTTTTTTTTTTTTTTAACAGAAAATACGATTATGCTTGTGTGCGCCTTGAATGGCGGCTCCTCACAGACATTTTTTCCCCATTTATGCCCTCGTCTCGATGTGACAATGGACGTCCTGTCATCGCATTCTTCGCATTGCGTACCTGCATCACCGGCATAGCTCTCAATTAAGGCTCCTCCCAGGATGGGCATGACCTTTACGAAGCCAAGAAAAACAGCCGATCGTTCGACCACACGCTCGACCATCTCCGATCTTCGTAAATGTACACGACAGCGATAAGAATCTACAACGTAATTGTCTTTGCGGTACGACACTTTTGATAAGTTCATTTACCGATCATGTCATGTGCGATCTGAAGCAGCTGCGACATCCGTTGATAAAGGGCAAATCGATACTTTCATTCCTCGTTATTGTTATTATCCATTTTTTTACTACATCTCATTAATTAATTGAAGATTGGCTCCGAACGAATTCAATTCTTCGTATTCTTCGTGTGTTCGCATTAATTAGCCAGCTCTTTACGAAAGTCTCCCCAAGAAGCCACGAGACATCTCGCTGTTACGGGCATGAATTATATTGAAAAACCGAATCTTTCGACTTTTCTAAACGTATCGAGGCCCTTAATGTTAAAAATATTGGAGGAAAACATTGCATCGAAGCCCACGTTCTCTCGTCTTCTATATCGTCCCTCCGGTCACTGTGCTCTCTACACTATATATACAAGCAGTTATAGTTCCAAGCCGTCTTGCCGACGCCAAGTCACGTTTAACGTGAATCATCAGAAATTTGTCTCAAAGATCGAGATTGTTTCATCTCCTACGAATTTGGCGTATAAAATTGTGAGACTTGTTGCTTTTTTCATCCATCGATTAGTCGCGAAGACGTAACTTAACTTCGATTTTTATTTAATAAATTAAATTGAAATTGGCTCGATAAATACGGTGAAAATTGGAAAGTCACAAAAAGAAAGCACCACAGTCTTTCCTGCCACAACTTTCTGTACGTCCCAGAATTCGATTTCGTGCAGGAACATGTTTGTCCATCCCTCGAGGGAAAAGAGAGTACGATGAGAATTGAATGAATAACTAATTGTACAAGGGGCGAGGACGGTGGAGACCGAGAACAAACATAATCGAAAATAGGTGTTTTGCCCCGTGGCGCCATCTTGTTTATCGGCCTCGGCGATCTTGATCCCACGAGACAATACGAATAAAAACGTTGGATGAGAAGGATTCGTATTCAGTGCGAGAAGCTCCGAGGAACGGGGGTTCGGATCAAGCCGCAAAGAAACAACGCATCCACCGAGAGAACGTTTTCAATTTTGACAGAAAACCATTAATACGTCCTTTGCACCGCATGTGTGTAAACATCACGTTTATATAATATCTAGAAACACAAATACACTCGCATACGTATGTGTATGGATTTCGTTCGTAAGACGTAGCTCCAATCTCTTCGCCCCATTTCTATCGCCATCTCTCTCAACGCTATCTCCCTCTGGCCAACCAGCGCGTCGCGGCTGATCCTCCTCAAGGTCCATACACATTATCCAGCATCCCTGGCGTCGAGAGGCGAGCACGTTTTCCACGAGTCCCTTCTGCCCTTGGTTTCGCCCCTCGATCCTTCGTTCTTTCCGTCCCTCTCCCCACCATCGTACCACTGTTTCAACCCTCGTGTACACAGAGCCGAAACTGGTCCACCCAACAGCGAGGATGGATTCCGAGGGAACAGGACATTTATCATCTTGCCTCTTTTTCCTCCCCACTATATTTTCCTTTTTATTTCTTCCCTGTTTTTTTTTCTCTTCATTGTTGTCGTTCCGTTCTCTCACCCCCTTTTTTCTCCCGCCGCCCTAGTTCAGACACTTCGTTCATGGTATTGGTCAAATTGAAGAGCGGGCTCACGACACGCGAACATCTATAGCAGCAGGATTTTTGGATGAGTGAGGCCATCTCTTTTTTTTTCTCTAACATTCTCTTATTCACTTTGATGCTTTCACACACAGCAGGCAGTAACAATTTTTTTAAATTTGATTGCGTTGTACACGTGAATGAAGTAATTGCTGAATAAACGAAAAGTAATTACGAATAATTCGCAGAATCTTCGGAATGAACGGAGCATTATGATTTACAAAATTATTTCGTATTGTAAATGCTCGATCACTGAAATGGTTAACGAGTAAGTAACTCGAACGATCGAAATAAAAAAATGTTTCGTCATCGAGGCAGGCATGATAAATAGGAACAAGATCCGGTGGAACAATGGAAGTGGATCAGACTCGTGTGGAATGTTTCCTATCAGAAGAGTCTTTATCCAGTCACTGTTGACTAAACTCCGTGTCATCAGCCCGCAAGAGAGTTGTCTAATGTATTAAAAATCTTGACAACCTTATCGAGTCTCCTTGAACGAAAAATCGATGTTACATTGAATTTGGCGTTGCCAGGAATCCGAAAATGAATGACTGTCGGATGCTGATTGACGCAAATACTCCTCTGAAGTACTTGAGAAATTATGGTTTCGTAAGGGTTGGAAACAGACCGACGTCCCAAAGAGTCTATAGATCGAATTTCCGAAATCTCACGAGTCCGAGGCAACGGGAAACCGCAAGAAGATACGAGAGAAAAGACAAGCGAGAAAAAGAGAAGAACGAGTCCTTGTTTCCGAAACAATGATGCAATGTCATCGCAGGATGGTTGTGGCGATCAGAAATCGACTCTACACGCAAGCGAGACCTCCCAGCGACCGGCATACCTTCGAAATGTTCTCGAACGATTCGATCCGAATATAAAATGCTTTCGATAACGTTGACGATGTGTGCAAAGTATTCGAAAACTTCTTCGTTCCGATTAATTTTTTCTAAGAATCCAAAAAGATGCAGAAACTGGTCGGAATGTAGAAGTTGATCCGCTGGTTCACCAGTAGCCGCAGTGCAGGGTAATTTAGCTTTGGAATCAGATTCAGAAAAGAAGAAACATGCTCCCTCGGCGAGTCGGAGGATCTCGAGTAAAGACAACAAAAAGAGAGAATGAGAGGAAGATCGAGGAGATAAACAAATAGATTGCGGGATCTTTCTGTCGTCTTGGTCGGCCAGAGGCAAGAGACACTTGCAAGAGAGATCGTATCCAGGTGTAAGAGGCGCGTGGGTTGACGGCGTCAACGACGTTGATGGCGCACTTCGTGGCTAATCTCTTTGTCGTGTCCCATCCCGAACACGGTTTCCAGGAGATTTCCCGGCTTAAAAGAAGTTGCACCCTTTTTGCCGACGTGACGCTTTGGTCTCAAGATTCTAACCGGTTTATATTAGTCGAAAAAAAATGAACTCGAGCAAAGATTATGGTTGCTTTGTCAATAATTGTTAAACCGTGGCTCAAATCATCATAACCAAAAATTCTTCTTCAAGGTTCTCCAAGGTTGAAAGAGATCTCTTGACGATATAATTTCGACCAATCCGAGGAGAGTTTGATTGCACAAAGTGCAAGAGCAGGCCTCGAAAAATTGCTTATTATGCGAATGACGGTTCGTACACGGAGAGAAATGCCGGGAAATTTATATCACATATTACTATGCCACCATAGTTTTCTGGTGAGAGTGTCGTCCCTCTGAGAAATTTTAGCAAAAACATAGTAATTTTTATTCAAATTCTATCGGAAATAGCGGAAATTTGATATTTTCCGCCCAATTTTAGATGAAAAATTACTATGTTTTTGCTAAAATTTATCGGAGGGACGAAACTGTCACCAGAAAACTATAAATCATAGTAATTTGTGATATAAATTTCGCCGCATTTCTCTCCGTGTAATCTTCAAGAAGACGAAAATGTTTCTAGGGTTTGAAAGCCACGAAATTGTAGATTCCAAATATAAAATCGAAATATTCGTGTGTCAATGCGTTTGGCAGTAAATTGGTTGCTTAGTAACTAGGTTAAGTGAAATTCATTCCATTATCTGGTTTAAAAAGCAAAAGGTTCGTGATCGATTGTCTTTGACGTTGAGATACGAACTGATCCTTGAATTATTGACCGATCCTCAGTTAGATTGCGTTTTGGCGCACGCAACCGATGTGTGTATACGAAAAGAACGATGCTCACGCGAACAGCGTTCACGATTAAGAAATTATTGACATAAACGTCGTTTATCTTGGTGTATATACATAAATGGAGGTGTATGTGTTTATGTATATACGTATATTTCGTGACGAGATCGCCACCCTGAAGAGGAGGGCCGAATTCCAGTTTGGCCACAATAGGGCAACGTCACTTTCGACATAACTTTAGCTACGTACGGGGGTTCACAAAGTACGTGTATGCATGCCGATGATCCGACCACACCGAATAGATTTCCCATCGATATCGAGTCGCACCGAACGCCGACACAAATCATCTTTTCGATCTCCAGCCGCAGAGACAATATATATACATGCAGATAACGGCGCAGTGGCTGACCCAAGCTCGCGTGTTTTCGTTGTACGCAAGGCTTTAATGAGATCTAATCTCGCAACGAATGCTTCTTCACAAGGTGGCCAGAATCAGCTTCATCCAAGTTCGTCCGTCACACCACGATTATTATTTCTATTTCTGATCCTTCCAACGGTACCAACTACGCTGTTTTTTCTATTTTTGTTGGAAATTCGTTCTTTTTGTATTTATGAATATTTACTGCAGTGTCTTTTTCGGAAATAAAATATCACGACCTGACAAAGCTCATTCAATTTAAGGAGGTTGGCTACGTACGACCATTCCGATAAGAATAAAATTTTGTCATAAGATTCTTTAGAATCACATACGACGACACAATTTTTTTCAAATTTTTCGTCTACATAATTGTCGAATAATTGGAGTTGTATGTAGTGGAGTTTTACATGCATACCCTTGGCGGGTTTGTACATGGTGTGCTTCCCGTACCCCTTCTTTCATCCCGTTCCACCTTTTTCTCTCATCCCTTTTCCACCATTCACACTTCCCCATTCGTCTCCTTCTCCACTACGCACACATGGACCTACTATTTTACGTGGGTTCCGAACCACAGAGAGTACAGCTTGGGACACTTAGAAAAATCCATTGGTGTCGGCGGGAATCGAACCCGGGTCTCCTGGTTGGGAGCCGGGCTCGTTACCACTGAGCCACTGCCTCTCTGAATAATTGGAGTTTACAATATGCAAAATATATATCTGATTCCAATGCTTATGCATGTAAACTCTAGTGTTCAATTACTCGAAAACGATGTAGAAGAAAAATCTTGAAAAATGTGTATATTCATATTTAATACTAAAGAATATACTCACGTTCATTGAGTTCTAATTATTTCGAATTTTCCTATGCTTTACATGGTAACATATATGTGTAGCCAGCGTCCTTAATTTGTTCGTTCGATTTGATCGCAATTGAACGATATCTCAGACAGTCGTTGTTTGCTGACTGTTTGCTTCTGTATTTTGTAGGATTCTCAAGAGGTGAAAATTGTAAAAAGGAAAGTCTTACCTCGTTTTTAGTAGCGTTGATTGCCTCGAGTGCCTTTAGCTTTTCAAGATCATCCGCCGAGTTCTTTTCCGATGTGGAGGCCGACGCAGGTTTTGCTGGCGTTGGGTCGACCAGGGTGAACCCGAGATCCACATCCTGCTTCCACAATACCTCGATGAGGTCCATATCCTAAAGACACAAAAATGGAGGTTTCGTGTTAGAGGAAATCAAACAATATTTAAGGTTTCGAAATAAAAAATCGTTGCCATCGAGTTTCAATGGAAAAAGTTGTTAAAAAATTGGAAACTCGAGAAACGGCAACGGGTACGTACGGCCACATTTTTGTGGAGTAAACTTTAGGAATCTCAATTTTTTTCAGCGTGCCTGATTGGACTTTTAAGGTGAAAATCATCAAGTGGCGACATCGAGGAGTCCTTGACGATTTTACGTCCATTGGCGAAGAGAGGGCTGCTGAACGAAAAAGATGGCGATGGGTTTTCATCAACGATGCGGGATATACAAGAGCGCGTGATTAACGACAGCCGGATATCGATGCGCATCTCGAAATAGGTGAGATTATTATACGTGCCTGTGTATGTGAATACACACGTGCCTATACGATATTCGATCGAAGAAACGACCCACGGAGGGATGAAGAGAAGGAAAAGCCCGATGTATAGGAGTGACGTGGCACAAAATGGCGTGGGGCTACGGAGCTACGCTTATTTTCGTTCTTCGTACGATTCTGTGTGGACCATTAATTGAGTCAATTTCTTGACTTCTCGTGAATTCAGGCTTGTTAAAGAATCTACGGATTTTCATCGCCAATTTAATAGATGAAAAGATGCGCTGTTGAGTGGACGCGAATTAGCGAGAGAGAATATTATTGTCGGTAATAAGCGTGACGAAAAGTTCTCATTACGATCACATGAGAAGCGTCTTTGCTACTGCAGCCTCAATGATCCAGGAATTCGATTAATTATATTTTCTTGAATTTACAACAAAGTCTGAAGAGGCGATTTATTTTTACCATCGACCCGCAAGATTTCCTTTCCATTCCGTATCGTTAATTAAATTAAAATGTTACTAATTAGAACATGATTTTCAATGGGATTTGCATGTCGTGAATATTCCATGATAATAAAATCATCATGAAACGGTCTTATTGCAATGGAACGGTGTCGGAAGTTACGACGACAAACAGACGACGATTTCACTTTTTCAAAGTCTCCAGTCTCCTCTTAATCCGTAACAGACTGGATGTTTCCCTGGCTGATGAAAACAGGAAACAAGCACGTAATCTCCATTTATAGGGACTTCCGGAAGGAACGTTCTGCATTTTTGTTGTGCAAAATCGTTCGTTTCTTGCTGAGTCGTTCGAATAATTAAAATTTCAATGAAATATAATGCAAAATCGACGTCCGCAATATGCCATCGAAGAAAATGAAGATGATTGCAGATTTTTCTGTAAACCGTTGAGTACCAAATTTCTCCAAAATGTTCAATCATTACTGGGGAACATTTTTATTTACAACTCGAAGTTTTGATGCGAATGCTTCGGACATTCGAAATGAACAGGGAAAAGAAATGTTGGATGGCGTTTGAAAAATAATTCTCACGCCGTGTCTTCTATCATCATTCGATAGGCCAACTAAAAGACGATATCTCGCGTGGGTGTTTTACGAACGATTCGTCGATGAGCCGCCATGCTGGAGTCGCAGCAGGGTGTCCGTGCCGCGCCCACAAAACACCCGCGGGGTTCGTTCTCTCATTTTCTCTCTCTGTCTCTCATTCTTTCTTCATACACATTTTAGTTGCGTACAAACGGGGCCGATCCGAAGTGCGTTTCTCATGTTTCCAACACTCGACGAGCGATATCGCCATGAAAAATAACTGCGCAAGCAAATTCATCGAGTGGAGCATTTTTCACAAAATTCTTTCTTCAACGACGCAACTATTTATTTGAGGAAACAAAGAATAATAATCGGAGCAAAAAAAATATAAACGTAAAGCGTGATTTTGGGGTTTCAATTTGGAAAAAAAAAATGAACGGAGAGCGTTCGATGAATCAATGAAGACACGATGTGTTTTCCAAAGGGAATTCACTTTGCAGCGATTGCGTTTAAATCCTGAGGAAAATTTCCCAGCGGATGGGATTTCGGGAACCTGTTTGTAGCATCGGCAATAACCCGTTCTCGTTGTTATACGAGATCGAACAAGCGGCAGGGAAAGAGAGGAAGAAATCGGGAGGGGAGAAGTTGATCCCAACAAATTGCTCTGCCGGTAATCTCGTTAAGGTGTTATACCGTGGCGGCTTCTCGTGTACTTCACCCTTTCCTCCTCGGTTGTTAGAGAGACGAGACGAAAGGCAGCAGCAGCAGGCTTTCACGGAAACTAAGGAATCTGAGAGAGTCCCGAGGGAATGACTGCACGGGACATGCAGCCGATATTGTACAGTTCGGTGTGTGTATACACGGAAACCCGCAAGTGTTGTAAATACTGTGGTTGCTCTCCTGCTGTTGATGGGCGATCGGAGCAACTTCTTTTATATACAAACATAGCAGAAAGAGGAAAAGAGCGAGAGAGAACGCGAACAATCAGTACCTGACTTTCTCTAACAACCAAGACGAGCCAATAAACGCCTTTCTCCGTGCTAATGGTCGCTATACCGTAAGGGCAGATTGGTCGCTCCATTATCTGTGATTTTCACGCTACACCACCCTTTCCTTCTCTTTGGTCGGTGCGTGGCTTCCACAACGACTGTGAAAACTGATTACAAGTTTTCAGATCAAATGGGGGAGCCAACGAATTTTTATTCTCAAAGTATTGGCCACAATCTTCGAGCCATTTTAATTACTTGATCGCGTATTAAGCGGCAGGACGTAAAAAATTATAAAAACTTTTCAATTAGAAAAAAATATTTCATACATTTGAACAATTTTATGGGAATTTCCTTATTTTTTTGCCAGTCGTGTTAATTTTACTGTCGATAAGGCATCAGCGATTATTCGTTGATATTCACAATAAATTCTGCAAGTTCGATTGCTTGTTTTTTTTCTCGGTCATGGCCAGTGTCGCCTACGATGAAGCTCGAAGCGACATTGTGGGAATAATGCTTGGAAGATTCTGATTTTGGGGAGTTTGACTGGAAATTACAAAGTGATTGATCTTAGTAGCTCGTAAAGTAATGAGACACTGAGAAGACGGAAAATGTAAAGAAAGCCAAGTGGAATACGCGTTAAGCTTGTGTTCTGTGTCTACCTGGCGTCCGGCGAGCGAGTCTCGGCGTTACGACCATAAATTACTTAGCGTAATTCTCTCCCTTTGTACGAGAGCTGTGAATGCAAAAGATGGCATATAGGCTGCGAGACGAGCAAGCTTTTTGCGGTGAACCACACCATCGAGAGTTGTAAAACAGCGTGCTGACCGCTAATGGGTCCCCTGTGCGTCACGCCCACAGCACCTCGGTCTTCTCGGGAAAGGTAAAAGGCACCGATTTTTTTCTTTTTGCACTCTGATGAAGAAAAGGATCTTTCGAGATGCACCAAAATGCCCATTCTGGAATCTTATCTGAATTCCAAACATCGATCGCATCGAAGATTTTTCTTTTTTCAAGTTTCCTACCAATACGGACGAATTATCGTTCCGAATGGAATAAAAAATTGCATGGATTGTAAAAAAGCTGCAATTTTCGTTTCTGAAATGGACAGAATGTTTTTGGATTTGTAACGAAGCGCGTTATTCATCAATCTAATGTAAACATCGAGGAGAATGATTTTTTAATTACTTTACCAATAACGATTTTTTCTCCTGGTCGAATATGATGTATTTTAATCGAGAAAACAAAGATGATAATTGCGGCAATAGGAAGAGCATGGGATCGGTCCTCGGCGCGTGGTAATTTCGTTCTGAGAGTTTAGCCCGCACGCAAAGACCCCCTCGTGTTCGTCGCGCTCTCCGCAAGGCACAAAGCATTAATTTCCTCGTTTTAATTAGTGCGAGAGGTACCGGTATGCACGAAGCAGCAATGGCGGCTGTCGGAGCCGCCAGTCGTGTCGTTGGTTCTTTCTCATCCACGGAATACATACATATACGAATGAGCAGACACAAATACAGTACATAAACCGAGGGTGGGGATGACGCGCGGAGGAAGAAGGCGGCGGCGGCATGGCGGCGGAGAGGACAGAGGGGAATTTGATTAATGATCCTGTACGGGATTGGGAATAAGAGAACAAGGGGGGAGAGAAGAAGAAAAGAGAGAATGAGAGGAGAGGAAGCATATCCTAGGGGACGCCAAGTCGGTTGTCTTCTCACTCCTTGCCGTATACGAGAGCGGATTCCACTCTGTGTCAGTCGCGCCGACAGAAAACCCATTTTCGAAGCTACTCTACGAAAAATCTATAAGCATGTTTTCATGCATCCACATATAAAGATCCATATACAAGCTTATATGGATTTTTGGATTTGTTACATGGGCTCTTGGAGGTCCATGAGCGAAGAAAAAGAACTCGTGTTGTCGAGAGTGAATCGAATGCCCATCCCGTTGAAAAATATTTAATAAAATTTTCAAACTCTCGTCTACGTACACGCGAGGGTGATTTTTCTTCTCGAGGATTATGGGTCACAGTCTTATGTGCATGGAGGGTTTATTCCTAATGGAACTTGCCGACGATATTCCGGGGTGAAATCGAGTTTCTTTGCCACAATGAAGAAAGTGTGGCTTCCCTCTTTTCCACCACGTTCCTTATCACAGTTGATTGCTTGTATATCTGGGCCAGGAAAAAAATACGATTCTAAGGGACGTGGGATCGGATGCTAAGATACTAAGGGACAAGTAAGAGGGCGGATCGTTGAAACGAGGGTTGCATGCAAGAACAAAAAAACGACATTGCTTCTTCCACGTAGCTGTAGGAGCAGCAATAACGATAGAAAAAAGGGAGTCGTGAAAAATTACTTTTTACTAAGCTCCCATGCACACGCATCCAAAACTAGGATCCACGTTCTTTAGGGTTTTTTCCCACTTTTTCNCCTTAAATTTTTCAAAACGGCTAAGTAGGAATTCTTAGGATATTGCTCCGAACCCGAGGCTACCCGGACGGGAAGTCTTTCTGAATCACCCTGTATACAGCTTCTCAGAGAAGCAGCAACAGCAGGGGACATTATTACGAGCTCGAGAGGACCCACGTCCAATCGGAGTGCCGACACGTTTCGCCTTTCTCCCTGTATAGCGTGCTCTCACGTTTGATAGCAGTAGGTGACCGGTCGCCTCATATTCTCGTCTCAGTTTCCTGCCTGTAATGTCCTTCCTCATATATATAACTACATATACATAGCAATAGGCTCTGAGGTGGTTTGGTCCAAAGCTAGAAATGATATCCGCCAAAAGGAATATCCGGGGAAGCAGCGTAATTCCCTACATTTTTTAGTGACTAACAATTCGCAATATTTAACGTACATACGTGTAAACGCTCCTTCAGACGTTGCTATATTCGTCAACGTTCGGCTTGCCAGCTTCCATGGAAAGAGTTTTGAGAAATCCTCAACTAAACAAATTTTTGGAGGTTGAGTCGCGGAAGAAACGAAAACTCAAAAAATCTCGAGCGAGCAAAGTTGGAATAAGACGCGCAGTCCGCAATAATGTACACTAAAGAAATGTTCGATGCCGAGAGATGTGAAAAATCGTTGGCAATTGAGGATTATCTTATGAATTGGGGTTTTTTTTTTCGATGGAATAAATATATAGAATGCTTGAGTGGCTACATCCTTTTTTCGGTTATGTCAATAATTATCTTATCTCTTGTTTATCTGTGACTCGATTATGGAATTGCGCGCGGTACACTGATTGAGAGAGTGGACACGTGTCTTATCTCGTGGACGGAGACGACGACGACGTGGGAATTCAGGAGTTGCGATCAAGCAAAATAAAAGCTAATACTGTTGCGGATGATAAAGTACATGAGAAAACAAAGTCATCGGAACAATCTAACGGAAAACTTTGATTACATGCTGCTATCATAATAAAAGTCTCCAGTTGCTAAAATTTCTCGAGTTCGTGATGGAAATATTTTTATCTTTATAAAAAAACGGATGGAACTGAATTTGTTGCGTAACTTCCGGAGTGATACTGTTTTGCAGGAGCGAGCTTTCATAAACTCCGGTGGAAAGAAGTGGACGGCCGAAGGTGTGAAATGCTGAGTATTCTATCAATTGATGATATTGAAATAATTTCAATCGTTCGTGGGAACATGGTCCTCAAGAAGAAAGTGACAAAATCACGGAGTAGCGAATAAGTGGATGAGAAAGACGCATGTGAGAGACAAAATGGGATTCTGAAAAATATAGATATATATTTTTCTATATATTCATGGCTATAAATGTATAGGTATATATGAAACGGATGTGTGGGAACTGCAATTCACGGGGTAATCACAAGGGAACGGGCATCGATCATCACGCGACGTTTCTCGGTGTCAAAATATTTCTCTCGTGTCTTCTCTCACGCTCGACCGGCGTGCCACCAGCGAGTGTCGCGGTTATAAAACGCGGAAGCGCGCGAGAATTTTCTCCGATGAGCATTTCAAATTGTGCGCTTGTTACACACCGCAAATATTCAGCCACGCGTATAAGAAAACGTCCTGGCGATCACAATGAGTTCCGTATATATTCCCCTGACGGTAGCACAAGGATAATCCATGAAAAAATCGAATAAAAGTCTACGGAGAAATCGTCAAACATGGTTCTCTGTCCATTGCTGAAGATCTTTGCCCACAATTTTTTTTACGACTCTTCCGGCCCTTCTTTTTGACGAAGAGTTGTGACGTTTCGGTCGGTTGTATATTTCGTTCTACTCTGTAGGGTTTTATAGATTTTTTGAAATGTTGGATTTTTAGTTCGGCAGTTTTTGAAATTTATTATTTGAGCAGTAACGTTATTAAAAATGCAAAAATCTCTCAATCAAATCAGCCTTCGCAGACGATACTCTGAATAGTTTACCCCGAAACTCGCTCTGACCTAACAAAGCAATCTCTATGAAGAATCTTAATGAAAGAACCGATTGACTTCGAAAGTAGAATCATCGCATCCACGTTTTTTTCTTTAAATAATCGATTACAGCAGCATTACGTGTTGAACATTTAAACAGTGTGTCAAACACCTGAATTTTTTTCCTCCTCACAACTTGTAGTCAATAATCGAAGGACCGTGACGTTTTTTCATTGGATGCCACAGACACCTGCCTCCAAAAGTATTGAAAATGGTGCGGTGGATTCTAGCGACGCGAAACGAAAGTAAAGATGAAGCATGAGAATGAACAGAGGAAAAGACAGGTGGGTGGTGGATGGGTCACGAAGAAGAAGAGGAAGAAGGGATTGAATATGAAAAAAACAGCCGAATGACAAATGGAGGAGCGGCGTCCTTTTACGAATTCTTGTCGTGCTCGTCCTCGTACAAATTGATCTTACATCCACGGCACATCATAGATTCATATATGCTTTGTAGGAATACGCAAAAAAATGTGCGTCGAGTATATTGAGGCTTCGACTCGAGCGGCTTATCAGTCAGAATTAAATTAAATTTCATGCTCAGTACTCTCTTGTCGCGTGTAAAACTTGTCGGTTTTCGAACATGACCTTGTTCGGAAATTTAGCACAGAATTTCTGAAGACGGAAAGTGTGCTCGAACCTTGTGAATCTCAACCCCGTACAGGCTCGAAGAGCAACCATAAAAAAATGAAAATAAAATAAATTCGAAAAATGCTGATAAAAGAGAAAAGCGACCGATGAAACCTGAGACGAGTCTGTTTTTTTTTTTTCATTCAAAGACGATCACAGACATTCTCGCGTCTGTCTTTTCTGTCCCATCAGACATAGTTCATTATCACTGTGTTGTGTTCGGATGCATGTTTCAAGATCGGAGATAATTACAAATCGATAATTATTCGATATGCGGAGATACTACTTGTACATTTGATGTTATCATTGCTGTAAGGAGTCATGCCTGTTACACAGGATTTTCCAAGTAAAATCGACTGTTTCCGCCACTGATTTTGAGATTCGATAGACTATGTTTTGGAAAATTGTGCATTGTTCATAAATTTAACATACCGAGACGTTTCTCGTCAGAATTAAGTCTCGTCAATTGAAAAAGTATAAATAAATGTTTTTCCTATTCAAGACGATGACGACAGTTGGCAAGACTTGAGTAAGCCAAACAGAATATTCCATCAAGCCCAGAAAAGTGACGAAATTGAACCGAATTTTTCATCGACGAGCATTTCTTTGTTTGACAAATAGCGGTGCAAGTTTGAGGTTCTGAAATATGTCACTGTGACTGGCAATTTTGCATCAAAATACCCATACGTTTAATGCCTTTGTAATAAGTCTGCGGAGGCTCAGTTCTTTGAGACTCTCGCTTCATTAGCTCGCCGTTGTGTTCCACAATTATTTTTTCTCCTTTGCGCAAATTATCCATACGAGCGTGAATATCGCCCCGCGCCACCGCTTGATAAAAATAGCAATCAGGAAATTATTAAAAAGATTTTTTCCTTTCTTTATTCCGAGTGGCTGTGAGCGGCATCTCGAATGAGAAATAAATTTCTCCTTATGACTTTCGTCTCTCGCGGCGCGACGTTATTTTCATCCTCTCAAAGTCCCTCGTCTTTCTCTCTTTCCGCATTTTCTCCGGAACGTTAATGGCGGCGTCTCCTTTTCCATATACCATTGGATCATTAGTCACTATAACGTTGCGTGCGCTCCTCTTTCTCTTCCCCTCTCTCGGACTTTCTTACGATCGGAAGAGAAAGACAAGACAAGCGAAAATTCGATCTCTTCTCTCTGTGATACATGTCTCGGAGGTTACACGCGGCGAGAACTCAAGGGTGGCCTTTCTCGTGGTCCCCGCACTCATGAATCTATATCTATACTTGGTGTTTATGGTAATGGTACAAGAGTCTTATGATGTGAGACTACGGAGGTGGTCTCTCCACGATCGATCGTATTGTCGTTGCCTCGAATTTTACAAATTCAAGACAAAATCATCCACTCAACAATTCTCAAAGAATTCCCGCACAAAATATCGAAATGAAATTTCCTGCGGTTGGATTCCAATGAAAGAGTTTTTTTTAAATTATTTTTCCATAAACAAAGATTGTCCTGTAACCCTTAACTCGCTTCACTGTTTTTTCTCCCAGATTTCCGTCCCAAGTTACTGGCTCGTTGGAAATGCGAGATCGAAAAAAAAAAATGAAATACTTCGACGGGAAAACGTCTGGACATATACGGAACCTTCATAGGTACGAGGTTTGTGTAGTCGCTGCGGAAATTCGGAATGACGTGTACGTTTTCGACCATCTTATAGTGAAGAAAGACCACCCCTGTAAATCATCAGTTATTTTTTCCAGACTCTACGATAATTTGTCAAATATGAGAGTTAGTTTTTTTGAACAACTGACGGAAAGGTTCGAAAGGAAAGATTTAGTTTATCGATAAACCCGTCGAGAGGTCATTTATTAAATCTATCAGTAATTTTGTTTATTTAAGTCTCATAACGGTGAAGAACGTTACGGAGCGTGAATAAGTACGAAAAAATAAAATAAAAAACAACAGTGGAAGGGAACATAATTGTAAATTGAAATAATTGCACTCAATCAAACAAAAAGTAAACATTTTATGAATTCAAAAGAGAAAAAAACACCCCTCTGTCGGTAAATTGTATTGCACTGAAAACAAAATTTTGTTGGAAAAGATCGATATTTTGTTCGATGCGTTCGACTAAACGTTTTCTTTGAATAATTCCAAAAATTGTGTCATCGCAGCAATAAATATTCAATAAAGTCTCTTCGGAAGCAATCTTTCGTCGTTCCAATCGTAAATTTTGCTGACAATTCCATTAGAAATCAAATATTCAGCCAAAATAAGGAAAATTTTGAATTTATCGAAAAATATTTAGTTGGCCGTGTTCAACAAAATATCGAGCATTTTCAACAAAATTTTATTTCCAGTGTGATTTTTGTAATTACGAAACAAATGTTTGTTCCGAGAAACGAAAACTGATTTGTTTGTGACAATAAGATTCTATCGGAGAATTGAATCTTGAGGTGATCCATCAATTGCGTGAATGCGTGAGAGATAACGACACTGTGAGTAACCAAATTTGCGGAGTCAACAAAAAACATGTGGCGAGTAAATCAAAATTTGTTGATTCAACAGTGTAGTATTGTCGTGGTAAGCGAAATACATTCCAGCGAATAAATTGCATGAATCGACGAATCTTTGTACGAACGAACAGAATGATTCGGTTATCGTAGATTTTGTTGTGAGTCAACAAATATTTTGTTCACCCAGCAAATTAAGTAAAAAGTAGATACACGTTTCAATCGCTCAGAGACATCTTAATGTTCCAAACCCCAGCAGGTAACTGACACAGTATTTTCTTCTTTTATTCTGTGGGCTCAATATTTCCGGAAAATGTAAATTACACGTTGTACTTTTTTCTCTAAAGAAAAGTCAGTGAATTCTTGTTTCTGTAAATGTCAAGGGTGCTTTGAAAACGTGGATATTCCTTGTGTCTCTTTTGTACTCGATCAACGAATACACCACCTTAAGGCGATCCCTTGATATTTTGAGAAAAAGAAAAGTAACTTTTTCTCCTCTGGTGAAATGGGAACAACGTGTAACTTATTTATTTATTTGAAATATTAAGGCTCTCCAAAACTAAAAGGTGTAGCAGGATTTTTACCGACCGTACAATTGATAGATCACCTCAATAATTCCTGACCTTCTTCGAGGACATAGTTCGTCCTGCCATCTTATGGCTGATGCGAGAACTGGCACTAAAAAGATGACTGTCGTATTGGTCGATGGTGAAATATCTGCGGTTGGTATAGTCCGACGAAACTAACGACTGATTGCCAGCGACTGATCACAAATTTTAGCATATTATTGTCATAACTCCATTATCAAGTACAAAAAGTCTATTGTTATATAAACAAACGTGGAGGTATAGTGGAAAAAGATTCCGTCGGTAGAGAGGGCAAGAAGAGATCACGACACGTCACAGTTAATAACGCATGAATGTTAGTTCCTGGTAAGCAACGAAGCCGACTCGTATTATGACTTTGAAACACGCAATCCGATAATTGATGAAGATTTTAATTTTCGATGGGTGGCTACTTTGTAGCATCAGTGATTAAAGCGAGATTTTCCAGAAGCAAGAAAGAGAGGAAATTCAGTCATTACGCGATAATTTTTTTCGTGCACGGTTTTTATGTTGAATTCTTTCGTTCTCTAGACTTCTCGCGTTATCTTTCACGGTGACTATCATTGCCGAGTGGCCTCGAGCGATTGTACCTCCTAGCTACTACTTTTTCTGGCGCTATAATTATCACTCTTATGATGAATAATCTCGATTAAACTCTGAAGCTCGTGTTGAACAGAAAATAGAGTAGTCGAACGTCTACTGACCCGTGATTCCCCTGCTTCCCTGGGCTTTTTTCATTCCCAGGCGATTGCGACGCCCTATTGCGTTAAAAACAAAAAATCATCCGCATTCGTATGTGACGTTGATGCAAATTTCCAGCGACAAATTTTTTCGTAGGTGTAGTTTGTTCGTAATTTTTTTTTCTCCAATCAATCGTTTGAATACAAAAAACTTTTATTGCACCTGTGGCTCTCTAGAGCGTTTCTTAGAGAACGATCGAAGTTGGACTAGAGGAGCAAAATTGTATTCATATTCGCAATGCGAAACTTCTCACTTCATGGAATGCGCGAGCATTAAATAATTGAATATCTGTATGACCGGCACGTCTCCGAAGTGTACGGCTTATATAGGTGCATGCGGACTTTAACCTTGACCGTGAAAAGCGGCGAGACATTACCGAGAATGGAAATTACCATCGATTAGTTTGACGTTTCCGTAAATTCACTGATGTTTTACTCATTACCGATTTACGGTGAATTTTTTATTATCAACTACCCGTGCCTGGAGGGTCCAGCTAGCGTATTATATAAAGTAAAAAAAAAAAATTTAATTTTCAAACGTCGATCATCGTCGTTGTTTTCGTTTTCGAAATCTTTGAATTGTTAATCAGCGATTTTTCTATTTATTATCATTTTTTAGATGCTTCTAAAATTTGAAAGTGACGAAATATGTGATTTTTTTGGTTCGAGCTTCCGAAACAGAAAAATTATCGGAATGCACAACAGCCTGAAACCTGTTGGGATTCATGAGCTTCATTTCTGTAAAAGATTCATCAAAATTGGTTCAGTTGTTTTTGCGTGAAAAGGGCACAAAAATAATTTTGTCGTCGAGTTTTATATTTTATAGAGATTTCTAGGTATTGATTACAAAAAAAAAAGATCAATTAGGTCCCCATAATTATGTAATCATACTCAGTTCTTCATGATGTAACCAAGTTGGCTATGACCTCATAGGATACATGTTGGATAAAAATGGAACGAAGGAAACGTGTAAAGACGTGATTTAGCACAATCGGAGTATTTTAATGTCGCCGCGTGTCGAGCATCTCAAATTAACAGTTTGTTGCTTTGCACGATAAATAATTATTTAATAAATAATAAATAAATAATATATTAATTATAATAAATAATTATGCTGTTGGATTTTTTTTACATCCTGAACTTCTATTTCCTAGACAAATGTGACAAACTGACTTGTTAAAAAATCGTCAATAATCTTGAAGCTAATTATTTAATAAAGAAAAATGTTGTTGCATTGAGATTGAGATGCATTCGATTTTCACCTTTCCGAAGCAAAACGATCGTGCTTTTCAATTAATGCGAAATTTCACCGCTCCATAATTCTCTTTTCGAGGCTGGTATTGCTTCAAACAGTATCTAAGATCGTGCGGATACTGCGAGAAGTTTGTACGACTGATAAGAAAACGAATTAACGATGCCACTGAAAAGAAACTCCATTAAGAGAGGGGCATATGTTTTTTTCCATATTCGAGAACGATGTGTGTGAAATGAGTTGACGTGTTCGAGGTTTCTGACCAGCTGCGTAAAATGAATTGAGAAAGAAACGGGAACTTTCGTATTTTAAGGCTGACCACAGCGATCGTAGCTCTTCGTACTTCGTTTTCTCTTCCTCTCGCTTCTTAATGAAAACGGTAGGACCGCAACTGGTTTTTTATATTTTCGATTTGATGATAAAACCTCGAGTAAAACCTTTAAGAAGATATTGTGAGCTCGCGTTGCCCGTTATGTGAGCTGCTTATTTCTAAGCAAAACTAAGAATGTTCCCCTATGTCGTACACTGCGTGGGCGATGTGTAAACGACAGATAAGTTAATTCTTGACATGATAATTGTACTGTCAAGACAACTGTTTGCGTGATTGTTTATGGTTCGAACGAATGATTCGTCGACAAAAAAGAACGAGCATTAATTAAGCCAAAAAACCTACCGATAGTTCGATCGGGGTGTGGTGCACCATTTCGCGGGCCTAACGTTTTCAATGAAAAAGCAATTGTCACGTCACAACGATCACTTAGAAAAGGCGCGACTTAGACTCAGTCAAAACAACTTTCTCCGGGAACAACACACTGCAAAATGCTCTTTCCTCAATGTTCACGAATTCACTGCGTATCCAATTGCGGTCCTCACTTTCTTTTGCATAATCACTATAGTTTCGCGCGATACTTGACAAATGCGAGGATTCAGTTATGCTGCAGCAAGACTTGTGCTCATTTCCTTTCGTTCGAATTTGTTTTCGAGGAATCCGGAAAGCGACTGCCGTCGAGACTAACGATCGTCATTGCCGTCGAGCGCCCGAGACACTATACTATACCACGAGTCTACAGACTTCGACGGACTTTAAGTCGACAGGGCAAACCACATTAAGCGTCAGGGAGAGAGAACAGAGATAACGAATGTTATTCGTTAAAAGTGTATACACGCCTGATGGGAATGATATACATATATCGATCGGTGGCGTTCATAAATCCGCAGAAGATGTCGCTTCGCTCGCTAAACTCCGTGCATTACGTCCGATTGATACTCAACACTCCATTTTACTGGACATCTACGTATATACACTTTTAAGCATAGCTTCATAAGCGATCGTGCACTTGACGCGTCCGACAGAAACAGAGACCTTCGCGGTCACATATCATCCCACAGTATAGCTGTTTATACAACGTCCGATATGTTTATATCTCTCGATACCAATAACTGTAACATTTGTATTACAAATACGAAAATTTACTCCGCGTACGATAACAAAAATGATGCAAAATTTATTGCAATGTAATTATCTTCTGTGCGGATTGATTTTCAGGCATTTTTCGAGCCGTTGTAGCTCTATGATTATTTGTGCGAGTGATTCTTGTTTTGCAATTATTCGCATTGTTTCATTTTTGGCACAAATGGGTAATTGGCACTTTGGCAACTTTCGCGAAGGAAATGTATGATTTTAATTAAATTTCCCCAGTGAACGACATGCTCACGTTTCAATCAGTGGTAAGTCAATTTAGAGTGAATTCGGAAATTTAAGATTTTATTTCGTTGCACTAGAATCTGCCAGGCATTGTTGCTTTTCGAGTAAAAAATAAAATGTCGAATCTCAGCAGCTGATAGCACAGAATCATCGCTGCACGAAGGAGTAAGAATCTTGTGGGACTCGCGTGTAAATTTCTAGAGACATTCTAACGTAAGGATAAATGTCAATTCATCTGATTTACTTGTAGCCTAGTATCAAGTCGAGTCCTAAGTGTTTATCATTACACAATGATCGCTTTGCCGTTTCCCTGAATAAAACTCGGCCAGTGTTCGTCGCAGTGTCGCACATGGAATTGGGAGACTATAATACATTGTGAATGACTGTTTATCAATGCTGCTCAAAAATCGTAAAAGCAATAAGGAATAACGTCAATTCTCGATAAGTGTGGAGGTTTGTTGGCGAGGAAAACCCCGAAAAAAAGATTCATCGTTGAAAAATGTACTCAGTGTTCGCTGTGGGCCATTTAATCTTCCCTAAGGCCGATCGGATCGAAATTCGAACGATAATAAAAATCGTGCTGCTCGAAATAAAAAAAAAAAACTAATTACTCGAGAAATGAAGAATTCATCAACGATTGGTCCGAGTATCGTAGTCAAACGGTGGAGATGAATTCCGGGCGCGGATTTAAAAAAACTCCATTGTTATCTAAATATAAATTTTTACGAACAGTCGGTGCATCGTTATCTAGTGTCGATAATGCAGAAACTGTTTTCATTGGCTGTTTTGAGGATGCAGCACTGGCGTTCTCTATCCATTAAGCAGTGAAGTATCCACTGTTTTCGAAACTGGGAAAAACACTCCTTATCATGAGTCACCTGACTGATTTGTATCTATAAACGCAATTGAGAATTCTCATATGCATCGGAGCTGCGAGGCCGAAACAAAAATGAGGAAAAAGCGATTACATTCGAAAACTCTTGAATAATTAGATTCGACAATACTGATTCTGAAAGATTGTGAAAGAAATCAATCAATCGGAGGAAAAAAAGTCGATTGGAGACGAAATTGAGCGATCAAAGTTTATCGAGTTCGAATCATTCAATTGTTCAGAGTTCGTTCCATCGACTTCTCGAACGTTATATTTTTTGTATTGTATTGAGCTAAGTAAACCACGAATGAATTCTCTTTCCCCACCTTGAATGCAATCGTCGTAGTTTCTGGACAAATTGAATGATTGAAATTATTTTAAAAGAATGAACTCGAAATAATTTAATCAAAAACTTTCTTAAACGTTTTTGTCGGCCTAGGCACATTAGTCATTCTGGGCAACTATAACTATAGTTATCCTTATTAGGCAACTTGACGAGCCAGAATGTTATAATTTCTTGACCATTTCGAGTGTGTCTGTTCGCGAAATTTCATATTTTTTCCTCTAAAGTTTAGCTAGCACGGTGAATATGTTTCGAATTGCCAAAATTTGATCATAATCAAGAGACGCGGCAGCGACTTAGTTATACACGGCTGAAAAAATGAGTGAAAAAAATATCAAACCCCCAGGTCATGAAGTCGGATAACACGCGGCGTGGGCCAAAAAGTACACAGCAAGGTTAGCAGTCTGTTGCACCCGGCAAAACGTACGTATATTCGAAAAATAAAATGAAATAAAGAGGAAAAAACGGCGGGCAGCTATTTTTACGAAACTGAACTGTCGGCTGCGAACGTATCCAGTTTCAACCTTGAATAATGTCATACATCGCAGACGCAACCTTTAACTGCTAGCAATGAAATTTTCACTGAATTCCTATACAAATGTTTGTCGATTCACATCAAAAAATAGTTTCAATTGCAGAAATTTCAAAAAATCATATTTCCATATTGAGAAAAACGTTTCGTCTTTGAATTATTCTTATTAATTTTGTTATTAAAAATTAGATTCATGATAATTGATTTTTACTGTTTTTTCGTGTACATCCGTGCGGGTTTTCCCCCGTCCATCCGGTCTGACTGACCCTGCTTTGTCGGCCCTCCTGCACCAACTTTTATGTTCGTATGAGACCTCCCAAAAGTATATTGCCCACAGTCGGCATTTCCTTATGAGATTAATGTTTCCGCACGTTGATCGTCTCTCAGATAAACGTGAATCTGTTTTACGTTTTCCTCCTTGCACTCGCGTGTAACGTGACCGATCGACAGATCGCTTTAATACGATTGGAAAGTCATTAAAACTGCCACCCACTCAGAAAACGACACGCGAGCCCCTGTATGGCTGGGCGGCCACCCAACCAAGTACCAGCCTAACCCGAAGCTTCTTATAACTGGAGTAATCGTCACAACGAAACTCCCCAACGTTCACACATCGTTTCCGAAATACATTTTCATAATAAATTGCATTCGTAACCACGGAATTCGACAAAACGTCGAATCAAATTTTCATTAAACGTCAATTCCTTGTGTAGAAACATTTGGAATCAATTAGAGTCTACGGTGATTGCAGAAAGTGGGGAAACTGCATTCGTTCTGAACGATCACATTTCTACCGTGCATACATTTGTTTGTTTAGAATAATTGAGACTCCAGCTGATTGCATCGAAGAGTCGAAAAGATGCATCGTTTCCCATGTCCATTAAATCGTAATTCTGTGATAGATCAAGTTTTTATATCATAGCAATAGTAGAATCACTGAAGCACGTAAATTAGGTGGCTCCGCGAGAAAGAAGCGATCACGCGATTAGCGAATGTATGTTTGCGGCGACGAGTCGCAAAACGTTTCTTCGACGACGCAAATCGAGCTTTCTTCACAAATGTGTCTTGAAATTTGGCAAACACGAACAGTCAGCTCTGAGTCATAGGGCTTTACAGTGATTTTTTTTATATAATCACCGGCATCGAACAAAAGATCGACTAACCGTTTCGCGGTTTTCACGCGCCACGAAATTCCGCTCTCATTTAGAATGGCCGAAAAGATAAATTAATTTTGAGAGAATGAAACGGGCTCATCGAACCTAAACCAGTTAAATTTACAGCCAACTGTATATTATGAAGCAACGCGCGACGCTCGTGTCAGTTTACGTCGACGTTGCGATTTCACACCAACTTTCCTTCAACATACCTCGATTTTCATCCTTTTCGTTGTTTCCTAATGAAACTATTTTTCGCAGAGTTCGGAAAACAGACTTTCAGACTAATACGTACCTGGAACACAAAAATGAACAAAATCATTGTCAACAATCCGTTTCCTCACTGGATGTATTCACAAAACGAAATTTTTTCGAAAAATAAATTTGGAATGATGATTATGAAGCATGACGAAATTTCTCTGGCATATTTCTTTAAAAAATTCGAAATCGATTCAGACAAAATGGTTCTGCTGAATGAAATGAGAAATTTGCAGGATACGAGGAATATTCATAGTGACATTTCAAACTAGAATAAGACTCATGAGATTTCTCATGTATTTGGGAAACTTTAATGCAGATGTCAAACTGAGTGCCAAAAAGTTGAATAGGCTCGTATTTTTAGTCAAAGAATCCAACGATGCTTTCTGAATGGGCAATTGTCAAGAAAAGTTTTGTAACATTGTATGGATGCGATGATACGTCAACAAAGTTTTAAAAAATTATGAAATTGTGGAAACGGCGTTAAAGTAACGATAAGAGTATTGAAAAAAAAAGGGCGTACGTCGTCAGGCACGAAAACAGAGATCATACGGGGATGCTTCTTCTTCTTGCGCGCCATATTTCTCGCACGTGGTCTACGTCGAAACTCGGGTTATATAAATAGCGAGCGATTTCCCGCCGAGGCGCAGGTTTCACAGAGGGCGAAAGACGTGGAAAAAAAAAGAAAAAAAACAAACCGGAACGTAAAACGAGCAAAAGTTCCGTAGCGATAAGGGAAAAAAGAAAACCTTATACTTGAGGAAAAAACGCGAGTATTTACGGAGCGAAACGAACGAACGTTCACCGACGAAGCTTAATCCGACTGAAAAATCGCGGGTTCGATATGACGGAGGAAAACGCACACACGGTTTAGGGCTGTGTCCTCGTAACAGCGCTATGTCTGTTTTGTTCTTTCTCGGGGTTGGCCGGGTGTCATCCGGGAGGTCGACTTTTGCATTCGTTCAACATTCTTATTTATGATAATTTATGATACCATCGATAAAAACGACTTCCTACGTGGCGCGTAGCGGAGGTCAATCGGATTCGGGCGATCGAGACTCCGGGGAGAACGTATACACGACCATTTTCGAGCCACGGCATCGAAATGAGACACACGCGTGTATTTCCGAAAAAATATTCCTCTTCCTACTTGGCCAATGCCAACGGAACAGCCGATCAGTTATTGACACCAAGAAAATAGTACGTTGGTACAAATTCCAAGAGATAGTGACACTTTGCAATTTGCCAAGTTGACGTCCAGGACCGTTACATTTTCCAAAAGTTACGAAAATAACAACAAAATATTGCATAGCATTTCTCGCATTTATCACGTTTATTTTCATTTTTATACCGACGCAATTTGAACATTGATTTTTTTCGAAGATTCCGTCGAATTAGAAACATTGATTGTTATTCCGATTCGCTGAAAAAATCACGATACTCAATATTTACGCGTTGGAGATCGATGAATGAATGATCCGTTTGAATCAGCACGCAAAGCATGCCAAAACGATCTATATCTCCAAATGTATAAATATCTTGAACTTTACCAATGTCCTTCAAGATTGACAGGGGCTGGTGCGTCATGCGACACTAAATAAATTGATAGAATCGTAATCGGTAAGCGTTTGATTTGTAACACCTACAGCGTCGAGGCTTCTTTCCCCATAGAAATAAAAATATATATCACGAAGGTGTATGAGATTCGCTCTGGTGCGTTGATCCACTGTAACGAGGATAGAAGTCGAGAAAAATCGGCACGAGGTCGAGATTGCTTCGCGAGGAAAGTGTATACAACGTCACCAATTAATCCGAACTTGGACAGTACGATTATCGCGTATACTCTTATTTCTCAAACGATCTGCACACTGACGTTGGATTTTTACTCGTTACATTTTATAGTTTACGAGACTGTTTCGCAGTGGGCGGTAAATTCGCGATTTCTATTTGTTTCTCATAAATAATTGAGTAAAAACTTGACTCCAAAAATACACGTCAATGTTTTTTGTACTGTTTCGCTTAAAATAGAGATAACGGTGATTTTTGGTGTTGTTCCAGCATTTCAGTTCCCATTTCGATTTATTATATCTCTTGATCAAAAATAAAGACAGAGAATCGTCTGTTTTGGTTTGTAACGTTTTCAGAGATATCGATCGACACAAATTGAAGAGTTTACCAAGTTGCGAATTTTGCGCAATGCCTTCCGCCTCGAATCCAAAGTATCAAAGAGTTTGTAACCCGAGAATTTTTAGTTGAAACCGAAATGAGGGCGTTTACTCGCAAATTCGAGTGGAGTTAATTATTTCTGTTGGTTTTGCCATGCGAACCGACCTACTAATCAAGGCGGTTTCCCAAACGAATGTGATAATGACAGTTCAACGTTCATGGAGAAAAAGTAAGAAAAACGGGTTTTTTTTTTTAAATAAGCTTGCTTACAGTAAAAAAAAAGCTTGTTTACCTTGAGAACGGTATGTTTTTCAAGAACTCCTTACGATGGAGACTCGTGAAGGAATCTTGTCGCCGTATTAACGGAATAGATTTCTCACCCTTCACCGAATTTAATCAACTCGTTTCGCAAGTCGACTAAGCACTCAGTCAGCTCGCATATGCTCGTTCAGTTCGACAAAAAATTGGCTACTAATTATGCAGGGATACCGACCGACAATTAAGTCATAAAGAGGCGACTCTTCCGTGTCTCGAGAGCACGGCAATTAACGGAATCGTTCGTGTTGTTCATATTCCTGATAGGACAAAGTTCGTGGCTGCTGTACAAAAACAGCAGGAACTCACATATGCACGACTTGGAAAATTGATTCGAAACGATCCGTGAAGGTTTACGAACGGCTCGTAGTGAGGAAAATTGTGCTTCAGGTAAATTTGCCTGTCTAACGTGAAAAGAGATCTACACCTCGCGAATAAACTGATTAATTTATCGAAGGCGTGGCCGCGATGAATTTGTATAGACACAAATATTAACAATCATAGATTTTGACTATGGGCCATTTTAAAGAAAAGTAAACTTTTTTTGAACGGATTAAAAAATTGAAGAAATCCGGGGAAAAAGGTTACTTCGAAAATACGCCTTTTTTAAATTAAAAAGATTGTGGACCTAAAAATTCCAGTAGTTTGATAAAAAACAAAGAACGTAAACTGGTAATAAAAACTAGTTTTTCAATGTCTTGGTAAATTTTGCATCGTGTGAGATCAGGTTTTTAAATTTCGATATTTATTTACGTCGTGATTTCCAATAGAGAGCTCTATTTTTGTTTCAACAGTATTTCAAGGGGGGCGTGGGATTTTCCTTGTTTGCAATGAAATTCTAATGTACACGTAGTTCGTTTTCGTCTGCTCCAGTGACCTTAATTTACTCAAAATCGTACAAAGCCCCAAATAACTTTAATCGCGAGCTAGTTTGGAATGATATTTAAGAAATTTCTGTATCATTCGAACATTGAACTCGGATCAACGTTCTCCTTGTACTTTTTAGAGGTCTCGAACAGTCAAAAGTGGCAGACTGCCAAACAGAAAATTAGCATGTACGTGAAAAGCGGAGCTGTCGACTAGGAACCAAAGGCGTGGCGTTTTTTTAAATGAATATTTTTTATCGAAGGTGAATCATGGTGATGGGTAACCATCGGACGAGCATATGTTCGATTCCTTGCAAAGGAATGAATGTACGAATAGCTAATAATGTGCAGAAAAAATTCCAACAATTTAGATTTTAAATAATAATTGAATAGCAATATAGTTAACGAGCAGTATTCCCTCCACGACTGTTCGCCAAATGAATTCGTCGATTTCTTCCGATAAAAATGTTTTTTTTTCATCACCACGTTTCATATTTTTTGGAGCACGTTTTTTTTCTCTTTTTGCCTTGTTACTATCGGAAGCAGTTCAAACTCCTAGGACCTCCCCTGAATTTCAACTTTGTACGTTTTTTTTTCTTTTTCACTCTAATCACGAAAACCAAGTTCCAGTCGAGATTTTCGTACTTTCTGTTACTATTGCATTTACAAATAAATCTCACACGGAGAAGAATCGTTCTCTCGTGCCTGTACCTCTGGTATTGCCTTATATGTTTACTGTTATAACCAACGAGGGGGAATTTCAACTAAGTTTCAACATTTTCTCTGTTCTGTACTTGTTCACAGCGGAAGTCTTCGTGCAACACAAATGCTCGTAGACCTAAACGATTCTCTAATCCCATTAGAATTATATTTTTTCTCAGCTGTCCCTGCAGCTCAGTTTGCATTCGATGCTTCTAACTAGTTTTTCTAACTTTTCTACAAAACGACAAGACCAAACGATCTGTCCAAATTCAAGATGCGCCTACAGCATCGTGTAACAAAACAATTATATTTCCTAACAATGCAGCCAATTATGCATGCGAGTATAGAGGTCAAGGTCGTGGCAGATTGTGAACTCGCGATCTCGCCTCAATCAGAATGCGACGTTCCGCATCATCGGATACTTGTCGATTGCAGACAACGGTCGAGTTTATATTTTTTTCGTCAACGGACCTCGTTTATGCAACACGATTTCTCTTCGAGTTGAAAAAATCTTTTAGAAAAAACGAAAAACGTAGAGAGATGAAGAAAATATCGGGAACATTCGGATGCGATTCGAGGATACAATCACAAAGTAGAATCGTATTTTTTATGGATGAAAAAAATGTCGCACTCTTGGTAATTGATAAATGACCTTGAAATATTATAAAAATTGTATCATGTATCATTTTTAACTTTAATGAAAAATACCAGCAGTTGGAATAAGTTTGTTCTTTTTCAATCAACAAAGTTCCAGGTAACTTTGATCAAAAACACGTACTTTCGGAGATCGGAATTACAAAGAAGGCATATTACAAAAGAGTTTTATAGCTGATGTCAACGATGTAAAGGCAACTGCGTTAAGGCGCTTGTTGGCAAGATTGGAAAGACAAAAAAGTGGGGAGAGGGGCGTACGTACTTATAAATATATGTTTTCGCGGAACCGCGCCTCGACGACGACTATTATTATCGCTGTTTTAACTTCGTCCGCAATTTTTGCGATGGCGCATCAAGGTACATCCGAGTAAAAAGCAAAGCTTCACGTGTATGAGAATGTTTAAGTGAGTGTATGTACGTACGAGGTATTTGCACGCGGCACGGTTGAGCTTTTTTCCGTGCATTGGCCTCGATAGTAAAAATAATCGTCGACCGAAAATTAGACTGTAAATGCTCGTTAAAAAGTAAAAAACAAAAAAAAAACACACAGTACACGAAGAAGCTCTGATGAATCGGAAAAACAAAAAGAGCATGTTGGAAAACATCAGAAATTCGGAGCAGATGTGTGTCCTCATTTACCGAAGGTAGAAAGACTAAATTATTGCAATACAAATTCAGGCAATAAACATTCCTGCGTTTTTCTTCGTCGAGTGACAAATGGCCCCGGATCGCTTCGAGAAGTCTTGCATGTACGAGGAAAAAGAACAAATTTCTTCCCCTCCCCCGTCATATCCAAGTCTGTGCTTCTTCCCCCGTTAACCTACTTCAAAAATAGTTCGAACACCATCGAAGACTCTGCCCTTGATGAATCGAAATAGAGACGATTTTACAGCCATTTATTTATTGGGTGCAGGAAACGGTGCATCGCATTTCTTGTTATTGATGCGATTTGAGTACGACCGTGAATATCGAGTCGGTATTTTCAAAGGAAAACGTAACAAGCTCGATATTTTCTACTAGCACGAAACTTTGAATAGTTGAACGAATTTATGATTTTTCGACTGACTGATCGACAAAACCGATGAAATTATAAAGACACCAGGAAGATATTTACGGAGCTTTAACTAATATTAGCAAATCTATTCAGCGGACTGTGAACTCTCGGGGAAAACAGCGTCGATAAAATTCGAGATTCTTATCAATAAAATTGTGTACAGATGAGATCGATGTACCGAGGTATAAGAGTGCGCGGTTCGGATCACGTGCCAGAGGTTATTCAAGTGCATACTCGCGACTGGGCGAATATGAGACAATGAGCAAATGCGTTGGGTTTTTTTTTTTTTTTTTTTTTTTTTTTTTTTTTTTTTTTTTTTTTTTTTTTTTTTTTTTTTTTTTTTTTTTTTTTTTTTTTTTTTTTTTTTTTTTTTTTTTTTTTTTTTTTTTTTTTTTTTTTTTTTTTTTTTTTTTTTTTTTTTTTTTTTTTTTTTTTTTTTTTTTTTTTTTTTTTTTTTTTTTTTTTTTTTTTTTTTTTTTTTTTTTTTTTTTTTTTTTTTTTTTTTTTTTTTTTTTTTTTTTTTTTTTTTTTTTTTTTTTTTTTTTTTTTTTTTTTTTTTTTTTTTTTTTTTTTTTTTTTTTTTTTTTTTTTTTTTTTTTTTTTTTTTTTTTTTTTTTTTTTTTTTTTTTTTTTTTTTTTTTTTTTTTTTTTTTTTTTTTTTTTTTTTTTTTTTTTTTTTTTTTTTTTTTTTTTTTTTTTTTTTTTTTTTTTTTTTTTTTTTTTTTTTTTTTTTTTTTTTTTTTTTTTTTTTTTTTTTTTTTTTTTTTTTTTTTTTTTTTTTTTTTTTTTTTTTTTTTTTTTTTTTTTTTTTTTTTTTTTTTTTTTTTTTTTTTTTTTTTTTTTTTTTTTTTTTTTTTTTTTTTTTTTTTTTTTTTTTTTTTTTTTTTTTTTTTTTTTTTTTTTTTTTTTTTTTTTTTTTTTTTTTTTTTTTTTTTTTTTTTTTTTTTTTTTTTTTTTTTTTTTTTTTTTTTTTTTTTTTTTTTTTTTTTTTTTTTTTTTTTTTTTTTTTTTTTTTTTTTTTTTTTTTTTTTTTTTTTTTTTTTTTTTTTTTTTTTTTTTTTTTTTTTTTTTTTTTTTTTTTTTTTTTTTTTTTTTTTTTTTTTTTTTTTTTTTTTTTTTTTTTTTTTTTTTTTTTTTTTTTTTTTTTTTTTTTACGGCGAGTTTATATACCAGGCACGCGGATAGCAAGTGTTTTCAAAGTCAAATTCAAGATTTCGAAAATGCGGTTAGCTCGTGAATTTCTAGAGAGAAAAATGTTCGTTTATTTTGTTTCTTTCGAGTGCACCTCGAATATTTCGTTGGTGCGCGGAATTGGCTAGCGATCATCATGCAACAGGAATCTCGACGAGGCTCCATTCGGGAGAAAAATAAAAAAGTATTTTCCCGTTTAAAAAAAAAAAACTCGTTTTTCCGATTTTCGGAAATCTTGATTTTTGCAAGGCTCTGAGTAACGTCGAAGTGCGATTGACAATCGATCGCAGGACAGACGGGATCGAAGGTCATCGGAGCAGCACACGCACATCAGGTGGCCGACTGAGCCAGTTGCTACGATTGATCGCCTCTGTATCTCAACAATACGATGGCTCAGCTCGCGCAGAAAATAAAGTAAAGTCTGCGATGACTCATAGCAACGAAAAATAAAAATAAAAATGGGAATAAACTCGGATACCTCCTTAAATGAAGTGGATCTCGGAAGAGTGCTTGGAAGAATCGAAAAAGGCTATTCGCCCGAGTCTATTAAGGTATTACAGGGTCCGCGTGTCTTAATCCCCATTTTCTATACGCGCTGCATCGTGATTCACATTTGGCGAAGCGGTTCTACAAGCTCGAATGGACTTTGCAATCTATTTTGTAGCGAACCATCATCGTCGTTCTAGCACCAGCGAGTAACTCGCGACCGAAGAGTAATTCGATTTTTTTTTCCTTTTTTCTCGAAGGCCGAACCGTGTCTACGTAATGAGAGACAAAAAAACTCGGAGTGCGTGATGGCAAAATAAGAAATTTTAATTAAACGACCCAGATCTATCGGCTAGTCGATATGGGACTGACCTGCATAAGTCCAAGGATTACGAGGGTCAACAAGGATATAATAGCTGTTTATCGGAATATCCGATATCGATCTTCGTCGCAAAATGTCTAAACGATGACAATCGTACCAACGTAATCCAAAAATTCATCCCTATCAGTGTTTGTTATCATTGTTGACCCATCGGCGGTCTCGTTGTGAGACTCGTTCTCCCATTTTATCAAAATCATGGTTGTTCGTGAAATAAAAAAAGTAAAAAAATTTCAGAGTTTTTGTTTGTTTTTTTACATCTTTCTGATCATCATATTTTTATTTTTAGCTGCAAATGGCTTTTCAGTTTTGAATCAATAAAATTGTTGGTTATTTTTTCAGCAAATGGAGAAATCTGAAAACTGTTTTCGTTTATTCAGTATCCTGACCGAAAATGTGTTAGAATTTAATTTCATTATCGTCATGGACAAGAAAACGATTGAGTGTTGAAAAATTTACTCAAAGCGTGGAGTTCGGTTTTCTTGGAGCAAATTGATTAAAAAGAAAATTTTGTTGGAAAAGATCGATATTTTGTTCGATACGTTCGACCAAACGTTTTTTTGAATAATCCCAAAAATGTTGTCATTGCACAATGGAACATTCTAGAAAGTCTCGTCGGAAGCATTTTTGCTTCCGACGCTTTCGAAAATAAATTTGAAATTATTCAAAAATATTGAGTTTATCGTGTTCAACGAAATATGAACACGATAACTTTTCTTTTTAACAAAATTTCATTTTCAGTATGGAAGTGAATAATCCTCTCAATAAAATCTCAAAATTACGTATTCTTGTTGAACAGTCCCGGCAATTACGTCTTCTCTTTAATTATACTCCGTGCGACGTGTACTTTGTGAGACTGTTGGCAAGCTCGAGATTCTTGTATGGAGTAGATAAAAAAACAAAAATCAGCAACATCAAAGTCGTTAAGACTGTAGGTGAGAAATGACAAAGCGTTGGTGAAAAATTGACAAATCTCTGGGTGTAAAAATTGGTGGATGTCAACGTCGAATTACACGAATACATAAATACGCGAGAGCCATGCAGCCAAATCGCATGAGCGAATTCCCGAAGAGAAAGGAAACAGTGTATGAAACATATAGAGACGAAGGACGTTCCTTTTTTTGCCACAAGGTCACGTAAATGTGCAAGGATTTGGACCAGACCAGTACGGAGTCGGAGTCCAAAAAATAAAAGTTGCAAAGAAAACAACGAGCGAAGTCTTCACGATTTCGCTGCGTTTTGCGTCCCACGAGCATTTTGCCATTAAAACTTTATTTCATATTGGCACGAGTGGAGAAAATGTAATTTAAACAAAATTCACATAGAAAAACAAGAACGGGAGGGTCAAAGTGGAGGAGAACCGAGAAAGACGAATCGGACTTTGCGATTGTAATTTTGGTTTTTTTCTCCTCTAAAGTTTCCTGTCGACGTCTGTCGAGGTCCAGCTATTTTTAATTCCTGCATACCACTTGCCTTGTAAATAAATAAAAACTCCTCTTCCAAGTGGAAAATGAGAGTGTCCTCAGTGGAAATAAAAATTGATAAATAGCCAGAAACCAATTGCTTTGAAAAAATGCATCAAACACACTTGCCAAGTTGCATACATATTTTTTGTATTTTTTTTCCACATTTTTCCTTCTCGTACTTTTTCCATTTTTTTAAAAATCATTTCACAAGAGCTCGATAAAAATCACGGAGTCTCGCGAATTTTGAAACTTTTATCAAAAAACAAAAAATGATATTTTGCTCCAAAATGCCAGTGACGGTGAGCTTATTAGTTCGACCTTGGAATAAGTCGGACGATCGAGTCACTAAACTCTCAAGGTGAATTATTTATTGCTCCGATGATGAATCGCGGAATATCCGAAAAAAATTCACGGAAAATCTTCATTTTCTAATTTTGTATATTTTGACCTAGAAAATAATATGAAATTTCATCAAATTCACTATTTTGTAATATTGACTCAATATAAAACTCTCAGAGAAATTTGGTCACAATTTTCGTTCGTCAAAAATAAAAAATAATATCTCACGATCAATTCCGTTATCTGGTCACCAGAAAATAACGGGAAGTTGGCACATGTGAATAATGCATCCAACCCAATATATAAAAAAGTAATATCGGCGGCGTTTTTCCTTATCGAAATAATCTACGAATCGTTGAGTAAAGTTTCAGCAAATCAATATTCACCTGTCTCGTATGAATTTTTCAAAACAAATTCGCCAATTAATATTGTGAAAAGAATATTTTTTCACTTCTTTGAATAATCGATACGATCCATCGCTCTGTTTTTGTAAATCTTGACTGCGAAAATGGGTTTGGCCGTTATTCTCGAGAATAGTACCGAAGCAATGTCGATGAATGTTTTTTAAGAATAAAGTTTTCGAAATCGAGTTAGACGGTGAAGAAAAATCTCGTCGTACGTGCGAGGCAATATTTGCACAACCTTGATACCAAGTTTCAAACACTGCGCCGCAAGTGCATTGTTTTTTAGAAGATTCTCGGACCTTGATTCGTTTCACGGTTGGTCTAGGCGTTGGCGTGTGAACGTGAATATTCAACGGAAACGAAGAGGTTGAAAATAAATAGAGCGAGACACGTACGATGCTTAGAGTGCCACGTGGACCGAGTGTTTACAAAAAGTATAATGCGTTTGAACGCGTGCCAAATGAGGATAAAAACGCAACGAGAGACAAAGAAAAGTTATGGGACGATCAAAGTCGATATTTGTGCAGCAGCATGACACATTTATATGGATGTATGGAGGATCAGCGAATCTTACTATCGAGCACTGTTTGTCCTAGTATTATTTTCTATGCTGAATATTAAAATGTGCACGTGTCAGAATCAGCGTCAAAGGAATGTCAGGCAAAAATCGTACAGTATGTCGTCATAGTCTCGGATGAACCTCGATGACAAAAACTAGCAAATAAATGCTGACCAACAATGGACAAAGAAATGGTTGAGTCTTTAACAGAAATTTTAAAACTTTTTCTTCAGAATGTTGTCCGGCACCTTAGTTATTATACTCTCTGGCTCGAGAACTCAGTTGGTCTTTTTAGAGTGCACAATGTATTGTTGAAATTTACATCAACAATTGTCCCAATGATCGCCGCCCGTTGTTACGAATAAGGAAATTCGAGATTATTGTTAGAAACTCTTGAACGTTTCATGGGCGATTAAAAAGCGTACGCCGCGTGTGACAATGATGGATCAATGCTGATTGAAAATTTTGAGAAATTGGCATCAACGGTACCTCTTGAGTAAGTTCCGCCGCGGCGACTCTCGGTTCCTCGGGATTATGAGCAGAACTCGGTGGATCAGGAGAAGTGACATTTCTGGCAGGATCGGTGGAAGCGGATATGCTGGGTCCGGCAACAGCGGCGTCTCTTCCAGATTCGTCGATGTTCAACAAATAAGCGTGTATGTTATTTTGGGCAGAGTTCAATCTGTTGTAACGTCCGAGAGAGTTGAGGTCTTCGAAGAGATCTCTTTCGTAGCTGAGCAGCATAGAGTCGAGATTTTTGGGATGGACGTAAACCGGGCGATGGACAATGGTCCGAGCGTCGGTGTGCCATCCTGAGCCGTTGTTAAGATTGAGCGAGCCGACTCTTACGCTGAGAGTGTCCAAGCCCAAATAAGATTCGGGGTCGACGCGCAACAGGGAAAGCAAAAGAGCGAGCTGTAGCAGCTCGTCGCTGTACAGTTTCTTCAAGCACAACATTTTAGGAAGAAAAGTTGGTCCACTTTTTGCAAAACTGTACCACTGTATGTTTTATTTATCACAGAATAATTTTCGTATAATCAACCACTATTTTTAACGAGTTCGAGAGAAATTCGAGAGAAACGTTGTTTCGTTATTTATTGGCTGGATGTTGAAACCGTTCAGCTGTCACAGAGGATCAGCTTTGACATTAAGTACGAAAAGCAGGTCCAACATTTTTCCATTCATCAGCACACAGTCTTGAATCCAGTTTCTTTTCGTTGCTTTTTTATTCACTTGAAACGTCGTAGCACTTGGTTCGATAGAAAACAAAAAAAACAATTCAAATATCGGAGCCTCGCGAGAAATCAAACACCGAAAATCTATTGACGATCAGCTGATGATTTTGAGGTTAATTCATACGCGAGCTTTCTCATCTGTCAAGTGTTATATCGTTTTAGTCCCATTGCGAGATTAAAAAATGTTCAAGTGATGGAAAATAAGAAAAAGGGAGTGAGAATATGGGAGAGAGAGTCAAAATTAACGCGACCTGTTCGTCGGAACGTCAGATTCGAAATAAAGACGCTCAGTTTTGAGCCCGTTGCAGTCCGAGTGTAGGTCAGTTACAAGCGTACAAAAATAACCTCAAAATCACGCAGGATCGCACACAGGAGCTCTCTTTCGTCGCAGTGTTAATTCGAAATGTTTACCACGTTCAACGTGAACCAATAGTTGCTTAAATGAGTTTATTAATTACACTATTAAACTTAAACTTTTGAGATCACTTGAGCTTATTCTTTAACGAATGTTGAGAAAAGTTGAATTAATCACGTATTCCATAATCCTGCACCGATCACTGTATCGAGCTTGGTCTCGACACGTGTATCATCCTTTTTTATCCATTATTTCATCATTTTCCTCAACCGCGCGATTCTCAACGAACTGTCAACAGGTAGAGTCATACAAGACGATTATATTCACTGACACTACTTCCGCGGGGAATATAACATACCACTTCGCGTTCGACGCTCCGCCGTCTCTCAGTACGTTAGTACGCAGCCGGCCAACAGAGGCGGACTAATGCGATGAGATATGTATATGATGACGTAGAAGTGATGTTTCGCGACCGTGTAGCGGGCGCTCGCGGCTCTTCGTGAGACTCACTGATATGCACGCGTACCAATACTCCGAAAGCGTAAAATTGCGCGTCGCAAAATTGACAGGTCATGGACTTCGACAAGCGCGGATCTTTCTAGTAGGTTGAAGTAAAAAGTGAAAAACAATTCAAACGCCGTTCGATCACGTATCGTACACGAACGCGAGTCAGTGAAGATTCTCCAAAAAAGTCAAGCGTCTTCTTTCCTCCAAAACGAATAGTTTTTCAAAACCCAACAACTACTTTCTCCCTGGATGCGATTCGTGATTCTCTGACAAGTGTTATTACCAGGTGCACGAAAAGTGTTTATTCACAAAACAGTGTGATCGCATAAATTACCATTTTTAAATCCTATTCTCACGTGTGACCCCTTGGAATAGTAAACTTGTGAGCAATCAACTCTTTCAAAATAACAACGAGACTTATTTTCGGACTAATATTATACAAGTGCAAGAATTTATCGACAAGTTTATGGCCTTGCGTTGTGCTTTTGTTTCTCGTTGAATAGAAACCTGTCCCCGCATAAATTAAAAAAGCATTTGCTTTGTTGTGGAGTCCATTACGATTGGCAATATTACGAATAAACTATAAAATACAAAACACTTTTTCAAGAAAAATAATCGATGCACCAAGACACTTGTTTTACTCCTTTTTTTGCACTTTTCCATTATATCTACAAACCCTACGCTACGTTCGATAATACGAGATTAAATTTCGTGACGGTGCTAATTTCATGGTATGTTTTTTTTCGATTCGCACGCATAAAGTGCGTTGGATGAGTCGCTGTCTGCGCTATAAATGCTCCCGCTATCGTAGAATGATATTGCTGCTACAGGTGACATTTTTACCGCTAATAGCGACTCCCCGAACGCAACCATACACGTACTACCGATGGTTGCGTTGATATGAGCGCAAAAGCGCGCGAATTTCAAATCGTCCTTGACGATTATATAAAATAGTGAAATAAAAAATATATCGGAATTGGTACTTTACGATGTTTTAGAATCTGATGACGCTGTACGACCTTTTGCCACGCTATCGTACTAACCGAGAGACATCAGTATTATTTTTTACTTTTTTATTTTTCCAGCCTTTTCTTTCGCGAAAGATATAAACGGAACTCGACGCGCAACTCGTAGTGCGCCTCACCAGGAGAGATCGCTCGGTGATATGTGACTCACATCAGTATAGCATTCACGCCAGGCAACATCGTGCAACAAACGCATCGACAGGGCCGTCGAAAGATTTTTTTTCTCCCTGTAAATATCATCACTAATTTTTACAATTTATTATAAAAAATAATTAAACAAAAATGTAAAAAATAGAAATTTTTCAGGAAAATTTCCTATTTCTATAAAAATTTGTGCAAAAAAAAAGTACAATTTTTCTAAAAACACGTTGAAATTCAGAAAATAATACCGTAAAAAAAAATTTCTTCCCACACGTTTTATTTCGTTAACAGGATAAATGAAAATTTGCCTGCAGCGTCCTATACAATCGTAATCAACAAAATTCTTCTCTTGATTGGAAAGTGCGACAACAATCGAGGCTGTGGAGCTAATTGACACGATGAGTAACTTTCGTGCCAACAAGAAATCAGAGAAATGATTTCTTCTTGGCTCGAGGGACTTTTGCATGAGCTTATGGCAATTAGACTAATTCTTTAATTAGTACCTAAGAAGTGGGTCATTGAGACCCCATACAGAATAAGTTTTGTAACGGACCATGCAGGACAATCGAAAAATTGATATTTTCGTCTGGGCTTAGCTGAAAAGGTTAAAAAAAATGTTGGGAAATTATCGAAAATCGAAAACATTATGCGAGCGCCAAAAAAAAACTTTGAAAAAAAATCATTGGCTCTTTGGACAGGAGCCAAGAAGGAATTCGTTAATTTTCTACATTCATTGTAATTGTCGACTCTCTTTATCGTTCCGCATTGTTTGATAGTGCGTCGTTGGGGTGAAAAGGAAAAAGGTATGGAAACGTATAATTGCATAGAATCTCGTAGCTATGGAGAGTTTTTCATTCCTCTACACAATTCGCCATATAGTTAGCAATCGCACAATGGAATGAACTTTTATCGATGTCCACGCGGACGGACACGTAGAGCTCGACGCGTATTCGCGACGTTACGTATATTCAGGAGATATTATAATAGAGACACTGTTGTTATCGCCTCACAGCTGTGTTGAATTATATTTCGAGCCAGGTCATCGATTGACCTATTTATAATTCAACAAAAGTTGTTCCGTGTATGCGTCAATATCGAATGATTTAATGTTAAACGAGATTGACATTCTCATGCAGTGCGCAAGCTCAATTGCCAGCGGGAGTTCGAAAACGGCGAAGAGCAATTATTCTGGAGTAAGCGGCTCTCAAAATGTTGGAGTAAAAAATTTTGATGCGTTTTCTTCGGTCGACTGGCTGTTGACAACCAATCGAGTATGTCGTTATAAGGAAAAGCGCGCGTTATCGTTGAACATTCGTCGCTCTCAGCTCCGAGGCTAATTATGCGCGCATAGAGTTTATTTTACTTTTGATCGTGCGATTGTTAATCACACGACGGTATAATCTCCAGAATCAAAAATTAGAACGCGCGCGAAAAAACAAATGCGGAGACGCGCAGTAAATGAAAAAAAAAATTGTGCGATACCGCGCACGGGGTTCGGACTTTTATAATCGGTCAACATCACCCAACGAGCTAGAGGACACTGCGATTTCGAAGACGCATGCGCGGCAACAACGTCAACGTACCAGAGCGCATGCGCGCTCGATCATCGCACGTATCTGTCTCGTTTTTCTTCTCTGCCGTAGCGAGCCCAGCTTCGAACCACTATCACCGAAAGTATACATGTTCACGGAATAAAAGTGCGTGAAAAATATCACAAACTCACCTCCAACTGCATTGAGTTAATCCGTGACATTAGCCCCATTGGTTCGGGTGCCAGAGTCCTCATTTGCGGAAGATCTTCCATTTCACAATTACAATATCACGTACGCGCGTGTGTCCCTGTACCAAAGTCTTTTTGCGTTGCGAGAATGGATCAAAGTCTACGGAGTCTGGTTTAATCGATGACGTAACGGAACTTAATTTTTCCAGTCGGGCAAATCCCTGCGAGTTCATAAAAGATTGTAAAAACTTAATTTTTTCCTTAATATGTTAAAAATCGTCGTCACTATCTCACGAGTACCACGACACTAAGTTCATCATTGATTCAAAAATTCTATATCGATATAAATGAAGCCAACACTATTAATTTACGTCACATATGTTCAGATACACGTATACGAAATATACGTAAAAAAATATATAGTGATGTTTATCTATGTATAGCGATTCAGGTGAACAACCGTTTTATGTATTATGTGCGCGTTATCAATCTTTGGGCTCGACAATATGTTGCAGTCTTTGATGCAATAGCACAGCGGCTAGAACTCTTGATCGTAAGTGTCTGAGCATGTGATTCAGATATGAAAACAACGTGGCGTTGAAATTCTGTCAGATTAAAACGCGCTGCCTTTTTTATCTCGTATCTGTCGGTAGCTGTATCGACCGCGAGCAATCGGTAATTGAGGACGCGCGTATATGGAGGAGAGGCTGACAACAGTTCTGTATACATCGCGGATGGATATAACAATTGTTATTTTTTATTGCTATTATGTTTTGGGAGTTATTGACGCAATTCAATGCCACGATTATTATAATTTATGACGTTATATTTTGTTAATAACAAAAAAAATCTGTCTAGCGTATAGTTGGCAGAACGTGATTTGAAATGGAATTTTTTAGTAGCAAATCAACTGGAAATCATTTGGGAAACACGTAGGTGACGTTGAAATAATTGTTTTATTCAAATCTTTTGAAAATGTTTTTTCAAATCTAAGCTCCGATTCTTTCGCGTGCACAAAACACTATTTTTCGTGTCGATTTCCAGGCGCCGTTCAATAATTTCATTTTTAGGGAAAATACTATATGATACGAAGATAGAAATTGTCAAAAGCAGAAAATTACAAAATATGGTTAAACAAATATAGATCTTGAACTATTAATTTTGAAATTTCGCCAAAGTCATATTCGAGGGCATGAGTAATCGCGTATGAAATCCGTTTGTCTAATAATTCGATTTCTTTGCTCTAAATGTGCTCTGACACGCGGATGATGGTATTAGGGAAATGAGCCTCTTCCTATGGCTATAGACTGATCAATAGAACGAATGAAAAAAAGTCGAATGCGGCGTCTGCAGCTCAAATCGAACTTGATTTTCGAACGTAGGCTCAGAAAAAAGCTAACGCATATTTTAAACATATAATATATTCATTTGTATGCTTGTACATGTCTCGTATGGTTTGTTTGTTTGTTTTTTATCATTTTTTTCTCTCCGTCATTATATACAACAAAATATCTATGACAACAGTACAGTAGAGAACAATGTATACAATATAATCGTAATATCGATTGAATTTAGTTCATTAATGTGAGATGCAAAAAACTGTTTTTTTTTTCCTTCTCTTTCCCCTTGTTTCGTATTCACCGTTACACCTTCAATAATACGAGCACTTTACAACAATTATATGTACATATGCTTATGCATACATTCCGGCATTGCTCCGCGTTCGTGGGTCGAAATGAACAAAAAAATCTGCAATGCCAATCTTACGACCGTCATTTAATTATGAGTGTTTTTTTTTATATTACAATACACCTCATCCTCATCAAGCACAGTCTCCGTCCATCGATTTTCCTGATTCACAGCAGCTCCACAATCTGGATTTTCTGCCATTCGCGTTTCTCTCGTCAGGTTTTTCGCAACTCTTTTTCACCACAGGTCGATATTTTGGATTATTTTTCATACTGATTTTATTACATCTTCATGATCTTGTGGAAAAAAAACTCGATCATTTTTTCTTCCTTTGCATACTTCTGTTTGTTTTTTGCGTCTGGCGCAAAACGAGAAAGCACCGTGTGTATAGAATTCGAAAGTGAAACTTTTTATATATATTTATATATATATATGTAGAAATCGAAATCGCAATGGAACTTCGCACAATGAAAAATGCCGCATTCATGTATTGAAAAACAAAGGAAAATAAAAAAAGGCTATGGCAAGATGAAGAAAATGAAAGAAAATATGATAGGCCGATGGATGAATTTATTTTTTCGCTACTTCACGGCCTCGAAAAGGAACGATTTATCCGGTCTTGTATTTATCGTGTGTTTGTGTGACTGAACACGTGAGAAAAAATCGTTATAGTAGTGAAAAAATATGCTATTTACATGTAGGTATCTAGTTGTGCGTCGATTCGTTTCTAATTTCTATTTTATTTTCTTTTCTTCTTTCTTCTTGGTTTTTCATTGTTAAATTCACTTTATTTTGTTTTTGTTGGTTGTTTTTTCTCATTTATATTCGCCTCTCCTCGGAGTGGTATAAAAATCTATGCGATCCAGACGTTTTTTTTTTTAGAGGCCTATTTTGAGTGCCGTTTAAGTATTTACACAGTTTGACGAGATTTATAGTTTCGCAAGTGCATCGTTCATCTTTTGTTATTTGATTTTATTCTGTCTCATGGTTTCTTTTACTTTTTGTTTGTTTCTTTCACCTCTAATCTGGAAGTGGTAGACTTCACGTCGGTAGTTTAATAAATATGCAGTTTTGTGTGTTCGATCTTCGTATTTTTCTTCCATGATTTTCGAACCGATTGAATTTCTTTTTTTTTCGGAATTTTCACGAATTGCAAAAAAAAAATTGCTTCACTTTTCCTCAAGTGGACCAGATGTTTGCGCGGTTATGCTGCTTATCGGCGCCTTTCTCTCTCTCTCTTTCTCTTTCTCTCTGACGTTTAACACAGGTTTGTCGCTTTTTTTCGTTATCGGACGATCGGATGAAAAAAAAACAATAGTTGCGAGGGGTATCGACGGATACGAGTTTTGAAAAATATCGCGCGGCTCACGGGATGCGTGAGTAATCGCGCGACATTATCATCGAACATGGAACATTGAAATTTTTCATTTCTTAAACCGTTTTGTTTTTTAATGTTTTGTCATGGACTCAAAGGGCGTGAATTCGCGTGCCCTGACTGATCGCTTTGGATTATCACGATGCTGGGTGGACGGTGGTAATTTTTTTTCCTTAATTTTTAGTGTACGTTTGAACCCTTGCACGTCTGAAATTTTCGATTATTTACGAAGAGGGTTGAATTTTTGAACATGCGAGGGCCGAAGGGGGAACCCACGCTCGAAATTCGGACAAAAAGTGTTCTAGTTTATGAACTCACCGAAAAACAAAGTCTCGGGAACGCTGAACGAGCGATGTTCGATGAAATTTCGTGAAGTAACTAAAAAAATGGCGGCTCGATGCTGAGCCTGAATCACGAGGATAATTCAACTTTATCGAACAATCGCTCGTTGCAGATTCGAGGAACGATTATTTTATTTCTGGCAGAGAGTGAAACGAAGCGACGGTGCGCCCCCTTGAATGAACTTTTGACGGAGAGCGTCATCACGAAAACGGGCAGGATTTTATCGTATAATATATTTAGTACTTTAATAATATATATAATAATATCGACATTTAGTCACGTGTTTTTTTTTCTTGTTTTTCATATTTTCTTTATCCTTTTGTTTTAGTATACGATTAATTAGGCGTATCGAGACGCTCGTGTAAATACGTCGCGCGATTATTCGATAATTATGTAACTAAACGCACTCACACGCACTCTTAAACATACGCGTATGGTATTTTATTTTTGTTATTTTTGTTTTTCTCGTAGTAAAATATCGAATTTTCTATTACGACCTATATATATTTCGTACGTAACGTAAAACAAAAGAAAATACGATCAAATAACCAATCGAATGAAACATTTCAATCATTTCACCAAGACCTGTGCGCTTGGACGTAACCCGCGCGTCCTTAACTTCGCAAGGCCTTATTTTCTTCATTTGCCTCTGTACTTGACGTTTATTTTAAATTTTAAACCTTTCAGCAATATGAACACATGGCAAACACGACCGCGATATTTCGCTTCGATCTTTATCGCGATAACTGTCATGTCGTGTCCATAATAATAGAGATTCGGTTATTTATCTTGAACTCATCTTTTTGGCTCGGGGATTATGCTATCTTTATTATTATTATCATTATTATTCAATAATATTATCGTTATCGGTGTGATTATTATAATTATTATATTATTATTACTATTATTAATGTTTTTTTCATCCTTATTTAATGTCATTAATGTTACGATTATTTTTCCTCCTATTATTATTAATTATACGGATGATTGAATGAACGTAAACGCGCGTCGCCTTCACGACGTCGGACAAAGGGACCGCGTCTCTCGTTCTCTTCTCCATTCACGACCGTGATCGCGTTCTCTCGATTCACGCGCCGATCCTCTAATTTCATCTCCATTTTTTGTTCGGTTTTTTATTTTTTTATTTTATTTTTTTAATTATTTTTCATCACGTTATATTTTGAAATTCTGCTTGTTTCGTTTTTTTTTTCACTCTCCATTTCTTTTGATATGCTACTTAAAACGTACGAAATGACTCTCACTCGTGTGTCGCTTCGCGTTCCTTCTCGCTTCTTCTCTTCGATATCGCGATTGCCGCGAATCGTCTTCTTCCGGAAATCGCCCTTTTTATTGTACATCACATGCGCCATCAAAACGCCTTCTGACCCGTGGCTCGGATATTTATCCACTATTTCGCCCGGCTATCGACGGAATCAATTTTTTTCGCTGTACCAATCTCTCTTCCTTTTTTCTTGCCACCCTGACGCCTCTTTTTCTTGTAGCATTAAAATTCGAAACTCACGATTCAACGCTCTTCTTCATATTTTTCTCGCATTTTTTTTTCTCCTCTTTGCGATCGTCTCAATCAATTTTTTTTTTACGGTGGGCTTTATTGTACATTTTTTTCTGCCGTAAAAATGTAGAAATTCGAGCTATCATGGCGATCGTACCGATCGAGGTTACTCGCGCCGACGACACTCACTTTCTGGATTCAACGATTCATCGATATCCCACGGACAACGGCCACAGAATCCGGCCAAATCCGATCAACGCCGATTCTATTTACATATATATATAGAAATATATATGTGAGTGATTGTTAAAGCTCGTAACTTTGTGTGTGTGTGTTGAAGATGAAAAAAAATTGCAAAGCTTATCTCGCGTGATCCTTGAGATAATCGATGAGCCACCTATCCACCGTTTCCACGTTCTCTTCCACCCATCGTATGTTAAATCTTATCGTTTCGAAACTTTGCTTCAGAGCCCGTTGAGCACTGCCTACATCGACGTTTTTGAAAAATTCTGTTACCTGCAAAAATAAAAAACGCATTTTTCGTGACGATTTATTCGACGCAAGATTTTTTACAGTTAAAAAAAAAACGTGTTTTCTATTTTTGTATTTTTTCAATAAATGAAAATCTAATATAATCGTGAGTTGGAAAATCTTGCGAACAATTTGGAATTTTAATGAATTTACTTGAGTTTACAATCAGCAAGTTCTGTAACTTTGTCCCGAGAGTGAATTGAATTTCAAAGAAACATCGAAAGGAATGGTGAAAATAATTTTTTTTTTTTGAATCGTTCGATAATTATTTTTTATACTGACCTCCCGATAATCGTACTCGGTCGAAAAGTCCGATATGACTGAGGAAATCAAACTACCGAAAGTTGGAGACCCGGTGCCAAATATATCGAGAAGCTCTGACCAATAAGCCTTCATGTGTCTCCAGGCAAGAAATTTGCCTTCACTGTTACGTGCCACCGACGAAATTACATTTTCAATGTCCTGGGATTTGACGTCTTCGGGCTCCAGAGAACGAAGAAGATAACGCTGCAGCAGCCAAAGATCCGTCGTTGCACCCATTGCATTCAACATTATGCTCTTTTCACTCGGTATTTGTGTTTTCCGGTAAGTTTCCCAGCAGTAGTGCCACTCGACTTCACCTCCGAACTGGACACCTGGAAATAAAACCGAATATTATTAAATAAGCAATCAACATCCAGATATCCAATGAGCAATCTTTCTAACGGAGTTCCAAAGTTATTTACCAGCTGCATAAACAACATCCCGTATGTTTGGTGCGATTCGTTTCCCTCTCACCATCCAGTCCTCGAAAAGATTTTTAGCAGGTTTTATAACTTCATCCAATTTGAGTTCAACGGCAGCTTGGAGGATGGAGATTCTCAATAATCTGTAAATCAACAAGTCCATGTATCGATTTGAAACAAAGAATTCATCGTTGTGTATTTTTATGGATAAAATAAACGAATTGGAAAGTAAATGAACGAATAAAAGTTTCATTTTCAGGCTGAATGGAACTCACTTCTTCAAATGTGAACCCTCGTCGCTCCAGCCAACGTATTTGGTTACCGGACCCAATAATCTTTTCAGATAAGCGAGATACCTTTTGTAGCCGGAACTGGCATTCAATTTTTCTTTCCACGAGTGAAGATAACCAAGTGCGGTTGCCCATGGTACGTAATCCCTTTCGTTCAACAAATACAACGATAATCTCAGAGGTATGGTAGCATTGAGTTCTCCGGCTTCGCAGAGGGTGAAGGCATCGTCGATGAGGTTAGCACGATCGACGGGGCTGAATTTAGTGTGATTTTTAATCAGAGTTTCGATAATTACGTTCCACATGTCTTCCGGATAAGAAACTCGATAAAATCCTGATTGGTTTATGTTGCACTTAATGTATTCAACGTTCTCCGATATTTCGAACGTTACGTCGCTCATATTCATCCATACGTTGTGAAGCTTCTCCGGCTCCTTGTCCGTGTAGTAACTCAGCGGCACGTACCACTTGTAATTAAACGGTGATTTCGGTTGAATCAAATCCGTCCCATTGTCCTGCGGCGACAAAAGAAATCTCTTCTGGGTCGCCGTTATTACGTTGCCCTCACGACTTATCGTTATCAGAGGAAAACCCGTTTGTTGTGTCCACGTCTCCATTATTGCCTGGAAAAGTGTTTTCCGTTTAGACTCCCACCGTTTAAACTTTGTCAGTTCTCAATAATTCATTAAACATCTTTTTCGTATCACTATTTTAAAGAATAAAAATAATTTTCGATGTTTGTAATTTACTAACCTTGACATCGAACGTGTTGTTAGCGCGTTTGGTAAAAACTGACCAAAGATCGTTAGTATCGGCGCTGCCATAAGCGTGAATATTGAGATAATCATTGAGGCCTTTTTTGAATACGTCCTCGCACAAAAAACCTTCGAGCATGTAAAGGATCGAAGCTCCTTTGCTGTAACTTATCGTATCGAAGATTGCCCCGATTTCGGCAGGATCTTTAACCGGTACACTGATCGGATGACTCGTCGCCAAAGCATCAAGAACCAAACCCGATTGTGTCTGGTCCAGTACGAACTGATCCATCATGCTCCATTCCGGCGAGACATTATTCACACCTTTGTACTCGAAAAAACTCGCTGCTCCCTCGTTCAGCCAAATATCGTTCCACCATTTCATCGTAACCAAATTACCGAACCACTGATGAGCCAACTCATGAGCTATCACGACTGCCACTAACTCGTGTGCTCCCGTCGATGTTTCTTGAGGATCGTAAAGTATCGATGTTTCCCTGTATGTTATGAGACCCCAATTTTCCATTGCACCGGCAGCGAAATCCGGTATGGCTATGAGATCTGCACAACGAATTTTATTCTTCAAACATCTCAACCAAAATTTATTTTCCTCCAACAAAGTTTTCCTGTTTTTTTTTTTAGAGCAATGAATAGAATTTCTTCTGCACTTGCATTTGAATATTTCATGGCAATACGAGTTTACGTGTATTTCGTAATTAAAGGAATAAATCAATGAAAAGAAACAAAATGTAGAATTTGTTTGAAACCTGGACCAAAATTTGAAAAAAGATGGAGAAATATTGAAAATATGTTTGTTGCCAAGCCATTCGATTGTTTTCATTTCCTTCACAATGGAGGAAAGTTATGAAACATTTGTAATAAAGGGGCAGCAAACCGGCAACAGCGAGTGGTCTATTTTCAATGAATAGGACATACGGAAAGAGATAAGATCTAACGCGAGAAGGGAAAATTGCCTGCTAAATGCGATTCGTGTATTGATTTCTCATAATTTCTGCAATCACGCAGCTTTCCCATAAACGAGAAAGAAAATAATGTGAAAGGTTCGACGATTTGTAAGCGGCAAATAAATCCTGACAAAATTACAATTTTGATTTTGTTTTTTTCATTTTAAATATATTTTTTAATTGTTTTTAGAAAGTTTACCTTGTTTCGGCAGTGGGTAATGGACCCCGAAGAAGGACTCGAAATAATCCATCATACGGGCCGCAGTGGTGACCGCGAATTTGGCTTGTGGAAGCATCGATTCAGGGGCGTAAACGCTCACTGAAACGTTTCTGCTGGTCAGTTCAGAGACTCTCTTAAAGTCGCAAACGACGAATGCCACGAGATACGTGGACATCTCGACGGACTCTTGGAAGTCATCGCGAAGCTGAAAATCCGTCGTATCGTACTACATTAGGCTGATATATGCGAAGCTCCTAAAAGGCCTGAATCAACATCGATATTATAGAATGTGTGTGGACTCGAGTTTACGATGACGTTTTTTTTTTGCTTCGTTCAAATCCTCTAATAAATGGAAAACAGTTTCAATAATTGAAGTTAATATTGGAAAAAATTCAAACTAGTACGCACGAATATTTTGTTCACTCGATAAACGTTCGTAAAATTTCGAATCATGAATGGGAAAATTCCAGCGCAATGAATGCTTTTTTTTTCTTTCAATTTTTCTCGCGTGTTGATAATGGAAAGAAAAGTGATGAATTATTCATTCGTCGTATGACTCGGTGCTCTAAATCTTCCGAAATATACTCACGAGGCCCGTTCCCATGTAGAAACCAGCATCCTCCGTATTTACAACTGGCATATTGCACAAAGCTATGTGGAATCTGTCCCTGAATATCGATACTTTGAACTTCGCTTTAAATTGAGGCTCGTCGAAACACGGAAACGCCGATCTCGCGTATGTGGGCTCGAAATGCGTTGTTGCGAGATATCTGCAAAATTAATGAGCAAAAAAATTAATCAAGAGAAAGTTTGATTCTCGAGTGTAATAGAATTTTTCCACTCTGCAGCATCAACATATGTTGATATTATTGATTAGCATAATGTAGTTTGTTTGTTTATTGATTATCGACTTTTCATTCGCGTCACGAATAATGCAACTAATTGAGTTGAAATTGTGTCAAAATTTTCACCTCTTTTCTCCATCGGCGGTGACGTAAGTGCTGAGATAAAAACCTTCGAGTTTGCTGGTCAATTTCGACACGAAACGCAGATGTACCGTGTAATTCCCACGTTTACGAAACTTACTTTCTTCCAGCTCCAAATAGAGCTGCTGGTGTTTAGGATATTCGAGCAATTTAGCTATTTTTAATCGGTGACCTTTACGATCCTGCACCATCTAAAATTGACGAAGAAAAAGAAAATCTTGGCGGTAAACTCTCTGCATTACTTTGCATTAGAAAAAGGAACTCGCGTGGAAAATGTAACACGAATACGAACCTTTTCATTTATTGTCAAATTTTTACTGTGGAAGACGATAAAATTGGTCTCGCGATCGACATAAAATTCGATCGTGATTTGCCCTGTTAACAAATTTTACAATCGTGTTATAAATAATCACCGATATCATTGAATAAAAATTGACAAAATCAACAACAACCACATTCTCTCCAAATTTGATTAATTACTTTCCATCCAACAATCAGAATTTCGTTGCAATATTTTTTTTGCATATTTTCAATGTTCATGTACAAACCTTTGACTTCGAGAGTCGTGAGATTCGGATGAATCGTGAGATTGTACCTTGTCGGATGAGCGAACTTCGGTAGCCTGACATTCTCCCACGGAAATATCTGCGAAATACAGTGAAGCAAAGTAATCTTTATGTGTCATGTTTGGCGTGCACGGTGACATTCGTTGAGGGTGCGAAAAACGACGAATACGAGTCGCATTGATGCTAAAACCCATCGATCTCAAAGCCTGTTCAATAGAGTGTACATTTAACACCCATATACATTCGCATTGTGCCACGTCGTTGCCTGGCCAGAGGCATCCACGCGAGAGTGGAAAGACATTTCAGACGCGAGCGTGAATTTCAATACCCTTTTCAAACACTGAACACTCTGGCTTGAAAATATTATCCACCCATCCATTTCGACAGTTGTGACAATATTACGAAAATCCCGACAACCAACCATTCAAAATCATAAATTGGAAATTATTTTCTATCCACAACACTTCACAACAGACTATGAAATTAATCGAATTATTATGTTTATCGATAGTCATTAGATCGAATTCAATTATTGTCCTGCAAGATATTTGTGCTCAGAGTTTCATTTATTCGCGTATTTTAAAAAGTGTCGTTTGAAATTTGAGAGAAACGCAAATTATATAACGTTTTGATAAAACATTACGATTGTTTTTATTAAAATTCTCGACGCCTTTGAAATGATATATTTACCTCCCCGTTTGTGGCAAGGGGTTGCGTGCTCTCCGCGTCTGTCTCGATCTCCAGATTCGCCGGTTTTTCACCGGCGCAAGGACAGTCTGAAAACATATTGAAATAATTCTCAATTTTTCGTGCATTTTTGTAAATCAAACTTCGATCCTTTTTTTTGTCTGAAAAATTTCTGAAATTTGTGAGTTTTTCATTTTGCAGTACCGTTCTGTGGTCCCGCGAAGGCAATGATGAGTGATATGGCGAAGAGAATAGCGAATACGATTGTGGCGATGCAGAGTGCCTTTTTGTGCGAGCACACCGCGACCCCATTGTGTTCGTAAATGCTTCTCTTGTGCAAGCCGGTATTACTGTCTCCTGTAACAAAAGCAACGAGGTATAGAATATGAGAGACGCGAGCTTGAGAAAGTAATTTTCGATCTTTCACCCCAGCAGAACGATCGATCATTGTGGTCTTTTTATTATTAGCTATATTTTTATTCTTGTACATATTTAACATTCTCTTCCTCCGTGCGATTGTGTGTCAAAGTCAAGATCATGATAGCTGCGTAGTTGGTGTAATTTTCTCCGTTATCGAGAAAAATCACGAGCTTCCCCTTTCATTATGCATAATACACTTTACGGCGTATCGCCAAGAACGTACTAGCCACTCTCGAGGAAAGAGAAACAAGGAACGGGAGAGAGTGTTAAGACCTAGCGTGTGTCAGCAGATTTTTATCCGGAGCTAATGCCAACACCACCAGCTTCTTAACTATACTTTTATCACCTCTGTAAATCAAAATCCTGATAAAAGCTCTGTTATATCTCTGGCCTGTGGATACTTTAATATTATCCACTGAACCTCCACACTTAACGTTTCTTCACTTCGTCTTTCACAACGGTGGTGCGGATAAACTGAAATCAATGATGTGAAATATTGCGGCAAACGTTGTCGGAGATCCTTCCGCACACTTTAAAATTTATTCATGCGATTCTTGTCATCACAAGAAATCATCGGTCTCATTGTTTTTTTCGACTCTTCGGTTGATCTGAATTCTCATTTTTAAACATTTTCGGATCTTCTTTATATAATGAAAGTTTTGTCCTTCTTCGCGTACCTGAAACAACTTTCTTGAATCTTTTTTCTAATTTTTCGTATGCCATCGAGTGGAATAAGCATACTTTGAAATTGTTCTGATGAATTCTTAGGGAAATCGATAAGGCTTTCGGTCGTGGACCCGCGAAACTCTAAAAATAAAAATCAAACCTCTTGGCCAATGAGTTCGAGTTCGTATAGCTTTGTATCAATGAATGAACACTGTAGAAGTCTTCAACGGAAAATTGATCAGCTCTAGAATTAATTTCGCTAAAAATCTTAAATTATTTTAATATTTTAACAGATTCGTAATTTTCGCCTATGAATATGAACTTTTTTTAAAGTGCAATATTTTTCTCATCCAATCTCTGCCCGTGTAAAGTTTCAAACGAACCCGAAAGTTTTCATCACGACGTTCTTCAATTTCATTTTTTAAATCCCAGAGTAGAATTTAATGAACAAAAAAGGCGTGTGTATTATGCTTTGCAGAAATGTCGTCTTTCGAGCTTGAGTCTTTGGATGGACCGTTTAAAAATACACACTTCGCAAGGGACTCTTTACATGAAGCTCGTCCTAAGATCTATTCTCATTATTCTCAATGAGTCTCTACGGGACACTCTTTTTTTTCTCTTTTGAAGAGCCATTAGGAAATGTCCAAAGCTCGTATTCGTTCGCAATTTAGTTATTATTATTCATAAACAACAGTTTGTTTCCATGGTTAAGAAATAATTGTTTTTTAACGTCTTGAATGTTTTTGACAAAGCCTCGAAATAGTGTAAATTGGAGAATTCTGCAAAGTTTCAAAGTCGGTGTTTTGCAACTTTAGGAATAAATTATTTTTCCATGTTGTGCTGACCGAGAAAATCGTGTCAAGTTTTTTCTGAATACAGTAATTAATAGACTGGAATTTATCATCTTCCATGAGCTCGATGCTTTTTCGTTTGAGGATGAAGTCAGGCTAAGGTGATTAGGTGGTAAATTCGAACTCGGTTGAGACGAGCGAGTCGGCGGGGGCGCGTAATGCTCGAGCCGTACAAACGCCTATATTCATATACATGTATACTTTTCGTATATATAGGCATATAGATCATCGCGTTCGCGGTTCTCATAAAAATTTCAACGCCGGCCTCACTTGACCTCATTTTCTTTTTTTTTGTTCGTGGCCTCGTCGCGGCTCTGCCGCATATTCGTGATAGCTCGTTCCACACGCATCGTCTCGCATTTGTCTATAAAAAATCCTAGTCCCCAATGTCTACGCGATTGGAAAATGATTTTTCATCCTTTATAATCGGCATATTGAAATGCGGAACGCAATCGCTCGGTGCACTCGTGAATCTGACGGGCATAAGTGGCAAGCTTTTTAATTCGTTGCGAGAGATTAGACGCTTCTCTTCTCTTATTGATCGCGCGCACGTGCTCTGCTCTACTCTCTTCCCCCCGACCCTCCATTCCATCCTCTTTCTCTGTCTTCCCTCTCTTCTCTCGCAATACGATAGAGAGAAAGAACAGCCGCAATACATGTCCACTGAGCAAGAGGGTAGTCATAAGTGGGCCAGCTGGTCTCGCGGGCTTATATTTACAAAAGCAAACGAGGAAGCGAATGGGATCCTCGCATGCATAAAATGCATCAAAATCGCGCGCGCACACTTCCGGAATTCGTAGACACGAGGCGAATCACCTTCAACGTGAATATATGTAGTTCGCGAGCTTCTTTCAGACAACACAATTGCAAATATTTCATGCAACAAGAAAGTTGACTTTTCTCAAAATAACTCATCAGCGCATTTAGAAACATTGCTTTTCGAAGCTGGAGTGGACAGAGTTTATTTTTATGCAATCAGCATACTCATATTTCGATCTCTTCGTATAAAGATATATTTTTAAAAATTCTGATTTGTTGGAGCCTAATAGGAAATTGGAAGACCTAGAGAGAAAAAAAGTTTACGTTGAGGAAGTTGCTGCTGGCAAATCGTCATGTGTTCCATCATTTTCCGCAATCGGACCAATCTGCCGTCGTGGCTTATTATTCCTGATAAGAATTGAGAAATCTCGATGTGTGATTGGGAAAGATGGGGAATTGGCGGGCGGTTCTCACCTGTCAGGAATGCCGATCTATCGTCAACATCTTGTTCGCTCATCGCGAATGACTTTGGCGGTGGTCTTCGATAAACAAAACCCTTAACCCCGCCGTCGCTCAAGGCATAAGCGATTTTGATAAGGGGCTCCCTCTGTTCAGCCAGAATAATAAAGGTGGTGGGGAGGATCCACGCGTCCCCGGCTTTTCACGCAGCTTTCACGAGTCACACACACACACGTGCAAACACACGAACACACCACTTTTCCATAGTCGATACACGTACATAATGTATTTTGAATATATACATAAATATGTAATACATGAACATATATGTATATTAGAATTTTCGTAGGAACACAGTCGGAATGATTTTCATTTGTTTGGGTAAGTTGGACGAGTGATGAGCATCGATGGTGCACCACAAACACGTACTGGACGAGAACGGGGCCACGGGGGGACAGAGAGAGAGGGTTATATATCTCATTCCTCGTGAAAACCCCGCTGACCCGGGTAAAGAGGTGCTGCTCCAGGGATAGTTGCGTTTTTTCCCCTCCCCTCCTCTGCCCGTCCCCGTCCCTTGCGAGCACAGCCCCGCTCGTCCACCAACACAAAACCACCCTTTATCTCCCCCCAGGTCGCTCCGTTGCACCGCGCACTTCGACAGAGCGTGGATCACGAGGTCACTGGGTTGCACGAGACTTGACTCGCACCCCTTGCAGCGCCTCCGTCCTTTTCCTGTCACGCGTTCTTTGTCTCTCACTCACTTCTTTTCACACACTTACTCACTCACTCACGCACCCCACGGAGCGACGCACACACACAAATTCACATACACACAAACACTCACACACCTTTTCATTATTTATTTCTCCCATTGTTGTTCCATTTAATTCGTTTATCTTATTCTTATGCAGATTTATAAACCACCCTTGAAACTTGCGAGTTTACACTTTCTCGATATGGAACACCGTGTTAATTCTAATGGAGGGTCACACCCGCGTGGCGGTGGCAGCTTGTTTCGAGAACTCGAACGTGCTTCAACGACAAGAAACTCGCGAGGCATTACGGACGTAGATTGAGAAAATAACCCACACAGGACGAATGACGGAACGACACAGCGGGGCAGCACCCCTCAGAATAGAGCACCACTCTATTTTACCGAAACTAAGAGTCGGTCAAAATATATTTTACTCATCCAATCACAATATAAAACGGTTACTAGTTTTTCACGAAACGACGCACCAGTAAAGCCCCGCGTTTCCCGTTCGTCCGATGCCGACAAACGACGTTGGTGCATGTGCACCGAGCTGCGCCGTGCCTTGACATTTCATTGGCATTAAAATGAATATATACATTCACCTACACACACCGATTTTTCGTACGTGTTCGTGTTTATTCCTTCTGCCTTTGTATACATATGTGAATTCGTCGGTGTGCGTGTGTCTTCGTACGTATACGATTCTTCGTGTTCTGCGGGGTTAGGCAGAAATGGCGGCTCTCCAAACCAGCCCCCGTTAGCCCGCTTTACGGGGGTGGATTTGTCAACCCACGATATCATACATACACATAGACCTATGGATATCAACGCCAAGCTGCGAAGCGCAAGCCTGCCGCCCGCGCTATCAGGGTTGCCTCTCTCCGTTTTCCCAAACGCAATCTCACTACGTTGTGGCGCCCTCTCAGAATCCCAATCAGAACTATTTTTCATGACCAGAAAACATCATCCCCAATCCCATATGGACCCACGGCTCGGCCCCCGAGTTCTATCCAGATCGACCAAATCGCGTTGGTGCAAAAGTGCATTTTACAAATGCACTGATTTTTTATGGTCAGAGTCTCACTTTTGACATTCGACTTTAGTCATTTTTATTTTCGCTGTTATCAGGACGATCATATTTTTGTGAACTTACGGACGAGTTTAAATTCAGTCTTTCCGGAGCTGCACGAACGTGAACTTTTGTAACATTAGTTGTGATCCGAATGTAAAAGTTGTGTAAGATTTGTCACTGTCAGACTTGTCAGACTTGTCACACTGTCAGATTCAGTTGATTAATATGTTTTTTCTTGCGAGGCTTCGTTCTTAGGATTATACTTTAGAGAGAGCCAACCATTCGGATCATTATTTCAAACGTTGACTGCTGCTACGAAATCTGTATCGAACTTTAATGCTTCAAACCGTTAAGATATTAAAATTTTCTCGAAATCTGAATAAAATAAATGGAAAGTTCACAGTTTTTGGATTGAGTCATTGATTAATCCAACGTGTCGTTTATAGTCCGAATTACATCGTAGAAAATAGCAAACGGCTTGACTATTGTTGTTAAAAATTGTTCATCTGACATGGGAAGCAATCCGTTCCCATATGTCAACTTCTCCGTTCCCTGCTCCGATATATTTACGTGGTTTCGCATCCATCGGGTTTACAATGATATCGTTGAGTGCATAATCTAATAAAGAAATCTCTCTCGAAAGTGTAATCAGTCGGTAATCTTGTCGTAATACGTTTGCCTCGCGGGTATCAAGTATATGACGAGTTCCTGATAAGAAGCAAAACTACCCCCTTGACATTGGGGCCACAGCGAGTAAGTTCCTATCGTGGCTCCCATCGGTTATGAACTAGCCGGAGGAAAGGAAAGAGTTTTTCTTATCGACAGTTTTCCAGTTACCTAGCGAGATGCCCTTATCGATTTCTCGTTCTGACCCCTCTTCCGGCTATGATCGTCCATGCCTTTTACAAGCTAGAAAAAGGATGCCAGAAAACATCCCATTGGGTTTTCATTGATGCCAAATGAGACTTTAACGAGCCAAATACACTGAGTTGAGTACAACACTGAGGCAAAATGGGTGAGATAGTAACGGGCACATGTTTCCCTTAAAAATCGAAGTGATGTAGGAAGATAAAAAAAAAATTCAATCGAGACTTGAAACACCGATACCAAGTTTGCCTTTACACGTGGTTTTCCATGTTTCTTTGAATAAACCATGTTAATGCGATTTAACATTGCCTATTAAAGGAATTTCATCGAATGTATCACACGCGGTAAGAGAATCCAACCGCAAGTCTCTCATGATCCCAAATTCTATACGACGTCGGACAAGTGGCGAGTATCCGCTTGAAGATTTGGAAAATACGAAAGGTAAATCCACTCGATTCACAGGAGCAACGGTAAACACGAAGAAAGTTGAGTACTTTTTGCCCTCGAGGTTCAATCCAAGTCTCGATCGTTTTGAGCAAGAGTTGAAGGATTTTAAAGCCGGATTTTCAACTATTTTTAGAATAGTGGAGATCTATCTCTGCTCGTACGAGTTATATGCTTGTGTTCCAAATTCCGACAGGGATACGACTTTCGTACATGGTCTCCGTGATAGCAAGAGACTCGACGAGGGTGAAGCATGAATCGAGAATCGATCGCTGCCACCCCATCCATTGGGAATCCCCTCGTCTCTGTTCCGTACGTCTAACTCCTCCTTCAGGACACTCTACCATGTGCTTTTTCTATGTTTCCATCACTATCCAGCCATTGGTCAGATTAGTTCTGTCTAGTGCATCTTATCCTACCGAATTCGTTGGTCATCTTAACACTTGCCTATCCTGACATCACGTTAAAGCCCAAACAAATGCCATTGCTGGGTCTCTCTTTCCTCATACTTTCATAGTTTTATCTCATCATGTTATCCATTCACCGACAGCAAAATTTTGTTGAAGAAAATGAATGTTCTTTTGAATACGTCGAGCTAAATATTTCTTGATCTTAACGAAATCGAGTTCACAATCCTTATATCTTTTAGTGCATTTATGACCGCGAGAATTGCAAGTTTTGAGCTTCTCCAGAAACGGAAAGATCCAATAAACGTGATCGATCGTCGGTTCCTCGTTTTTTCGTTGCTCAAAATTCACTCATTTACGTTATTGTTACGACGGTGAGTTGAGTTTTGTAATGGTAATGATGATTGCTCCATGGAACACATGTCTTTGATACGGAGCGGATGGACACGCTGCATCCTTGGCAGTGAATGAAAGGCAAAAAATATGTTTAAATGCTCCCAGATAGCGACGACGGGTACGCGAGCGTTGCTTTGGCGATCTCCCAAGCTAGGCAAGTTTCGAGGGGAGTCTGTATACTCGAATGAGTGGCCGCTTCGCCATGTACTGGCTCGTCCACCATTCGCCATAGGGGATTAGGCAAATTTGCAGGCTTTCTATGGGTGCTAACGAGCTGGAAACCCAGTCAAAATACAGCTGGTTCGAAAGGCACAGATTCCTCGCAGATTCCCTTGACCTTCTTGGGAATATGAAACAGTGGTGCGTTAGGAAAAAGTGACTGTGGGCAAGGAACTTCTATGGAGGTTGCGATAGCGTGGAGGAAAAGCGGAGTTGACGCGATGGGATGAGTTCGTGAGGAACCGCAAGGAACACACAGAAATATTGAACATGGAAAATGTGAATAAACTCCTGATGGCCCACGTAATTTTGATTCATTTTACTTACTCCACAATATTTTTAGTTATTTATGCTCTTGTGAATTTTTGTAGTTATGTGAACGCAAAGTGTACTAAGCCATGCATATACCGGCTTACCGTCTTGTCGAGAAAGGAAGGACTGGAGGAGGGAGGAAGGGCTGTGAGACATGGACTATGCATCTGTGTGCGTATTTATCCCGCAGGTTCATAGTTCAGGTTTTACTGAACGTCTTCATATTTGAGGGGAAGAATGTTCGACGATTTTTTTAATGAGGAAAGCTAGCACGTCTTCATGGGACAGGAAGGGAACCCTTTGGAGTTCGTTTCGTCATTTGTTTCACGATTATTGCCAAGATGGATTATTTAGACGTAACGATCATTTATTTTCGACAACATAGCTCGTTTGTATTTCAATAATCATCGACCGTTGAAAATAACGATCGTTAATTATTAAATAAAATATAATCATAAAAATGAGCCAATGAAAAAAGTTATCGCTCCGAATATCGTTCGTAAATATGAGAAGCGTTCTTTGAAAATATGTCTACTCGACTGTAATTTCAGGAGAATCGAGAATACTGCGAATTATCCTGTGGAATTGAGAGGCTTTGGAGATTGTGGTAGCGGGGATATTTGAAAAGTTCCTACAGACCGCTCTTGGAAATGTCTGACTCCACCGGACTTTTTCTACTTAGAATCTCCCCTGCCATCCTCCGTCGGGGTAACTAGAAACTATTGTTCCCGGTCCCTAGCACATGGCCTTTCTCTTTCACTGCTTTACTGTCTATCCGTGGCCTCGTATAAATGATGTCACGGCGAGGGGATATTTTATTCTCCTTTCCTCTGCAGGCTCGTTAATCTCTCATTTTTTTGAGAGCTTTATATCGTTGCTTTTGACATGCTTCAGAGATCTATATTTATCAATAAATATGTACCGTATTTCGTGAACTGGAAAGCTTTTGTCACAGAGTTGGATAACGAAGAAAAAAATGAAATGGATCCATTTCAAGATTTGAATAACATCGATGACACGACTCATTGGAAATCGGAATTTATAATTGTACACAACGGTGAGCGAGAGTGTAAACGTGGAAACTGTCTGAACTCTTGAACTTGTGACCTCTCTTGTTCACATGCTCTCGCATCCTTCTTGTTTCCGGGCATTCGTTCCGGTTGCTTTTCGCTTCGCAACATAAATTATTCTTGTATACCCGTTTCGTTACGTATACTTATATCCATTTTTTGACTTATTTACATGACGTCGAGCTTACACTTTTCCCTGCGTACAGAAACAACCGTTTCGTTTCATTTTTTCTAACATTCGCCTCCACTTTCTGCGAGAACGATCAAAAACAATTCTGTTGCCTCGCATGAGCTTCTGAGCTTCCATAAGAATCCTTTGCTTCCGGGTTTTAGGTCAAATTCGTGTTATTTGCTCTCTCGTAAAAGCGTGGAGGGTGCGTTTAGCCCTACACACGCCTTCGAACCCCACGGGCGCCCGTGACAGAGAAATTCGATCGATTTCGCTCAAGAGACGCTCATAAAGAGGTTATTCTATTCGTAGGAGTACTCTATATGCCAATTCCTTTTACCGAGATAAGCAACGATTGAATAATGCAACACTTTATTCTGATTCCTCCACGGGACAAAAAATATGACAGCCCCGTTATGACAAATGATAATAAAACAATGTTTGTAGTTACAACTGGGAATCATGAAAAAAAACTGTTTCAATAAGTCTGAAAATAAATGAACGGTCGCTCGAGTCGTTCGTCAACCCTGGAAAGTAAATTTTTCGCTTAATTCTATAGAAAGGCTACGGAGCGATTACAATATCATCGTTTTTTTCTTTCTGTCTTTTCCATCCGCGAACTGTTTAAGGGTTCATGGTTTCGCGACAAGTGTAATGATGAATTTTCAGTAAAAATTATTCCTTGTTTTCAAAAGTGCGTTGAAGTTTGATGCACTGAGAGAAAAAACTCTGGTACTCGTTACAATACACGTATTATTGGACGCTCTATGGTGAAATTTACCATACAAAATTGTCAGGACAACTATTGTTTAGTTGATTATATTATAATTCTATTTGTATAATAGTATAAATGTATAATTGTCGGCAAATATGGAAGTCTGAACCAAAAAATTTTCTGTGTGTGTATCTCAAGGAGCGATGTAAAAGTTGTCGTACTTTGATTTCACGGTTTAAATTGAAGCGAAGAATAATCGACTTTTAATTAACCCGAATGACGATAATATACTTTTTAAGGTTTGAACGTACCTGAGATTTCCGGAACTTCTGTATTGGCTGTACCGTTCTGGCCACGACTGCGAGAACTCGAAGTCCTCCCAAGGGGCTCCGTCCTTATCGCGAGACTGCTTTCTCTCGTAGAATTGGCGGTAGGCATTTTAAAAACTTTTTTCACTAATTTTTAATATCGCTACTTAATCCGATTATTTAAAAGATGTGTATAGTGTGCGTTAATACGGAGGTTTCAAAGTGGAAGTCTGACATGAAGGAATTCATTATTAAATCGTGATTTGGCACACACGTATATTATAAAAAATGAGAGGAAAAAACTTTGCGTCTCCCTCTTGCTTCTTGGTTCACCACATTCGGTCGGAGAATTCGAGGGAAAGTTACGTCTCGCCGTGTGTCACGGTCACTATCATTCGGTTTCGTGGGAAAGTCACACGCAATCGATTTACGAATTATTCGTCCGAACGATTTTCATTAAACACACGGACGCGCTTTCGAACGTGCATAGAAGTACATCGAACGACCGACGATCAATGTAAATTTTTAATAGCTGGCGTCGTTAGTGGTCGATTAATCGAACTCAATATTCCGAGAGCACAAATTTCGGTGGTTCATTCGGCCGGAAGATATTGCTCGATGTTCTATCGGAAACAGACGGACGTCATCTCGAGTGCTAGAATCTGGGATATGCGATCCTCGATCTTCCTATTTCCTTGCTTTTCACTCGAGAGGCACTCCGGCCTTTTGCTCTCGATCTATTTTTCACTCTTCAACAAATTCTCGTCACTCGATACTTGACCCAATGTGTAGAACGAACGTTTTATCACGATTTCTCTATGTACGTTTTTAAAATGACTACTATTTTTATTATTGTATATTACAGTCGCTGATCGATACTTGCTGAGTCGAGAAACTTGTCATAAAAGTCTCTCACTGCATCTTCTACTTTCGATATCTCCGTTTTCTCGGCAAAAAGTACTTTCGAGTGTCGTTGGATTTGGTCCCTCCTTTGGCACGTGCTTTCTTCCTCTCTTTCCCTTTTTATCCGAGCTGAGTTTAATCGTTCCGTTTCACAGACATATCTCCTTTTATTTCGTTCTCCCGAACCACGTTCTCTACGCTCCAAGATATTTTTCTTTCAAACGTTTACTAATCGTCAAGTGGAAAAAATGGCCGGTATAAAAGACGAGTCGTTTTGCCATGATACGCTGGGAGCCTCGAGATGATTCTATATACCATCGAATGTCTCTCCTTTCAACTTTTTCTTCTCTCACTTTCGGCTGCAGCTGTTGCAAAATCGCGCAGATTTCTTACACTTTTCTTTCATGTTGGCTTTTCTTTTATTGCAATTCCATTTCAATGGAGAAGCTCCCTTTGCTTCACAAATATCGTGGTGCACGACACTTCCTTGGCATTTCTGTAAAAAAGTGTGTTTCTCCTGCCACGTGTCCAATGCGATTCATTTCACAACCGGTACACTTTTGAGATTATTATTATTTTTTATCATTTTTTTTCTACGACACGTGGCACTGTTATTAGAAATTTCGTTTTTCACAAATATCGATGTTTTCACTTCGGACAAGGCGTGAACTCCGAATTAGTATTGCGTGTTAATTATTTTATCATGTTTTTCAAGTACGATATAAGTGGAACATTAAATTGGCGGATTCCTTCGAGCAATCGATGAGAAACTGAGTCGATGTGAGTCGTGCCATGTTTGGCTTTGATTCAACTTTAGCTCGTGGTGTTTTCTCCACTAAATTAATTATATATTGATTGCCTCAGCTGCGTAATGAGTTTTTACTCTCGTCAGATTTTCCCTGGTCATTTCGGAGTATTCTTTCTCGTTCATTTCCTTCGTCAGCTTCATTTCCGTATTTTCGCTGCAGATCAAAAGAGCGATGCGTTAGATTCTCAAAAAACGATTCTGTGGCTTTGCGTCGGTTATTGGAAAAAAGAAAAATAGGAATGGAGACGATTTTTACGGGAATCGGGTAATAAAAATAATCACGAAATATGTTGCTCTTTAGTTTAGTCGATACTCTCATGATTAATTAATCACTCTGCTATTGAAGAGACTCGTTACCGTTGAGATTTGCGTGCAAGTGACGTATAGTCGGGGTTAACCCACTTTTTTTTAACGATTCTAATTGAGTTACAGCAACCAGAGTGGAATAATAATTGGAACGATCTGTCTTTGAGACGACGGAATTTAAAACTCAACAGAAGAATTCTTATTTTTTTTTGTGCACCGTAATTAAAACTTTGTGGGGAAGAATAATATTGCACAATGCACGTTTCTTATGGACTATGCAAATAAGAGCATTGAACGCCATGGAATTGTCGGAATTATTCATTTAGATAATCTTTTTGGGGCAAAAATGAAATCGAAAAACAAGAGTAATTTTTGAACAAATTGCCAGTTTGTTCGTGGCTCCCATGACCCCTTTATTGATTATGTTTTTCTTGCGTTAAACACTGGTAACAGCTTTGCTATTTTAAAAGGCAAAAGGAAAAAAAAACCATGTGACGTTTTACGAAAGCTCGATGCTGATAATAAGCGAAGCGAGATAATCGTAAAACGAGCTCTTCATGCGGTTCATGTCGATATATCATAGCCAATTATGCGCTCGGGGAAGCTTTGCATTTCACTGTATGAAGGATAAGAAGTGTACATGGCGACCGCGAGAGGCTAGGTGGCCTGTGAGTGACGTTGAAAAAAGCGCATCTATAGGGTGCGGTTCAATTTCTTCCCGATCTCAATAGGAATCAGCGAAAGAAAATCACAGTAAAACAGGACAAATGGATTACTGAATGCATTATTTGTTCCTCATTTGCAGGAACATCGAAACGTTGGTACTTTTATTTCCAGCTTGTCGCGTTCGGCATGAATAGGCAGCCCGAGATCGTTAAAAAGTTCTGATAAAATAATAAAAAGCGAACAAATAGAAACAATATTCTGCGAGCTATTATTCTTAACATAATTCATAGTTGTCGCAATTTATGACCGTGAGCTAACGCAGCAGGTCAAACCTCCTAGAATTTTTCTTAAATTTATTATGCACGTGGTGCAGAACAAATTTCTAGCTTTTGATACGAAGTCATAAATGCTCGCGACTACCTTTTTTACTTTTTGTGAAGAAAGAGATATATTTTCCATTTTAAATATCTTGTTGCGTCTGCGGAGTGTCTGCGACAGCTTCCATAAATCATACACGAAGCCCTTTCCGATTCCTTCGTCTGCGTCCTCCGTATCACAACTCTGATTTATTAAGTTTTCTCAGCACCTGAGTGCGAAATTGTATCTTCAATCGTTAACTTCCGTTTCTTTTCCCGAGGGAGTCTCTATATTTTGGTATTAGTGTCAAATAAAGCCGGGAGTTAAGGGCTGAATCACGGTACAGTTACGCGCGATAAATAAGTGAAGACAACGTTGCATAATAATATTTGAAATATTGAGTCAAAATAGGAATCCAAACAACACGGAGAACATTGAAATCGAAAAAATGTTGTTATAGAGTAGAAAGTCTCGTAGATATTGTTCCTTCAAATTTCGCATCGTCCCTTTCTTCTTTTTCTGTGACTTTTCGGTGTCGGATCGCTTGTTATCCCTGACTCTTTCTTTCCTCACTTCAAAAGCTCGCAATTCGGGATCTTCTGTGAGCACCGCGCGATTTTTTCACCTTTGCATCGTGCAAATGTCAAATACGCTTCCACGTAGATAGGTTCGGGTCGTAAAGTCGCGCACGTTTCGAATGTAATGACCCCGGTGTGTCTGACGCGACAGCGCAAGGAATAATGCGTCCCTAGCGTAATCACACCTCACACGTTTCGGTAGGAATTGTGAATAACGTACGTGTGTGGAATCATAATTTAAATTGCATGCCAAAATCGACAACGACGATTATCGCGATGCACTTGACCGTTTAAGTAAGCACGTAAATAACAATCATTTCTAATTACCGAGCTCTTTTTTTAGATGCAAAAGACAAATGTCACTTCGAGTGCAGCATTAAATTTTTATCGCGTTTTTGCAACCACCCTGCGAAAATTAAGCGTAAGGGTTGGATATTTTTTTCTCTCCGCCCTCGGAAACATAGAAATTTATTTTTGAATAAAAATGTTACAGAGTTCTCCTCCGTGTTTGAAGATACAAAATTATTGGCTGCTCTCTAAAATTGACTGGTGTCCGATAGTTTCTTCGTGTCATTATTTTGCTCAGCAGAATTTGACTCTCTGGTTATCTAATAGTTTTGAGTTTCCCGTGACGTCTATAATATTCATTTCTGCAGTTTAGATGCTTATTTTCCGAATACTATGTTTTTGATCTTGGCAACCTCGCTTTCGCGTCATTCTTTTTTATTATTACATAAAACGTACGAACGTCGGAAAGATGCAATTTTCGAATTGCGCAACGTGCATCATGTAACGCTCGTCTCCGATACTAATTTCCTCCGACTCATACAATTTTAAATATTTGCATCCCGTACTTATGTCAAGATCACGCTTTCCACCACGTTCGTTCACAGCCGCGGCATTTTAAAAGTAAAAATATGTGAATTCACATGGGCATTCCTTTGAAGTGAAATATTTATTTGAAAAACGACAAGAAATTTATATTTCAAAAGTTTAGGTGGAATTACTAACGATACTTTAGTCACTCTACTAACGGCTTAGACTAATTAGTACCGTTGTTAATTGAAAGTGGATAATTATCGGGAAATTCACTGTAACTTTATATCATCTCGGAACCGCAATGTTTATTGAGAATAATTTTGAACTTTTGCTTGTACTAAAGCGAATAGCGTGTACAAGCAAACTTTGCATTACAGGGTTTTTCGAGACCATCTCGAGCTGATTCCCCGTAAGTTGTACCTGAAACTCGGCAAACTTTCTCAACGCAGGGAGATTTTCAAGTAACTCATTCGCGCTAAATTAGAAGGGGAAGTGCATCGGCCTCTTCAAAGTTTAACAACATTCCAGACTGGAGTGTGCCACCAAAAAAATGGACCAACGAAATTGCATCTAGTGGTTGAGCACTGCGACATCATTTGCCCTTTTGGGTAACAATAGATTGCCATTTCGATTATTGTTAATCGATATTGCAATTTTTAGCCGTGAGATGCGAGGCGCTGGGTCGCATTTGTCACGTCGTCCACGATGCTCTGTATACTCTGGATAAATGAAACGCGAGCACCGGTATGACTAGATTTCCATGGAAACGCGGGGTGAAGATACGATCCAGGAGAGAGAGAGAGAGAGAGAGAGAGAGAGCGAGAGAGAGAGAGAGAGAGAGAGAGAGAGAGAGAGAGAAAGAGAGAGGAATGTAGGGACCAAGGGGTGAGAGACGATCCTTCACACACGCAAATTTGAACGTCGAACAATCGTCACGATTTCCGTGAATTATAGGGCGAGCAATTAGCATTTTCGAGACGAAAGAACTGCAAGGAAATCTTAATAAAAACAATACTAATATCTCGCGGAATTCTCCAACGAATCCCATGAAATTTTCAGTCCAAAGGAAAAGGGGGAAAATGCAAAGGAATGATTCTTGGAAGCAGAACGACAAAATTAATCCTCAAGGCGTTCGGCAAGCTTTTCACGCGATAGAACGAGCTGATCCTTTTAAAGGGTGGTTTCTCACATCAAATATACTCACAGCTTTCGTAAATGAATTCAGTCGAGCACTGGTATATCCTTAAAATCGTTAAAAATACAAGCAATTTACAAAGAGTCGATAGGACTATAAAACTTTCACACAATTGAACCGGTTAATAGAAACATCGAAGCAGTGTGAACATTAAAAAATCTTCACAAACCACTACGGCAGTCAGAGAGCTTTGACATTGCGATGTAAACGCTCAGGCGGTGAGAGTAGCACTGCGAGTTTGAGAATTGAGCGTGGGTGAATTTCCGGACGCAGGGAGGCGCGGCGGTCAGGATTAGCCACAGGTTGCGCCCGCCTCGTTCACGCAGACTAAGACTTTTTCAATACATATATACAACACTCGTGTATCAATATCAAATTAATAAAAGGGCGTAAAGTCTTTGAGATCGAGTCAAAAAAAGGTCTAAACCAAGGCATTTTGTGTTCCAGCATTATGGATACAGAGAAACGTATATAAATGTGTATTATATGAGAAAAGAGACCTAGAGAGATACACACAAGGACGCGAACGAGGGTGGAAATTGTGTGGGGAATCCTCGTGCTAAAATTTCAAGCCGGAGACCGAGAGATACAGGGGCCCAGTATGAACCGTACAAGAGAGAAAAAAAGCTAGAGAAACTCAATATATGAATGGAGGTTTTCTCGAGCGTCGGATCCCCCAAAAAGCGATGCACCGTTTTCCCAAAGCTTTTGTGCCTTCACCCTCATTCGTTCCTACTTTTCCTCTCTCCCTTTTATTTCTCCGTCTTTCGTCGCCCATCATCCGTTTTATCTTGCCCAGATGCATGCACGCCCAAGCTCGCCCTTTTCTCATCATTCTTCAAAGGGATGACATGTTAACCGAATTTGGAAATTGCATGAACCCCAACTATGAGGATTCCCCGACTTTTTAACTACTCGCATGCACGTTTGACTACTTTTTTTTTTATCAGTTCATACGTTCTTATCGCATTTACCGATAAGATCATCTCGGTTTCGAGACTTGGAGAATTATCATTACCAATCATTCGTGTCGTATTCGTTCTGTGATATTGACTAAAGAACGTCGGAACAAAAACAACCGTTCCAAAATGATGGGAGTAAGTAAAATGAGCTATAAAACTGCGAGATTAATCACGACAATGGGTCTTTTGCTTCATTGCTCGACTTAAGATGAAGCGACAGATCGCCATTTTCTTTTATGGTCTTCGGTGAATGAAGTTTCGTACATTGTGATATGGCTGTGCGTTTATTCTGCGAGTGTTCATTTTTGAAGCATTATTTCGAGAGCTCCCTCTTGTGTTTCGAACGAAGCTACACTGGCCGGAAGTAGCACATGTCACTCGTCGAATGTGTAAACTCGTGGGAAACGTCCCTCATGCAAGCGAAACCTTGTTTCCTCTGTGTTCACAAATGTGCCACTTGTCAATATCCCGGAAAAGTTCGATAACCGTGTTATGAACGAAAAGGATGGTATTTTCATATGACGAGCGTTTTAGTAGTTTTTAGTGAAGATATAAATGTCATGCGTGCTCGTAGATGACTTTCCACTTTGGCGTTGCCGAGACAATCCTCTTCTCGGTATGGAGAACTACCGATTGGCAAGGAATCGTGGGTTCCATGATTGGCATCGTTCTTCTAGCTGCCATTTACGAAGGCCTAAAAAATTATCGGTATGATTCCATTTGGATTCATTTTGCCAAACAATAATCGTTTTCAAGCAATAATGGAATTGACGATTTCAGGGAACACCTTTATGTCAACACTATGATTTCGGTGAAGGCTTCCGGTAAAAAACGATCGCGGAGGTTAATATCAACGTGAAATAATATTTCTTTTTATTTACTAATCTCGTTTGTACACCATGATTCACCATAACTCTTATTTAATGCAACAGGGAGGTGATTTTTTCGGGAATCCACTGTTACCAAACTATTCTTCACATGATACAATTTGTTATTGGATATTTCCTGATGTTCATCTTCATGACGTACAACGTCTGGCTGGCACTCGCAACCGTCATTGGCACTGGTTTGGGTTATTGGCTTTTTTCGTGGAACAAATTCACGAGCGAGAACAGCGATTGTTGCAGCTGAAGTCGGCAGCTTCTGCCTGGACTCTTTTCACATTGAAAAGACTGACGTTCGATTATTCCATTATCATTAAAAAAGTGTATCAAATTCAAATAAATGAAAAAAATGTTATTCTCATGATGAATTCTGAACGAACATTGTGTTGAATTTCAACTTTGCTGGAATGATTATCACGAAATTCGAACTTTCATAGATAACGCGTGAGTTGATAAATATTCTTTCCAAACGTCTTCATATTTTATGAGCCATATGTTATTGGCGTTGCTGATAAGAACCAAATGTCTAACCAACTTCCGTTCAATTATTCTCATCTTGATATTTGATCGAGGAAGCAGCAGGCTGTTGAATTCGGAAGAACGCAACAGACTGGTCAAACGTCAAAATTACGTCAAACAGTTCATAGTTTTTTTTTACGAAAATATTTTCAAAGTTATTCATAAAAAATTTCATAATCTGTTTTGAAAGTTGGTTCATATCTCGTAAGTTAATCATCAGCCTGAAGCATGTTCGAATGGCTCGAGGAATTGATATCTGTTTCTATATTTTCTCAATGATCGGAATCTGAATACAAATATCGAGTCACTGACATATTCGAGATAATTAAGGATTTTGTTGAAAAATGTTATGGCCAGTGCTGGGAGCCAGTTGTTCGATAAAAGCGAACATGTTTTCAATTCGATTGGTCGTTTTAAATAGACGATTTGGATTGGGCCGGTGTGGACCGGATGTATAGGCACGCACCAGCCGGTAATTGATAAAAAATCGAGACGATCTAATCTCGTTATATGGCAACGCGTAGTACGTGTTATCGGGTGCGGCTCGTTTCTTTATCTTTCATTTGCGATGGGCCCATTTATTATTTGTCTTTTGCTTTCCCACAAGAGCCTAGCGATCGATCGACTGCTGCGCCAGTACATTTCGAGTTTCCCCATCGGATATATTTGCTCGGAGCAACCGTCATTACGCTCGACTTACCAAGCACAAAATGTCTCGTAATTTTGCAAGCACCAATGAGATTTGCGCATGTGATAAAAGTGAACAATCATTCGGTCAATTAGTCCTCAGTTGGGACAAGTTCAACGGCACAGTCTGGTTGCTTTTCATTGCATCGTTCATCATTTGGTGCATCGCTTTTTTTGCTGCTTATCAGCCTGCGCCCAAACATGACGATGGTGGCTCCATGGACCATGATATGCACCATAACATGTCAATGGGACCGATGTTCTGATTAAAACTATGCAAGGGAAAATGATTGGATTTCGAGGTATGGATAATGTACAAATATTTACCAACATATGCTGCCGAAAATATTGCGAGTAATATTTTTCATTTCCAAAACAATTTTCCAGGCGATTCCGACCGAGGGGAGTGGATGATGGAAAATTCCTAATTAATCAAGGAGAAATGAATGTTTGTAAAGCGATAAATAAACAAAGTGAAAAACGATCTCATGCATAACTATTTTTAGCAGCAGGTGAATAATTTCTAGTTATTCGGACGGATACACGATATTCATGAACTCAAATTTATCGATCGATCCTATATTCCCGTACGGGTTAGGAAAGTATATCGAGACCATTTTTCCTGCAGGAAATTCTGTGTTCAAAGATTCATGAGTTTGAACCTCTTGAAAAATGCATGCTTGAGGTCTCTCGTCCATTTGGCCCAAAGAAGAGTAAATAAACAATGAATTCTGAAAAAAACGTATATAAAGTCCTTCTACACGTTATCGATTATTATTAAATTGCTGATTCTGAAAATAGATCGAAAAACTAAAACGGAATCTTGCGGCCTCTAGACATGAAAATGTGAGAAAATCCTCCATTGTTTTTCTCTTCTATGTTCGGCTAGGAACAGACGTAATCCATTAGAGAAGAAACCAAGATTGCATTTGGGAATTGAACGTAGCAGTGGGATTTTCTGTAGACAGTGGAGGATGAAGGCAAGTTGTATAAACAAAAAACCTAAACGAAGTTGTTATCATACATTTTTTTCTTCAAAAGCTTGATTCTAAAATGGGTTTGTTGTATATGCACTTCGCTCTCTGCTCTCTGGAGGTGCATGATTGAAAATTTGCTAATATTTAGATCACCGAAATAATCTTCGCTGGCATTATCTTGGAAAAAAATTCTCGATGTCATATCGAGGTAAAAAAAATGTTGAAAATAACTGGAACTATGAACTGAAAGAACACGCTGATTAATTGAATGAAAATTAAGTTTTGGATCGTCGAGATTAAATTAAGTGGAGCACATGGGGTTTATGGTTGTTTCTCGGGTGCTCGGTTCACCTGAGACACAATGTATTGCGTCACCTGCGGTATATTCGTATAACTCGTGTGTCCTAGGGTGACCTGTGACCTGGATCGCTGTGAAACCGGAAGCAATGAATACCCCGTTGTGTCACCGTAATTTAAGGGTCTGGTGTGTATAAGTGGTCTCGTATTCTCGATGCAAAGTTTCTCTAAATGCCAAACGTCGGTCCTTAGTACCAAGCAAAGTTGGACCACATAGTTTATTAGGTTGTAAAACCGTAATCAAGACAAGTAGAAACTCCTCTGTCCCCTGAATCAACTATTACGGCTGGGCTGAATAACACCAGTGCTAAATACTCCATTCCACTTCGGCGAAGTGTTGCATCGATCGGAAGATCAATAAAAAGTTGTAAAGGACCGCAGAGCGATATTTCTGGATTTGTTAGATTCAACCAGATTCAATTTTTAATGGCTTCCCTAGACGACGTCGTGTATTCGATGGATATATCCAGAAAATAATGTTCTACAAAGAATTGTCGAGTTGACGCTTATTCTTCATGCGATCTACTTTTATTCAATTTTTTTTTTTAACGAATTTATGTTAGAAAAGATATTCTTCCAGGATCCACGTCGAAAAATTCTCTGAGCAAGTAATTACTTATTGAATATTAACAGAATTTATCAATGAAGATGGAAAAAGAACTTGGATTTTCCTGAACAGCGGACGGGACTCGGGACATTTTGCTAATGGAAGTTATTCCCGTAATTCGGAGGTGAAAACGACATTGGAATAGAGAATGTTTCCCTGAAGTCGTTAACCCTTACATAAAAGGATCTCGCTTGGTACTATTCCGTACTTGGAGGCTTAGTTCAATTGCTCGTCGAAGTCATTGTTAGTCTTTTTCTGTACGTGAGCAAACAATTAAAGTGATTAGTGGGGTGACTGAAAAGGTTGGGACAAGAAAGGGATGTTCGTCACCAAATTAAGTGATCGTGAAAATCACCGTACGCCCTTCTTTACATATACTATATATATAGATAAAAGTCGAGCAGCATACGCTCGTTCGTCTGGTCGATACTGGCGTCGGCTTCCCTGGAAATCCGTAGGTACAGCACCCTCCGCACGCACACCCTTGTTGGGCCAACGAAACTTTATCTCCGAGTGTCCATTCAATATTTTGTCCAGAATTCGACCGGAATTGCTGCGATATATGGGTGCCCGATATCGATTGATAGTGAACAAAGAGCTTTAAGCCACACGTTTTAACACCCTAAGTGATGTGGTCAAAGTCCTTGCTGTCCTTTAGTTCGCCAGCAGTCGGCTGTCCCATCCACGCACACCTTTATACGTACAGTATACGAATGTCAGTAAGGGTGTCACCTGTGCTCTGTTTCTGTCTCTCGCCCTCACTCATCAGGCTTTCATTAGCTCTCGCACCCTAATTACGGTTGTTGCTTAACGGAGGGCTTCTCTCGGTTATCACTGAGGCCTCTGTCTACATAACTTTACACGGAGTAGGGTTCCTGCGATTGACGTAATCCACTAAGACAAACCACCAACATGGCACGGATTGATCAACCAGGGATAATTCTAATTATGAAAGGCCTTTTAAGGCATACGCCCCATCAAAATTCATGAGCGAATACAAGTATGGAAATTCAGTTCATTATCACATTGGCTAATAATGTTAATTATTGCTTAATTAACGTTTATCCGGATTTCACTCCATCAAGAGTCAGTGCTTCAGAACGTTGGGAATTTTGTTCGCCTCTCCGTTCGTAGAAGAAAAAAAAACGTGAAATTTTTTCCACTTATTTTTATAGCGAAATGAAAATGCCATTTAGGACAACAATATACTACGTGGTCTTATCAGTATTCGTTCTTCTTCAATCGCTCAAAAATTTCTTCTCGAATTTAATTTTTTGCCTGTTACATGAACGTTTACTTGTGCTTCAATGTTATTATCATTATTTTTATGCAGTTTGTTTGTTTATTTGTATTATTATCGGTCATATTGTTTTCGTTATGAATTGCTTATTCGCTCGAGCAGGATCAACGGCAGGGCCTCTTCTCAATAGGGTATGGGCATAATAGCGGAAAATCAGGCCATATCTGTCATTGAAAGCATTCTGGGTTGTTGAAGCATAATGCCTGTCATATTCCTGGACCAAGTCAGCTTATTCTACCGAAGTCATTGAATCTGAGAGACCGCTGGAACGAGCAGATTGAAACTTGTAATCAACGGCCCTCGCTACTTCTATGTTTTTATGAATGTTGACAAAACCTTAATGAGGTGCTTGAAAAATATACACTGGTCATGGTTTAGCATGTTTCATATTATTATATATAAACACACACACACACTAATGCATGAATACGAGACTGTTCAATCCACCCGAGATGAACTCTGGAGGAATAAAAAAGATATGGGGTTTCACCGATTTCCCGATATCAATTAATTAGACGTTTTCTTTTATTTTATCGCCGCCTGCGAGTCTTTTTTCTTTGCATTTCGAGCAACTGTTGCTCTCCCTTTTATCCAGTGGCGTGGAGAATATTCCTCAGAACGCAAAATTATATTTCGACTCTCCATTTTCCTCCTCTCTCTTCATCCATTTCTCTTCAGAACGCTTCCTCTTCTTTTTCGCCTTTATGTTCGAGCAATAATTAGAGTTGAGTGCCTTTCCGTAATTCGATATGTGCAGCGTAAAGTGTAAACGAGAAACACCCTATAGCGAGCGTCCCCTCAGCACACGCTGCCAGGCTGTAAAACAGTTTGGCAGGACTCCAAGTTGTCTGCGTCTATACGCGACGTAACTACTCATCATGGACCCCTGACCCGGCAACTTGTTACTTCAGCATGCCCGCAGCTGATTTACCTTTTTCGTTCCATTTATTGGAGGCTCCGAATAGACAACGGGAAAGTTGTTTTATTTGATTGATGCTACTCCTTAATATGGAACGCGGAGTTTAGCTTTCCGTTCAATATTCACGACGTTTTATAATTTTGGTAAATTGTGATTAATCCTTTGACGAGGCAAATTAATCAGGTCAATAAATGGAAACACAACAAAAAAATCAAAATTCACGATGTAAACGTTTTCAAAATCTAATGTAGACTCTATTGCTCTCTGTACTGAAAATTTCGCGCCGCTAGATTCAGAACGTACAGCCATCTACTGCACAGACGAAGAACTTCTGGAATGTACTAAAAAGAGCTGTCGGCAAACCCTTCGTAAAAGTAACTGTTGGATAGAATGAAACTTCGCGCCACCAACCTTTTGACCCTCGATCTGATAATAATTGATTTTATAACACGTGCTTGCAGAATAATTCGTCAGATGTCAGCGGTTGAAAATGGGAACGCTGCTGACCGTTCGTAGGCACATTTTTTCTCATTCTGCGAAAGAAAAGCTCAAAGTTCCTTCGATCCACTGAGAATTTCAACAAGCATGCAGTGTTGAGATTAGAAACTTCATATATTTGTCGCATTATGATGCAAGTAATTTGTCGTGTTATCGTCAGAGTTGAGCTAATGACCAGGCGAGCATTACGAAACGACTTTGAATCGATGTCGAAATTCGGAATGTTGGATCAGAAAAAAAATTGTTACACACCCTAAAAGGCACATTAAGGATCTCGGAAGCGATTCGTTTACTAAAAATGAGCGTTCATGAGGGAACGAAGCGATAGCATCAATGAAACCATTCGGAAGTGTTTGATTGATGCTCGTAATTCTGTACGGTTGGAGCACATTTTTTATAAAAATATTTTTTTTCGTTTTTGGCGGAAGTGCCACGTGTAGGAGCAGAGCTTGAAAAATATGGCTGCCAACGATCAATGGCGTTAGTTAAAAGTACACGCAATATGTAACATATATTTTGAAATCTCAAAAGTGTTGGGTCGTGGGATATTCGTATCGTGTAGGTTTTCTCCAGAATCGAATATCGATACCTACACAAATACAGACTCTTAAATACGACAATGAGTTTAAACGTATATGAATTTAGCCTGAGGCGTTATATCGACGTCGTTAAAAAGTCCGGCCGCTTCCAGCATGTTGACAATTAATCAGGAATTTTTGAGGGGACCTCAAAAAAGCAAAATTCTCAAATACATAGCGGAAGAATTCTTTGCTAACGATCGCACTAACCAGCGACTTTTCCGCGAACGAAAAATAAAGTAACGACGATAATAAAAAGCCTCATTCGAGCGACAATAACAGCAGAGATCTCGACAGCAACACGCGGAACTTGTTCGGACGAGAAAGAATGGCTCCTAATTTGCTTGACTCATTTGCAGTCCACAAGGACTGAAATAACGCTGAGAAAAAAAATAGAAACGGGTGAAGGAAAAAAAACCAAAATTACGAGACTCAAAATCGGTGGTGCGTGTTCGTGCTAGACCCTTGAGTCTTTATTCTTTCTGCAAATGATTAGGGAAAGCCTGAGGACATTCGAGGTTAAGATCCATCGGAACTGCGATAGCGATCGAAAAATTGTCTCGTTTATTTTTTACAAAAACTAGGAACGAAATGACGTATACCAACCACACCAGCAAGCTATCTAACGACGTGGAAGAAAAGAAGAAAAAAAACTGTGTGTATTGGATTAATGTGGAATTTCTCTGATTCTCCATATGCCGAATGTGCCCGCGAGTTTCTGCATTTAAAAAATTGGTACCGAAGCAGAAGGATCTAGCAATATACACATACACGTCAAGAAGACGATGTGGACGCGTGTAATAATAGCCTGGACGTTTTTTGTGCGAGCTGCTGCGACTCTTTTGTATGTTGTATATATTTAATATTACGACCTTGGCCTCGACCGGAGTACGCGGTGCTAAATAACGTGAAAACATACAACGGTGTGTGCAACATTTGGACACGCGATGCAATATGAAAGCTCTTATGAGTAAAAATCACCGCGATACCTATATCGAGATAAAAGCGTACTTACTGCGGTCACCGTTTTGTTAACGCTACTGCTCTACATCGAATAGTCCTCATTTTCGTCTGTGTTCGTGTGCATACGTATCAGCATTCATACACTTATGTATGAAAGAGAGAAAAAATGAAGGAGGAAAGAATCAGAAGAAAAAAATTTCAAGGTGCTCTAGTTCAATCGCATTACTCTCTCGTATTTGTAGGAAAACGCGATCTGAGTATTTGTGAATCGATGTATGCACGAGGATTCGCCAATACCCAAAATTATTAATTATTCCGTTTTCATCGGAATGCGAAATTACTTGAGGAATTTTTTGTAACGAGGAATCATTTTATCAATAATTGCCAGTGATCTATGCTAATGATATATCAGACCATGATCTATAAGGGAGATCGATTTGCTGCTACGTAATAATACGTTGACGAGAGAGGTTAAACCGTCAAGATTATTCACCCTCTTTGTCCATGAACCAGGATAGAGGCGAGGGATCGTTTTCTCTGGCAAAGTTCATCCTTCTCGTTTTCCCGGGCTCTTTTCTTATCCTTTTATCTCTCCCCTCCCCGCTCTCTGTATCTCCCTCTCGTTTTCTTTCTACCTGTCTCTCTCTCTAAAGGTGTTTTATTGCCTTCCGGCGTTGAGACAAGTGGCTGACCCATTTCGAGAGCTTCGAGCAAACGCCTGGGGAAGTTGCTTCAGAACTTTATCGGCTATCTATCGAGTTAGCGTGCGACCTTTCACATTCTTCCTAGCCACTGATACACACGAACAGGACCTACCTATAAAAATTACGTTGATCACTAGCGTGGTCGTGATAAGTGAAGAAATGAGGGACTCAATTGATGGACAGTGAGGAAAATAAATGACGCTGGTATCCACTTCAGTCGACGGCTAAAATCTTCTCTTCATCGTCGCGATAATCGATAATCTTCCTTGCCTCTTGAACGACGAAAACCCATGGATATGCGCAGCTGATAGTTACCAAATTATAACAAATAATCGCATATTTACACAATTTTACCGTCTCAACCGAAATCCGGTTACACACGAGTCGACACCAAAAGGGACTTTGATAGACTCCATCACGTGATTCCAACCTCATGCACTGTCTGCATGATCGAGTCTCCCTCGTCGAGGTATAACATCGTACCAGAAAATCTACTTACTGGCCAGGTGCAATTACGAGGATTAATTGAGTTTGCCTTGTTCGTGTACTATCAGACCTTGTATACAACGTACAGATTATATGAGCTCGGTTACGATCGATGCCGATATTCTCCTTGAATCTCTCGGGGCTTCGAGACCGTCATTGATACTTGTGACGACATTACTGAATTTTAAAAGCTCCTTCAACCATTCAGATTGTAGTCCATCATAACTGCAGTGTAAAGAGTTTCCGTTTTCGACAAAAACTAGAAACGGTTGAATTATGAACGTATGACGAAGGAATTCCTCGTATTACATTCGTGCAAAAATCCTTGGCACACAAATGTGCAGTTATGGTGAGCTTATTATTAATTATAAACGTCAGGGTACGTAAGTGTTGAATCAACCGCTTGCACAATTAGCAAATCCTTGACCCAGCTGATTTTTCTTTTTTTAGCATTATGAAAAAATTGTCAATGCTGCTCAGATTTGCGACGTTTTATAATCACGACGTTCGCACTTTTTCCACCATTAAATTCTTTTATCCAATGATCTCTAGAGTTCTCATCGATTGGCATCTCTTACGTTATTTGTCTCGAACTCTATAATTCTTTCCACACCCATTTGTTAACGATCCTTCTAAGTACAGTCCTGCAGGGCAGAACGTATAAAGACATTTCCTATTTATTCTGAGGTCATGTTCTACCCTGCTCTGTCACGAATGCGGACTCTAATCAGTTCGAAACGGAATTTATGATCCCAGTCGAGCACATCGCTGGACAAAGTTTCTGTGAGACCGCGCAATGTTACGTTTTGTGTCTAAATCGCACGCAACAGTCCATCCCCAATTAGCACAGAGTTGAAGAATTTTTAGTCTCTCTTTGCAATTGTTCGTTAAATAGTTCATAACGATCATATTTTCTATTAGAGATTCCAGGGAATATTTTGCTGTAAGGGCTCAAATACATCGTTCCGACAAAATAGTTCGTCGTTGGTAACCCTATCGAAAAAATGAAAATAAATAAATAAAAGGCTTCCGTCTCGAAGTATCCAGTCGGAGAAGATCGATAGACTAACACGGTGCGGAACTTACCGATCCACTTTGTACGAGTTGAAATGTTCTGAGTAAGAAATTCACAACGCCTTGACCTCTTCTTATCCTTATTTCTCCCTTCGACGGTGGACGACGATGACGTCATTTCACGATTTTATACAAAAGCCTCGTATGTCTCAACGACGTCACTGTGATAAGGATATGCCATGGAAAACCGCTGGAGAGCTGAGGGAGCTCGAGGAGAAATATATCCTCCTTCGAGCAAGTAGAACCGTCCTTACGGTCAAACCCGCCGACTCTACAACCATCGCGTGCCAAGAATCTCCCTCGTCTTATCGCGTTTCAGACCCCTCTCGCCTTTCCTGCCGTGTCCCTAACTTTTCCCGCCCTTAAACTACCCTCAGGCAAAAACACGTTGTGCCCTTTCGCTTGGATTTCGTTATTTTTTTCTTCTGCCATGTGTACAATGGTGCTCGGATTCCCAACTCGTCCTCTCTCTAATCTGCAGCTCACGATGAATCGGACCTTTCATTCGTTTACTTGAATTTTCATGGTGAACCAAATTTATCGAACCAGAATTTGAATATATCGTGTTGGTTAATCGTCTTTATCGAAAACATTTGGTAAAATGAATGAACAATTAGTTGCTCCTCCCTTTACGATTGTATAGTTGAAAAAAAATTGTAACCCTCGACGTTTTCTCGAGCCCTTGAATCGGATCCACGGAGATGAAATGAATTTCCAAACTTGCAAAAGTTTTTCGTACCTACAAGAAGGTTCTGTCAGCATTTTTTGTTATACGTTAAAACGACGTATATAAGAGATTTAAAAATCGGCAAATAGAGAATTACTTACAATTACGTGATAAATCATTTCATCGTAAAAAAATGCGAAAATTCTGCAGAAATATTTGAATTTAAGGGCGAATCGTAAAAGTATTTATTTCGACACAAAAGTACAATTTGTCGATTGCTAAGAATAACAAGTGGTTCGAGTAATTGAGCATTCTAACAAGCAGTTTTTTTTATGACCGACGAATAGGCTGGTGTATACTTTTGTGAAAAGAAAGAAAAGAAACATGGTCGGACGAATCAAGTTACAGGAATCGAAATAAAATCTCATGAAATTCGAATGAGATTGTAGGAGTCGTTATGTGTCGTCATCGCCAGCCTCGAAAGCACATCACGTCATGTATCGATTTTTCGCGTCATTATATACCGCATAAAATTGCGGGAGGCACAAAAAAAAATCACGAATATATGTTCAGGTTTGTATGTGTACTGAGCTCTGTGATTTATCGAGGGTAGGCGGAGCTTTACGTACTAAATCTGTCTTTACGACACTCCGAAATAACTCGGTTTATCGCTCGAACGATTAGTCTGCGCCAGGATCGTGTGATCAGGCTAATCGCTAAAATCGCGAATCTCCATTATTTTAACGCGTTTGGCAATATTATTCTTTTGTCCCTTAACAGGTTGCACTTAACACTTATAAAATTAGTATCCTCCAATTCACCATGCGAACGTTGTTACGAAGAGCATCGACGGAATCAATAAAGCGGAGATTGCAACGGTCGTGGATGCACCTGCGAAAGAATCAGAGAATAAATTCCTTTTGGAGAATTAACAAAGTTGAAGAACGTGACGAGCTAATTGATCAATGAATTTTTCTATTATTGAGCACATTTGGTGGAAGTTTGTTTCATAGAAGAATCATTGATTTTTGACTAAAAAATGTAGATCAATTGAATTCGTGCGTGTTAAGGAAATGAGTTAATTACCATGTTGGCAGAAAGTAGAATTAATACGTTTTGCATCGAAGTCACAAGTGCAAATGCCCCTTAGACATTGTACGGAATCGGGGTCGGATGTGACGTAGCATTCACCTCTTGAATGGCACGTTTCGTCGAGAACTGGAACAAGGAGAGACGTCACGTATTACGACACGGAAGCTTGCGCCGCGAGCCGTTCAAGTTTTCTCGTTAAAGTGAATATCGTCGAATTATTTCAAAGAATCACCTTTGGACGTAAAACATTTTTCGTATTTTTCATGATGACCTGCGCCACAGTTGCATGTCCCATTCAAGGATGACGGCCCAGGAGTCGTTGCGTCTAAGAACTTGGTCGTTTCCGGTTTGAGACATCGTGCGTCCGTCACAGTCGCCGAACACTGGATATCGTATTGGCATTCACCATTGAACGCAGAAACTGATTCAAGCAAGTTACTGTTAAGCGACTACCATTTTCTCTACGTTTCCATCGCTCGGAAATGAGAATAATTTAAAAAACGATTCAAGTTTCGTAAGAATATTTCAATAATTATATAATGATGGAAATTTGGTCTTTCTATTCTTACCAGGAACGCAAAGATCAGGAGATGGTGAAACAAGGCCATCTGCACACGTACAGAAGTGCGAGACACATTCTGAATTTTGGGGTTTGCAATCTTGGTCGGTGGCACATGATGCTTTGATGCCTACCAAGAATTTAACAAGATCGTACTGTTAGTTGAATGATCCTGAAGGAAGTGAGGAAAATCTCGGAAAATCGATGAAAATAATCATCGTTTTCATCGATTTTGGGGACGAAATTAGATTTTTTTTTTTTCTTTTGAAATTTCACAATTAAGAACGTATCGAAAGCCAAGGGCTTTGACAAAATGATTAAATCTGTGAATAAATGACATGAAATCGTTTACCTGCAACGCAGACTCCGGAAATTTCGAAATACGAATTAAAACACGTGCATCTTTCTTCGTGACAGTGAGCATGACTCAAGGAAATGCAGTCGACATCGGCTGAGCAAAGAGCTCCGAGAGTGGGAACATCATCCATGCAACCCGTTCGTTCCCAATTCAAATGAGTGCCCTTAGGACACTCGCATTTGAAACTATCATTGCAGATTAGTTCAGAGAGGAAATTCGGTACATGACAGTCCTTGTCTGAGTTGCAGCTTTCACCAAGTCCCCTGTTTTGCCAGCAGAACATTTGGTCCTCGACGTAGTGGGAGTTTCCGGTACAGCCACAATGGCTATCGATGCACTTAGAATCCGGACCAAACGCGTAGCATTGTTCGTCGTTTTGGCAGCGACTTTTGAAATCGGCCACCGCTGTTAGAGCGTACAAAGAAAATCAATAGCAAAAAAATTTTCTGAGATTTTAGTCCAATTTGAGAATCGCTATTATTTTTCCAATCAACGAGAAAAACGCTTCAGAGACTCCCAGTCAAAATTGGATGATTGCGAAAACGATTGCCAAATCGTCAACAATTTTTTAATTCTTATCGGACCCACGGCCCGGGAAAACTACATCTTCGAAATTTGAACATATTTCCTTAATGATTGTGACCTAGTGTGACCGACTGTGAATTAATGTTGGGCCAAATACCAACTCACCTTTGAGACATTGTCTATGGTTTGCTGAAGCGACCCTCGCTCCTTTGCAACTCCAACGACCGTCCCGACAAATAGAGTTTGGAATTGTGTCGTTCCCCTTTGGGTCACATTCTTCTCCGAGCTCTTTAAACACGTGCGAATGAGAATTGAATTGAAGAATTGAACTAAATGAGTGATTGTTCAAAGAATTTGACTAAATTTTCGATGTGATCATAATCGAAACCGACACTACCTGCTCTGCAATTTTTTTCATCCGAGTCGAAAGCGAAACCACGTTTACAAATGCAGCGACCGGTCGCTGTACATAAAGCTTCTCCATATTTTGCACAATTTTGGTCCGTTGTGCAGTCCGAGTCAGATAATAATTCTGCACCAGAAGGTTGAGGTATCCGTGGATTCCACAGCACATCGTTGCTCATTATATCCTCAACGTTACTTCGCTTACTGTCAGACTTTAGGTAACATCCCTTGGCTAGATCGCATTTTGCATGTTCGTCGAATCTGCAGTCCAAATCTATCGTGCAATCCGCTCCGATCGCTAGAAAAAGTTAATCTCAATCAATCGAGTTGAAGTTTCAATCACGTATTTTCATTGCTCACGCTTATTCAATTTTTGTGGGTAAAATTCCATTGAATGTGATAATTCCATTGATTATTGCAGATTTTCAATGCTGACAAACGTCTTTGTCACGAAATTCATTCCAGAGGCTAATTTGGGATATTTTTTCAAATCACTTGACTGAGCAATTTGTTCCCGCGCTAAAGATCAATGATAAAATCATTCTTATCTTTACCGTTAGCCTCGCGTCTGCACGTGCGATATTCGCGTTGATAGAAACCTTTGCTGCAACCACACATGCCATCGGTGCATGCAAGAGCCTCGAAGTCTCCGTTGACATTGCAGTCGTCATCATTTTCACATTTTTCTCCAAATCCTTTGGACAAAGATCTTTATGTGTCAAACTTGAATATAGCGATGTCAGAGTTTATTATTATTTGTTATTATAACCGCATGTGGAAGTTTGACTCTCACCCGAAGATTTGTAACAGCGACCGTGCAGATAGTGATAACCGGTATCACACTGACAAATTCCATCTGTGCATTTGCCACCGATAGACAAATATGCGAGACATTGTGATGTTTCCACACACTCGACACCGTATGCCGTTGCAACTGGAAAATTATTGCCAATTATTTCTCAAGACGAAACATTATCAAAGATTTTAAAAATAATTATTCAGAAAAAATGAGTCAAGATGAAGATTCTTAAAATAGATCGAAGCAAACATTGGAGTTCAAAGGCGATTCATTGGAAAAACTCCGATGAATGCTTCATTACCATTGTTTCTGTAAATTAGAAAAAATCAAATAATTTGATTTTTGATAAAATTGAATTAATTTCAAAGTCAATGATTGAATTTTTGGATTTACGATGTTCTGGTGACAAATACCTTCCAAGCAAGCGGTCATTGCAGCGTTAAAGATGTAACCAGTTGGACATTGACACTTCAAATAATGGCCGCAGAAACTTCGAGGAGTCGTGCAAGTTGCATTTTCATAACAGGGCCATTCGATGTTGCCGTATATATCGATTCCATCGACTGGGAAGGAAGCGGATGAATCTGGAAAATATGTTTCTATTTTTGAATGATTCCAACACTCGCATTAATACAAGAATCGTCGATTTAAAAAAACGATAAATCTGAAGATCAGGAAACAATGCGATGTCGCGTAATGTTAAGAAATAATATTGAGTATTCTGCGTTTCTCTAGAACCGAAACATTTCTATTCCACTCGATGCCAAGCACTGCGAACTGAATAAACATCCGACATCGTGTCCTCAACATTTCGATAATTAAATAAGATTTTTGAAAGCTTATGATAACGCGGGCTATAGCGTTTCAGGTCGATTGTCCACAAAAATGTACGATAATGGTGGAACAAGCGTTACCGGATATTCCCGAGTTTAGGCAGAGCCATACCAAAAACAGATCAATCTTTAGGCAAAAAATCGACGACTTCATTCTGTTTAGTCAGTTTTGATACTGACCAGTATTGTTTGGCTGATTTGGCTACGATTGTTATTATCAGAATAAAGATATGAAAAATCGTGAGATATGTCATTGAGCGAGCCGCGACATATTCCCTGTTCGAGATCATACACCTGCTTGCTTATCGCACCTGCGATGATTCGACACCCAACGATCTACGCAATTGGAAGCTTGTGCAATAGGCTTGAAGGAAACGTTGTGAAAATAAAATTCGACATTCCTTTTTTCCAATGAGACAGATAATTGTTCTTACTGTCTTGGCAACGCGGGAGGACACTTGCCATAAAAAAGAAATTCTTTTTACTCATTACCTGATGCCGACGATGGAAAATTCGCAGAGAAATGTTCTTCGCATTAAAATAGAACAAAAAAAAATCAATGCGGAAAATTCAACGTACCATCGGTGACGTTTGTTCACGAATATAGCATCGAAAATAGAAAAATATGGCGAGCACAGCTGTTCTGCGCATTCGACCGTTGTCGATGACTGATAAGAAAAAGTGTAGGGTTCATCGAAAGATTAAATAGTTGCTACTATTAATAGTATTCCCAATTACGTATATCGACATTCCTTGTTGTGAGATCGGTGCATATCATGACTGCGGAAAATCCATAGAGAATTATTTGGGAATACGAAGCTTGAATATTTTTCGATAAATAGTCAGTAAAACAATACGATTCCAAAAATGAGAACTTTTGATTGAGTATTACCTCGCAAATAGTTCTTTCTGTTAAAAAACCCACGAAAAACTTCACAACGAATGAAATCTTTTCAAAAATGACTTGAGACACCATTTCATTCCAGTGGCCATTGAAAGGGGAAAAAAAATGAAAAATACTCGATCCGATGGGCCGTTCCAAATTGCTGTGTCGCTGTGGATAATAAAATATTCGAAACCGCGGTGCTTGCTGTAAATTGAAGAGTCTAGTAGCGACGAGATACGTAAATGTGCTTGTCACGAGTTGGTACCGTGACTGTCAATGAGCCGGTTAAATTAAAGACAAAAAATCAGTGTCGAGTCAATGTACGGTAATTTTTTTCAGTTGATGTAATAAACAGAAATCGTATAAGGAATCGGAAAAAGAAAATATTTCTGGAAAATGAAGCCCTTATGTTTTGAGAGATACAGAAGAAATATTTGAATCAAATGGCAGCGATGAGTTGCAATTCGAATAATTTCCTCGCGAGACGAGAGTCTTTGGGAACCGTCTTATCGAAAGTTTATCGATTAATGGTGAACATTTCGTTTGAAAAACTCTTGGAAAGTTCGAGGTCAATTTGGATGTCAGTAAATATAAAGCCAAGTACTGAAATAACTAGTCCCAGTCGGTTGAGAATTGTTGATCATGAAGCTGCTTACTAAAGAGTATCAAGGTAAGAAATCCTGCTAAAAAGTGGTTTATCGATGATTTTTAGTTCATAATACTGGGAATGGAGCCTCAGAGTGTTTTTATTTTCTTTCTCAGACAACTTGTCTTCGCTCGAAGACGGTTTGATTGGGCACGAAGTAACGAGCAACAAATTCGACTCGAAAAGTAAACACAGCGGCAACCACTACAGTCAATTTTCTCAATTCATCAAAGTGCTTCTGTATCTCGAGTTGGTACTTTTCTTTGGGTGGATAGGATGTATATTTGTTACGAATTTTTATCAAATTTACGAACACAAAAGCATGGAAAAGTACGACAGTCGAGACTCGGGAAAGAATTCGAGTTCGGTTTTCTCGACCACGATCATGAGTACGACCGAACAAGATGTGACGGAACGGACAATCGCGAAGAGTGAACCGGAGCCAGTAAACGAAGGACCAAATTTTTTGGGAGAGACTGCAACGGTGGCGAATGAAAATCCTATCGACCCTGATACTGTGGACACTCGTGCGTCAATTTCAAATCCACACGAATCAGATTCATTTACAAAGAAAACTTCCATCTCGGAAGACGACGAGAAGCCGCCCCTGGATTTTCCTCACAGCATCGACACGTTGACGTCGATTCCGAATTCGGATATATCGTTACAATCCCATCATCATTTTGATTCGATGAACACCAATAATGACGACTATCTTGATGATTTCGGCGTCTGGCAGGATCCCGAATACATGGATATTCTCAGCGATCTACACAGAGATCTGCTTTTAAGCGTAAACAGAGATAAATCAAATTTCGACTCTGAATTTTTGGAATCAGAGGAGTTTCGCCCATCGAATCAGGCGAGTATGAACGTTGATTACGAAGATTACTTCTCTTGGTTCCCGAAGTCAAGAGAAGCGACACATAACGTGAAATGGAACAAAAGGCGTTCTGCGGAGAGTTCGTCGAGCGAAGAAACCAAAACTCCAGCTACACCAAGTCCAAACGAGGAAATAACAGAGGATGAAGTCCGAGAAGAAAATAATAACTGTTGGTCGATTCTCGACGAGAATGGACCTCCGGGTAAAGATGTCTGGAAAAGGTATTGGTTCGATTGCGTTTTCAAGGATTTCCCGCCCAGATGCGGACCGAAATTCAAAACAACAATGGACGTCACGAGAGGTGGAGAATTCCTAATGACATGTGAAGTCGAGGATAGCAGCGAGATAGCCAACACGAGTGCCGAGTCTGTGCCGAATGAGCGTGCTGTCAGAAGTCCCCCGGAAGATCAACAGCAGGATAATTGTGAAAAATTAGTTGAAGCGTCACGTGTTTTAGAGACGTGGGGAGATAGGGTGATGCTCGATGGAAACGATCTCGTGGTCAGGGACTTTTATCGAAATTTTGCAAATGCAATCCTGCCCTTGGCTGTACAAAAAGTCGTGGAAATTCCGAGCGGTGATCGAAACAATTCGAACGAGCATTGGAAAAAATCTATAGAGGAAATAAAACGAAATATTTCGACATCATTGAATTATCGTCGGATACTCGAAGAAAATACTGCAACTATCGACGCGATGGCGAACGAACTACGTAACACGGTGGAAGCAGTTGCGGACACGTATAACAAGTGCATTTTAGTAGAAACATCATCAGAAGAGGCTAAAAGAGCAATGAGAACGATTGCAATGTTGATCGAACGTGAAAGATGTACAACAAATTTTGAAAGCATGGAAACAAAATTAAATTCCTTGGCCGCTGAAATAGTAAAAGGTGAATCTTCGGACAAAACTGTAATGGAATTGCGTGAAAGATTCAAATACATAGTTCTGTCTCTCAGCAGGGTAATAAACTCGAAAGATAAACGCACCCCCAAAAGCGAATTTCCAACTGGCCCTGTCAACGTCACCGCCGAACAGTGGCGAACTTATATGCTCGATCTCAAGCAAGATATTGCGAGATCTTCTGAGGATCCTGCGATCCGACAACGACTGGAAGCAGGTGGTCCGCCGAGCCAAGAGCAGGCTGATCAACTGCGCGAAATAATCGAATATATTTTACGTGGATGGCGTTACTGTTACCGAGATTCATTTTTCGGATCGAGAGGCACAGCTAAACACGCAGCGTCCAACAAAGTAACGATGACGGATCCTGCGAGCTAGTGGGCAGAATCGCTATTTTTTTAATTTAAATTCATTGCCACAGTGCTGAAACATTCACAACGAAAATCGATGGTTTCCATCTTTGCATCGTAAGGACGCTGTGGAATTCTTCACTGTATCATCAAACGTGTTCGACGGTGAAGACGGAAGCACGCGGATGTTGATAATCGCTCACGACGTTGTTAGTTAAATTTTTATATAAAATAAAGCGTGTCGAAAGATGTATAATGATTTCATTTGTCGTTTAAACACATACAGAAATAAAACATACTTTTCCGCACGATTGACCTGCTTTTCGTGATAATTTATTTCCTGAACGGCACTTTTCTTATTCTCGAAATTCACGCAACGATAATCAACAAAATAAACGGAAGTATAATTTGTTTTGAACGCGATTCCAATGCCGAAAAGACGAGAACCCGGTATTTTGTTCTTTTTTTTTCTTTTCGAAGTAGTTAATCAAAACAGCAGATGAATTATGATCAAAGATGATGTGTAAAAAAATTTTCAAAGGTTAGAGGAAACGAATTATTTGAACGTAATATATTAGACAATGCGTGCACAATTCAATAAGTACGAAACTTTATCGTGATTTGGAGACAAAGCTGAGTCGAGTGAAAGCAGCGTCGCGCAGGGGAGTTCGATCAATCAATGTTTATCGAAAAAGTTGGCGTGACTCGGTTGAATTGAAGTCACGATTCAACCAAAAACGCAATAAGAATATCCACGTGATGCTTGTGCTTCGAAGGCAAAAGGTCGCGTGTTGTCTTTCCTCTTGTCGAAATAACACGTTCGCGTATTTCGAGCTTACAAATATAACCATAGCTATTTAATTGTAAAGCCATATGCGAAAAGTATGTTGAGAATAGGGAACTTTTGTGCGATGCGTGTTTGAGAATACTTTCATGAAGCTCGGTCCCTGAGGAAAGGCAACGATTATTTATTCCGTGGCCAATTTTTTATCGTTGAAAAGATTTCGGAATTCTCGACTACGACTGGTCGTCGTGCATTTGGATTAAAGTATTATTTTCCATAAAAATATGGCGATCATAAAATAATTTCTATCGAATCTAACAGAAGCTTAATTGATTTATTGACCTGCCAAATCCAAATGAGTTTTTTTTTTGGCAAATAAATCGATGATTACAATTTGTTGTGTTCGCATTGGGAACGGCCAAGATTGTCTAACGAATACTTCTGTGATGGACTTTATCACAGAAGAGATACGCGAAGAAAGAAAGAAAATATTAGTGACTGTGGCAGTGTATTTCATGTTTGAAATTTGCCACCAGTACGCTTATCACACTCGCGATGATTTGATAGTGAACGGTCAAGAATTCCAGGTGCCGTTAAAATACTTTTTCACGATTGGAATTCATATCCGCAGTTACATTTTTTTTGTGACGAAAAAACAGTTTGAAGCATCAAAATGAATGGGAAAAGTTTCTCGAACTAAAAGGATTATCGGTTTAACCTCGGTTCATTTGTTGTTTAACGAATCTAGCAGTTTGTAGTTTCTGCGTAATAGTAGATAAACTCTGATCCAGTGATGTCTGATAGTGGTGAGTATCGAAATCGTTGAAAATTCACTGGAAAATGCAAGAATTATGTGAATGCACAATTTCACTTTTTACTTTGTTGCCTCGAGATCCTCGTGTCGTTATCGAAGCAATAAACATTTCCTAGTCAAAAGCGTGCTAAACAGATAAGAAATCTTCCGGATGTTCAACATGCTCTTGGCATCATGAAAATGTATCGGGTGATGATTCAAACAGGCAAGGGTTAACTGAAATTTCTAGCTACGAAGGGAATTGCCACAACTTTGTAACTTCGTGCAATGATTTCTCGGTCAAATGTCTTTTATCTCTAAATCCGAGATGCCCAAGCGTTGAAAATCGCTACTGCCCTGAGTTGCTTGCTTGTATAAATCTTCAATCAGGGAATGTTAATTTCGCTCATGTTCCACGCAACTCCAATTGGCTTGGATTACAAATTGTGTTTGCATCGTTTAGACTCAGGAAGTATAAACAAGAAGCTCCGAGTCATACCGGCAGTGCCCCGATCGAAAAATATTTCCCTGTTTCTTTTTGCACCATGACTGATTGTTTACCAAAAGAGTGTAAACGGAAGGGACCGTAAAATTTCGGAAAAACATAAAGTCGTGGGCCCAAACGAATTGTCTCAGTTCGTCAGAGTCTGTTCATCATGAAGCTGCATAGCAATGTGTACCACGGTGAGAATCAATGTCTGTATTTATTTCGATGGCTCGGATGTAGTAGATTGAAACGTTATTGGGATAAGCAGGTCCTTTCTAAAGAATTATGCTCAATCGTCTTATCCCAAATGATTAATAATACTTTTCATTTTTACCAGTCAACAAACAGTTGTCCCTCGAAGAGGGCTCAAGGGCATACGAGACAACGAACGAAGATTCCAATTCGAATGAGAAACAAAAAACCAGCAGCTATGATCGATGTTTACAATTGATGAATCTGATCCTGTACGTCGAATTGATACTTTGCATCGGTTGGATGGGAGGTGTCTCTATTACGAATTATTACCAGGCTCAGGATCCCTCAGGCTTGAAAGAGCAACATGGAGCATCAAAATGGTCGTGGGATCCAGAAAGCTTCGATTACACGAAGGATTCGAGTTCTGTTTCACCTGATACGTCCGAACGAGATAGCGAAGAAACCACAACGACGACAAATGGAGCAACAGAATCGGTGACTGCGGACGAAAATGTTACCAAGGACATGGAAACAACGACAGCCATGAATTTCCCAGCACCGGATGATACAGAGAGAGCCTCGGTATTACCGTGGCTTTGGTTACAATCGTTAACAGCCGTGAAAAATACCTGGACCGATGATTCATCGGAGTCAACTAGTTTTAAGAATGAATCTCATTCGGGTACAAACGAGACTGCATCATCGGATGGATCTGATGTACCAGCAACGGATCAAGATGATAAAATGGAATCGGATTACCTTGCAATATTGCCTCTTTGGCATAACGTTGACTTCACCTTTAATTATCTCGACAAATGCCTCGAACCAGATAGAGATTTATTGGAGGCAGATGGAATCACGAACGCGATAGTTGTCCTCGACTCGCCAGGACGCCATCAATCACGACGAACGAGATCGACGTCCACACCAAATGAAGATAGTTCTCTTAGTTTTCAGAGCGAGGAGTGTGTCTCAATCTTCAGTGAGTTACTTCCTGCAAGTTCAGAAGGAATCAGCAGCGAAGATGAGTATCCTATGGTTTTCCGTAACCGAGGTAACGTTATTGACATGTCAAAGGATGTCGTCAAGTATATGGGCAAGAATTTAGTTGATCGGCTGGACTAAGAAGGAGTATAAAAGTATTAATAATCATCGAAGACCTTGATAAAATAAAAGTTAATCGACCTTGACCTGATTTTTTAATTCCAAAGAGATTTAAAATTCGGTTGCGTCGTGTTTTACGGATGTTGAGAGAAATCAATTATTTGAACGTTGCACTCCAAAGCGTGCATAAAACTTACATGAATGAAATCTCTTCGTGCTTTTGGATCCGAAGCACATTGTCATATGAAAATATCGTTGCAGAGAAGTTCGATTAAGGTTCATTGAAAGTTGGCGTGATTTCGTTGATTTGAGGTAAAATATTGAACGAAAATGTCAGCAACCCACGGGGCAGGGAATATCCACGTGGTGCTTGTGTCCCGAAATTGACAGGTCGCGTGTTGTCTTTTCGTCCGTCGAAGTAACGCGTTCGTCTACGTCAAGATTACAAATACCACCATAGCTGCTATCCCACTCTAAAAACATGTATAATCATATGCGAAATTTATGTCAAGAATAGAAGACCCTAGTGGGATGCGTGTTAAAGAATAATTTCACAGAGCTCCGTGCATGAGGAAGGGCGACGGTAATGCTGTTTCTATCAAATTTTTCTTCTCAACGAAAAAAATGTAAAATTATCGTTTGAGATAAGTCATCATGGGGTCAGATATCGATCGTATCAAATAATCATTATCAGATATACAAGCGTTTTCATTCTTGTTCCACCGAAGAGAAAATGATTGTTCAAAAAAATCAATGAAATTCTATCTTGTTGGTATTGAAATCGACCGGGATAGTCCAACGAATTCCCTTATAATGGACGTTGTCACGCTAGAGACATGAACATTTCTAGAACATATGGGCGTCTTCAGCAGTTAATTTCGTCTTCGAAATTTGCCACCTGTATGCTTATCGCAATTGCGAGTATTTGATAGTCAATGGTCAACAATTTCAAGTACGATGTGATAATTTTTAATGATAAAAATCAAAATAAAATTCAATATATTGATCCTTCTGGTAGAAAAATTCTTCCAATTGTCTTTAATAACTAACAATATTTCCTACGTCTATGAGAGATATTTGAATGTAGGGTGGAAAGTTCAAGAAAGTGGACAGATTATGGGATTTCCATTCTTTTGGTTTTTGTGTTCTCTAATCGCGATCTTTTGCTAATGCTATTAAGGATAGTAAAATCCAAGAGCCAGTTGGTGTGTTTTGCGTAATAGTAGATAAACCTTGATCCAGTGATGGCTGATAACGGTGAGTACCGAGATCATTGAGAGTTCATTGGGAGAACGAAGAATTATGACATTGCCATGTGCCTGTACAGTTTCACATAAAGCTCAGTTGGTTGAAATCAATGCAAGTTACGTTATCAACGACAAACATACGAAGTAGGCGAAATTTTATTTATACTGAGAAATCTTGAGTTAATTAACACACTCCCAGCGTCATAAAAATATGCCTCATGCGATCAGTGGAACGGGCGAAGGTCGTAATTATTTGCGTGCTAAAAAAAATGGAGATAATTTCCTAGTCTCGTGGAAGAAAAATGTTTCTCGCAAATATGTATTGGTCGAAAATTCAGACATCGCGCTACAGCAATGAGCAACTACTCCGCAAAGAAGTGCTGACTCGAATGAATAAAAAATAAAATAACGCTTCTCCTACGAAAGTGCAACTCGCATCGACCCCAGACTGTATCCGCACTGTCGCTAAAGAGAAAAAAAATTTAATATAAACCAAGTAAGAGTCACAGTGCTCTTATCGAAGAACCTTCTGTTTTTTCGTGACATATTGTTCTCCAAGCGTCAGAGCGGTGAGGGTGAGGGGAGGGGGGCTGGTGGTAGTAAAAATACGGATCAGGAAACATAAGTTGAGAGCAAGAACGAATAATCTCAGTTCGTGAGAGACTCTTCAGCATGAAACTGCACGCTAACATGTATCACGGTGAGAATCAAAATGTGTGCATTCATTTCTATGGTTCGGATGTAACAGATTCTTATATTTCTGAAATAATCTGGTCCTTCGTGGCCAATTGAGCACTTGCTCCATTCTTTAAATATTTATGTTATTTTTGTTTCTTTTCACCAGTTAACAAGCAGCCCTCTCTCGAAGATGGCTCAATGAAATATGAGATAATGGATGAACGTTGCACCTCCACTATCGACCGAAAAAGCAATCGCTGTAATCGATTGTTACAGCTGATGAAAGTGATTCTGTACATCGAATTGATTCTCTTCATTGGTTGGATCGGGTGTGTGTTCATCACGAATTATTACCAGCCTCACAATTCTAACGCCACAGCAGAGCAACATGGGGGTGCATCGGAATGGTCACAGGATCCAAAAAGCCCCGAAGCCACCGTAACTTCGAATTCTGTTTTGCAGTATACGGCGAAAAGGTTGACCAACCAAGACGATTTTGAAACTACCACCGTGAAAAGTAAAACGAAACCAGAATTCGTGAGTGAGGATGAAAATGTCGATAGTCATGTAGAAATGACGACAGCTACGAAGATCATCGAGCCAGATGAAAGGGACGAGAAAACGATGGTTAATTGGTTACATTCATGGGCAAAAGGAAGGGGCCACTGGGACGATAGTTCTTCAGAGTCAACTAGTTCTCAAGATACACTCGATTGGGATCCAGTTTTAACCGAAAAGTCAGCATTCAACAGGAACATAGATGAACCTTCGTTAATTGAGAAGCAGTTCGGAGTGACAAATGATGAAGATGATGAGTTGGAACTTAATTATCTTCTTTCTTTACCACTCTGGCATAAAGTCATCTTCACCTCAGATTCACTGGACAAAAGTGTTGATTCGGATAAGGATTCATTCGATGAATCAACAGGAGATCATCGCCGGTTACGACAGACGAGAGCGACAGATGATGAATCCTCCAGTTCCTCTAGTTCTTCGAGCGAAGAGTCCAATAAATCTCATGGTGAGCCAGATGCTGCAAATGGAGAATCCAGCAACGAAGATGAATGTGCCACGATACTTGACGACGAAGGTAACGTAACGAACGAAGCAAAGGATGGCAATGATTGGGTTAGTTTGCTGAAGGAAGCTGATATTCCAGAGTGTGGAAAGTCAAAGGTTGTTAAAAGTGTAACCGTCGATCGATGTGGAAAAATCGCTATCACGTGTGTGGATGATGAGAAGGATGATATCCCTATAAAGCATCATCGTCGTACCAGAAACGCTGAGACAAAAAATACTGCCGGCGAGAGCTGTAAGCAAAGATTCGCGCTGTGGCTGCAAAATTTGAAAGCATGGAGAGCCAGGATCGTCAAAGAAGGATCGGTAGGTCAAATGGTGCAGGACGTTCATCAGATAATTCAAGAAAACGTTCACACGCTGATTAAACAAGCAATTGTTGATCGAACGAGTGGTAAATCGCGTAGAACCGAGGAAGATTGGCACAATTCTTTTATATCAATGAAGAGAAATATTGTGGAGTTCATGGATTCTGAACGTCGAAACTTGATCGTTAATGATAATGAACTTACGTCAAAACTGGGAGCATCCTTGGGTGAAATCGTTGAGACAGCAGTGGATATTCGCATGAATTGTCAAGAGATATTATTCACGCATTCGCCAACTTTACACATGATGACGGAGGAGCAAAAAAAGTGCGTTCAAGCGGCCGAGACAATGACACTTCTGGACAACAAATTCGCGGCCGAGGTTGTGCCGGGTGAATCTACAAATTCCGAAGTCAGACAGTTACGTCGGTTATTCAAGCCACATGCTCTGGTTTCAATTCACGATATCATCCAGTACAAAAAAAGTATAAATCTTCCATCGGATATGTCTAGTCCCACCGATTTGACAGATGAGCAGTTGACATCTTATATGCGCGACTTGAAACAAAAAATGCTACACTTTGCTAAATATACCGATCTTCGGACACAATTGGAGGATCGCCTTTCCCCTACCGCGGTGGAGATAAATCTTCTACGAGAAATGGTGGATTATTACTCACATATGGATGAAAGTTGCACCGCGGCACATCTTGTGGTAGCTTTAAATACGCGAAAAACTAGAGCAGTCTTCATGGACCCACGTAAGTAGAAAAATTGAAATACTTTTCAATGCTAGAGGGTTTAATGGGAATCAATGAGCATTATTGTTTCCACTCATTTCAGCTATTGTCTTCGTATGCACTTTAAACGATGATGATGTACAATTTATGCAAGAGCGAAGAGAACGATGGGATCGTTATGACCAGTCCATAATTGCCGACATTGGCACTGTGCGAATTCGTCCTTTCCTGGACGCTATTGAAAAGAGATTGAACAGCACTACGCCCACCGAAAATTCCGACGAAGATATGGAGCCTACCTATATGTCATACATAAGGGCTCTTAATGTTTTCATGGGCAACGCCCCAACAGAATTGAAAAATGAAGGCTTCAGGCTTTTGCGGGATATCGTCTTGGAATCGAAATTGTTGGAAGATAACGAAACAGCGGCTGAAGGTTACGATTTACATGAGATGATGCGAAACTGGACGAGCAGTTGCTTGATCCATATTACCGATGACTACACGGCTGA
>JBAJMU010000002.1:14965831-15002010 GCA_037952995.1 Hyposoter didymator
CCTCAATTAAATTGCAAAGAAGAATCTCGCATGACGAAAAGAAACACAGGAGAAGCTGTGCGCCGTATGGGCAAACGCTCGATCAGCTATCCGAGTCGGAGATCCGGTGAGTAAGTGAAGTACGAAATTTCCATCGGAAATAAAATGCTTCCGGTAGAAACAAGACGACGAAATATCCATCGTAGACAATTCCGTGGACGTGGGTGAAAAAGATTTTGGAAATGACGATAACGGACAATTGATAAAAGTGAGACTGGACCTCGATGCGGAAACGTGAAATTCCGATCTGTCACACGATTCATTCATAGATAAATTAATGGAAATGATTTGAGCTCACGCTGATCGTCTTTTTGTATAAAAGTGTAACGGACTCAATGATAATTATGGGTTCCAAGAATTTCCTGTCGATCTGACATCAAATAACGAATTTTAGCTTTGCCCACGAGTAATATAAACTATCCGAAACCCGCAAACATGTTTTTACGTACAATGAATTATACGACATGTGAAATCCCATCAGAAACGAATTTCAAATATTGTTTGTGAATATGTGATGACGAAAATGAAATAAAGTAGTACATTTGTTCGACGATTATCAACTTGGAATAACTAAATTAACTGCAATTAATTCGAGGCAAAATTTCCCATTTATTTTAAATAGTTTCATCGTCCGGGGCAATCCAGTACTTCGATTATATGCAATTGCACCAATGAGCATCATTGTTTCCACTTATTTCAGCCGATGTCGTCACGTGCACCCCAGACGACGATGATGTACAATTTACGCAAGAGCGAGAAGAACGATTGGATCGTTATACCCAATCCATAATTGCCAAGATTGGAACTGCGCGGGTTCATTCTTTTCTGGACGCAATTGAAGCGAGATTGACCGGCTCTACGCCCATCGAAAATTCCGACGATGACATTAAACCCCATTATATGCCCTACATCAAAGCTCTTAATGTTTTCATGGGCAACACTTCAACAGAATTGAAGGATGAAGGCTTCAGGCTTATGCGAGATATCGTCTTGGAATCGAAATACTTGGAAGATAATGAAACAGCGACTGAAGGTTACGATTTGGATGAGATGACCCGAAACTGGACGGGTAGTTGCTTGATGCATATTAACGAGAACTACACGGCGGAGACTATTTTAATGGCTGTCATAAAACTCGGTGAAACTTTAAATCTCCAATATACGGGAGCAGAGGATCACAAAACTTGCGGCGATGAATTCACCCCGGTTTACGGAACGTTCACTTACGTTGGTGAGGAACCTGAGAAATCAGTGGTACGTAAATGGAGGCATATTTTCGGAGGCATTGTCAAACTGTACTTCGACATTCGTAATCCTCAAGCGCTTCCTTCCTGCGCGAATGATGGAGAAGAAAGCGAATCATGTAAGCAGAGAAATCCAATTTTTTTCCCGCCCCAAGTAGGTACATAGGAATCGATGATAATTCATGTTTTGACTCATTCCAGCCACTACCGCGACATGCGCCTCGAAAGACGATATTGCACAGTTCGACCAGGAGCGGCAAGAAAGATTGGATCGTCACAATCGGTCCGAAGAAAACATCGTGTCGGATTCTCGGACAGAACCTCTTTTGGACGCGATTGAAGAAAAATTGAACGGCGTCACTCCCACTGGAGGCTCAGACGACAAGCCAGCTCCTCCCTACATGCTATACATGAATGCTTGTAATGTTTTCGTCGGCAACTCTCCCACAGACTTGAAGGAGGAAGGTTACAGGCTTCTTCGAGATATTGTTTTGGAATTAAAATTCATGGATGATAACAAGCCAGCAGCTTTCGAAGGTTACGAAATGGCAACGATTATGGTATCCTGGATGGCCAATTGCTTGAATGATATTGGCAGTAATTACACGGCTGAGACAATTCTAATTGCTGCCATGAAAGTTGCCGAAGGTATAGATCTTCACTATTCGGGATTGGGCAGTGAAAAAAAATGTAATGAACAATTCACGCCCACGTATGGAACGTTTACCTACGTTGGTCAGGCACCAGAAAAATCTCTCGTTAGACGATGGAGACACATTTTTAACAGTATGGCTAAATTGTACTTCAGAATGTACCACCCGGAAGCTCTTCCTCAATTAAATTGCAAAGAAGAATCTCGCATGACGAAGAGAAACACAGGAGAAGCTGTGCACCGTATGGGCAAACGCTCGATCAGCTATCCGAGTCGGAGATCCGGTGAGTAAGTCAAGTACGAAATTTCCATCGGAAATAAAATGCTTCCGGTAGAAACAAGACGACGAAATGTCTATCGTAGACAATTCCGTGGACGTGGGTGAAAAAGATTTTGGAAATGACGATAACGGACAATTGATAAAAGTGAGACTGGACCTCGATGCGGAAACGTGGAATTCCGATCTGTCACAAGATTTATTCATTGATAAAATAATGGAAATGTTGCCCTCTCAATGATGATTTTGTATTTGAAGAATTCCCCGTTGGTCTGATATCGAATCACGTGTTTTAGCTTTGCCCACGTGTAATATAAATCATTCGAACCCCGCAAACATGTTTTTACGTACAGTGCTCTATACGGAATGTGAAAACCCATTGGAAACGGAATTTCAAATATTGTTTGTGAGTAAGCGATGAGGGAACGAACATAAAGTAGTACATTTGTTCGACGATTACCAACTTGGAATAAGTAAAATAACTGCAATTAACTCGATGCAAAATTTTCCATTTATTTTAAATAGTTTGACTGTCCAAGGAAGTCCAGTACTCCGACTATATGCAGTTGCATTATTGAGCATTATTGTTTCCCCTTATTTCAGCCGATGACGTCACGTGCACCTTAGACAACGATGATGTACAATTTATGCAGGAGCGAAGAGGAAGATTTGATCGTTATAATCAGTCCCTAATACTCAACACTGGAATTGGCCGAATTCATTCTATTATGGACGCCATTGAAGAGAGATTGACCGCCCTACGCACTACGCCCATCGAAAATTCTGACAAAGTTACAAAGCCCGCCAACATGGCCTGGACCAAGGTTCTAAATGTTTTCATAGGCAACGCTTCAACGGAATTGAAGAATGAGGGCTACAGGCTTTTCCGAGATGTGGTCTTGGAATCGAAATACTTAGAAATGAACGAAACAGCGACTGAGGGTTACGATTTAGATGAGATTATGCAAAATTGGACGAGTAGTTGCTTGATACATATAAACGAGAACTACACGGCCGAGAATATTTTAATGGCTGTCATAAAACTCGGTGAAACTTTGAATCTCCACTATACGGGAGCAGAGGATGACAAAACTTGTAGCGATGAATTCACCCCGGTTTACGGAACGTTCACTTACGTTGGTGAGGAACCACAGAAATCGATCGTACAAAAATGGAGGCACATTTTCGGAGGCATTGTTAAACTGTACTTCGACATTCACAATCCTGAAGCGCTTCCTTCCTGCGCGAATGATAAAGAAGGAAGCGAATCATGTGAGTAAAGAAATTGAGCTTTTTCCGACCCAAGTAAGTACATATGAATCAACGATAATTAATGTTTCGACTCATTCCAGCCACTTCCGCGACATGTACGTCGAAAGATGATATTGAACAGTTCGGCCAGGAACGGCAGGAAAGATTGGATCGTTACAAGCGGGGGGAAGCATACATCTCATCGGATTCTCGGGCAGGACTTATCCTGAACGTGATTGAAGAAAACTTGAACGGTGTCGCTCCCACTGATGACTCGGACGACAAGTCAGAGCTTATCTACATGCCATTCATGAATGCTTTTGATGTTTTCATCGGGAACTCTTCAACGGAATTGAAGGAGGAGGGTTACAGGCTTCTGCAAGATATGATTTTGGAATTGAAATTCATGGATGATCACAAACCAGCAGGTTGGGAAGGTTACGATATGGACGCGATTAAAGACGCGTGGTGGATGAATTGCTTGAAAGATATTTTCGATAATTACACGGCTGAGAGGATTCTGATTGCTGCCATCAAAGTTGCCGAACATATAGACCTTCACTATTCGGGATTGGACAGTGGAAAAAAATGTGGTGAACAATTCACGCCCACGTATGGAACGTTCACTTACGTTGGTGCGGTACCAGAAAAATCTCTCGTTCAACGATGGAGACACATTTTCAACGCTATGGCTAAATTGTACTTTAAAATGTACAACCCTGAAGTGCTTCCTAATTTGAATTGCAAAGAAGAATCTCGCATGACGAAAACAAACACAGGAGAAGCTGTGAGCCGTTTGGGCAAACGCTCAATCGGCTATCCGAGTCGAAAATCCGGTGAGTAAGTCGAGTACGAAATTTCCATCGTAAATAAAATGCTTCCGGTAGAAACAAGACCACGAAATTTCTATCGTAGACAATTCCGTGGACGTGGATGATAAAGATTTTGGGAATGACGATAACGGACAAGTGATAAAAGTGAGACTGGACCTCGATGCGGAACCGCGGAATTTCGATTTGTCACAAGATTCGTTCATTGATAAAATGGAAATGTTGTCAGCTCACATTGATCGTCTTCATGATATGTATCAAAAGTATAACGAACTCAATGATGATTATGTGTCCGAAGAATTTCCCGTTGACCGAACATCGAATTACAAATATTAGCTTTGCCCACTTGTAATATAAATTACCCGAACCCTGTAAACATATTTTTACGCACAATGAATTCGCCCAAAATTAGAAGTGAATTCCGAACATCGTTTGAAAGCATACGGTGACAAAATAGAAATACAGTAGAAAAACATTGCATTCTAATGTCAGGAGTATAGTCAACAGACTTTTAGAGCTCCAAATATTTTCGACGGTGACGAACTTGAAATAAATGAATAAACTGCAATTAACTAAATGCGAAATTTCCCCTTTATTCTGAATAGTTTAATTGTCCAAGGAACTTCGATTACATGCAATTGCAGAATTGAACGGTTCCACACAGTCTCCTAATTCTCCTTTCGTCTTCGACGAATGTTAAGAATAAATGCGAAAATCAAAGGGTTTCTGTCAAATAAGGAAAACCTGAATGAATGTTTTGTGCAAATTACAGGTCGCCAAGGGGTTGTGCCGGATTGAGTGCATGATGGAAAATATTAAATAAACTCGTACATTTAATACATTTCCAAGTTCTCATATCATACCAACATCCGTATCAATGCGTCATAGTGTCATGAGAGTTGCCCTTGCATATCTCTTAAAAGCAACAATTCCATCAGCGTTTTTGCACAACTGCGCATAGACCTTGAACTTTACATGGTAATTCGTTACGATTTATGCTACATAGTTTGAACTCGATAACATTTCGCGTATGTCGAATAATAATTACTAGTTTCCGTCGTGGCCTCTTTTTAATGGTCGTTCAACGAGTACTACTTCGGTAATATTTCCCTTTAATGTACACGATTCGTCGTGATAAGCCATAGAAAAGTACCGAGGGCAGACTTGAAAAAGTGGTATGTAGCAAGAAAAAACGGAATATGATTTGCTGCTTAGAGAGAGAGAGAGAGTCTCAAAAAGAATGACCCCCGAATAGTCTACGATCACGAGAATTGTACGTAATTTCTGTTTAGGATGAACGACGGATTACTAATCCAGACTGTTTTGTATTATAACGTCACGAAAAGTCAGAATTCCGGAGCGCGTTGTTAATGCCACGATTCTTTTGGAACGCGACGAAATGTCAACGCTTTTTATCAGATCGCAGATTTGAATACGATGTGCTTTTTCTATATTATGTATAAATCTATATGTCTAACTACAATCATTAATTATCATGTAGCGCTTTCAGCACGAATTTGTAGGGGTATCCGGAGACCTGAATGGCCAAAGAAAAGAAAAAAGATTACATCGGCAATTGCTTCGCGGTAGGGAATCGCAATAACAACGATTTGCATTATTGAACGCAAGCTGAATTGTGCATGAAACAATCATTGAGCCGAAGAACTTGCGTTCGAATCCTTTTCACTGTATCGATTCGCCTGCTCAGGCTTCCAGGTTCGATTAACCTTTACCAAATTCTCATTTTCCAACGTCGATCCATGCGAATGCGTGCGCATGCATTCGCGTGCGATTCAAAGAAAATCGATCGAATTTCAATGAAAGAAAATTGTTCAGTAATCATCTCATTTGGCCTTGATTCTACGATCGAAAAACTTTCACCAAACGCCGACCAAAGCGATTGGCGAAGCTGTAACGTCGAGGTTTCGTACTTCGTTAAAAGAAAGATGTTTGTACAGGCGAAAAATCGATGCCCCGGAGCAAATGCACTATAATCCTACCTGTTCTCCTTCAACAGTGTTATACTCGTAAAATTGCAACGATAGACGATAATGGCGTGCAGGAAAGACACGTTTCCCACGCCCATAAAGTAGTTGAAACACCGCTATAAATTTTCGGCTATTTTCACACATAGGTGTACATAATTCTGCATCACGGAGAACACTCTACATATGTTGCACCATGTCGCTGTTGAATGTGCATGGAAGAACCGTCTGACATGCCAAAGTGGTTTATACTAAGGTATTTGTAACAGACCTTCATATACAAAGTTGTAATTCAAGTGAAATAACGTAATAGCCATGTGAAAACAATCAAACTCACAATCGTTTTGAAACGCTACAAAAAACTTCAGACTATACAATTATTTTTGGCATTATCGGTTTGCTTTTTAATGGAAAATCGAATGTTTGGATTAGAGGCTTGGAACATCCGTTGGGGAATGTTCAAAGTTCATTCCCTTGTAATTTTTTCTCGCTATTTTTGTACAAACTGCCAGACGGATGTTCACGGAGATTTTTTTATTTTCAATTCATGAATGGCAACGTGTTGAAGTATTGAATGCGAGTAGAAATTTCGGAGCGCAATTCGAAGATGAAAAAACGCTAATTTCATAATAATATGCAAAATCAGATAAGCTCGCGTTGATTAGTCGTACTGGGGAATTGGTATGGCGCACTCAAGTTGTTTCGTGGGAGCGAGAAAAATACAGAAACGCATTTTTCTTTATTCGACAAAATTAGTACCTACGGACCAGGACGAGGGTGGAAATTCTCGCTCGCCTGCTTTCTCTCCTGCAACTAATAAGATTGCATAGGAATTTTATAATTGTCGATGGACGCGATAAAAATTAACGTTGAACGAGTGGCCAAACTGAATATTGCAGAATGCTGCGAAATATTTCCCGAAAGCGTTCATTTTCAGTGATTTAAGGTAACGAGCTTTTCCTTACCGTACCCACGAGGCAGCTTACCAGCGCGAAGAACAACGTCATTGGGTACAAAATTTTCATGCAACTTTCGATATCGCACGATTACGAACTAATTGTCAATGATTCAGTAAAGCGCAGACCATAATTTAATCCAACGAGCCACTTTGTCGTCCAATCAGAAATTCAAACGAGCTGCCAGCACGAGACTTGACATTTTTCTTCAGTTTCGTACTATTTTTGGTTAGACGTAAGACAATAAATCTTAATGAATGTGATTATCGATATTGTCACTAAATTTTTATTTCAAAAAATCGAATCCAACAAAACTACATGAGATCGCCAAGTTTTTCGTCCTCGCAGTATACTAGAATTTCACTAGAGCAGAACTAGCAAGTTTTGGGTGAGGCGTGGGGGAGCTATTGTGGCAAGCACGCGAGAACAGAGAGGGGAGGTTGATGGGGTTGGGACAAACGCTTAAAAGGCCTTCGAACGCCTTTCCAACACGCAGTATCGCCGTAACTTTGCCGGTAGTGAAAAACGCCACAAGGGTTGAGATTAAGCTCTCTCTCCCTCGTTCTCTGGATACGGAAAATAATACTTGGAAATAATTTCAAATATAAACTGTAATTTTGTACGATAAGTGTCATACACGGTTGGAAAAAATTTTCAGTGCTCCGCAAGCTATTGTTTTCCTGTTTCGAATTTTCCGAGAGATCAAACTTTTGGTGTGCAGTGAAGAATCGTTCGCGACGGATATAATAGAGAAAAACAAAATCAAATTAAGACAAACATGAAGAACTTCGCGATGATCAAAACCTTAGCACCTGTGCTCTTGATCTTACTTTCCTGCACGTCGTTCTCCATCAGCGCTCTCACCACCTTTGGAAAAACGAACCCACAAACCCAAAATCAGCCGCCACCCCCACCGACACCAGGTGAGCAAATGGAAAATAATCAAATTATAATGATAATTAATTATATTGATTACCATCGTAATCGACGAATTGATCAATCGTTTCTTTCTTTTTTGATTCGTTGGCACTTCCAAAATCGCCGGCGAACGATCAGCGTACCGCGCGAATCGTTGTTTGCGAAACGATTTAAGAAATGCAAAAAATACGATATTGAACGTTTTTTTTTACAACGAAGTTTTCCACCCGGTTACGTAAATCGCGGAAAACTTTCCTGCGCAAAAAATTCCTGACCGATATTCGGTAATATTCTCATTTCAAAAGGAGTGCGTTTGGAAATTTGAAGAAAACGATCGTTTTCTCTGAGACCCATAACAACCGGGGAAAAGTCGATTCCTAGACTTCAGAACGACGACAAAAGGACATCGAATTCCTTACGTATGACGCATTCGTAGGCATTCGGGTCTCTCATTGCCACACGTCGTAAAAGGGCAGCTGGGTTATTTCTTCTTGCCGGTAACGTAGTAATATCTCGTGGAGGGATCTCGAGGTTCGAGTGTCAAGGTCAAGTGAAGCGAGTGAGTGAGAACATGCTAATGTGTCTCACAGGACACTTGCAGGGTCAGCTCTGAAGAGAAGAAAAAATAGCGAGAATAACGAATAAAAGAAAATGAATAGCAAGGAAGAAAAAGCAGGTCGAACGCGTGAACGAATACTCGAGACTCGGACGTCAAGAAAACGGCAAAGTTTGTGTGTGTGTGGCCTTTTTTCTTTTCATACTTGGATTATTATCTCGAGATAGGAATAGGCGTGACTTCGCGGTTCAACTTTGAAGGATATACGGCAAAATCTACCCGGAACATTCGGTCTCATGCATGCAAGGGACTACATTCCTTTCGTGACGAACTCTTAAACCCCTCGAATAATTACATCAATGACCCTCAACGATATTAACAAAACTACTTACTTTTCGTACTTTTTCACCTTCTCTCCTTACCCTTGATGTAATTTATCAATAAACTTACCTTGCCAGCACAAATAATGAGTTTGAAACTTTCGATAACAAAAAATTCACTTCCCGATGTTATCAATTTAATAATATTTATAATCCAAAACCTTCGTGAATTCTAACTTTCGAGGTGACGTTATAAATCCGAAAGTTTGTTGTTTCGTTTGTTTCTTGGCTGCTTTACAATTCTGTGGACAATCAACGACTCGGTACCAAATTTGACATCCGTGTGATTCATGTTTCGAAAACGTCGAAGAAATTTTCCACGAAAGATCAAAAGACAATGATATTTTTTTTTTTTCAATCAAATCCATTTTCTGCGGAGAACCGTTTATCAAAGAATTGGTCATTTGACGAGTTCGATAAAAAATAATCATAAAGAAATACGAATGTTTGTTTATAGCGATTCTTAATGAAAAAAAATGTAAATATGTATGTTGCTGATACTCAATTTTTCGTTCTTATGATTTCGACCATTTCGATCGCAGTTGGGAATGCCCGGGAATGCAAAACCGAGTCGGACTGCATCACCATCCAAAACACCACCTGCTTGGAGGATCGTCCTCACGACTCGAAAACACGATGTCTTTGCGGAGATTACACAGCTCCGATCAACGGGAGATGTACCAGCAAGGGAAAGGGTAAATTTTGAAAGTGTTTAATATTTCGCTGTGGATTTTTTTTTCTTGCTAAGAAATTGGAAAGAAAAACAAAAAAAATTTAGAGACAAACTGTTTTTTTCTTTACGTGAAAAAAATGAAGGAGATTCGAGAACTGTTTCTCATTTAAAATGATGTTTTTCGCGTCCTCGAGCAAGGCCCAGGTGGGCATTTATTAAAATATTAAATCGATAAGATGGCTTGTGATTCGCAAATGGTTGACCCCCATGGTTAAAATAGTTCACGAATTACCATAGTGTTACGTGAGCGAACGCAATAATCATGTTCTCGAAAGAAAGATAAAAGCGATGTTTACAAATTCTGGGGTTGAGGCTATCTTATGCAAATTACTTGTGGGTCTTAAAATGATATGGAAGTGAGGAAAGCACGTGGAAAGAATCAGATCACGCAAGTATCCTTCACTGTATTCCAATCGATTTTCACACTGAAAAAATAAAATAAAAAAAAACTTTACATTTTTATTCATAACTTTTTTTTTCTTATTCCAATTGAAGTAATATTTCACCTGCACCAAGGTGCTAATTGCGAGTGATTAAACGTTGATTAGCATACATACATTTTTTCATAATCCACTTTTTCGCACGTGGTTCAAATAGTGCGGCAACATCTTCGACCTAAAAAAAATCACAACATTTCGGAACTATTATTCCTTAACGAATGTTGAGCAGGCTATTACTTTTTCTTTGAAGAAATACATTAATTATGTTCCGGTGCGTGTGGTGGGCCTCTGCGTGATCTCCACTAAATTGTTCGCATGTTTCATGCGGCGTTGCACGCGAAAAAAATGATACCCGCTCGGGCAACCGAACGCCTTTACTCGCAGGAATGATTTCTTTGCCTCGATGCTCCAAAAATAGTTTTGCTGCCATTAAGAATTCGTACTTTCTTTCGTTCTTATCAAACTTAGAGTTCAAAGAACATTCACACTTTTTCAAGTAAATCTGTTGAATGGATGAACAACGGTCAATGGAAAAGTGTGAAATTCGACGAAGCAGTTTCGATGATGAAATTTTAATTGAAACGAATGAAAACTAATCCTTTCGGTAGAAACAGGATTTTTTTTTCAATTATTCGACAACATCAGGTGACGAAGATTTTTCAAATTCCGAGTATTACGAGAAAAAAAACGCGAGCCCCTTCACGCATTTATGATTCCCAATGAGACGGTTTAGGATTTTCGGATTTTTGTTGCAGCCGCACACGTTCCGTGCAACGATGATACGGAATGTCATGAAGGTGCCGAATGCCTCAACAAAAAGGGTGGATCGAATGGAAAGGAATGTATGTGCAAAGAGGGTTTCTGGGAGGAGAATTGGAAATGCAATAGTAAGTTTCGAACTTCCATTTCGATCGTCGATTTTTTCGTTACGACTCCGTTTCAAGACAAAAATTTAGACATTGATTTCGATATTCCAGACGCTGAAACGATCTTCAGGTCTTCGACGATCGCGATTATCGCGGCGGCATTGCTATTCGTAAAGATCGCGGGATATTCAACATAAACCATGCCGATTCCAGTGCGGCAGAAATTTACAACGAAATCTGGGAGAACCGCAAAACAAAGCGAAACCCCATTCGGACGGGCTGAACAACTTCGGGATAAAAGTTTATCTTTTTTTTTAGTTTTATCGATCACAAACTCTCGTTTGAATTATTTTTATTGCTTTACCTGACGGAATCATTTAATCATACCCATCGTCTGTATCAGTTCGATAGTGAAAAATCAACCTTATGATTATAGTACGTCGTTGTAAATTGTACGTTCTGATAAATAATTGCCAGTCGTTGCAATATTAGGATAGAATTACAGGCTCGTGTAACATCCTACATCCCAGTGTTCTTCTGAATGATTTCCGTTTTGCATGAAAACTGTGTATCTGTAAAGAAAAAGTCGCATTTTTTACTCATAAATCCAAATAGATGCTCGTGATGTTTTTTTTTTAAGTCTAATGATCGACTAGTCAGATTTCCATTTGTTATGAACCAAAGCACCCAATTTTACGAAATGAGAAAATTGTGATGGGCAGTAATTTTCATAATTCCGGACACGGTTCAGAAAAAATTGGATCGATTAAGCATAAGAATCTAAATCAAGCTGCGTTCGTCCACTTTGAAACACTCCGCACTGAATCCGTTCATCCAACTATTTCTTTGAGACATTCAACTAATTGTCCAAATTCGAAAAGTACTAAATTTTTATTCCTGGCCAAGCTGTTCGTGAAGCAGTTTTCTGTCTCGCACCTCATATGCTGCTAAAGTCTTGCAGAGTTATGGCGAAATCTCATTCCGTCGTTTTCTTGGAAATTTTGATCGAAATTTCGAATTGAAATAAATTTTTTTCAAAGCTACTTTTTAGTTCCTTGGCATAAATCGAGTAAATCGATAAGATTTTTGTTGACTTTGGGACAAAAGGAAAACCGGATGAACAAATTTGCAAATTTTCGAATTCAATTTTTCTCGATTATAGCATTCGAATATGATGCCTGGAATGTGAAACTGTACGATACCAATTACAACACACAAACTAGGAGAAAATACAATGCCGCGGACTGCAGCGTTCGTCATTTCGGAATTTTTAGACACAATAAGATTTTTGGCTTGGAGTGAAATTTTTCAAACGCAAATAAGGCTGAAACAGCAGCTTAGAAAGCCAACGTTGCCTTATACAGTCACCAGAGGCCGTTATTTTAATAAACTTACGATAAAATTAATTTTTGAAAGTCTATATAAATATTCACTGATTCAGACACCGTCTGACGAAAAGTCAATTTATATGCCGCTTCATGAAAAGGGAAAAACGTTGAAAATCGATGGTTTACCGCGAATCCGACTCAAAAAAATTACTCGATCAGAAGGTTATTTTCCAGAAATAGAAAAAACATTTTAGTCTCATAAAAAAAAACTGCGAATATTATTCAAAACAGCAAATAATTACTCGAGGGGAAAAATCGGAATTTTTCATGATACGAAATGTCTTCTTGATTTAGTGAAAGAAAGTTTGAATTAATTGCACGAATAACTCCACCGATCGAGTTTTGAAGCATGAAAAAACGTGCAATTGCTCAACGCCTGTGAAGAATTAACCAAAAGTTAATGAAGTTCGTTATTTTTATTGATATAAACGTGAACAGTTGTCCTCATAATTTCTATGAACAAAGTTTTCCATTTTTCGGAATTATCGCTAATTGATTGACATTCTCGCCGTGTTTAACTTTCCTCTGGAATTTAATAATAAATGAAATAATGGAATGGAATTGTAATTAATAAATTCTGAGTCGATGGTAAAATCGAAGCGTTATGGTCATCCGACATGGCGAGAAAAGAGCTTAAGGTAAATGTATTGTACTGCATGTTACACACACGAGTGCTAAACATTCACAACATTTCTCTGACCAGTTGGTTGCATGAATGAAACGTGGCGTAGAGGAATTTGCGTAACAGGAAATCTTCTTAATCTGGGTAAATGTGAAAAAGGATAGATTTGTGAAATCATTTACTGACAAATGCAAATTTTCCAATGCCACATTCTCATTTACATACTTTGAAGAATAATCAGCAATTCTCAATGAGATGTTATTGTGGCACGCGTTGTTTATATTCCCGGAGACGTTCTTGGGGAATTCACAACCGGAATTTCTTCCAAACGCTTTAGTTTCCACTAAATTTAGAAAAAACTGCGTTGTGAATTCGTGGAGGATCATTTGAGAAGCGAAATAAACTGTGAGTCATTCAAATTGATTGAAAAATATGGATTTTTCTTTGACAAATGTTGATTGATCTCTCTTGATGCGCTATTATGCGAATTTGTATTCGTCAATTGAAAATTAAGGGAATTCATAGTCATTTATATTTGCTAGTTTCGTAAGACACGAGTTTCAAAACGAAATTTACCTGACGTACGTTCCAGAGCTTATCATAAGCTTGGCAAAACATAATCCTGAGAATGGAGCGCTCGTTTGACTAGCACATGCAGTACAGTAATTACTTGAGGGCAAATATATTGAAAAAAGATTTTCATGACACATAAATCATATATATTATAAATTTAACGGTTTAATAGTGTTATATTGCATTTTGTAAAGTTTGTATCTTAGATATCTGGTCGGATGTTCATCATTAAATACGATATGAAATATATAAATTAAATATGGCATATAAACAATATTTTTTGTGAGTTCGTTGATTTTCATGTTCAAATTGTAAATTATAATCGCAAATGCACTTAATAAATATCGAAGAGTATCAAAAACATGTTGCACCTTTTATTTTTTCTTCCGAAATACGACGCACGACAAAGATTCACCGACTCGTCCACCGAAAGAGAATGCTGGAGTGTGTAAAGTTCGAACAACTTCGAAATCTACAAGAAGAAACAACGAAAAAATCAAGTATTTTCATAGAATAGAAAAAAAAAAAAAAATTTATGATATAAAATTCGATTTTGAGATCGGAAAATAAGTTTGAGAATCAGAACAAATAGTTATGAGTCTTGAGGCTTGGAAAAGTTAGGATTGCTAAGCCGAAAACCCTGTTCACCATTTCTTTATCGTCTGTTTATTTCATAGTGCCAAATATCAATTTTGAAATGATTGAAATATTAAGTGAACCGTGTTTACCATTTTGGAAATGCGTTATCAGCTCGTCTTTGGTCCAATTGCACGAAGAAATGACGAGATATCCATCAGGCTGTAAAATGCTGCAAATATTTTGTATGTACTTGATCCTTCGTCCTTGAGGGTCCTCAGGACTCAGGCTTATAGCATCGTAGGTCCCTTTGTCGTGAATCAATTTGAAATCGTTCGGTAGCGGGCTTCTTTCGATCTCGAGAATATCGCAAACCATTAATTTGATCATGGACGTCTGAGGTTCGCTGCTGTCTTGCAATATTTTGGTAGCGAGATCAACTGCTTTTTCCGAATAATCTAATCCGGTAAGATCGGTGAAACCATTTTTTGATAATTCTATCAAAGTCCAAGCGTTACCGCAGCCGATATCAACAATTTTATCGGCCGGTGATAAGTCGAGTTCCTCGCTGATAATTCTGAAAAAAAAGGTCGAAATTTCGATCGATTTTCGTGATGAGCATTTCAAAGCGTCGTCGAAAATGTACGAAATATTAAAAAAGTGTCATCATTTGCAAAACTTTACAATAATTTTCAATCATTGGAACGAAAGAGAACTCCCACTGATCCGGTCCGATCGTCCGTCGAATGGCAACATGAGATAAACTTTGAGTGAAATATTTACTTGACAACTTTGCGCGCATTGCGCTCACCGAACCAGACCTCTCCGACATCTCCATGATCTTTGAAGTTTTCTATTTCTCGATCATAAACCTTTTCCCAGCTGTAACAACGATTCCGAATGTTACACAAATTTTGCCGCTTCTTTTTCAGGTTAGAATAATGTCTTTTCACTCTTCGACAGTGATCACTTACTAATCCAATGTGCCTAATTCCGAGGCATTGAGTTCTTGATTCTCGGTCATATTTATTTATACAAAAAATATAATTCGACACTGTAACCACGTTAAAACCACTTAATAAAGGAAAATAACATCGTGTGACCTCTACACTGATTAACCGCGTGCCATACTCCAGCCGAACCTGACCTTTCGACGATCTAACCTCGAGAACAGGGAGTGAGGGAGAGACTCTCGAGAGGCGAACCAAAATGACATAACCTCATTTCACAATAGCGAAGGAAAAGCCGGAAACTATTGAAACACCTGTGTTATCAAAAACCAATGTGTCATCGCGTGTAATGGTTATCGTACGATCGATGAAGTTTCCTCAATAATATTAACGTAGTTTCAAACATTTTCCTGGTAAACGTTGCAGTGTCGACTAGAATAAAACCGAGAAAAATGAGTATCGTGAAATTCTCAAATATGCTCTCAGTCGGTGAGTGAACAAAGCTTGTGAAATTAGCGAAAACATAATGAACAATGACACATTGTTTATCCATCGTTATTACTTGTTGATTATTAATGTTCAGGAACTCTGTGCTCGAGAAACATTTCCTCGATCGTGAGGTCGATGTCAGTTGCTGCGCAGCCAAAATATGAAGACGTCGTTAAGCCGAAAACTGCTGTTCTCATGTTAAATATGGGTGGACCGACGCATATCGATCAAGTTCCTGAGTACTTGCTGCGTATTATGACCGATCGAGATATGATTCAGCTCCCGATTCAAAGGTAAATTCAAACTCTGCCGATAAATTCAATTCGACATCAAATTCCATTCAAATATTTATTTTTCAATACGAAATTCTACGAAATGTTGTTTCATAAAAATTTCAAAACAGCTATTCACATCACGATTCGAAAAGTGTTCATTTTTTAATATATTTTACTTGCAAAACGAAAATGTTTGTTTATTTCTAAAAATATTCACATTCCGTTCATTTGCTCGACTACGGCAGTCGTTTGGGTCCGTGGATTGCAAAGCGTCGTTCGCCAGAAGTCCAGAAAAAATATACAGAAATAGGCGGTGGTTCGCCCATCCTGAAATGGACAAATCTCCAGGGTAAACTAATGTGTGAAAATCTGGACAAAGTATCGCCTGAAACTGCTCCGCACAAGCATTACGTAGCTTTTCGTTACGTGGATCCTCTGACCGAGGATACGCTCCAGCAGATTGAAAAGTAAGAATTGTCCAACAGTGATAAATTGTTAAAATTCCAAGGAATTACAACGAAACACACGCAGTCGAGATTAAAAAATTAGAAATGTTTATTAAAAAATCAAGAAATTTGCTATAAAATTGACTCGTAATTCTTTCCAGCGACGGTGCGGAACACACGGTCATATTTTCTCAGTATCCGCAGTACAGCTGCGCCACAACAGGATCTAGTTTTAATGCCATTTACCGATATTACAAAGACAGGTAAATCTAAGCAACGTTCCCTATGGAGCAAGTAAAATTTTACGACTGTGTTCGTTGAATTGAAACTGAAAAGTTTTAGCTCGGTGTTACGTCTTATGCACAGACTTGCAACTTTTTTTCCATTCCAATTGAACGAACGATGTGGAAAAACATTATTTTTGGGTTTTCTTAATCGTTTACTAACGAACGTTTTGTTTTGGCTGAATAGACCATTACCGAAGAACATGAAATGGAGCGTGATCGATCGGTGGTCGACGCATCCTCTGCTAGTTAAGACCATAGCATTAAGGATCAAGGAAGAGCTTGAACGTTTTCCAGAAAACGAAAGGGATCAAGTCATCCTTCTGTTTTCGGCACATTCGTTGCCTCTGAAGGTTGGCATTCAGAGGAAAAAAAAAAAAAANTCAGCGGAAAAAAAAAAAAAAAAAACATAATGTCATGGCTGCAATGAGTTTTTCGGTTTTTATTTATTTCGTGTCTGTCACAGGCCGTCAACAGAGGAGACGCATATCCATCGGAAGTTGGTGCCACCGTTAACGCAGTGATGCAGCAATTGGACAACATCAATCCTTACTGCTTAGTATGGCAATCGAAGGTACATAATACGATCGATTTTTGAGGATTTTTAAACATCTCATGGAAGCACAATACAAAATTTTGAATAATCTTGAAGTTTGAATCTTGGAATGCCTTGAATATTTGCATTTTTCATGCTATCCTTTTGTTTATTTTTTTTTTACTGCAAATATTTGTATGATGTAATGTTTTCTCAAGATTTTCAATTTATTCCTTTCGTGCTAAACTCTTTGGAAGAAGAAGAAATCACAAGGTTGCAAAAATGGAACGTCCTGCGTTTATTTCAACGACGGAATTCAATTTTCGCTTTTCCGTATGAATTGTGAGGCTTCGTATCTCGTTCAGTGTTGTTTACGAAATCAGAGAGGAATTTTCAGTTCAATTTTTTTTTTCTTCCAATTTTCCTTACACGAGACGAGCATGATTTAGAGAATAATTGAAATGGCAAAAAAGAAAAGAAAATTCTTCGGAATCAAGGCAAGAAATAGCTGACCTTGAATCCACTTTGCGACAATTGATTAATTCCGAGACAGATGGCAATCGTAAGCGTCTTGAGTTGTGAGCTTTCGCCATTTACCCTCTCGTTGCAGTTCGTTTATTTCTTTTCCGCAAATACATTTTTCATCCATTATTCAGGTCGGACCTTTACCGTGGCTGGGACCCTTCACCGACGATGCTATCAAAGACTACGTCAAGCAAGGAAAAAAACATTTTATTCTCATACCAGTTGCATTCGTCAACGAGCATATTGAGACTCTTCATGAAATGGACATCGAGTATTGTCACGATTTGGGCAAGGAGGTAAAATCGTAGAAAACGAAAGTTTGACAACAAAATTCAAAGTCTAAAAGGTCGACAAAAACATCAAAAATTCCGAGTCCCATTGCCCCTTAAATTGTTATCGATTCAAAGAGCTGCACGTGTTGAGAGCAACGGAAATAGCGATTTTACGAATTCCTTTTGTGGCAATTTATCAACAAAACTTCGTCAATTCATTTTAAAGTGCAAATTCCTTTTTTTTCCTTTTCGACTTTTACTGCAAATTCGAAAAGTGCAAAAATAAATTTCTCGAATCGATAAAAGGTGATTAATATTTCAGTCTTTTTTTCCATTGCAGTTGGGAATTGAGAACATAAGAAGAGCAGCCGCGCCGAACGACCATCCCTTGTTCATCGATGCCCTGACCGACATCGTTGGAAAACATTTGAAATCCAATCGACCGTTGAATCCAAAATTCTTAACGAGATGTCCACATTGTGTGAATGCCAATTGCGGTTTGAGCAAAACGTGGTACTCTAAAATCTGTAAAGTGTGATTGGAAAGCAATAGTTGCGGTATTTTTCAACGCAATATCAATTTCGGGGGAAATGAGCCCTTGATTGGGGAAAAAAAATTGTTTCCGAGTTTTTGTACCGCAAAAATTTGCGTGCGTTGAATTACGTGGAGAAATTTTGAAGCTGTGCGTGACTGAGTATTTTTCTTTTGTTAACGAAGCTTGTTATGTATAATTCCAAAAGTTTTCATACGATAAATCTTCTTAAATAGCAAAAGCGTTATTTGCCCGTGCGTTTCCGACCCTTCACCATTTCCCGCGATTCCCCTTTTTTCCACATTCTTTATTACCTCGACGATTAAAATTTTCCCCGCAAAAACGAGTCCCAATCAAATGTTATTTCAAGTTCAAGCTCATCTGCTGCCAACTTCTGCGAATTGAGTATATTTTCCAAAAACTCATCATCCGATGGATCTGAAAATTACGACGCTTTGAGAAAACGGGATTGACCCGAAGAAAGTGCATCGTGAAGCTCCCTGTTCTAGAGCGCGAAGGTTAAACGTGAGTTGACCTTGAACCCAATGACTCATTGAGACTTTTCCAGCTACAAATTTCACGGATTGATGGAATATTTCTATTTTATTCATGTCCGTTAGTTGATTATTCAGCAATCAGCTGATGTCGCATTGAGAGAATGTTTTTTTACTCCAAAACCGAAGATTTCGTGATGTCGGAGTTTCGGCGATGAATCACGCGAAATGCAGAGAGAGAGAGGGAAGTTTGCACAAAATGATGGAATTACGAAATTAACGTTTTTTTTTGGAGCTTCTTTGTATCAGTTTTCGGCATTAAAGAGTTTTGCGTTTTTTATTCACTTTGTGGGTTTTTTTTATTGAAGATGTAGATTTTGCTAAGTTTTTTTTCCAAAATTCTCAGAAAACACGAAATTCAGTTGGAAGGATGAAAGAAACCCTCGGGCATTTTTTAATGCGAATCGTACATCGTACAACGCTGTAGAATAATTTAAAAATGCCCGCTGGTTATTTGTTCCTGTAGATAAATTGCACGGGATTTGTTATTTCTTTCGCGGCAGTCGATAATGCACATTTCATCTAATTTACGCGTTATCAAACCGCATGCGCAGCGTTATTGTGCTCCTTGTTTACCGTGCCCGCGTTGAGAGACAGTAACGTTCCAAGATGTCGGAGTGCCACGGCTGTATACGTTCCGGGACGAAAACAAAAACATTGTGTTTTCATCGCGGGAGGTTATGTTCGCAATTCGTCCAGTGTACACGCCACGTTGATACCGCCGAGCCACGACTTACTAAATACTAATTCAATTCGGATTCGCAGTTCTGATAAAATTCGCGCACTCTAACAACATAATCGTGAATATGTATGGACCGTTGTAACAAGAACATTTTCCTTAACGATCGAAACACTCAAATCGCGAAAAACCGGAAGTGCTCTTTCAAAGTTCCTTTCCTAGAGATACGAAACCATCCGTGAGTCAATTGTCACAGTTTCTACTTGAGTCGAGTCTCTATTTTCGAAAAATTTCGTGATCACGATTCGTTCCCTAACACCACATAATAATAATATTTCGGTATGCGTGGTAAAATTTCAAAATTCGACTTCTTAATCAGACGGACAATTGAATTTTCATCGGTAGTTTACAAAACGTTAGTCTGACGCTTCGTAAAACTTCGACGCCGCCAAATGAAAAGTCTCATGCAACGTTATCATAGCAATTTCCGATTTTCCCGTCAATTTATGTGGCAAACATTAATCGGGGAAATGTTATCGCGTAACAATAAGGAGTCCACGAACGTAATCGCCGCGGGTGTGTGTTTTTAATGGCGGCTCTATTGAAAATACTCCAGTTTGGAATGGTCGCGAAAAATTGTAGGTGATATTGACTAAATTCCGTCGAACGAGTGGGGTGGGATGCTGGCGTTAGTATTTTCAAGGTTAAAAAACATAAACTTGCAGCGAATCGATTCAAATTTTATTTAGCATTTATTTATTCATTTCGAGGGATGTCGAACGTGTTTTTGTTGTTGGGACTAAATTCCGAATAACAGTGTAAACACGGGAGAAACCCGCGACAGTGAGGAGGATATGTTTTGCACATGGAATGTAATCGATTAGCGCCCTCTATCCAAATATTGTGCCTTGAAGGACGAGGGAAGGTTTTTTGCTCGTGTATATATATGTAGTTGGGGTTTGTTGTTGTCCCGGCGTGGCGCATGCGCAGAAGCGTTCGGGCTCCCGGTGAGTGTGGCGCCGTCCCTGCGATACACGGAACTGTGGGTTCGTATATAATGACGGACGCAACGTTGGAGGAGCTCAGTGCATGTCATGCTTTCGTGGTGCGCGGTGCTGTAATGGCGGCGAGAGTGCGGTTGAAGATGCAATGCGGCACAGTGTCGTCGATGCGGTTTGTTGTTGTTTTCGTTGTTATTGTTGTTCTGTGCGGTGTGGACGTTGTGAGTGCTATGTTCGAACACCGTCAATGCAGTCATCGGCATCCACAACCCCACGAGGTGAGTCTTTGATTCCAATTTCTTTTTCCTTTCGATTTTAAATTCCATTCTCGTGATTAATCGTCCGAGGCATTTAGTTTTTGGATAACTAAGCGTTTAAACGGAGATTGATATTTTCTCGACCTTTGTTTTGACACTCCGAATAATTTTTCGGTTCCCCTCCTTCCCTTTTCTATCTCTCGCCGTCTTTCTCGCTCTCCTTTTCCAAACCCCCTTCGATCTGTCTGGCGGTCGCGCCGGTATGTCTCGTGCCACGAGGTTCCTTCGTAGTGTGGCGCTCCAGAAATCACGGTACGATACACAATCGATTCAACACGCTTTTTCTTTTTTCTTCCTTTTATGCGTTTATTATTTGTTTTTACTCTTTATTCTCGGCGTCCACGTGCCTTCAGTCAAGCGAGTATTTCGCTCGACTCGGCATTTATTTTTCGTCCAACGTCAAACGAGCAGCTTTTTCTTGTTTTTCTTTTGTCTTGTATCCCGACCGAAGAATTTTATTCCCACAAACCGGTTGCGCTGCTTGTCAAACTAGTCTAACGCTTCCCAAATTTACGTCAATATTTTATCACCATTTTATTCTAATTCTTTTTATTCCTGGCATCGAATCGTTATCGAGTTTATCGAGTCGATTATTGTTTATTTATTATTATTGGTAAATATCCAATAAAAGTCAAGTCAACGTAGTCGGAGAGCAGAGGGTGGAACAACGTTCGAGAGAAAAGCCATTCACGTGAAATTTTACTAAAAAATGATCATGTTGAATGAAACTTGTAACGATCTCTTGAAAAATTGTAAACATTGCGTCCATTTCCCTCGGTCGTGAAAGAAAGCATGAAATCAACTGTGGAAATCCAGAACTCCTCCAACAGTAAACAAAGGCTCGTCTTGATCATTGTTTGTAAACAGAAAGAGCAAGTTCTCAAGTAGAATACGAGAGGTATGCGTGAAGGATGTCAGGAAATAAGTAAACGGTGTTTATTTTGTAGCTGGTACACAGCTGGCTAGTGTACCAGCTACTCGACCTTGAAGTTAAAACATGGACATGACAAAAAAACATCGATATAATATTTCGTGGGTACGCACAGATGAAATCTTTCTCTGGTTTTCGTGAATAACATTTTCCACGCGTACCTATTGTTCACACATGCATGCTCATTGACCACCGTTTTTGTTTATACTGAATTGTTTTTCATCAATCAATATTCTCAGCGTTGGTCCTAATGTCCCAAGGCCTTCATTTTTCCTTGAAATCTCTTTCGGAGTGCTTGTTGAAAAAACGTTCCGAACAAAATCAAGAATACATGATGAAGAGTTACAAAAAAGTCGAGAAAAATGAGTCATTGATACTTTCCGCGTTCCTGTGGGGCTTCTCAGTGAACGGTGGACGTTTTTTTTTCCCAGGATGAGTGAGTAATCCACAGAATACAATCCTTGATTGCCGGTTACACTTTCGTCGTTCCATTGCCGAAATCACGACCGTGAATTCGTGCCTAAAAAGCTTACGAACGAATAATTTTTTTTTTACTAATGACACAAACATTTTTTGTGCTGGAAACGTTTTTCTTTTTCTTCTCTGCAAAACCGTAACATGAATCAACGTCGGAGCCACGAATACGGTAAATTTTCATTAGCTCGAGGAATTTAGGGGGTAACGGTATGAAATTTTATTCATTTGTGTGCCAACCGATGATCGAAATGAGTCTGGATCCTGGCAAAGTGGCTAATTTCCTTTTGGCCGGACAAAAAAGTAGAAAATTGGGAAAAAAAGGTGGTTAACGTTTGCGATCCTCGCGATAAACGTTTGAACCTTGATGCTCTATTCGCGTGCTAATATAAATCCGGTATAGCACGAGGTGTGAGCGCGCCGCGGCATACAAGAGCGAGTACCACTTTCACGAAGCATTCCCTCTCTTACTCTCTCTCTCTCTCCCCAGATATGCGCCAAGCTCACGCTCGTATATTCGCGGTTCTAACATCTCCCCACGCCCCCCCCTGTGAATAGGACGCTCAGTGAAAGTTCCGAGACGAAATTCGTCGTCATCGTAGAGTTTCGTCGTCTTGGAGACGCGCTCAGCAGCCAACAAACTTTTCCTTATTTTATTCCTTTCTTTTGACAGTTATAAACTCTCGATCGTGCGCGCAGCACGTGTTTTTGCGATTCTTCCAAGTGGGCACGTGCCGTATATTTCACGCTCAAATTTGACGAGGGTTCGCGCCGAAAAATGGAGGATTCGAGTCCAAGTTTTTATCTCGATTATTAATCAATTACGAAAAATTCATTAGTTGTTATCGAATTATTGCGATGATTTTTTTGACCTCATTTCCGACCCACAATTTCGTCCCTCGCGCGACAGAAAAGTCGTTCGAGTCACGCGGGATCTTAGAAACCTTAGTCATCAACATTTGCAGCCTATGCTTCTCTCTCGCGCTCTTTCTTATTCGACCTTCCAAGTTTAACTGGCAGTGACACGATCCCGACGGCTCGTACCATTAATTTATATTTTATTATAATTATGATGATGATTATTATAATAAGACATGTATGAACCGCGCGCGCGACCGCCGAGTGGCAATTAGCGATTCGCAATTAGCGTTTACCCGAAGGGTAAGCACTCCCGTGGGCTCGTACTGCTTTCAATTGCCAGACATTTACAGTCGAGTACCGTAACAACCACTGCTCGCTCGTGCGAATCTCGTTTCTATACGTTTCCATGTTGTTGCTCGTACGTACATAATTCCGTGGATTCATGGCAAAAGGACGTCAAAATCACGCTCGTACCAACGTCCAGAATCATACACGTGGGCTCATACGAGCATCGAACGATCATTGCCTTGTCTACGTGTATGCAAATGTTGTTCATATTTTGTTCGCTAGTTTGTCCCTCATAAGCCATTCGAGAATATCCTTTGTACGCCAATCCCAAGACACGACTTTACGAATGCCTTCGCTCTTTAACTCCATAATGCTCATGCTATTAGCTGCGAGAAACGTAGACGACCTTCGCGACATTCCCAGTCTGCTCTCTACCATTCAGAGGAAAATACTAACCGAGTTTAAAGAGAGTAAACGAGCATACAAAAGAAAAATCTCATAACACGAAGTTCGTCGGACTCCGACCGTATTCGTCGATGTAATACATCGAAAAAAAAAAATACTTTCTCATGCTAAAATGTGGGAAAACTTTATGATGTTGACGTTTGCATCGTTGGAATGCAACGAAGTTTCGTATTTTTTCGGTAGAGCTCATAATTATTATTCAATATTTTGTCTGGGCAAACGAACCTCTCTTGCGACCTAAAAACTCAATCGACACGAAAAATTGCCATAATTTCCAAAATTCAACAGATAATTAATATAGTAAACATTTTTCGTTAAATCTCAACGTTGCAAACTTTAGAGTCATGACATTTTTAAATCGTTCTCCGAGACTCTACTGTGGAACAAAAAACATTTTATAGTTCAGGGGCAACCGAACTTTTTGCTATTTAATAGCTCTCACAGTTTTTTCTGTTCTGGTCTGCGAAAATTAATCACACTTCTTTGCATTCGCTCGGATTGAGGAAGTTGAAGCTTTGTTCACACTCCAAAGTTTTTTCTTTTTCTTAATTTCCATTGTAGTTTGTACTGGGTCTTGATGAATTTCTTTGAATTTATTACCGACTGATCTTTAGATTCATAAAATAATTCGGTAAATCAAATTTTTATAGGAAATACGGAGATCAATGTTTTGCATGGAAATTGTGAACATGTATGGACCGAACTCTCGAATAGATTTGATGAAATTAACGTCAGTCGACCATCAAATGCCAAATATATTTCTCATTAAATTATTCCTCCGAGAGAATCAAGAACTCCGTGGCTAGCGAGTCGATCAATGTGGCAACTATGCATGCACATGCTTGCAGCTCTGTGTACGCTTAGCACACGTGGCTTGCTAGACATTGTACGGTATTAAACGATCGTTACTGCCAACCTCGACCCTTGACGTTACCACAATTCGACAATGATTCTAGATCGACTAATCTGAGCAATAAATCATCTCGTAGTTTTTCATAAACTTGTGAAAAAATAATAGACGGACTCGAAAGCATAAGTCTGAAGTTTGCAACGTTGAGATTCAACGAAAAATATTTGTTCCATTAATTATTTATTGAATTTTGAAAATCATGGCAATTTTTCGTGTCGATCGAGATTTTCGGTTGCAAGAGAGAATCGTTTTATTGTCTGAACCTGATATTGAATAATAATTATCAATCAGCTGAAACTTTGGTCGAAATATAGTGAAGTTTTCTCTGAAACATTTTAGGGAACACGGTGGTTTCTGAGGATTTGGCAAAGGCCAAGGAAATCGATTTATGTGATAAAAAGCTTTTGTGTTACGTCGGTTGAAGCTTTTCATCGATGTGCATAATGGAGGCAGCCTATTGATTAACAGTGTGTATACTTTCTCCACATGCTTCTATCTCTATGTGGGGCATGAATTTATCCACTGACCACAAATTTTCCACGACCATCGCAATGATGAGCTGTCTCTGTAAGATTTCGTAATATCCCGGCATGTCCAAGTTCGCCCGTCTTTCTGTCCGTTCAGCTGTTCATTTGTTTCTCGGTGATATGCTCCTCGAAAGCAAAGAGTATAGAACTTCGGGTCGAAATTTTGACGGGTTCAAAACACTCTCGTGGCGAATGTTAAAGTAGAAAAAAGTTTAGAGTGTTACGTCGGAAAGAATGATGACGTGGAGGAACAAGGACTCATGTCCTTCAGGCTTTTTTTCACTTCTCATTCATTTTCGATGAGCTAGACGTGGACTGGGGACTTTAATTGATTACGAACGCGGCTCTCTCGTCTTCCTCGAGCAGAGAAAAAAAAGAGATGCTCAAAGATTGAAAATCATTTTTTCTCCCGTCCTGTACTTCCCAAGTTCATGAGAACGTGGAGTCGTTGATATAAAATACACACTGTTTGACAGAGTTCTGAAGGACTTGGTTGGATAGAAAAAAATCCCAATCGAGACTCGGCAAAAAAAAATAATTTACTCGCGCACGCGTTTGCGATATCAGGAAATTTTGTTCGTGGCCTTGGTCGGTCTCACTCCGCGCAATTAACTTTACCGTTTAAACGGACTGCCAAATAATACACGCGCGAGCGCGCTCATGAGCGAACTCATGAGATTCATCAAGTTGGTCTCGTTTCCGCGACTAAGGAATCAAACGATTTTGTAATAAAGTTTCATCAACAAATGAATGCGATTCAAATTTCAATCAGCTGTTCATTTGAAGCAAAAGCTAATAAATCGAAACTTCAAATTTGCAATGAAATTGAAGGAAATTGCGAGTCCGAGGCTTGATTGCGAACTTTTCAATTCGATTGGTTTTTTTCCGTGAAATTTAAATTCCGTTGGAAGGCTCCGTGATTTTTTTTTCACTCATACGACGATGCTGAATGTTGTGTGGGACGTTAGAGAAAGAATTGCGATACGCATACGTTGCATCCTAGCGATGCAAACTCCAACATTCTTCGAAATTTTCTCATCCATGTTTTTATTGCACTCGGTAATAATAAAAATAATAGGTCCGTTGTAAACTCAATAAACGAAGGAATTCCCGATGAATTTGATGCCGAAATTGTAAAAATTTGTCTGAACATTATTAAAGCATGACTTCCGCGCGCAAGCAAATATTCAACATCGCTGAATATTCCCAGAGCAATTGACTGGTCCCCTCCAAATTAATTCTGTCAGTCGTCACACGACGAAACCCTCCAAACATATTGGTTTAGGTACCAAAGGTCATTCAATCGATATGAGTGTGTGTTATTTTACGCGTTCCGGCTATTCATCGTGTTATCATAAATTGGAGATGATTAATTTACGAGTCGTGGCTTATTAGTCGCTCGAGTAACAGGATACATTCCATCTACAGATATATATTCACAATGACGTTGTAATATATTGATCTTCACACACATATATGAATGCTTCATAAATTTATTATGCAATTGATTGTTGTTCCATATAAACTCAGCCAATCAAATTACCAAAATTATTTCCTAGCTGATCCGTACATTATTAGATATTGTGACGTCTGACGAGTTTATTTCCCTTGGCACAAGGTTATTAAATAACAATATTACAACCGATCGATGTATTATTGCCATTTACTTATTTTCCATAACGTTGAAGTTTGCATCGTTGGAATGCAACGAGATTTCCTTTTTTCTCCAATGAAGCTCGTAATTATTATTCAATATTTGGTCCAGACAATAAAACGATCTTCTTCTGTAACCGAAAAACTCAGTTGACACGAAAAGTTGCCATGATATTCAAAATTCAATAAATAATCAATAGAATATTTTTCGTTGAATCTCAACGTTGCCAACTTCAGAGTTATTATTTTACAGCTCGCGAAAATTATACTCAACCTGCTGTATTCTCATTCTACTTTTTTCTTCATCATTTAATCGAGGTTTGAAAAAAAGTCGTGGAAGAGTAGTGGAATATTTTACTCGATAAGTCACGTAGTTATAAATGTTCAAAATAACCACAGTATGCCAGTATAAACAGTATAAACTTCACGGGCGAAGACACGGTCGAATACAGATTGTGGAATGTTTTTGTTTGTTGAATGAGAATTGAGTGAGTTTGGGAGAAGAATTTATGCTAATCAGTGGGTTACAGTTTTTATTGGAAATGAGCACATCCGGGGATGAGCGTCCTCGTGTTGATTAACGGTGACGCGTATTTATAAAAGAAAAATGAATTTTGAAGGATTTCATGGTTTTCGGCATTTATCACGTTCCGTTATTAATAATTTACGAACAGCTGAATCGTCGCGAGTGCGTGAATCCGTTGCTAATCCCTGTTGATTAATGGAAAAGCAAATAACAAAGGGAAAAATCTCTAACTCTTTTATTTCAACGGCATAGCGGAGAAATGGAGATGCAAATGTCTGCGTGTACCTGTATGCAGGCGCCCGCCGTTTCATGGACAAGTTTCATTTTATATCGGAGTAGAATCGCGGCAACCGTTCTCTTTTGACGACCGAAACATTGCAAATTTGTTCGTCAGTATCGCATTCGTCCGTTACGCACACAACATATCCATTGCCCATTTCCCTTTCCCTGCGAGGATGCTGCACACTGCCGACATTTTCATCTCTTGATCTTTTTTATTTTTATATGAAATTGACATCCTAGTCTCTATGGGTGCGAATGATTTGCATGTCTTGGGCTCGTACGCACGTACACACACTCGCTGCAGCATATTCATTGGTGAATTGGTTTCATTTAGCGCATGCAGAATAAAAATATAGGGAGATGGCGAAAAAAAAAGCGGGTGCAGATCCGAATGTAAAGTTACTTCATCACTATTGGGCTCGTTCGATCATTCTTTTTGTAAAACGACATATATTCGATTCCCCTCGATACGCGTTGCGCGACGAAGAGCTTACTAATCAAGGAAATTATAAACAACAAAAAAAATCAACCACAACGAGAGATAGCAAACAGAGATAAAACGTATACATATAGCGCTCGGTCGCACGATCGTGATGTTCGCCCGTTGATGTTTTTTCGTCAAACCATTCAACGTGTACTGTCTACCAAACATTTTTTTTTTTTTTTGTTATTTTAATATGAACGTTATTCGGTTAACCAGGTACGCAACCCGAAATGGCTTTTCCGCATGCATACATAGTCGCTTCCTCGTATTAATTCTGTCAATCAACCGCATTCAATACAATTCAATTTCAACAGCTTTTTTCAACGCAACCAATCATATTCCATAATACCTGCAACGAGAGAATGAAAATTCAAGAGTTACTGTTACAGAACTAACGAACCGGACGTGCATGGTCAGCTTTAGTCCAATTTTTTTTCTCATACTCTTTTTTCCGTCCCTCGACTTGATCCAATATTCGGATTTCTGAAATTTGACCCTCCGAACTGTGTGCATCGGAATATTGAAATGTTTGACGACCAACTTTGGCCGGAGGCGCTTTTTTTTTTAATATCGAATTTTTCATGCTTTATTTGTTTATAGCAACGAAAAAATTGAATATGTTTGACGGGACACACACGGTTGGGTTTTTTTTCCTGTAAATCACACGAATAAAATGCTTTTCGTGCTTCAACAGGCTCCGGGCGATATTTCACAGCGCGGGGAAAATTTTCAGAAAAAAGCGCAGTATGTGCGCGACACTGTGCATGAAAAATATAACGATCGATCTTTTATGATTCGTTTGTTGGAAGTTTAATGATGCACAATTACGTGTACGCAATAACGTTAGTATAATTGACAAACCGGAAATACAAAACGGAAGCCGTCCGTTCATATTCTTCCTCATAAAATTTTTATGGGAATAACGCGAGGGAGAACGATGTCACGTTTTTCTCTTGCGAACACGCGTTTACGAAAGCCGCACTCTGGCACCAAACATATGACGGATCCATTAGCTGGATGATAAAAAAATCGATTTAAAGTTGATGCGGACCTCCCTCGGATCCGTGTTTTTTGCCAGGAGATCGGACGCCAATCTTTCTGTTCCTATGTACATAAATTTATACCGGGAATATACTTGTGGCTTGACGATCCCACCGCACACCGTCTGTCAATATATACGCCACCAAGTTTGTATGTTTAATTAATTTATCGAGAGCAAGCATACACAGCGAGAATGAGGAATCCACATGTTCGCTAGTCTCCAGCTCAGTACCGAATGCATCGAGCGCTCCAAGTTAGTCCAGTCATCTTAGGATAAGTTCTATTCAAGAGGCCCACCCTCTGGCCAATTTTTTTATAGGTTCTTTGANTTTTTTTCCACCTTGTGGGACTTCGTCGGGAAATTCTACAGAAGGGCAAAGATTTTCCGATAATCGCGGATTGTTGCTAAACTATATCTCGCAGATCGAAAAATCTTGCACGAATCTCTTGGGTTTTGGCGTCTTCACATCATATCCGAGTTTCAAACCGATATGTTGATAAACAACCGATTGCGGTTGCAAAAATGAAATTGAGAATTTTTTTTTTCATTCGCTATTAGCCGCTTAATTAACAAAGTTAGCAGTTTTTTTCTCAGGACCTTTTTTACAGAGGACGTTATAATGAACAAATTTTATTCGAAACTTTTTTCGATAGGATGCGTTCCACAAAAATTATCTGAAAAATAACGATTTTTTAATTTTCAATAATTTTTTATTGCTAAAATATACCACGGAGGAGGTCGAAAACTTAGGACTATATTCTCGTATGTTCAAAGAACCTATAAAAAAATTGGCCAGAGGGTGGGCCTCTTGAATAGAACTTCGTAAAATATGGCCTAAGATGACTGGACTAAAGTGGCAACATCTGCCAGATGATGATGTTGCCACTCCGCCACTATATTAATTCTCTTGCGAAATCCACGGAATTTTACATATATGCTCATGTGGATTCGGCGCATAGAATATCTTCTCCATCTCCATAAATACAAGTCTCTAAAAACATGTTTTACAACTTTTAACGTAAAATCACTGAACTGATTTCAATGGTTTTTCAACAATCAAACTCATGGATTATGATGAACAAAAAAATTCAATGTTCAATCTGAAGATCATTCGAACGCATCATGTTCAAGTTTGCATCGTTGGGATGTAACGATATTCACTTTTTCCTCCAGTAGAGCTCATCGATTTTCTCTGGCGATCAAAAAACTTAATCGACACGAAAAATTGTCATGACATTCAAGTTTCAATAAATAATTAATAGAACAAATATTTTTCATTGAATCTCAACGTTGCCAACTTCAGAGCCATTCAGAACACGAAGCAAACGATTGGTCGGTGCGTTTTTAATTTCAAATAAAACAAAAGTTGCTGATTTTTTTTTTGGTATTTTACAAGCTTTGACATTTGAATTTTTTCTTCTTATTGGTCGCTTCGAATAAAAAGAAAATCTAGGCGCACTCCCTGAACATTGGTTGTGCTGTGGGCGAAGCCCGTTGGCACACCTGGCATATCAATATGTTTGTACTTATATGGTAGCCGAGCGAGTTGTATAATGTCTGTATAAGCAGCAGAGCATTCCGAGCGTCGCGACACGAGCGAGAGTGCTCAAATATTTATCTTACATCGGCCTCGTCTGATCTGGTATTCTGGCAAAGGTCGCAGAGCGACTTGATGAGCTGTCGATTAAACCACATTTCCCATTTAAATCATATGGAGAGCTGGGCGTATGCGGCTGGGGATTTGATTTTGTGAAAACAACCGTGTGTATACAAGCATTTCCGGGGCAGCAGGTCGGTTCTTTATGTCGGTGGCAAAATATGGCTCTTCTTTGCATCGTAAACGTTCTCGTGAATACGATTTTTGCGACAATTCACAAAAGAGTCCTAAGAATTTATATCGTCGATGGAAAAGTGTTTCTTTTGCTATAATAAAATTGTATGCTTTCTTTTTTATTTGTTCCATAAAATAGTTGCACGTCTACGTAGAGTACGAAATAGGATTTATAAAAACAAGAGAACTCGCAGGGAATATCTCAAAGGGATTGAACAGAGATAGAGAACTCTCCAATGAATTATGCGATGCTTATTGGCTACGCGCCAAACGGTTTACTGGGTTTTGTGTCCTTTCGACTATATACTTTTATATATATACCTATATGGATACTCGCGTTATGTGCGAGTTATTCGCTGCGAAATCGGAAAGGAGGCAAGAGTAAAGAAGAGTCTGCTGTGCGATGTTGTTAAGGGAAAAGTATAGAGTGCATGCAGCTACGAACCGTGTGAGCATTTACCTCCTGGGGCTTTTTCATTTCGAATACGAACGCAAACGATTTTATTTTGATTAAAAAAAACTGCTTCAATCTCTCTGCACTTGGAGATTATTTGACTCTTATTTTTTTAGAGCGCAATTCGAAATCGAAAAATCTTTTTTCATTTCGAAGAATTTTACGATTTTTTCAGAGTTTTTGTGAAAATCAATCCCAATCGTTGTAACGCAATTATATGTTAATTTTGGCTGCGCACTGCTTTGTAGTCGCCGCTTGTAAATGATTTTGCCAGAATGGTGACTGCTTGTGTTTACACGCAAATTACCACGTAAATTCCAAATTGAATAGCATCCCCCAGCATTCTCATATGTGTCGCATTGTTAGAGACACGGTGCGCTCTAAATTCCTGACTGCATGCGTATATCAAATATAATGAATCTGGGTCTCGGTATTGTTATTTGTTGAATCTCTATGTTTGTTCGCTGATTTGTCAAACCTGGCCAAGTACTTCACTCATTTCGTTCTGCTCCAGCTTCATCTGCGCCATCACAGTTCCCAGTCATAGTTGTCACAACCACTTACGTCATTAATTTGTAGGTTTGATATATCGTACGTAATCTCTTGCTTTAGCTCTTTTTCTCGTCGTGATTTATTTAGCTATGTTTCATTTTCACTTAAATGCAGTATTACTGCACAGTCTCCACATAACTGTTACCCAAGAGAATTGTGCACAATCCGTGCTGAGAAAACTCGATTATCCTATCCAAGTTCGTCCTACAGTTCGTCCTTGGCACATCTGCTGACCTGCTTTTCATCTACCCTCATTTATAAACGTACCAATCACACGAGCAAGATGGATTTTATCTCGTTTATCTCCACACTATGATTCTCGGACTGCGTCGAGTCTCTAAACGGCAGGTGCTCGGATTCTCGTATACCTTCTTCATCCTGGAGCTAATCCATTTACATTTTAATGCTTGAATGAAGTTCAGCTCCGGTTCGAACGTAACTTCGCAGCTTCATGTCATCGCGTGTACCCGGAAAATCTGAAGCATCTTTGGCTCGTAATTTCTTCATTTTTTTTTTTTTTTATTAGATCGCACTCACGTTCATTGAGATGGTCAAAAAATATTTTGCTGTTATAGAAATTCAACTATTTGACGAATTACATTAATTTTATTGTCATTATGATTTAAGCATTATTATAATTTCGGGAAACGATCTACGGGGTTGCCTGTTTATCTGCTGCTTCGTGCGAACAGACACTGTACGATGGTGATTCTAGAAGAAGGCAAATGTGTTTGCAAAACTTCCAGATGGCAAGTTCTCCGAGCGTTAAATTAGATCCAAATGTTTGCGTCAACGACGGACCTCAATTCATTCAGTGAAATGTGTACTCACAAAAAATGCCCGCGTATAAAACCCTTAAATATCATAAGCAGATGTATCGTACATCATGGANTTTCATCCCGTTCCACCTTTTTCTCTCATCCCTTTTCCACCATTCACACTTCCCCATTCGTCTCCTCTCCACTACGCACACATGGACCTACTATTTTACGTGGGTTCCGAACCACAGAGAGTACAGCTTGGGACACTTAGAAAAATCCATTGGTGTCGGCGGGAATCGAACCCGGGGCCCACTGTGTGAGAGCCGGGCTCGTTACCACTGAGCCACTGCCTCTCCTAATTTCTGCTTTAATGTTTTCCTTCTAATTCCTAAAAATCGCATTTCGATCATAGATCGGGTATAAAAGACCCAAGAAGTCTGAAAATTGTTCGTAGACTCGAACTACAAATAAACGCAGGAAAGTAATGGAAAAAGGGAAAAATCTCGTTGCACGTTTTAATCACGTTAACTGCGGCAATGGCAGATCCGGATCGGAGATGCGTAGGCGTGTTCGGTCATGTGTATCGTAGGAGACAAAATTTTATCTCTATACTTTGCATGTGTCGTATTGGATTTTAATTATTTCGATTACGTCGAGTTATCGAGTTATATACTAATGGGAAGTAAAGTCTCTCAACTTCGTCTATATTCTTCTCCTCATTTTTGCAGTAATTGTATAAAAGACTCGTATATGTCGACGACGATAAAACCTTTATCGAGCCCATGTACAGGTTGTTTGGAAAGACTTGCCAGAGTGTAACGCGACGTACAGTTGAAATCGAGAGACTCAGTAGGAGTCCCGGGACAACTACATTTGACAGCTTTGCTGTCTGCTGGCCCGAGGCTCGCCAAGTGTATCAATCTCGGCATGAAACAATTTGCGTTGGTGGAGCAGATGGAATTTTTTTGTTGTTGAATTGCGGAACTCGGGAGAAACATTATGATTTTAAAATTGAGTTGAAAACTAATTAAGAATAAACCTTCCGATTGTAACATGACGTTGATTTTGAGTTTTTTTCTTTGCATACCGTTTTTCCACTACATGTTGAAATCCCTCGCCTTATTTTCGTGCGCGTAACCGCGGCCCTCACTGCTGTTCTTTTTTGTCACCTCGTCATTTTTTTCCCCGCTCTTTTTTTCTCCCTTTAAACACTTTGAACATGTCGCGTTTTTTTTTCTCGCCAAAAGGGCACACGAACAGCACCAATTCTGCTCACTCTGTCTGCCTCAAAGCACCTGCATCCCAAGCCGGCTTCAAGTAGATTTAAGGCACATTTACGATGTGTACCCATGGGTGTTTATATATTTACATGCATGTGTACTGAACGCTTTTACATACCTTGGTGCATGCTAAAAGATCTAATTATTCTCAGACATCGAGCAGTTTTCCGTTAACGTTTTTTTTTCTACTTGCGCTCTAGCGGTTTTTAATTTATTTTATACATTTTTTTTTCGCTGCTCGTCTTCCTTCGGAAACGTGACTCACTTTGACCCACCGCTCGGTATAGTCGCGGTACGGACCATAAAAAAACTTCACGCTACATTTTTTCCTCTAATTTTTACATCGACATTTATAGTTTTTTGGGAAAATAAATTTGAATTTCGCATTTTTATTTCAAAATTACTATTATCGTTTTATTACTCGATTAATTGACCTGATTCGCGCTGTCTATTCAATCGCAGCCAAAGTTCGTGCAATACATAGAAATAATGCCCTATTTTTCTATTTTCAAACTTTTTCGATAATCATGCACGAAATCGATGGCACCGTCTTTCCGTAATTACGTATGTGACGATTGAATACCATCGACAGTTTGAGTGTTTATTAGTCGATCGCCCCATCGATTTTCTCAAAGTTCCTTCTCTTTTTTTTTGTTTCCGAATGGAAAAACCGCAGGACATTTTTTTATTTGTGAATTTTGGGAAGTTACTCTCAGGGCGCGATTGAGCGTGGGAGCCGCGTGATTAAAAAGTAGTGGAGTTTCAGTCAAACCGCTTCTTTCATGTCTAACGTTTTTGTGAAACAGCTTTTCAATATTTACTTCATTTTGGAGTGGATTTTATTGCATGCTTGATAATTATAATCCACGAAAGGTTTTCGAAAAGCTGGTGCCCAGTTTGCCGAGAGTTGTCCACTGGAAATAACGTATAACGAGGTATCCCAACGTTTTCTGAAACACTCTGGATATATTAATGTGTGGCTGCAGAATGTACGCAATCTGCAGGATTCTCCCTCCTGGTCGGTTTGCATTGCCTCTTTCTCCCTCTCTCTCTCTCTCTCTCCATCTCTTTGAGAGATGCGAAGGGATGGAAGGGAGAAAGAGGGAAGAGTTCAGCACGGAATTGCTCAGCATTGCGCGAATATCGTCCACCCTCGCTTTTCCTTCTCGCCATGTTTTGTACACGTATAGGTATGTATAGAGTGTCATACGTATGTATGCATTTGTCTCTATATAGCTTTTAGTCCATATTGCACAGGGCATGTACCTGTGCGAACATCTATCGTCGTTCCACCGTACAGTTGCTTTCCGCGTTGCCGCAGCAGCACAGCCGAGAGCATGCACCCTTTGGCACAGCTCCACACGACACGAGTATATGACTCGATACGTGTGGGTGAGTCAGTTGGTTGATGGTCCAGCCTCGTAGGTAGCTAACATTGATAACTGTAATGCTCAGTCCTCAGAGATATATCTGTATCGTACCTTGCGGAACAGTGATTGGCCCTTTGAGCCAAAGATTCGAACTCTTTCGTTCCCTCTCTCTCTCTGCTGTGCAAAAGTGCTGGCTCTCTTGTTATCGGCATATTTTGTCTCTTTATTTTCGATCCCGGTTCGGTGAATACAGGGCGACCCAGGGTGACCTCAACGTATCGGCGAATCTCTGGTTCCGAAAGACATTTTCAGCAACACTATTTCGGGCCTTTTTTCGCTACAG
>JBAJMU010000002.1:15002017-15097789 GCA_037952995.1 Hyposoter didymator
TTTTTCTTTTTTTTTTGAACCAGAGCCAAGACCGTGCTGCGCCGCGTAATAGAAGACGATGCCTCAGACTTGTGGAATTAATCGAGGACTTGGGTGCCGAGCGTACACGCGCGTTCAGCGCTAACGCGTCGAGCTCGTCCCCAGGAATCTTTTTTTTTGTTCCTGCCATGTCGACTCTCGTTTGGTTCTTCGATGAATTCCGAAAACCCAGTGTCGCAGAACACTTGCTGAGTGAAAGTTATTGAGGTTTTGTCCGCGCGTTTAAATTTCATGATGAGATTTTTAATAATACGTCAGATTTATTTGACGCTGCGAAGTAACAGCATTTGTAGAGCTCACATGTGAGAATAAGGATTTCCAGACAACGTTTTGTCTCCCTGTGTTTTACGGTACACCCAAACTGTCATGTCGAATAGAAATTTTGTTCCCAGTTAACACACATTCGTCCGTACGAGTATCGGAAAAGCCACCATATATATAGGGGAACATGGGGCAAATTGAACACATGGGGCAAAACGAACACGGTGTTCGTTTTGCCCCGTGATCGCAAAATCCGGGGCAAAACGAACACGGCTCGAAGCGAAAAGTTTTCCGAAGCCATTATTTTTTTCTTTTGCTCAAAATTATATTTTCACCCCAAAAGGGCTCAATCGGAGAACTTTGAACCAAAATAAACGTGTGGAGCAAAGTATATCATTAAAATTTGTAATTTCATTTATTTATTTTTTTCCGACTCCAAAAAAATGGGCAGAATTTTGATGGCAAAATGCGAATTTAGGGGATATGGTTTCTTCAATGGTTGTTGATGAACTTTTCAACGGTAACGAAGATCATCCCTTGTGGAGGTGCTTTGTTGCTTCTTAACCCTAGAACGATAACCTTATTTTTTACCTATATTTCGGTAACATGGGATCATAAAAGACCCCAATTTTGAAAAAACACATATCTTCGGTAAAAGTTGGCACAAAGGGTCCAACTTGGACTCATTCTTTTCGTTTTTAAATGCTGGATCCCGTGAGCCTGGGGGAATTTTGCTCGAATTTAAAAAATCATTCAAAAATTCGGATAAACGAAAAAAAAAGAAAAACGAGAGAACGGAAGGAGAAAGGGCGCGGGATGTGAAAAGGATGTAAAAAGCGGGATGCTGGTGCATCCCGCTTTTCGACTCGAAGATCATTTTTCGCGTGTCGAAAAAAATTTGTGGGAAAAATTCAGAACTTAAACTCATTTTACCACTCGTACATCCAATAAACGGTTCCAAGGAGGTCCTATTACTTCCCCCATATGACAGAGCTCGCATTCCATGCGGAAGCAATCGCTTTCAACGGCTGTATTGCGGAAAATGTTTTTTTAGACATTTTTTTTGCTCTCAGAGGCTGTGTTCGTTTTGCCCCGAAATTTTTTTTTTTGGAAATTCGAAAAATTTGCAACGGGAATTAGTTATGGGACTCAAATAAAGTTAAAAGACCGTATGCTTATCGATAGATTTATCTTAGATCCTTAAAAGTTCAATTTGCCCCATGTTCCCCTACATTAAATTCGACTTACATGGTACCGAATATCGCATACATCGCATGTAAATGTATCCCTACCGCTGATGTATATATTACACATGTTAGGATTATCTACAGTTATATTTCTATTATACTGCCGATGGTTCAACTATCGATTATCGTTGGAACGCCATGTTGGCTGCTATTTTCCATTTGTATGTGCATATATAATAATATATAAATATCTACATAACCACTGCGAGTTTTTCCAGCCCTGGGCGTCATTGAAACAACCCGCTCGCTGCGTATTCAAAAAAAAAAAATATAAAGGTGATTACTCACATGACGGCAAACAGAGAAACACACGAACCTCTCATTCAATTTTCATTTATATACTTTTTTTTTCATCAACCGATGATATTTACACTTGCGTTCATGTGAATATATTTACCGAAGCGGAAATCGTTTGATGGACGCGATTTACTGCGGCTTCTTTGTCACGTTGAATTCTTTCCGTTGAAGTGCTCTATATACAGAGAACATTTCAGATTTTTGTTGTTACTCAGTTATATACTTCGAGCGACGCTACTGCAGCTGCGTTTGCGCGGATTAACGAAAATAAATATTTCACTTTTTCAATGAAATTCCATAAAACCTGTCGCGTTGCCTGCTCGCGGCACAAATTTAGTCTGATTCGTATAGCTCTGTTCAGTCATATAGTTGTCCTTTGAGATAGCACGAAAATAATTAGAGTGGAAATTGCATGATGCAATGCACGTGCAGTTGAAGGCGGGAATTAAAGAATCGTGATAATATTTGATTTTCACGCGGACGCGAAAAAGTGCGAACTGAAATATAAAATTCTAGTAAGGCAATTCGTTGGCGCGGTGTATATGTGTCCGGGATTCTCATTATCTGCTTGTGGAAAAGCTCGGGTCGACTTTTCTCCGCTTCTCGCGTATGTTTAATGTAGCCGCTAATCTCATCACCACGGAGTCCTCGAAAACCTGGCCGTGGCTCCCATCCTCTCGCTTCCAAGTTCTTTGGCGTTATTATCCTCGTATCTATGCTGCATACATTCGCGTGCGTGGTTTCACCGAGTTATGTGTAGTATGGTGTGTTGGCGCAGCGTCAGGAGATAATAAAATGCAAATAAAGGATGAAATTGTCCGCGGTGTCCGAGATCACGTTTACCAGCTTGCCGGATCTCGCTGGACCACTGAGACTCTCACGTCTGCATGCACGCATTCCGAGGTGCATGCTCCTCGTGTTATGCACGAAGGCTAAAGTCTCTCTCTCTCTCTCTCTCTCTGACGACGGTCTCTCTTTCTATGGTACGCCATGGCATTTCGTGTTTACTGTACGAGATACTTATATGGCTTCAAGTATGCCCTTTCCATTTTTGTACACCCTTCAACCCTCATTGCTGAGAACCCGGTGAAACACGCTCGTTGACCTAAACCCCATGAGACACCACTGTCACGTGGATACCGTGGAACTCGCGAAATTTACAGCCTTACCCTTCTCTCTCTGTCTCTACTGTGTTTCTCTGAGACTCATTCTCCATACCGGTGCGTCAAGCCGTCGCCACATATTCACCGAGATTACGGCATATTATAGTAATCAAGGAATTATTAATTACCCGAACTCCTCCCTCATAAAAGCTCCCTCAGTTAAACATTTAGTTCGTTCCTGCTTCGTTACTAACCTCAAAGTTTTTACGCTACTTATATTCTCTGCTAAATGAAAATAAATGTCAGTCCAAACTCTCACCATATTTTCCTTTCCCATTACAGTCAACCCCCCTATGCCCTAATTCTTTCCTCTTTCGTCATGTGAGCTTCACTATTTTCTCTACACTTCCCAGCGTCGACTTATTGTCTTGGAAGTATTCTCAAAAACGTTGGCGCTACTTTTATGGTTATTTGAGTTTTATTATCCTGGAGAAGTTTCCCACTCTTGCCATCTATGTCGGACCAACTTTTGGCACTTTATCAGTGTCATCTGATGGAAAACGAGCTGATACTTTTCTCTTAATAAATTAAAGACATTGCGGCATATTTTTTGTCGAACAAAATTTCGTATGAGGAGATTCCAAAGGTTTTCACGAGTTTAATCAATTTTGAAATATTAACCCATCGCATGGCTCATATTCCAGACATTTTTTTTTTTATCTATGTCAGTATAAAATCGCAAATGGTTTTCCAACGAGTTTCATATGAAATTTCCCGTATAAGTCACGATATCCACGTATCTACGCACGTTGATGTTAGAAAAATATGTTTGCGCGTGTCGATGCATTGTACACGTCAAGTAATATAACGAGGCCGCACGTTTTATCGCTCCATAAAAAGTCACTGGCATGTTCCTTCGGGCCAATGTCCATTGAGCTCTTTTTTGTACTTACGTCCTCCCTCGTCGCACTCACGCCAGGAGGTTATAATATTTTTCCCTCCTGATCCTCTTTTCTGCACGAAAGTCTGTCCCTCTCGGAAACCAGCGGGGCTGCCACAGATCGTAAGGTCGCGAGCTTCGACAGCTGAGCTCAGGAATACCTGATAAGGCGGCTGTTTCTTCCATTTTCAAAAGCCAAAAAATTTTCATATTATTCTCGGATCCCGATAATCATCCTATTATCAAGAATGTTCAAAATCTTGATCCTATCGAATTCATCAACGAATCTTCATTTCAGACATTCAATTAGATTGAATAAATAAAAATACTCAAATTCGTTGCGAGGCGAAAAATGAAATGATTAAAAGTGCAGTAGACTTTTGGCGTTCAATGTTCGAATTTGCTTTTTTAATATTTGGCGTCGAGACGTTACTGCGTCTCTATTTAATTTCCAATGCGGTGATATCAACACAGAATATTTGGTGAAATATTGATAAACGATATATTGCAAGAAGCATGAGCTAGACAGCATAAAACAGAGTTTGCGATCGTTACAAAACTTTCAATATAATTTAGCGAGTTTAAATTTCCAACTTGCATACCCTCGGGTATAAGGAAATTCGATATCAAAGTGGCTCGGAATCGATGATGAGCAGTTGGCAAAATTTCGGCGGTTTGACCCAAATCGGCGTTCAGCTCGGCATATTTTCTCGGGATTATTATTGACGTCGAGATTTTTCGATATCGTTCGTTTTCGTTTTTTTTTTTCTAATACGAACGCTTAATTAATTTTCTTCGATTCAAAAAAAATTTGCACGATTGCAGAGAAACTCATTTTTACCTATAAAATCATTTCCCGTGTCGGCGCTACATCCTCCGTGCTTTTTAAAGCTTTTTCCTGTTGAATTTTTTATTCACTTCGTTTCATCGATATTGAATATTTCATAGTGGGAAAAATGGGGATTTCCATCGGCGATGTACTTCATGGAATTAATTTTTATTTTCTCACATCCAACCGAACCACATGGACTATCACTCTCGTTCGTTCGCTCTGGGATCATGCCAATTCGCCTCTAATTAGTCTAGAAGCTTCACAGACGAGAAGATGGTCACGGATCTGGGGTTGCAGTCGGCCAGCAATGAAACCGCAGGATCAGGGTGTAGGAGCTGAGCATCGTATTACTTATCCTCATATACTCTATAGCCATTGCTGGCCCTGGTACCACGTCTCACCTTACCGAAAAGCGGCGATATATACTTATCTCTTCGGCTACTCCACTGTAATAGGTTTTCATCGATTATCGTGACGACGTGTCCAGTAATCTCCACTCCAAAACCGATTGCTCCAATGCACTTTTTCATTTATCTCGATCTTTGCACGCATGAAGCATTCGAGGCTCGAATCATTCGCAATCGCTTTCATGTGTTTATTTCAAAATTCCATGTCCTGAGGATCCTCAGTTTCCATTTTTCTTTAACGATTCATCAGTGACGACAAGTTTGATCAAAATAAATCATGAAAATTTTTATTTACACCCAGAAATGAATTCTAACCAACTCTCATTTAACTTGAAGAAATTCAATTTTCCAGATCAATATTTGCATGTGATGCCCTCAATGCGAAGCCTTGGAAAAAAAGTTTTGAGCGCACGTAACAATCAACTTCGAATTGGATTGAAAATATTAATTATACAATATTTAATTTTTATTATTATCAGCAGAGTGCAATTTTGCCAGTGGATTTGAATAGATCGTTTTTGTGGGTTAAGCTCAAAGATTGTCGGATGCGGGGTTAATTGAGGATCAATTTTCTTTGGAATGGCGTGAAAATCTTCATCATTTTGGAGCGTCACTCTCGATTTACGATCTCTGCACTATCCTCCAACGAATAAGCAGTTGATATCATCATCGAATTTAGCCCAGACCGCCCCGGTTGTCTGCGATATCGAATTCGCTCTTCCGAACCTCTATCTCTCGATCTATATCCATGTGTATAGTCGGACTTGTATATTTGGGCTTGACACATCTCGGCCATCCAGTCTACATATATATAGAGAGAGAGAGAAATAAATGTCAATAGGTATAGATCGGGTTTAGTCCATCCAATAGAAACTCGAACTTTAGCCGTCACTGATGGTGAACTGCGTCCGACATCCTATAAACCAATCTTCGCTTCCGGTTTCAACCTCGCCCAAACTTAGCGCGTCAAGAATTTTCCACTCGTGGATGAACGTGGAAAAGTGGACGTGGGCAAGTTTTCTGGTTCGACGTTTCTATCCCAATCGCCTTTTGCGAGGATGCTCTTTTGCTTCGTGATTCATTTCTCCTCCCTCTTTCCTCTCCCACGATCTCACTCTTTCGAATTATGCGGTATAGTCCGTGCTAAGGGAATGAATGGACCCTGCGCGGTAACTGGAGCACGAGTTCACATCGATTTCATGACTTTTATGTTCAACCGCCAACCCCACGGATATTTCTCATCCTTTTGGCATCTAATATAGTAAAAGCCACACTCCGACTCGATACAGAAACGATCGTCGATTTGCTTGATTATATTACCAACATCAATTCCCATGAAAAAAAAAATGAACGAGCGATTTTTCAGTGAGTTTTCCGGCATATTCGCGTTTTCACTGTTTCGAAATATATTTTTATTTTTGCTTAATTGGCATCCCATAATCTGACGAAATAAGCAGGTGTTGTTTATACGAATTAGTCATTTTCCATGTACAGGATAAATCACGTGCTAGAAAATAATAGAGCTGTGAGCAATTAACTTTTCTTTGCTATCCTTTTCGCATGTGATGAGAAAATGTTGCAATTGCAGCGTCTTCAAACGAATCTTAATATATTCTCACGTTGATTTTGTTGGTGCAGAGAAAGAAACAAACAAGTTTCATGTTTATTCCCGCGTTTCAGTTTCTTTCGCAAATCGTATTCCGGCGGGTTATTACGATTTTGCTGTGCGAGCTGTATGCCGAATAAGGCGAACGGCGAGGTAATAACTTATACATTTAAACAAAAGTTTCACAGCGTTGCATCAATAACTCGGCCGCGTGCTGCTCAACCTTCTTCTCATGTTTTCACGGAACGATCTATTTGAATTCTCATTTTACATCTTCACTCTTGATATCGTTACATTCGCAATATTCGTCGAAAGTTTGTTCTCCTGTATTCTATATAATAATAGCAAACTTTTGACTATATTTTTGTTCTCATCGTCACGTAATAATGAGTTTCCCTCCCAAGGAAATACCAAGTTTTTCCGCCTTGCGGTTCTTCTCGTCGTGGAAAATTCAACGTACTTTTCCCTTCCAATGTCAGACGAGATATATTTGAATACTGGCGTTGTCGTCGATGGTGAGTGATGAGAGAGACAGAGAGAGAGAAAGATAAAGGGAGACAGAAAGAGAACTTCTATTTGCACATTTCGCTGCTTTTGATGCCTCGACTACGAAAGTCAATCGAAAGCAGAGAATTGACACTCCATTTTAACTTTATATTTACTCGCGATTTCGTATGAATGTAAAAATGATGAAGAATGGAACGACGAGGCTCATTTTGGACAAATTTCATTGACAATACTTCGCTTTTCTTTGCATTGTTCTATTTTGGAAAATTTGGTCTGCACGTATATACCAGAGACGGATATTTACTTACATGCATTTGTGGTAAATTGCATCGTGCGGTTTGGAAAATTTGATATGAGGAACACGTCATGCTGCTTGATTTTACAACTCCGCAAGTTTCACTTCTTCTGCTCCTCTTTCTCTTCTGTTCTATCGTTGTTCGCTCCTCTTCCTTCGTGTTTTTTCTCTCTTAGTTGCCAGGCCCCTCATCGTTCTTCTGTGTCGCATACACCCACAGAAACTGCTCCGGAGCTGGTAAACTTTGGCGACCAGGAGCGAGAGTTTCCAGTTTACAGGGGAAGCAAAACGCGGTAGCGTTTCTTGTGCAAATAGTCTATGTTCTCTCTTCTTCTTTTCTCTCCTCTTCATACCTTCTCGCCCTCTCTCGCTCAGTGCTCCCAACCTGCTTCACCGCGAGTGTGGGCCCACGCTAAACTTATTCCACCAAGAACTTTGCCTCGCATCTTCCTGAGGATCTCTCTATTACCTCAATCTTATCTTACTCATACTCCACTACCAGAGATCGTTACATCGAATTGGCATATATTTATACACGAATGCATATTACTTTTTCATCTTACCCTCATAGTGTCTATTTACCACAAGGTGCAAACAGAAAAGTCCAAAAGCATCAGAGCGTCGAATAGTTTCCAACTCAGTTTATAAACGCTGCTTTTACAACTTGTACATACAAACTTTTGGCTCAATCATTTTACCCTCTTGTGCATAAGAGAATACGATTAATTGGCTTTCGGTGCATAAGTTGCCTACCGAGAGTCCCAAAACCTTGCGGATTCATTTTCCCACTTCGCGGGCTGTACAGACACTTTTCCAAATAATAAATACAAAGTCCCGACCAATTACACCGTTTGAAATCATGTCAAATTCATTTTTGCCAATCTTTCGTCACTCTTGCACATTATTTTCCTACTTGAGTAAAATTGTTTCAAAGTTTAAACTTTGAATGAAGAAAAATGTACAGTTTTGGTTTTGCTACGAAACGGAAGGCAATTAAGAATTTTGAATGACTTGGTTCATTTTCATATTGTTACAAAATCCGTGAAGCATATTTCCCGCCTTCAAAGTCATTACGATCGAGAGAATTTTTGAGAATTCAATCATTTGATGAATCAATCATTCAAGAAATAATGTTTGTTGATTTTTTGAATTTTTAACGTTTCTGAAACATTATCGCGCTTTCGGAAAATTTTATAATATGAGAGCGCATTTGCGAACCATGTTGAGCCCGTTGCCTTGGAGCTTTTGGTAAAGTTGAGAACATGCTTAAACCTCTCAACGAACTATATCGTCGTCCTGGCGTACAGCAGCGAAAGAGGAGAGATTGCGAGAGGAAACGATGGAGGGTATAAACTCAAACCGATGAGTCTTGATCGAGTTCCGATCGCGTCCATTCTCCTTCCTCGTCTTGCTAGTTCCCCACGGTGAGACGCTAATTCATACGATAGTCTCGAGATTATATATTCAACGAGATACAGAGCTCACTCTGAGAATCTGTGTGTATATAGAGAAGAGGCTTTTCCTCTTCACGTATTCTCGATGATCGATCCTTCCGAGCGCTACATCGTTTTATAATCCAGTATCCTATAATTCGTGAGATTTTCTCTGAGCCTCGTCTTCCCCAGTAAAATCTCTCGATTGCGAGCGTCGCCCAAGTCTGCTTGTTTTTAGTATATAAAACGAGAAGAAAAAGGCCCTTAAAACGACGTTAATTCGCAGTCCTGAACCGACCTCGTTGTAGAGATTCGAATAACATATTTTTCTTCAATTATTAAGATTTTAAAATCGAGACTTCGTTCCCTGCATATTTCTGTTGCAATTAATGCCGAGCATCAAGTCGATTAGCTGTGCCTGAAACTTTGTACTTTTATTACATAATAAAATTTGCTCGCTACAAGTTGCTCGTCTTTCGTTATCATTACTTATTCAATTGTTTCCTCATTTTCGTTGTTTCGCAAAAGAACCCTTTTTAATGGTTTCTCGTTCAAGCGTCACGAGTAAATTCTATGGTTGATGGGATTATGAGAAAGCCGTCGATGCTTTGTAGTCAAAGTGATAATGATACAGTCTTACCTGCTCCGTGCATCTCTTGCACGAACCTCTGACTCCTTAGAAATAACGCAGTAGCTACAACAATTCGTGTTTTGTTCATAAAATAAATTTCTCACTCGAGTCAATTTTTACAGGTTTATGACAAGCCGTACGCATGATTGATGAGCTGCTGGAAAAAATCATTTTCGACTCCGTTTGAAAACTTTGTGGGCGAATATCCAGCCAACAATTTTGCTAATTTCGATTATACGTGTTTTTTGCCTCGATGGGTATTCTTGAAACTCGGACGTATTGTTTCGTGCACTCTTACATAGTATAATTTAGCAATCGTGCAGAAATTTTAAACTGTAATCAGCATGAACCAATCATTTGCTTAGCGAAAGGTTAATGGTTGGAAAACACGGAATCAGCGATAGAGAAGGAATTGTTTCATTGATCGTAGAGCTCGGTTCATTGGCCTGTAATGTTGAAATCAAAATTCACCAAATAACGAAATAATATCGTTTTTTTCATGTGATAAAATTCGATTACGTGTACAGAGCATTATTTTTCTGCAATCTATACGAATAAACAATCGCATGATTTCAAGCTAAAACCACGGAGCCGGAAAACTGTCAATTTGCCGAGTTCATAAGAATGTTCTCGAGATAAATTTGGAAAATTAACAAACGGCGATGGGTCTTTTCGCAGTGGATGCTCGCATAAAGGCAACAGGCGTCACTATTATTTTTACTGGCTTCGTGTTTTTCTTTGACTTCAAACTCGCTTGTCTCATTGTCGTATTAAGCTCACGTTTTGCAGCGAGCACGAACGAGAGACACGAAATTCCACATCAAAAACACGATTCTTTGTGATACTTTGCAAACGGTGTTAATTGCAGTGGACATGGAACTTCCCCCTGTTTTTTTTTTACCTGCATTTTATTCTCGTCGCCCCCATTGGGACGCAGCTCTTTGCCCGCGCAAGAATTCACTAGGAAGTGGATCACGTACTGCTCTTTATGTACACGCGTCTTTCTGTATTAATTTTGTCGACATTTTTCATTCGAATTTACCCACGAGTTCAAATTAATACGAGCATCGAGACGCGATAGAAAAAAAATAGAACGTACGATCCCGTGAGATTTAAATTCATTATTAATTCATGAAACGCCAAATCTTTCAAACGGAATGTAAAAAAAAAAATCGGATAAATCTGATTTGAATACAATGAGCCTCGCGTTTTGGGTGAGCCTTCCCAGTCAGCTGGCTTGTTATCTCGCTGTAACGACTAGTGTTCTCACCATACGACACGGGCCAGCAGCAATCGAGATTGTTTCGAGATCTCGTTGTCGATCGGTGGGAATAACAAGCACCTGCGCCATTTCAAGCTCGATCTTATCCCAAATCTCTCATCCCATTCGGCTCCATGCATCGACGACCAAACTACTGGAAGGCGTAACTCCCAATGCAATCAGAATTAACCCCCGAGACAGTCGCGCCCTTTTCATTGTTGCTCACAGTTTCGAGCTTCGCTTGGACGCGTGTATGTGCCGAGCAATATATATCAATTAGATGTATCGTGTATATATATATATATAAATATCCACGTATACATAGCAACAACATGTTACATGCAACTTGGTTTCGGGTAGACCCACCAATCAGGTGTATAGACAGCGTAACACCGGCCAGAGTAATTTACACCTAAATACGTTAATTATTATCCTAATACTGTTGCTAATTTAATTAGGCACACGCTACACATGTTGCCCTCAATTCTTTCCTCCTCGTCTTCTCTTTTCCTAAACAAATTCAACTGCGAACAAGTTACTCTCTAAACTGGACTTCTCCGAACAAGAGCCAACCAAACACACATTTCACGCTCTGCTCGTATTCTACAATATTCCCACGTACTTTATGCACGCTAGAGAGAAGCCCTTCCCACTTGTTGATGAGTTAGATTTGATCTCGATTAAAAAAGTTTCATAACGAATTCTACTTCCGAGCATGCGGAGGGAAATAACAAAAGTCTCCGAGATATTTTGCTGTAGAGTTTTTTTTTCTTCTTCAAATATCCCGCGTTTATTCTTGCTCTGAAGATACTCGCCTTGAAATTTCGTGTACGAGTGGAGCTGCTTTTATCGTATGTCTAGAGTTAATTCATGTGCGAATTATCAAAGAGAAATGGAAGCAAAGGTCATTTCCCTAAAGTATCGTATAAATTACGAACTAGAAAATTGCTTTTTTTCCCTTGGTAGCTTAGTAACTTGGCTCCATCTGTTTTTATCGTCACGAGAACGTTTGGGTTTGTGAGACGAAATCTTTGAAGACCTTCAAATTCCGCCTTCGAAATATTCAGGAGCTTGGAAAGATTCTTTTGCAAACAGAAATCAGGGTTTCTACCTATTCGTGGATATACTTGGTTCGTTCGGTTACTAAGTAAACTCAGTCTATGCAAAGCTCAGCATCTCGTGATACATTTGATAAGCAAGAGGATAGTGACGCTCCGCTGCGCTACAGATTCTGGAATGAGATTCTGGGCATTCGGGTCTATCGTTTTGTGGGTGCAAGAACGTTGAATAAGACGTTCGATGCTATAGAAGGTATGGAGCTGCTACGATATATATAGTTTCTTGTGGCAATGCTCTCGACCACGTTCGTCTCGGCCTAATCAGATCGTGTTTATAGTCTGTGCACGGATCTCCGGCCCTTCGGGCTGGAAAATCGACGGGGCGACGCTGCTGTTGTACGCCGTTCCTATTCCCTATGACTTGGTTAGTTTAGCATCGCCAGCGAATTTAGCGAGGAATTTAGAGGCAAACGGGAAAGGTTTGGGTATAAATTGAGCTCAGCTACAACCATTTCTCATATACGACGTGATAACTACCATAACCTTCATTATTCGTGTTTATATGTGTCAGGGCTCAAAGATACCGCGTGTCCATTTTGACACGGTTTTATATACGTCACTGATAACTCGGCCCATCATTCTGACACAAATAGCGCCTTCTTCTCATTTTTGTATTGAAATAATCAAATAAATGGCTCGAGCGATAATGTCTACGCAAATTACCGTTTCAAGGTTAAAAACTCTGTGTACTGGCTGTGCTGAAAAACACTTGACAACTGATTATTCATTCTGCACAAGCAATCGAAACACAATTAGTTCTTTAGAAACAATTTTCGCGCTTCTTACTCGAAAGATAAAGAAAAAGAGTCGATCGTGTTCTCATCTGTAGCATTCTTAACGGCGTTGCTCTAATATAACGAATACTAAGTACTCGCTCATGCAAAATATAACAAAAAAGAATGAACTCTCGTGAGAATTTTCATGTTTTTTTTTGTTCCAGGTACTTTTCGTTTTATTTGACTTGTCAACCATCAATTCTCATGGGAGGATGAATGGACCTGCGCTCAGTGTGCTAAGGCGGTCGGGGGCAGGTTGACTGAGAGGCAGAGGGAATTCATCCCTCTATTATGAGCCCCGGGAGACTGTAATGTTCGATACCCGTCTAGAGGCGCGCACTTTACGTTATGTACATCCATGGGGAGCCTAGAAAACGCTGATGCCCTACATCGCCAACGTTTTGTGCGTTTATTTTCCTCATACTAAACGAACACGTTTTTTTTTTCATGAATCTCATGTTCACTCGGCAGCAGTGCAATAAAGATGAAAGTGTTACAATGTTTCTCATCGAGGACAGATCGTAATATGCGTGAAAAACACTTGTCCCAGTCAGCGAGGAAATATTGTAAAGGTTACAGCTGTGAAACCGGTCGAAATGGAATTCATAGAATTAAAACTCGTCAGCTGGCTAGGATTTCTATTCTCATAATTGTTGCATTTTCAATATTCGTTATTTGCGACGTTTCTTTAACCTGCATCGAGATTTATTTTATTTTTAACGATGCAAAGCTTATGGTAACCCAAATACTACACCATGCCTCCTTCCTTTTGCTATGGTTGTCATGGACTTTTTATCGAGTTTCTTCGTGGACTGAGACACCTCGATTATTCCGAATTGACCTACTCAAATGGTAGCAACTTATTATAAGATCACTTCCGGTGGGTCTCCATTGCGATATATTTCATGCGAGAAACTCGTTTGAAAGATATTACGGTCTCACTATTATGTGGCCATCAATAGAACTTTGTTACTTCGATATACAAACCTATACATTTACGTGTGAGGAATAACTTTACGAGAGGGATCATACTTGCTTTCTTATATGCCCCTTTTTTCATTTTTTCCTTTTTTTAAGACTGCCGATGGTTCCCTATCGAACAAAGAACATTTTATCGTCTACATTGACGACCAACTTTTGCCGCAAGAACAACGATCCTGTATTTATAGGATTTTTCTCCATCTCACAAACATTTCGTCTTTTAGATTTTTGTCTAGTAATTCAGCAAAGTTAACGAGCTGTACGAACTCTTCAAGTTTTCTGACCCATTCACATTTTTTGGCTCGTTTCATCAAAGTCCAAAGTCCTAATGAAAAATATGCTAACCACTGCAATTATTGGACGTCGTGACTTTGATATTTTAAAAATTATTGATTTTTTTAACAGTCTCTCTAAAAGCATTCGGAATTCTTGTTCAAAGGTAACGATCAATTGTGCAACGTGAATCGATCTATTTGAAAAGTTCAATGACACTCTGTTCTAGTCCCAGAAACCGAACGTCGGCTACATTGACGAATTTAAAGGGGAATATGAGAATTCTTCTTGATTGCGAAATAATTTGAAACGTGGAGCTCGCACATTGGTCAGTTTTAATGTTCCGGTTCGCTTTATTCGTACACAGAGTGCGGCTATAATAGTCGGGCAATATTTTTAGACAATGACAATCTGAATTGGCAATAAAGATCGAAAGTAAGTGAAAAATAAAGGAAGCGATAGAAAAAATGTGAAATTTGTTTTTCGCGTTGCAACGATGCAATCTTCAGTCCTCTGGACAGTTCGTAATTCCTTTACAAGCCTGACGAAAGGTCACTTTTTCAAACTTTTTGTATTTTCTTCGTATGAATCGTGCCGTGAGGTATTTCGCGAGCAGGCGATGTGCAGAGGGTACTCGAAAAAGTTTTGCCGTAGGTACTCATTCGTATACCGGGTGTTCCGGGTGTTTCGATGTTGACGTAGTTCTCGAAAAAACAAGAAAAGTTCTTTAAAAATGTTTCAGGCCTCTGAATCCGGAGAACTGGCTTATGGATCAAAAGAACGTTCATTTTTTCGAAAAAGGAGAAACTCATAACGAAGAATATTATAAAAAACGTGGCCAGGAAATGTCATGATGAGAAAATACAAGAAAAAAAATGATATTGCGATTTTCTTTGAAATGGAACAGGAAATATTGATGGCGCGTGTTTCCCTCGCTTTATTGATATTCCGAACGTGGTTGACATTTTAATATTTTTTTTTCGGGACACTGCGTACATGAACCTCGGTACATTAAGCACCCCACGTGCGTCAGCGTACTGGTCTAGTGCTTTAGAAATCACGCTAGTCACGACACTAACCGATCAAATCACTCGCTACGAAAACAGGTGCATGCGATGGTGCTGCGCATGTGGTTGCACAAAACACCCACAAATACTCTTAACACTTCGTCTGTAAACCTGGGTCCGGGCAAATACGACGGATTGCTCTATTTAAAGGATCAAAAATGGATGAAGAAATGTTTTTTTCTACATTTTTCTAATTGAAATTCCAAGTTGACGATTTCAAACAGTGGCCTACATTTTTTTAGGATTTTTGGAATGCAATAACAGGCTGAAAGAACGATGTGTTTAGGTTTTCATACGAAAGGTGCGGTAAAAACGTTTATTACCGACGAAGTGTTAATATTCACATGCGTTACGGCTTACAAACAGACCACAAACGCGTATGCTTACCTGATGATAATAAATGTGTCAAAAGACTCAATCAAACTCAATGGAAAAAAATTTTTTTAGCTACAACAATCGGGCAAAAGGAATTGCATGCGCGAATTCTGTATCGACGATCGATTATAGCAATCGATTATAGCCCTCATGATTCTATTAAATATTTCTTCCATCCCGCCATTGAAAACTGATTCCTATTGCATTCTCGAAAAGTCTTTACGATCGGAATTTGTGAGCTCTATCATTTCTACACAGATCGGTACGAACTATCCCAACCTTATGATCGGTAATTGTTACGATCTGTGAGAGCGAGCGAGATGAATGAACTGTGCTGGCGAGAAAGCGAAGGAGACGGAACGCGGAGAGACATTGTGCTCTTTAACGTCGCTATTAGACCCGCTGACATAAGTATTCGGAGGAGCTCGAGTGGGTGCGCGATCGGTCGGTCGTGCTCGGAATCACGATGTGGTTACCGATGCTTTTCGTTCTCAGCTCCGCTGCCGTGCTCACCAGGACAGAACGCTGTCGCTGGGCTATCAGGAAGGTCCCAGCACTACGGACAGCTCTCTGAATACGAATCAGCCTTGGTGACCGAGCACCGCGGACAACCCACTGGCTTACATATACTCAAGAGGATGGATCTCCTCGAATTTTACTTCCATGGATACAGGGCGTCTCTGTAGAGAAGATTCCATGTCTAGACTAAATGTTTTGCACCGCAATGTTCTTTTATGCTTGTTAGAAACTCGTTAGGGAAAATATGATGAAAGAATGGCATCGATTTTCTGATTTTCAATACGTTCGTTCAATTGAAAGTAAAATACCCAAACAAATTGACAGAAGATTCGTATGGCAGCGTGTTATGTCCACCTACAAAAATATCGATAACGACAGATTTGCAAAGTCTGACGAAAGTATGACATAAAACTTTTGCTTTTGCCAGTTGGTGGGTCTGTGTATTTATTGTTACTTACTCTTTTTGAGGCCATCAGAACATTTAGCTATAGGAATTTATTGCGAAATTTATATTTGGCAGTTGTTTGACTAGAGCGAAAATATTAAACGTCAAAATATCGACTATGAGTGCCTGGATACCGGGTATGCAAGTACGAGCTCACAGACACGAGGCGAGTTTCAGGAAATGTGTAACTTTCGTCTATCTGTTTTTTTTTTTTGGAATCCCGAACTTTTTTGTAGCGATGTCCATCGGTTGTCATCATTGCAGCAAAATGTCCTGTAGCTGAAGCATGAACTCGTGTGCTGACCGGACCGAAATCCTTACAAAAATTCGTGATTCACGTCCCTGAACTGAAAAAAAAAGTAAGAGAAATAAAATTATTAAAACATGTTTGTTTCGTTTGATCGGCTTTGCCCTGAATCCATGAAAATATGAAAGAATAACGTCGATATCCTCACACTCTTCGAAACCTTGATAAATCTCTCGTTCGTCTTTATGTGAATAGTCATCGTCAGTCGACAAGTGCTGAGAGAGTTTTGAACTTTCAACGCAGTCGTAAACGTTTCTCTTCTGTATATCACAATAAGTCTCGGGTCATCCTGTTAGTTTCACTTCTTTTGTTCTCGTTTACGTTTCGGCACGTTCATCGAAACTGATTCTCTGATTTTTGATGATAGGAGCGCGTTCGTCGCGTCCTGAATATCGAAAAGTTTTACGGTCGTGCTGCATTCTAATAATCTTGGGCGATTCATATTGCGGAACTGCATGATTGGCCTAGCGATCAAACCCCCACGCCTTGACTGCTATTTACCAATAATTCCTTTTTTTTTTAGCCTCGATAGAAAAATCGTCTCACGGGTCTCCCATGAACGTCACTGAAAAGTTGTTGTGCATGGAGATTTACATTTATTTCGCTATTGATTGAAAAAATCAATCTCGTATCCAATTGAGTTTGAATTCCTGCGCAACTTGGAACGCCCTGCTCGCGCTACGTCGTTTTTCCATTATTTTTTATTTATTCTACCGTCATCACTTAATTATTTTATTCTGTTACACGGGCAAATGGAATAATTTTTTTTTTCGCTGAATAAAAATAAAAGTGCAAGTGCGAAAGCAATCTCGAAACTGAAATCCCAGTGTTGAAGCGCATTCTCTGTGCATCGGTGTGTATCAAAGGCTCAATAGTTGAAGCAGTCGCTCGGGTTTCAATCACAAAACGCAAAGCAACATCGCTCCTAGAACGAGACAGATGCATCGGCATGATCTCGATGTTTCCGGTCGTGGGAATTGAACGACTATTTGTACGGGTCCTCGAACGGAAAGCTTCTGCGAACGTAACGCTCGTACTGACGGCGCCACGAATTCTCGATCGTTTATATACCTCGAGACTACCATATGCCTCAACGCATGTATATACGAGGTTTATATAGAATGACCCGCATCTGCTTTCATATATTCGAAGGAAGTTGTTCGTTTGATTATTTTTATTGTTTTTTTTTTCATCTGACGATAAAACCAAATAAAAAAAATATTCCATTTCTTTCAATGTGAACACGATTTTTCCGTCTTTCGCCAAATCGTCAGACATTTTTGGAAATTTTTCTGTAGACCTAGAAATATAAAAATCGCTCTCCCGACGAAAGTGTTGGAGCTTTTTTTTGTGATCATTTTTATTCGATAAGAATAAAGTTCCCGAAAAATCGAATGGAACGAAGAAGATCATTTAGTCGGATGCCTTTACAGACGAAGTAAAAAAAATAAAAAAGCACGAGACGCGCTGAGCTGTCGCATTGTCCATCCACGACTCGTCCAAAAATCGATTCCAACCGCTTGAGTGGATGTGCGTGATTCGTATACGGAGTAACCCTAGGCAGCAGGGCAAATAGGTTTTCCATTGACAGGTACAGTGGACCACCCGTTTCCGTATGGCTCCTGAGGCCTTTCTCTATATACAGGGTGGCAAAGAGACACATATATGCATACTTTTTGCATACTTTTCGAACCTGCATGCGAGAGAGTAACGAACAGGCTGTGTATATCGATGTCCGTTACGAAACAGTCCAAAGTTCCGGTTATCTGGTGCTTCCTGCTGCAGAGGTGAATGACGAGACTGGACGAAAAAGGCCTCTCCATTTTTGTATTTACTTTTTCTGATAACTCGCCCACTCTCCACTAACCTTCTCAGTTCTGATCTTCATTTTCCCTCGGAAAATCCTTGATAACCGATCGAATTTCTTCTTCCCTTATTCACGATCCTTGCTTGAAAATAAAAGAAAGTTTTATTACGTCGCTCGCCGACATTGTACGAGATTCTTCGTGATGGGGGGAACCAGTTCGTCGTGTCGTAAGGGTTTTTTTTCTCTCTATTTTCATGGCTTTCGAGGAAGGAACATGAGACTCGAAAGTATAGGCGACAGGTGAGACCACCACAACTTTGTGCTTTACTCTCGTTCCCTACTACGATGCAGACACGTGGTCCGTGTGTTTTCGCCGACATATATACATGTATGTATGCCGCACGTGTATGTGTATAGCACTGCTCTGATCCACCCATCTAACCCTTCGAAATTGAACGTTTAATCTTAACGGTGCATCTATCGTTTTAGCCCTTGGCCGCGCCCAGGGGATAAGGAACTGGACGGACAAGAGTGATCGATCGTTTCCACCCTCATACTCTCTATATATATCCATTTACTCCCTAAATCCCCTAAAGTTCTCAGTATTTTACGGATCCACGGCACTCCCAACTATATCCTCTGTGCTTTTTCAAAGTTGTACAGTCAACGAGAAATTCATTATAGATTCAAAGAATTTGCACAGAGGAAGATTAACGCTCTGAACAATTAATTTTTCCTATCGCTAAATTACTCAAGCGGCTTTTTCAAATTAATTGTAATCAAAGAGGCGACACATCGAACGAATAGAATCAACAGATGAGAAATAAATAAAGGAACGAGCGATTCAAGAACTGAAAGAACGGAAAAACAACGACGAGCTGACCAGAACAAAAGAGAGAAACGGTAATGAATGGAAAATTCGTGAACGCGGAAGCATGGCGAGCGCGTAAAGTAAAATGAAGAGGCCCATGACGTCTACGACCTTGTATAACAACCAGAGCATTTTTTTCTACCTCCCATCTCTCTTTCCCTCTGTCATATGCACGCGTTGTCCAATGTAAATGAATGCAACGATAGACCGTGTCTGGGCTGTATACAGAGAGACGCAATGTCTACCATGGACCACCATTTGGATGAGGCTCTACCTCTGGTCACAGTGGTCCAGAGTTTTGGGCTAATAGCACCCGCAGTAGCAATAACGTGCCAGGATCAGACCTTAGTAGTACCAAACGCGGACACCAAAGAGCGTTGGCCCGCATTTGCGTCACATACATCGCACTCTCTCGTACGCATCGAGTGCGGCATGGACACGTGTCTCGGGTTGTTGTATCCCGTGCTATGCACACGGCCCATAAACCATCCGGGATTGTGTCACAACCAGCCATCTCGTGTTACCGCTCGTGTTTTCTCTTTCTCCTCCTCCCTCTCTCTCTCTCTCTTGGTTTCGTTTCGTTCTCCGGATCCATATTTTCGCGCATAAACACGTGAAGCCATCCTAGCATAGGTGAGATGCTCGTAAACCCGCCACTTCGGATAAACGCCCAAAACGATCGGTTTCCTTTCAACGTTATTTTTAGCATTTTGGCCATCGCGTTCATTTTGCAACGACGTCGAATGTTTCAACGATCAAAAATGACACGTTACAGTTGCTCATAATCTCTAAGATTTCATCGACCGTTCGAAACGACAAATCTTGAAGTAATTATCATCTTGTGACAAACAAAGTCTCTCAGCGTTCCTGAAGTCTCGGATTTCAATTGCGCGGCGTTTCCCAGTGTGATGATAAGTAGGTGCTTCGACAGCATATACGCAGAAACCGTGGTTCGACCTCAAAATCAGTCAAGTTCATTTTTTCCAAGAATTTCTTAATTACTACAATGAGAAAAAAAATGTATTTGCTTCATGTTGTTAGGTTTCAAATCTATAATACTTGCCATTCGCAGCGTGTAAATGGGACACACATAAACGTGCGTGATTCACGCGATTTTCGATCAGTTTTATACACAAACGTTCATTGACCGCAATATGTTGCTGATGATACATAAATTTACGTACACACGCGTACTCTCAGCGATATACTAGCACGCGCACTCACCATTAATGAAAAACGTGTATTAAGCCATGCGAGCGCATCCGCGAAAGCGATCCACTCATTCGTCGCGATCGTTCGAGAAAGTTAATGACCGTGACAAGAGGTGCGAGATATAAGGAAAGAGAGTGCGGACTGCTACTATAAAATCTTACGAAACCGCGGCTAACAGATATTGCGAACGCTGTACAATGCGATAGGGCTCCTTAACACGCGCTGTCGTATATCCTCTCAAATGGAAACAACGCGCGTAAACGATCGTTACATCTCTCAGCGCTACCGTCCGTGTCTTCGTCTACTCTGATGTTGCGGAGGTAATTATGTCGTAACTTTTATCATGCTGTGAAAAATTCGTCGCCTGCTTGAGTTGCAAGTCCTCGTACACTGAAGTGATAAAAAAAACTACTGTCGACGAGCTCGTCCGGTCTTGCGAATATTCTTGCGTTCAGACACCATTCGTGCGTAGTAAATTTGTGTTACCGAGTCATTTCGTTGATTCCAACAAAGATTAGCCTCCATTGGCTCAATTCGCTGAAATTTCGATCACCATTTTTCGTTAGCTTGAAAATTTTGGTTCCGCGACTGTGTATTTCAAAGTAAATATCCACTTTTTTCTATTTCCGAATTTCCGTAATAAGAAAACGATTTTTTTCGTATTGATTAGTGAGAAATTCAATCGGGGCGTTTAATTAATGCAGAAACTTTAATGAATTTCTATTCGAGACGCGTCGTTTCCATCTCGTTTTTGGTTATTTTCGAGGCTTAAATAAAATCAATTCTCTGAGTAGGGATAAAGAGTTGGAATAGCAGGAAGGAAGAAAAATGTTGTGAGTTTGAACAACTCTATTATGCTGTATTTTTACAACATCTTTTTTAATATCATGCCGGATCACTGAGAGAGACTTTTTACAGCCAGGATTCTTTATCATTGGAAGGCTGAGCGGGAGGAAAAAAAGTACTTGGCCTTTTTCAACGTGGAGAGTAGTTTGTTCTCTCCTCTCTGATGGCTCAGTAGATATATATGTATGTAAATATACTTAATATACATAAGGCACGTATCCCGCTAATATAGCATGGCTGGTAGCTGTCTCGTCTAGCTATACGTATATATACTTGTGTTTTCACCTTGTCTACGAAGCCGAGAGCAGCACTCCGCCGTCCTGAGCCGAGGAAGCAAATCGCCCATTATTGTGCTATTGTATAATGTCCGTCTCATTTCCAACTATATCTGTAATGAAATCTTTTGCCGTATACCCTGGTACGGTTGTTATACAGCTCGGAGCAGGTACATATCGGCTCGGCCTGGTAGTTGCCACTTCCTTGTGTTCCGAGCTTTTCCTCTTCTCTTTCGCGGCTTCCATCCTCTTGCTGATTCGTATTGTCTGCTGCTGGCAAAGCTTGCAGGCCTCCTGCTACCATCTACGAACAACGCCATCTTCCTATGCACTTTATCTTTGGATATACTGCTGTGTTTACCTATATATATATCTACACGTGTACCATTCGGGCTAACCAACTCGTTCATAGTCGTACCTTTAATGCGCTTGGTCCGCGTATCTATACAGCCGTGAATTTCTATGCGAGATTATCCTTCGGGTGACCTCTCTGGCCGTCAAGTCATTCACCCAACACATAACATGGCTCAACTTGAATCCCAAGTACAAGGCTTGCGTCTCTTCCGGTAATACCAGACTTTGAACACCTTCCATTTTCGTTATAGTGATAACACTCGTTGCATACCCCACGCTGCAGCTACGAGCGAATTATAACCTGGAGCTTTACCCATTAAGCTTGAGATCTTATCTCTCGTATACACCGCTCCTTCTATCTCCAGCGTCCGCCATCACCAACCACAACACTACGAGATAGATGGAGCGAAGGCTTCTCATCATTCCTCAACCCTCGTTCGCTCGAATGGTCTTTTATCCCTCCTTATGGAAATTTCGATAACTTGCGCATGCACGAACACGTATACTTGTTGCTAAAATTTCACAGGCTTCCCACTGTGCCTTCGTCCCTACTCTCAAGTATCGCGGGAGCATTTACCATCGCTCGCTCCGATGCTGTGAGCTCTTCTTGTGACAGTATATCGCACCATCGTGATCCCATCGATAATTACTCAGAGTCAATCATTTCCGAGTTGCAAATGCATTCCGTCTGACGGATAATGCTCTCAATACCGTGTGCGCGTTTGTTAGCTCCGGATCTCTCCTTGAACTATACTCTCTTGCATTTTCCATACCGCAGAGCAATCAGCCCTGCAAAACCGATCATTCGAACACTCGAGAGTACGCCATCGAACGTTATGCTATCAGCTATCAGCATCGTCATGCAATACATTCGAGTTTATATAAATTTGTAATACGTATATAAATATATAGCTACCGATCAAGCGAGCAACTCGTTCCCTGTAAATCGAATGAAATTATTCGGTTCAATGAGCCAATAATTCCCCGATGTTGCTGCTTCCTATAGCCTTTTCCACATCGACTTTGTTTCTATTCGCGTATTCGACTGTCTAACTTCGGGCTGTTATATTTTTGTCCTGTTGCTTCTTTCGGAACACATTTCTCAACCGTTAAATCCTGTCGGCAGTAGAAACATCAGAATCTTTCATTTCTTCGAAATTCATTAATAAATAAATTCGTATCCGTTCGCTACGACGGCGTCCAGTCACGAACCCCATATGTAAAGCTGCAACATACCATATGCAATTTTATTTAATGAGAACTTTATCAACATAATGATCGTGGTTATCGTTCCTTCAATAAAATTTTAGCACATTCCCATTTTTTGTTTCTGACAATTATTTGTCGTAGAATTACGGCCCTCTAAATATTTCCATTACGTTTGTGAAGCCCTGTGCGATCCTCGTGGTGACTCGAGTTATGCGCGTTTATATACATCCAATTTCCACAATTTCTGGAAGGCGCGATCACGGGAGCATGGGGAAGAGAAATAGAATGCAAGATGAAGACCGCGACGAGGAACGCCGTATTATATATATATATATATATATATGTGTAGCACCCTCTTTAGTTAAACTCGCTGAGGTGACTCGCTCTTTGCGGCTGGTGCGACGTACTCCCACTTCACTGTAGATGTGCTCTAGGGCTTCTAGAAACTCGCGCTAGCTACGACTAGCACCTACTATCGCTGTACGACTTCCAGGACCATCCGCGGCTGATACTCTCGGCTTCCCGAAGCACGGACCATTGCCTTTTATATCCCTCTCTCGGATCATAGCCAGGTAACTTATTCCCTTCTCACTTTACGTGCAACTTTGTTCGGAAAGTATACACGTACGTGTATGCGATGTGCCCCACACTTAGCCAGCTGCAGAGTGCGCTGGGGAAAATCGAAAAAGCCAAAGACGCAAGATCCGCTACGTGTACGTGTATCTCGCGTTATTCTGTAATGGGATTTATACACTTGCTTGTATGTGCGAGTAAACACACTCACACACATATGCTTCATGTACACATTGTATTATATACAACCGACAAGAGTCAGTCGAGCCGGAAGTTAAGCGAGAGCGACTACGACGTCCGATGCGACGTCGTCGTTGGTGCGGAGGGCACTGCGGCCGTTCCATTATTCAAATCCTCTCTCCACCGTTCTCTCGCTTTCTTGGCACATCGGCTTCTTAACCAGAGCATAGATACCTCGATGCGCTCTATCATCTTATATACATATATGTATATCTATACGCTAAACGTTAAATCTTCATTCTCATGCCCGAACCACTCCAATATAACTCCTCGATCTTTTTCCTCATCGATTATCGGATTTGTGGCCGTAGTTATCGTGAATCACGAGTCAATGCGTTTTGTATTCAATTGTCTGTGGATCCTCCGATATCAAGGTGGCTGTATTCTCGAATCAAGACATTTTCCCTACTGTCCTGCTCGTGAATTTGCATTTCATACTCGGACCTATTTATTCTTCGCGTAAACGATCGAGTTACCCTTTTCTTTTTTTTTCACTGTTTTTTCCTCGCTTTGCTTTTCCTGAAAGTGATACAATCGAGAACTAGAAACACCGAAAAGTTTTTCAAGTTTTACCATCGCACTCCGACTTTCCTGATTCTCTCGTGGGAACGATCCCACTTTTCACATCTAAAACAATATAAGTCCATGTCCACTCTTCTCACCTACCTGCAGTCCTGTAAGCGCTGGATTTTAACAATCTCTTTGCGAAAGCTTTCTTCCAAGACTTTTAGTTGTAACAGTTTTTGTGTTTCTTATCAAAGTCGCAAAAACAGTGCTGTCGCTCGTCACATGTTTCCTGCATTTTTTTTCATTTTCTTGAATCGCCGAGCCAACAATTCATATGCAGCGTTGGTCGGTTGTAATTTTTTGCCGATTGACAATGAAATTGTGAAGAAAAGTTCAGGTGATTCCAAAAGTTAAAAAAAGCGTGTTGGAGATTTTTCGATGGACTTTAACGATGCGAACTTCAATGCCTCACGTGGTGTCGCGATTATATCGCTGAGTCACCATTTATTCCTCTCCCCCGCTCCTTCGATATTCACCTCACCCCCGTCAGCTCTACGTACGCTGCTATGTTGAGATACGTGCATATGATATGATCGCAGAACACGCTCTTTCGTGAGATACGAGTTTCCTTTTCCCACAACCTGCCTTCGCACAGCCTAAATTATTTGACCGTTTATCGCATTACGTCATGTAATTGGTCGTCGTGTTCCTCAATCCCGCTCGACGAATACTACAGCTGTATCCTATGGAATAATCAATGTTTCAGCAATATTGCTGCAACAATGAGGCTTGTAATTTAGTGCACGTCTGTGGTCTCCTCTGATAGAGTAATTATTCAAATTAATTTCGATGCAAACAACGATTCGAGTGTTACATGCGATCAAAATTATACGTAAACGAAATTTAATTGGTGCACGCGTCTTCCATCGTTTCCTGCCACGCGTGATCGAGTTTTGAACAGAACGAGGACAAGTTTTATTTGATTCTCTAATTTTAATAATCGTCAATGCGGAATTATTTCGTTGCATCTTGACGACGAAAACTCGAGCGATGTTATTTTTATGATTTTACATTTTCTTTTTTCAAACGTTTTTTTCTCATCTTGTTGGTTTTGAATAACCAGATATTTCTGGGGAAACTCATGCAATATGGAGAGCATTATGGTTTGTAGGATATTCCAGTCACAAGCATTTAATAATAACGCGATTCAAGCCGTGCTTCGGACAAGACAAAATTTGCCAGATGAGCGGAAAAAGCTGCTCTATGGGATTCAGCAGGATTTCTCTTTTACTCCACAGCAGCAAGTGGCAGCTGCTATTGCTGCCGTGGCCTTTCCTCTCTCTCTCTCTCTCTCTCGCTCTCTCTGTCTCTTTGCTCCTCTTAACTGTCTGCATACTGCCTAATCTCGGCATGAGCCCTTTAACCTAGCTTCGTAAGCTTTTCTGAAGGCTCAGACTATTTCGAGCATCTCCAGCTTTGGCTCTTTCTCTCGCTCTCTCTCTCTCCCCCTTCAGCTTTGGCTCTTTGTGACTTACACCCTTTTTCTCTGTCTCTCGCTCCTTCCCAACGTCCCAGAGAGATTGAGAATCCTCGCTATTACTACCAGGATCCTCCCACCAGGACTGACTACGGTTTACCATGAGGAATTTTGGTATCATGCAATATCTTCTGGACAGACGGATTATCGTTCCAATGCCTCGCGAAATTTCCAACAAATTGTTGTCGTTAGTGTCCGCAGAAACTCCGAGCATCGGCATCCCAAAAAGTTAGCTGCTTAGTGGGAATTATTAAAAGTCCAACGTGCGTTATTCCAATTAAAAAGAAAGTTACATTCCCTAGTTAATTTTGGTCAGACAATCGAATGGCAGGTTTGAATTACGTTCGGTAACTTGTCAAAGGCGCGGTGACTGTTCGACAGTAAACATTCCTTTTCGTCATCATGGCTCGGAATTTCTGGACCCGAAGAGTGTGTAATGCATATGCTCGCTCACACATAGAAACATTCGTCCCGCAAATCGTGGCGAACCCGTTGACATGCACGTAGGTACGAATTCCAAAAAGATTAACCGTTCGAACGTATGATCGATCAGCCAGAAAGCTTTGAAATCGAAACCATCTATCCGCTCATTTACAAAGGGAAGCGTGAAGAGAAGTGATGCCACGTTCGACTGGCTTCCTCTGTGTCCGTATTTTTCTTTTGTTTTTTCTTCCAATCACCCTTCTGTCCTGGTATCGCTCGGTTCTATTCCCCGTGTAATGAGAATGTACCTTGAAACTGATCGACGTATTCCCATCTCCAGTAATATAAACCATTGCCTAGTAAAAGTTGGTCAGTTCTCGTATACAATTCTCCAATTTTAAGGAATTCCTTGTAACATACACATCGCTCTGCTCCCGTAAAAAACGGGTCTAAACGATGCTCTCGAGCTCCTGCATTTGCACTGCAAAACGATGATTACTATTGTGCTCACGTACCGTCACTGTCCCAGAGTGACGAGAGCTTTCATTGGAAACTCCACACGACCTTTATTAACTGATACACACACTGTTGCTATATTTTCGATGTTGTACACGATGGAAATGTAATATATGGAGGTGCATACAAGCTTCGAGTTGTGCAGAAACTACCAGATGAAGAGAAAGAATCGAATGGTATGCTTATCAAAAGCTATTGGTTGCAACAATGCTTTTCAATGTCTATACATTTTTGATATTTGTACACAGTATCATAGCCTGCCGGATGATTCGTGAAAAGAGTATTTTTCTTCTTCAAGAAAAACGAGAGTTGTTTTTTAAACGAGTGACTGCCCCAGCGGTCCGCTGGCTGTGTGTAACATTTGTGCGTATATGCTTGACACGGTGTCACAACCGTTGAGGCGCTCACTCTACACGGGAAGATTATAATTTATTAATAGTTCGCTCGAGACCACGTTGCATTCGATTTTCGTCGTTGGTGGTCACGGCAAAATCTCTACTTGTACCTAGCCTCGTATATAGGGTATACGTATAGCTTTATATATATATAGATATAGTACAACGTTGTTGCGTTGTTTTCATGACGGGCACGAACTATATGTGCAGTAAATATCGCGTGTTCGTTGGCTTCCATTATCGGAAGTGCCGGGTGTACATGATATTAGCGGGCAGCGTGAAACTCTGCCACGATGCAACATCATCCGAGCTCTCAACCTCAATCTTGCTCGCTCTCACTTGCTCCCTCGAAAGTCACGACACGCGCGCAGACCTTGTCGAGTTTGGAATCCTTGTTTTTCTGCATTCTGAAACCATAATAGATTGGTGGCTCGGATCGCACGGATCGTGTAATACGGGTAATGATGTATATATTTAACGGAGTATCCAACGGTAATACAAGGTTGATACAGCAAGGAGAGCTAGCTGCGCAGTTCGATACACGGAGATGCATCGACGGGCACTCGTGCGATCTGATTTATCGTAGGACAACATTCGATTATGCATACGAGCTCCAGATATAGGATATTATTCTATGGTGAAGAGATATTCATGCGGAGAGGCGTAGAAATGTATTTGGGGGAGAGCGGAGGGTTGAGCTTAACACATGACGAACGTATATCCATTCCGAGCCTTTCGTCTATCTCATTCTCCCCATGTTTCTGTCTCTATGTTATTATCGATGCTGCATTGTCGCTTCGACCCTGCACCAATCGTTACCATTACTGTACTATTTGCCTCTCTCCCGTATCCCAACTATATCTTCTATATTCGTCGTTGTGCCTGTCAGTATACACAGGCTCTTCTACGTAACCACTAAAACACACTAATATACCGAAATCCGGGAAGCGCACCCAATTATTTCTGATTGGAATTGATTTGGCGCTTATGAAATTGCACCTGAGCGTAGATTCAAACGGAAGAGAGGCGGAGGGAGAGCGCAGAGCAGAGGAGGAACTGTTGTATATGCAGAGAGTTCATATACCCGTCTGAAGCAATTCGATGGTTGTTCGTGATCCGAAATATGTTTCGCACGGATATTCAGCTATGTTTTTGGCTGCTTTTTCAGGAGGAGAAACCACTTTCGTTGCGATGGAATTTATCGGCTGAATTCACTGGTTATTACTGACCATAGATCAGCGAATCTCGAGAGCTGGTGCTCGCAGGATATAGAGGCCAAGTGCTAATAGGTTTTTTTCCTGGAAGAACGATGGAGCTATGAGAAATTGCGTTACACATACAGCCTTTGATGACGATGGATTCAAGCGTCATTCCTACGATATTTTACGGCCCGCAGAGTTTCTGCGGTCTCGTGGCTTCGCTCCTCATTGCTTGTCATAAATTTTACTATCGGGGAATCGGAGCCTCGTGGGGGATTAGCTACCACGACGCTAGTCCCTCTTGGGATAATCGGCATTGCCGTGCATCCAAGTGTACCGCGACCGATAAATTCTCCGCTGTACTACCGTCAGGACATTGCTCAGCCTTTGTATATATGTGCGTGCGTGTACAAAGTCTGTACCAGCTGCCTTCGGATACTGCGAGAAATACGATCCAATAGAAGAACCAGAAAGACTTTGCCGCGTGTGTGCATCCCACTAACGGATTACTTCCACGACGAAGCATCAAACGTGAAGTTGAGAAAATACGGAAATTTATTAGAACATTCCATTCCACGTGGAGGCTTGCAAAAATCTATGGTTAATCGACAACATGTTCACTTTCTCAATAATTCCTTCGTTTCACTGTGATAACTTCCTGCATACGCAAACAACTCCAACACTGAAATATATATCTCCATAAATATTCGTACCTATCCGCATACGTGACAGCCTCACTTTGAACCATTAACCCATCTTGGAGTTCGAAACTCTCCATCTTACAGATTAGGTCCGAATCCTCTTGCCTAGAGGCAATTCGATTTTCGCACGTAACCAGACACAGAATCTCAATATACACGCGCGTACAGATCAGGTACAAAGAGGCGTAATCAATGTCACCGTATGTGTTTCGAACGGTACAGATTACGCCCTTCCATTTCGTAGAATCTTCATTTCTATACATAGCTGCGAATTGTTACGCTACAAGCATTTGCATGAAAGGCTGCCGTGAGTAAGGACGAGATAGGAATTAGTCGCCTGATTGAGTATCCTCGATTCGAACCATTGCCAATTACCCTAATCACTGGACAAATTCACTGGCTCTAGGTCCTTGCCATAGACAGAACGTCGCTCCTATCGATCCTAATACAGCATCTTATATATGCGTACATGAATATGTATATACTGCAGGATAACTGTACGTACACGTCTACTCGGAATAGAAGGAATTTCTGCCCTTGCGGATTCGTATCTTATCTTTCGGTGTGCAGAATTCGCCGGCGTGCATACCCGCAGTCTCGTTTCTCTTTCGCCATCCTTCCCATTCATTCCTCGGTCTTCACTCGAACCCTCGCCCGCCGCGTCTTATCCGCCGAGTTTAACTGAGCATTAGCCGTATAAGTCAAAACTTGCCTGCCAACTTGGTCCTCTTGTTCCGGCTGTTCCCAATCCTCTCCTCAAATGTCTTCTCAGTCGTGCGTTTCTTCACGTTCGCTGTCTCGAGTACGTTACTTTTGTGCTGCATTCCCCAAATTTCCATCTCCAAGTTCAATTCCGCACCGATGGGCCTTTCACGCTATTCTTCCTTGAAATTTATTCCCCAGTAACGAAGAGCCGAGGTCTTTGCTACACGTAATTTATGAGTTTCCAACTTTCATGCATATTTGCCTTAAAAGCTTCTGATTAACCTTGAGAAATATCCTTGGGTGAGTCTAATATTCGCATTTTTATTGTCGATGACTTCACAAATCCAACAAATCCTTGATTTTCAGTGGATCTGTGCCCGCGTGATTTTTTGAATATATTTTCATCGCAAGTTCGCCTTCAATGACTTAATAATGTTGCACGCATGCGCGGAATGAAAACTCACTCGAACTTTTTGTTGGAAGAACTCGAAGTAACAAAAACGTTGCGAAGAGGTTTACGAGATTCATTCACCAGATGCCGGGCCGGGCAGCGTACTCACGCCCAAACAACCCATGATATCGCTATTATTATAGAGGAAGTTCATCACAAGGCTATCGTTCATCTTCGTACGAATAGATTCTCTTTAGGCTCTCTTTCGCTAAGGGCGAGTGCATTTTAGCGGTTGACTCTAATCTCGTAGCAATTAATCTCGTGCTAAAAGCGAGTTTCCCGTGGGGTGGAGCGTCCGGATGGCGTCAACACTGCTCACCGTCGGCGAGTACATGACCGACCTAGATTCCTCGTGGGAGCTTTGCGATTTGCTCGGATAAAAGCTGCCCCGGGACAGCTTTGTATCCCGAAAGACCACACCGAGTCGGTTTTTGCTACAAGATTTTCGTCCTCCTTTTCAAATTATTCTCCGACTTATTCTCCATCAGCTCTGGTAACATTTCGTATATGACTTTCGTCTGTTTCTGCTAACCCTTTGACATCTTTCATCAAAAACTCTGCCAACCTAAACTTTTCTTTGACGCGTTAGTAGATACAAAGTTAATGGAATTTTCAAATTAATATGGACGATTATTTTCTTTTCAATATCATTGCGTTGAATGACGCCGTGGCGAACTTTTGTAGATCAAATAATACTTTCAGCTCTTGTCCTACAGAAGTTCCCCGCACTTTGACAGAGGAACGCAATCCAAGGCTGTCGGACGGATTTTTTGTAGCTTCCTGTTTGTTCGCCTGGATTACTTATTGCCAAAGTTTCTCTAAGGGTTTGATGAAGTTTGATGAAGATAAAGTTTCTGCAAAACGTTTAGTTTATTTCTGAATTCATGAGAAATATCGCATTATGCTATCCAAACATTTAATGGGCTGATAAAATTTACATGATTTTTCAGTGACATGAAATTCAGTCGATTAGAAAACGAGTTACCTGCGTAATCTTCTTCTCTAGCTTTGGCAACGCAAAGTCGTTCATTATCTTGCTTCATAGTGTAATTCCAAATGAATGCCATAAAGGTTAGAAATGCCGAAATCTCTTGCGACGGTTTCGTGCTAAAACAGAAGAAAATCTTTTAGGTCTCGTCGCATGCATAGACCGGAGTGCAACGAAAGCATGCTAATTAACCGCAAGACGGTTTGGTCCTTGATCCCCAGGTGCTGTCGGTCTGCTCGCATGCTGCGAAAATTTGGACCTCGTTCTTCCCCGCTCAGCTCTGAAAGAAAGAAATCGTCGTTGAAGTTTGCATGCGCATAACGCGTATACAGAGATCGGTTAGCACAATGGGGAGCTTACTGTGAACGAATTTTGCGATAGTTTCGGTACACCGACAACCGCAGGTACTCGATTCTATTCCGTTTCAGGAATATTACAATTAAGTCGCGGTATCCTCGGTAAAACTAGCCGTTTTCATGTATGCCCCTGGCTTCCACAGAGGGTGACGACGTAACGAGATTTCCGCTGTCCATTCGAAGCGCTGCGTGCGACCTTGAACGTACTCGTTCTCTGTGGAAGGACTCCGCGTTTTCTTCACCTTTCTCGCGTTTTTTCCCAGTACTTCTTCGTTTTTCTTTCAGCAGTCGCTTCGCCAGGTAATCAGTTTGTCTTCATTCATTCTTTTCCTTATATTTATTTTCCTCGTTCCATTCCAACCAACTGTGTACTGAGCTGCGGTTGGTAGCTTTCGAGGGAAAATTCTGCAGCAAAACAGATCGAATTGCATGCACGGTTGGTAAATTCCTCTCGAAATATTGAGCAGAACGTTCTGAACCAAAATTCGATCCGATTAATATTACATTTTCACTATTGGGAATTCGTTAGTGCACAGAGAAACAGAGAAACCCGTGGCCATCAAAGTGGGTAGGGACACTTGATCTCCTATTTATAAGAATGTGACAATGCAGGAAATCAATTTTTGACGACTGAACAAACGTTTATTTCAACGAGAATGATTTACCATTGCAGAAGAATCTTTGATTCAACGTGTCATGTTCCTACGAAGAAGCTCTGCGATGGCAGCTCTCCTCTTTGCCTTGATCCTCACAACTTTCTTTTGTAACAAATTTCCGCTTTTGTCTTTCGAGGCACGCGGTGTTCACAGTATCTTCGCAAGTATATATTCAAAGGAGTCTTTTATCGTCGTGGCTAAATCTTCGTCAATGTCATTATGGAACCATGTCTATGACATTGTCTGAATCCTTGTGTGATGATAACTTTTCCATCGGAAAGTGAAAATTGCTTCAATCTGTTCCCATTGAGAAACGGCATTGCATGATTTCCCCAGCTGGAGATGGATGAACGCTGGAATGGGTAAAGCATTTTTCTTTTCTTGTAGAATACTATCGTTAACAGGAAAATCTAGTTTGCGTGTTTTAAGAATTTGCCAACATCATTGTCAGAGGATGACCGTCATAAAAATACGCAATCATGGTCAGGCTTTCGGTTCTCTAAATCCCTAATTTCTTTCTCCCTTTATCTTTTCTCATTCACAGCCGCCAAGCACAAACATCCACTTGGCGGTCGGTTTAATTGAAATCTTTTCCAACTTGTACCAATGATGACAATCGAGCCCGCCCCCTATTACTTGGACTCGTTCGCTCGTGTACTTGTGGAACTATGAGTAGAAGCTCCCTTCCGCCCAAAGCTATTTCGCGTAGCAATCCTGGCAATGACGCTTCTTTAACTGTTTTTTTGGCTCAATGCCAGGATCAACCGGTCCACGATATAAGCCGGGAGCCTCGACAATCTAGCTCGTGAAATAGAATGCTCACCGGCTCGGAATAACGCAATTAAGAATCTCGCTTTGAATTTTCACTGAGGGGAGCTAGTTCCTCTGCATATTCCCTCCAGCACCCTGTCTACACCTTTCTCTCTATTCCTCTCGCCCCCTCTCTCGCTCACTGCCACCTTCCTCTATTTTGCTCTCACACACAATTATATGACGAGCCAAGCATGAGTCTCATAAACATTTTCTCTACTTGGCTCTACAGCGGCTTCCCACAGCAAAACCAAAAGATAACCACTCAACGATATTCATTTTACGTTATTAGGCGAATAAATATCACACAGAGTTGCGATCTTCCGGCTTGCCTTTGCAACCTTTCCAAAACGTCCCTTTAAATTCTAACTTTAATAAAAGTGATTAATTAATCACAGCCCACTGTTGAAATGGTTATTTAATCATCCTCCAAACGGCTTCTCTATCCCACAGGAAGAGAAGGACTAGATATCACATTAGAATATATTTAGCATGATAAAAATTTGAATCTGGGCCGTAATACCAAAAAATCGAAATTTAACATCCTGGGTCGGAATTAGGAAGGAATTTGGAACGAAAAAACCTTGACGAAGCATTAATTTGCTTCATTTCGAGTATGACTAATTAAATGAATGAGAATTTGCACGCGTGTCCGATAATAAACCGTGAGAGGGATGACACCATTATGTAATAGTAGTACACGCGCACAAGATCGACCGCGTCGAGGACTAGCGAGTGTTGAGAGGGTCGCCAGTCGTATACAAAAGGGAGAAGGTTCCTCGTACAACGCCAGCAATAATACGCAGAGTATACAAGGGGCGAAAGTGGAGAACGAAGAGGGTTGTATGCGTTCTCATGTCCCTCTACGTAAAACAAGGGGTGAAAATTGTGGAGCTTGCGTGCAATTATGCGGTCGTACGTTCCAGACTTATCTTTATTTTAGCTTTGTTTATAAACTAGTTGTGTTTCCACTGCACACGGCTTTTCTTTTCTATTTCATTATTTTTCAGAGAGCCACATACGTTATCAAGTTTCATAAGTATTTACAAGTTCATCAATACGTATCTCTGCAATGTCATAAAATGTTCGTTGTTAATTAATTATTCTTCCGTAATGTCCCATTTAATTAATTTGTATCATTTATTCAGGGATTCGTCAATTTTATTTTGATTTAGAAATCATTTCGGTTGCCCGCTCTAGCTAATTAAATTTCGTATGAAAATCGATAACTGCTCCCAATAAATATGATAAACTGAAACGAAAAATGGTGATGCAAATTTTATTCGTCGAACGGATTTTTTTTTCCTTTTTATGACTCTTTCGGGAGGAGCTTTTTGCAGCTTTCTGTAACAAGCCGCACATGTAGAGTCGCGAATCCCCTTAGGAGATTCCCGTTACTTTGTGTAATACGACCAGGATTGTAAATTCTTGTCTGTATGTGTATAACGGACGATCTACGATCTTCCCGTGAGACTGAAAGCACGTATATACAAATCCGAGAGATACGAACCTCCAGAGGCGCCACAATGCTTTGAGAGCAAGAGTGAAAGGGTAAGTTAGTGACGAAGAACAGAGGTAGGAAAGATGCGTGTAGAAATGAAGCCCTGCGAGTGCAGTTCCACGGCGAAAGAGAATAGGGTTACCCGCGTGAAATGGCGAGATGGTGATAGGAGGCTCATCTGAATTTCAACCAAACGGATTATGGAAATGCCTGCTGTATTAGCGTCTAACATTCTGCTTTGCATCGTCTTTACGCTCTTTTCGTTATATATTCTTGCTCTCATATATTAAATATAAATAAATACATTCCAGTGCGCGCGACTGTGTCTACATATATCGTTAGGAAGAGCTCGCATGCTGTGCTCGGCCACCCAGAATTGCCATTGCATTATATCTCCGTGCTGCAATGCTGCGTAAACTTAAAGCAACATAACGACGCCCTTAATGCTCTGAATGCACTGTTAGTAAGAGCAAAGTCCTCTTTTATTATCCTTCTCCCTCCTCTCGCTTTCCTCGGAATCAGGTGCATCTTATTTTCGTCTCCTGCGTTAATTATTTTCCTGTATCTTTCTAAATCTTCCCGGGACTCGCATGCTCTTTTTTGTGCGTCACAAATATTCGGTGACGTTGGTGCACACCGACTAATTATAATAATGAGTTCCCGTTGGCATTTGGAAAGGGAAAAGCCTTAGAAACCAAGACAAACCCCCGTTTCCGCTTTCATTGTGCTCTTTTCATTTTTTTTCACTTGCTTTTGTCGCGAGTGTCGCATCAATCCTACCTTTCGGAATAGTTATAACCACACAACTAACGTAAATACGTATCTCCACAGATACCTGTACAAACTTATGGCGTCTCTGTACCTGCAGTTCAGTCGTCGCATGCAAATTTAACCAGTAAACTCACTGGGAGTCACGCGCGTTTACGGCATAATTAATGAAAGTTACACATATAAAATACACGAGAGCATACACGGTGTCCTTATTGTGGCGCAAGTTATCGAGTCAATCGGCTTGTGAACTTATTTCAAGAGGAAAGTCGATATTCTTCTTTCACTAACAGTATGCCCTGATGTTTACATATTGATCGGGTACATTTTTCAATAGCTCGATCGAAATTTACAATTATTCAAAATCACTCTCGATCTTTCAAAAAAAAATATGGGCAAAGATTGAAAAACGATAGAAAACGAAAATCTCGCTTTCATCTATTTTTTAAACAGCTCGCCTGCCACTTTTCGAGCCCGTAGTATGCAGACTTTGCCATTCACTTATATATACACTCACACCGCTCGAGATGCATCACTATAAAAGCAACTCGTGCAATTATTCGCACGTGGGCCGGAGTGCGCGCGGGATGCACGCGCCATATAGAACGATGGACATTTTCACATGCTAGAGAACCTACGAACATGTTACGTAATTACGCATGAAAAGGAAATAGAAAGAGACGGAGAGCCGATCGTAAAAGGCGAGCGTGTCAAAAGGGTTTATGGGGAAAGACAATTTACATAAATTGATTGAGATTGTAATAAAAATTGTACAGGCTCTTCCGAAGCGAATATTGCGGGAAAATCTGTCAGTTCCATTGGATGATTTTTTCGGATTCTGTAACTAATATTTTCGGGTGCAGCGGTACTGGAAATCCGAAAACTGTTAGTGGAAATAAAATCAGGCATTTTGGTTGATTATGTCATGGGAAAATGCGTATATAGAGCGAAATAAAAATAAAATGCGAATGGAATCACAGAGATGGGTTGCGCAATCCGTGCGGTTTGTAATGCGGTCCTTAATAGTTTTTCGATACATTTTTTTTCACTCTCTACCGACATTTTACAGTTTTTATGTGTAATGTTTTTTTTTTTTCTATGGTGGAACGCATTGCACACAGTGTGGAGTTGGCTGGCTGATTATACGAACGCTGCGTCGATTCTCGAGTTCATTCGAGCGCCACAACGAGACGCTCTTGGTTATGCCTCGCTGCGGACAATATTACGGCACCGAATGGATTGCCAAGTTAAAAGAAAAAAATAATGGAAAAAAAATAACGATCAGAGAATAAAAATAAATGCGAGCATTATCATCGAGGCTTTGCTGGAGTGCAAAGTCGTGTTCCATGCGGTCGTTCCAGCCATCAGCTTCGCGCGGGAGAGCGTAACGATATGACCCACGTGTTCAGACTCTCTCACTATCCAACTTTTTCCAAACTCTCGTTTTCTGCTCTTGTCCTACTCTCAATCGATTGATTAATACGCAAATACAGCCCAACTATTCATCAAATTTCAGTGCGTTCGACTTAACATTTCCCAACCATTGAGATCAATGGGGTTTGAAAATCGCTTATTTACCACTTTTTTCCCATGATTTTTGGAACCCATTTGTGCTCAACTAGGATTTTGCCTTCGTTAAAATTTCGTCCATTTTATTTGTAGAAAAAATCTCATCGATCGTCAAATACGTGAACTACTCCTTTCGCTCTCCATCGCTACATGTTGAGTGCTTTTTTTCTTTTTGACAGATTTAGCGTGAAAAGCATTCGTCTCCGACATACAATTTCATTTAATTTTTTTAAATGCCATTTATCGAGTGTCGCTCATAGCAACATAACGTCAAAAAACTCTAAAATTCGCCGACTCTGTTGCCTCACATTCAATCGATAAAAGGAGGGGAGGGGCCTCGTATTTTTAATCAATTTCTGGCTCATGCACTGCGCAATATTGATTTTATTTTCCATTCGTCATATACATAGTATCGTTCTGGCTTTGTAATGAAATGGTACGAATTAAACGATTTTAAAAATTAATTCCAGTTTGATTGATGCTCCCGATCATTAAATTATATAAACATTGTATGGGGCTCACATCCTGCTATTGAATTCTACGTCCGCGCTTGTGTTTTGGATCTCTTGCGAATGGTATTCATTCGCTTTAATTGTCGAGTGTACTGTTGGATTGTCATTGTTCCGACTGAAATATTCGCTGCTTTTCCATTCAACGTGGCAAAACCATCATTCAATTTCTCTGATTACATCTCCAACAAATCCGGTTTTCCAATCGGCATGCAAGCAACCCTCCTCCTCGTTTTTCTCTCTAGTTCCAATGAATTTCGCTTTTTTATAAAATGGAACATTTGTATTTAAATATTATAAACATTCGAATTGTTACTTTTCAATCATTTTTCTTTGTTATTTTGCTTTATTAGTTCTTCGGATGAATGCCCAGAGAAAAATGTAAAAAATGTCTTAACTTTAAAAACATCGCCCTCATTTTTTTGCTGATCGCGGGTTTTTTTCACGTGCAGTTTTTGGTTGACCTATTCAGCAGTGATGAAAAATGCACGCATATGACGACAAGGGGACGACTTGAAAAATCTATATGTTGATGGTTCTTTTTAGCACGTTGTATTTCGTTAATGGAATTTTAAGCTGTCACACATTTTGTGATTTATACCTTGGCTACGTTTCTCTGTTTCTGAGGATCCCGATGCTCAGAAAAAGTTCTCATCTCTTTTCGTCGCCGTCATACTCGATCACGAATGCGCAACGAAAAGAAAGAGAAGCTAATAAATGTTTCTCGCACCGTTGTGTGTTTCGCTCGTTACGTTTTTCCCTTCAACCTGGTCTGACACACGAAGACGTCTGCGACGGTAGCTATTACAGGAGACGTCATGAGCACCATTTTTGCCATGTTGGTTCACGCTTTAATGCTCTCGGTGATTGATGAACGTTGCGATGAAAATCTGAGATCCGTACGTGCGAACTATTCTTAGTTGGAAAAGCAAAAGTTAAAGGTCGAAATCTGCGAATATTATAAATAATTCTCCATTCGAACTTTGGCTTTTTTTTCCAACATATTTCTCTTCCTAAGGTTCTTAAAAGCGTTTTTCTTCCTCATTTCCATCAACGACCAATATTTTACGCTTGTGGCAAGTCCTGCTGTGATGGTTTTGCAAATCGCGCCCACAAGAGTTACGGAAAACTCGAGTCGGAAAGATAAAAATATGTGCATACGTATTAAGTGTGAGGGATACGAAGAAATTAATGAAAGGTACAAACCCAAAGTTGTGAAAATGCAAATGTTTTTTAGCTTTTATTGAAAATGACATTTTCACTTCTTTCCTTCTCCTCCTCAGCCTCTTTCTCTTTTTCTCATTATTTTTTCTTCTGCACGAAATACGAGGAGTTCCGAGTCGATATTTCTCGCTTCTCGTCTAGTGGTGATGAAAAACAAAAATTACAAAAATCAAGTCTACCGACCACGACCGAGCTAGCAGGGAGCGGAGAACGACAATCCACGCAAACGAAACGCTTTGCCTACGGGCCTGAAAAACCACCGAGCCCCTTCTCGCTCTCAACTCGCGAGCTCTTCCAAGCTCCTCTTCCGTTACGAAAACCAATTTAGCCAAAGTCTCTCGAATCACCAGAGGCTGTGAGCACGACATCCTCCCGTCACTACCCCTTCACGAAAGAATATATATTTATATATCGCTGGGCTTGTTCCTCACTGAATTTTCTACACCCCGTTCGTGTTTCTTTTCCATTCTAGCCCGCTTCCACGCTAACGAGAAATTTAAAGAGAAATCGAAGTGAAATAACCATATATCGCTAAAACTTGTTTCTCCCTATAGCAGTTATCCAACCTCGGTTTATGGGTTCCCTCGAAATCGCACCCCATTTTTCTCGCTTCAAAAGTGACGCTGGACGATTTATAAAAAAACATGAAAAACTGCTGGCATATATTTCTCACATTCCATAAATCAGCATACATGCAATTCCAAAGAACATTTCAATATTCATGAAGTTGAATTTATTCATTGCGAAGAGACTTTCGAATCAGAACTTTTCCAAAACGTACGCCATAAAGATTTCGTTAGTTGTTCGATAATTAAGGGTTTTCCACGTTAATTAACCTTTACGTCCTTCGTTTTGACTCGATCAGCGTGAAGAGCCTGGAGGCATATTGCAGAGTCAAAGAAACTGTAAACTCTTAATTCCGAAATGATGAGCCAGAGGGAATTTTGCCACGTCTCGCTCTAGGAATCGATAGTCTTCCAACATTTTCGATTTTACATACAGACACGCAGAAATTTTGCCTCGGGAGTATGTATGTATTTGTATGTGGCAGTGTACCATGTAGTAGAGCACGTTTGACTATGGCATGGTACATGGCGAGCGTGGGGAGGATGCATGCAGAGGCAAACTCGAGACTCAGTACCTTTGTTTCTTCGGTATACGCCGAACGTTGTCACTGCCCGAGGCGTTGCCACGGTGAGGCACGTCGACGAAAGAGAACATGTAATACATACACCATAGTACTAGTTGTTTCAAAAGTTCCTGTTAACCACACAGAGGACAATTGACTTTCCAAATTCCAAAGAAAACGGTCTGTATTTTTTTTTGTGCTCCTCCGACGAGGGAGCAAGTATAATGAGTACCAGCCGATCTATACCGCACTGACGAAAAAATCTTAACCGCGTCGACCGATTCCATCGATCCACGTCGTTCTTCATGCAACAGCTCACCGGATTTGCTGTCAGGGCTTTATGAATATTTCACCAACGGTCTATCAAAGAGAAAAATGAACAAGGACTTTTCTTATCATCATTATTCCACGACGTTCTGCTGTACGTTTCCTATGCAACTTTTGAGACGCTCCGAAATTGTGGTCGCATGTATATATATGAATGTGTCGACGTAAAATGACTACAGAGCTTTTGCAGTGGAAAACAAGCTTGTGGCGGAGCGACTAGACGTCAGGAGGGTGGAAATGGCGGTGTTACGTGCGGTGCGCGTGTCGAGGATGCAAAGGGAACGTCTTCCGAACTCTCTTTCCTTTCCATCTCCGCATCTTACTCTTCCCCGTTGGTTTCTCTATTTTCAACCCTTTCTCTCTGCCTCCCATCTTTCGCCTCGATAAGAAACCTCCCTCGGAACGCCTCAAAGGTTGAACGACCTTGTTCTGCGACGTACGTCCCTCGTATACCTTTCCATTGCTATAGCTATACTTAAGATATATTTATATCTTGCCTAGAGTATACCTGTCATTTTAGCTTCTTTTATCACTCAACGTTTCCTCCGTCTTGGTTTTGCTCTGGCCAAATCAAGAACTTTTGTACCCTGAGCAGCAGAATCCATAATAACGTTACATCACAGTGTTTCTGTCTTCGTACGATCAATCGATGAGCTCTTTCTCATTTATAATCCATCGGGACGGAAGGTTCACTGTAAAATAAATAATGACGAATCACGTTGGTGAGCTGTTATTACGCAATTATTCGGAGCGCAGTTCCAATTTATTCCGACGAAGTCATTTCCTGATATTATTATTTTTATTCTACGTGAATTTACCTTGGAACTCGTCGACGACATTACGACGTGTGTATTCACCTCTCTATGTTGGCCAAAAGAAAAATGACGTTAAACGAAACACCAGAGAGTGTGAACGGGTCAAGACGATTTCTTCGTATTTTGCTCTCAGAAAAATGTCGCCCTTTAGCATTTCATTCTTGCCATTCATTCACCCCAGCGTGCTCGCGCTTGCATGTTATTCACTCAATCTTATCCTCCCTTTTCTTTCTCTCATCCTCGCAACAAAGTGATTCCTTCCTTCGTGTTATTCGTGTTTCTCTCACGCTCGGCCAATTTTCTGTAGCAGAAGAGAGAAAAGTACGATTGTCGGTATTTCCTTCTGCGTACATAGTGGAAGAATGAATCCCGTGTGAATTGGATAAGTATATGACACTAGGGATTGAAGGTGTGCTAGAAAAATTGGCTCGGTAGGATCAAGGAGCCGTATTCACAGCGACATGATAAAAGAATGAAAAAAAAAATCACCTTTGTGTTCTTTCGCAGTCGTTGGAAGAGATAAAATCGTTCTTCATGTAGAGGCTCGCCCTTGTTGAAAACACAAAGGGCTCAAGGGATCCCTAGTCATTTCACTGCAGGAATCGTGATGATATAAATTTTCGTAGGTCCATGTTAAATTGCTGCTAATTACAAATTACGATAACAGTATAAAATCAAGTTACTACGCGGATAGAACGTGTTTGATTCACATTTAATAGTATTCAAATTAAATTACTAAATTTTTATCGGTGTTAGATTGGTTGCGGAGGTGAAGTTGGCCAGTCACGCGATTTTCGCGTCCATCTCTTTCGCTCTTTGACTTCAACCCTCGACACTTAGTACCGCGATAACGTGGTTCTGTTACGTTACAATTCCTCAGTAGTTATAATTCCTCATAATTACTAAAATTAGTATCTTCCTTCATGCATGCGGTGCGGAGTCTTTTCCAGTACGTTTCGCATTCGTTGTTAGGCAAATTTTAGTTTTTCGAATTCACCATGAGTGTAATAATCTTTTTATCGTATGGGAGAATTCAGCGCGCTGGAAATTTCCTTGTTCTTCATCTTTTCGTAATATCTCGTCTATCGATAAATTCTTCTTATCCCTCCCATTTTTTTTTGTCGTATCATGCTTCGTGATCCGACATCGCTCCTCTACTTGTTTATATCGTGCCTGTGTCCAATAATCGTATATTATATTCACGAGTGTAGGGAACACAACATCAGCCAGCTAGTCCCCAAAATGGGAAAAAACGTTGGTGTCGAGACGCCATAGCCGCGTTCACCCTCTGTTTCCGAGGGGATACGCGGCGACGCTACGTCGCGCTGCGCGTAGCTTCTTATCCTCTTTCCTTCCTCTCATCTGCTCTCACAGCCTTTTATCTCTTTTTTTTCCCGTCGATACGATTTTCCGCGTTGGATTTTCCTGGCTCGTTCATTTCATCCGAAATGAAGCGCGGCGTTCATGAAGATTTCTTCGACCGCTTCAGCCCCGCAATTCTTCTTTAGTCCTCTCTCCCTCTCTCTTGCCAACATGCCTTAGAGGGTTAATCCCTCGCCTCACGATGAGGTATCAGCGTCAGCGTTGGTCTGGAACGATGTTCTCTGTGTGCTTCACTATCTCGTCTTTCGTTCTACTCGCCGCCATTATTTCACTCTCGATATCCCCTTCTTCATTACACGCTTTCTTCTGCTCCTCTTTTCCCTTCCTCATTCACCCTCTTTCTTCTCTCCAACCCGTACTTTGTCTAGTAACGTTTCCCCTCGTTTCTTCTTCCTCGTTTTTTTCTCATCCTCGCGCTGGAACCGAGTGGGGTGTCGCACTTGAATGGCGCCAAGCACTGTGTGTCTCTCGCAGTCTTCTTCTTCACTCGATCTTACCCTGCTTCATTCCTCTCTGTGTCCATATATATATGACTATTCCCTTACCTACATTTATAGATCTCTATATACATCGACACATATATATAGATGTAGCAGGAAAAATTACTTCCGGGAGAGCGAGCAAAGCGAGCTTTTCTGAATAGCCGCATCTTTGGGCTCCACACCACCATATCCGAGAGCCAGCAGCACACGAAACGAGACCAACACACAAGTTGACTACCTTTTCTCCTTTCTCCTTCCCTTGTCCCATTTCTTTCTTTCAATCGCTATCACGTTCTCTTGATGTCCCACGTCGTTACAGGAATCCGACGAGGATTTTTCTCTCCCGTGGTATCTATCGTCAATTTTGTTGCCAGCAAAACGACTCTCGGCTTATTTGCTCCTCGCTTTTACTCTCTTCCTGTTTCTCTTCAGTTTTTCACATCCTCCCCGCAGTCACTGCGTTGGACGCTCTTGGAACTTTGCCGTCGTTAAAAATTGATTTGCCGAGGCTATAAACTGGATATATTCTCCGTTCTCTTGCGTTTCGCGCCAACCCCCTCGTTAAATATCGAAATCAGTCATACAAATTTTTACTGATGGAACGCGAAAAGAAAGCTATGAAACAATCGCCCTACGTCTGCTTCGAATGGTCATAAAAAAAAGTCAATTTTTCTCAGTTTTTCAATTTTTATTTTATTTTTTATTTGACAACTATTCCCAAGGATTTTACCAACTGAATCACAGACGGTTTATTCCAATACATCTCTTTAATAGCAACCACCAAACGCATCAATAGGCGATTAGCAATAAAATATGCAGCATCGGATGCAGACGGAGGTCAATGTACTTCACGAACGTTTGAATCGAAGAGGAAAGTGTAAGATCGGAGATCGAGAGTATCATCATATCCCACTATGGCAGTACTGCGGTGTAGCGAGCCATGAGTCGTAGAACCGGTTTGCCTCCGCAGTTCCAGCTTATATTTTCATCATTCTCCCTTTTAGCTCGTTCTCGTACTCTTGGATATTCTCATTCAAGAAGAACTCCAATTACAATTTATTTTCAGTGTCGATTACTGACAAATATTTCAATTGACATTGACTTTCTGTTGACCTGACCCTTTCTCAGTGCATTGCTGCTCCGATCTATCAATCCTCTCGGTACAGTGTCGGAGAACTGAATGTTGTAATAATTAATGAATGACGTTACTGATGCTGTTTCTACTTTGAAACATTATCAGTCTCTGTATATGTGCGGTCGACTATATAGTTTTCTTTCGTTCGCGGGTGACGCTCCTCAAAATCCATGTAGGGTCGAGCATCTCAGATATACAGGGGTGAACATTGATCGACCCTGCGAACCCTCTTGATAAATCGACGGTTCCTTTGACTCTCCCGCTCTCTCTTTCTCTCTTGGCTACAGGCATACACTCTTCCGATAGACAGCCCCACCGATTTCCTTCTCGTTTGAAAGCCAACAGAAGTTTAGATATATACAGCATGTCAAAGCTTGGGTTGTTTCAACTCAAAGTTGTCACTCGGTATACACACCTACGGCGATCCCCCGTTAACAGGAATTATATAGAGTTCACCTTGCTACATTGAGCTCGATTGATGGACAGAGATCAAGAGACGGAGAAGGGAAATATATAGAGTAAAGAGCGATGGCAAGTCAAAGAGGTAACGCGCTGCAAGTCCAGTCCTTATACCTTCGCCTACCGTTTTCCTCGATACGTGCGGTCGTAAGCGTATACGAATTGTCAAGTTATATTCAAACTTTTAGTAAATACAGTAGTTCACAGAGATCACGGGGACGCTTCCAACCGCGCGGTAGATTCAGCAGCACTAATTAAATTAACGTCAGTTCGAAACTACATCGAGTATATATTTATCAACACAGCAGAGTGGAAGCTATTGGCTTGAAATAGAGGTAGATCAGACAAGACCTACGATGTAATTGGAAAATAGAGTAGCACAGTGTCTGAGATATAATTGCATGTATAATTGAGTTTGAGAATCAACTTTGATCATGGAAATTATTTGCTCATTCGATTGAAGATACTCTTTGTACATTCAACAGCCATCCTGGTCGTTAAAAATCGAAAAACTACTTAGAAATCGTCACATTGTCTAGTAAGAATGAATTTACGAGGGTCCCGAGTGACCCTGCTACACAGGATATCGAAAAATTGCTTTTTTTCATGCGTCATTATTTTCTCCGATGCACTGTTGATGCGATTTTAACTAATTGGATATAACCTACTACCCGGCATAGGCCGATAAGAAGAAAAATGAGAGTTGCGTGAAAAGGGACGATTTGCGGATCGTGGAAAAGGGCTAATATCGCGTGTCACTGATTCTCGCACGAACACGTGGCTCTTATGAGTTCTATCGAACTCTCGTATATCTGTATGTGTTCCGTTCGACATAACTCTCTCGTCGCGAGTCGCGTGCGTACATAGTTCACTTGTATCGCGAGAACTCTATATATACTGCGCAACATCAACGGAAATGGAACGCAGGGAAGTGGCGAGAAGAAAGTTTCATCGTGACTTCGAAACAGCAGATGCGTCGTTCACAATGGCTTTCTCGTCTTTGAGAGACTCGAGTACTATTGACCGTTCGATGCTTCTTACACGACACGGGCAGAGGAGAGAGAGAGAGAGAGAGAGAGAGGGCGAGATTTTCTGACGACATTTTACCTTCGCTCATCTCGGCACGCCAAAATCGTAATTGGCAAACTCATAAACCCGCCTTTTAATCAATTCAGACGTTTTTACAGTTCAAGTTCAATGTCTCCGTGTGTTGAATCGGGCATTTCAATCCTTCTGCCGTGTATTCCGCGACGATCGCAAAGAGAACGACATCAAAAACGACGACAAAGAACACGATAAGTGATTACTTAACTCGTTTTCTTGTTCGTGGCGTAATCTCCTTGAAAACACATGAGAGAACTTTAGAGTTAAACCATTTGTAGATTGTGCTGCTTTAATTGAAATGACATGGAAGTAGAACGCGCGGGTGGTTGCAATCAGACAGAGTGTGATTGATTAAAGCTCAGCGTATTATTAGCCGAATGACAGCATTTTGTGTTCAATTGGGTTTTCTCCTCTTTTCGCGTTCGCTTCCTTTTTCTAAGACGTTTATAGGATCCGTAGAAAATTTCAAGTTTATTTCACAGACGTTCGTGTTTTCTGATCCGTGAATCAATATCTTTCGAATCGAATTGTGAAGCGGCTGAGGATAACCATCGCGAACGGCGATGACAGCCTCACGATACTCAGGCTTCGAGATAAGAGATCAATCTCGGGTAGTCTCTCGACGTGAAAACCGTACGTACACGTTTCTCATACAGGTTACCTCACCGAATGTAGGCTCCGTCGAGACAGACGTCAAAGCAGCAGCACAAGGAACGCGGAGAGACCTGAAGTATCGCTCTCTACAGGTCGCTCGGGAAACGAAGAAAGCCTTTGATGCACTTCTCCCTCAGGCTCGTGGGAAGCTCATCGAGACCACTACCCAGACATATACTATATGATATATAAAGAATGTCAGAGTTGGTTGGGAATCTCTCGTGTGCTCTCCGGCACGTGCGCGCTCTTCATTTCACAAAATCCTCGTTCAGTCTCTCATTTTTATCTCCCCTCTCTCTTATTCTTCTATTTATTTCCTCCTCTAAAGAAAATGACTCGTACTTTCAATTTCCTCGGGATTAACAAGAACCGGAAAAGAGAGTAACAAAAACGGAGGAAGAAAAGAGAGAGCTGAGAAAGAACAATTACGAACATCGGTTACTGTAGCTGTTGCAGCATAAAGCTCATAGCCATTCGTTTACGCTTCCGTGAACCATCCGCGCGCATCTCTACATGTATATCCCTCTTCTTATTTCTTTCTCTTTATCTTAATCCTTACTTTACTCCACCACGTTGGGTGTCGAGAAAATAGACTCTTGTTTCTTACGTAACTCTTTTCTGTCACACTCTAGCTATTCTTGTTTTTCTCCATTGAGAATCTTCAGCCATCGGTTTCGAAGGAAAATAAAAACTCAGATAACGCAGCCACAAATGAACAAAGGGAAGCAGAGAAAAAAAATGGTGTTACAGTCTGACAACGGGAAACTCCAAATGAGCTCTCTTGTCGTATTTCTTGTTGAGGGATCGTATAATATTTTATATTCTGTTAAAAAGACTGCCAGTCACGTCAAAACGTCGTAGCCCATTAATTCTTGTCCCGATATAAACAGCAAAAGGAAATCATCAAATATGACACATTTTATTGTCGGTTTTACAAACATTGAAAAAAATACGTAATTGTCAATCTTACCACGCCTCAATGATCAATTGCAACTGATATTTGTGATTTTTATTTCTTATCCGTCGTCAGTCTGTTTATCCTCGATACATATTTCAACCGCCTTAATTGTATCAATTGTTCGAATTAACCTACTTCAATCGATACGATCTTATCGCATATCGCATGCATGCAATATCACAAGATCGTTGCATTCAATCTCGCTCGATGTAATCAACAGTTTTTATTCATTCGTCAAATATTGTTGACAGATGAAAACAATTATTGTTACATGAGTAAATTAGTGAAGCTGCCTGGTACGTGTTCCCTTGGAAAAATCAGGTTACGCGAAGTTTTTCTCTTAGTTTCAATTCCTGTGAAACGAACAATATAAAAACTGTTTCAAGGGTGTTTCGCTTATCGTTTTTTCCCTAATCGACGTTCGTACTCAATCTTTCCTCTTCTCAAATAAAGTATTTCATAATATTATCAACTCCGCTGGAGCACAATTTATTCCTGGCTACATTCTGTACTTTCGTTATCGGGCTCAAGTCCTCGTTATCTTTCCAAGTTCTTTCTAATGGTTTATGTACGTAATATCGCAGTGTGTATACGTTTATTTTTTCGCCGCTCCAGAACGTTACCGTATATACACTCTTTCACATCCAAATGGCGTGCCCAAATGCCGTTGGAAAATACGTAAAGCGACATTGGCTGGATGTAAAGTAAGAAAACTAGCAACTCGTCCTCCTCCTACAGCGATATCAACATTCCCTTATTTCAAAAGGTCATTTACGTTCGAGAATATCATTCCTCTCTGCTATATCCTTGGGGATTTTTCACTATTACGGTCTCGCCGTCTAATAAATGTGTTCGCTTTTTCTTCTTCGTCCCTTTTTTTTATCTCGCTCAGTCTGACATCAGGAAATTTTTTACCAGTTTTGCTCCGAAATAAAACTTTATGTCATTTTTTTTTGTCAACAGTTATTTCGTAGGAATTCGGAGTTATTAATGAACATTCTTTGCTGTCAAACGACTAATTCCATTGCTTCAATGTCACATTTGAGAAATCCACGCTGGAAACAGAATTTGTACGAAATTGAGTTATACGAGAGAATTTTAAGTTCAGCAAGTAAAAGCTCAGACAAGAAATGAAGGGTTTATATATTTTTCGTCATCATTATTTTCCTCAATATTTTGCTCAAACGTTCGTGTTGCACGAGGAGACAAAAATCCTGATTAAATCGAACGTTTCGTCCATCCATATCAAAGCTCTGGTAATAATAAGTTATTCGGGACTATTTGTGATTCCGCAACAATACATTTGCTCCAACTCATTGTGCTAATGGTGAATAGATAATGGAGGGAAAGAGGGGAGGAGAGAGTGAGAGACTGATGGTACTCGGAACTCTGTCGGCTTGTCGCCGGACATTTCTCCTCCTCGCAAAGTGATAACCGAGCGACATTTCCGGAACGAAGAGGGTTGTATTCCGCGCGCCTGATAAGGACAACCGAGGCGAGGGTGGACGTGAGGTGAACGTGCTCTTCCACGTACAGACACTCGTATACATATATATATGTTTACGAGAGAGCACTTTTTAGTACCATTTCCGGACAACAACGGTACATATTGGGACACTTGGTACTTCTGGGGACGGTACCAGTATTTTCTTCGATGCAGCATTCATTTTCGGTACCGGTCCCGGGAATTTTGAAAGGTTATTTTGAGGACCTTTCAAATATACAGCCAAACTATATTTCCGGGACCGCAAAGAATCGGGACTCTTATTTAAGTTTTTCTATGAAAAGAAAAATGTATTGAGATTCGCATCGCTGGGATGCAACAAAATTCTTTTTTTTCTCTAGCGCAGCTCGAAATTATTATCCGATGTTGGGTTTGGACATGAACCTCACTCTCTCACGACCCAAAAACTCAATGGAGATGGAAAATCAGCGTGATTTTCGAAGTTCAATAAAAAATGAATGGGGACAACAGTTCTCGTTGAAAATAAACGTTGCATACTTCACAGTCGTAAAAAAAAAAAAATAATCAGCAATGTTTCGTACGAATTTTGACTGCACGATGCTAAAACCATTCATCCACGACGTCCTCTGAACGATTCGGTTAAAAATGGAAAATATTCAGTAGGCTCCTTCATCTCCAAACTTTTTATTATTTCCGTTGAGAATAAAAATGGAAGCGATAAATATTTGATGGGACTCAACAAATTAATTGATTTTCGAAAAGCTTTTCACCACTGCACACTGAAAATAAAATTTTGTTGAAAAAGATAGATGTTATATTCGATACGTTCGACTAAACGTTTTGTTTGAATAATCCCAAGAATAGTGTCAGTGCAGTAAGAAATGGGTATTCTAGAGTCTCTTTAGAATTTTCGTTGTTCCACTCGTGAATTTCGCTGACCATCCAGCGATCCAGGAAAATCCAGATTCCGAACTGAATTCGGGAATGGATCGATTCAAATCGGCGTAAATTAAAATGCGTGGACGAAGTATCGATGCATTCGTTATTATGGTCCCCAAATCGACCACTAAAATACGGCGGTGGTACTGATATGTACCGCAGAATGTCGTATTCGCACAATGGCTAATTTGAGGACCACGGTCCCCATATTCACCATTGGCCCAATTCTGACGGTACTGAGATGTCGGATCACACGAATATATATATCCGTTCCAATGTTTGGTCCTCATATGAACCGTTGCATGAAAGTGACGGTACCCAGATACACCATTACACGGATGTAACTATCGCCACTCATTTTTTATGTATGCAGACACGTTGGGACCCAACGGTTTTCCAGTTTTCTCAAGGAGTTCGTGATAATGATCGAGAAATTCGCACAGGCTCTCGTAAACGTAATAAATCCTATTTTTTTTCCTTGTTAATTAATTTTCCGAATACCGTCGTCGAAAAAAAACGGGAAAAAAGCATCGAAAGACAAAACATCTCTCAATTGATAGAAGAATTTTTCAATAACATTTCTTAAGATGAAAGAGCATTCGCTTTCTCGCCACGTGAGGGGGAGAGAGATAGCTGCAATTTTCGAAATTGAATAATTTCGATACAGTTTCACCAATTAAAAAAGCCTCTGTCAGCAGATTTTTGCCACCGTCCCGCGTCCGCTGACAGTTACTTCAATTTCATCCTTTCGCCGCTTTTCTTTTGGTCTTGGCTATTGCTCGCGAGCTTGACCCTTCACCCGATCGATCGTTCGATTGTAAGCTCTCGGATTTTCACGATGAAACGGAGGGATTAAACTCGCGGTATCGGAATTGTACGGCTCAGCCATTTTTGTCAATAAATAGACAAACTCTTGGCAGCTCTCAATCACTTTAGAGGAATTTAACGATTTTTGCATATTACGCAACGAGACGGATGCACTTTTTAGATTTTTCCGTGTCGAATTTCGTTGAATTTATTTTCATTAGTTTATTTATTTATTTATCTCGATAGGATCGTTGCGGTGCGATTCTTAGGGATTTGTAGGCCGCTGAGCTTTCGTTCGATCCAGCCACACACGGGATCATTTGAGAAGGGCACGTCGTTGTGATTGAAAAATTCTGTCCAACTCTAGTAATGGCTCTATCCCTTCGGCGATAGAGCTTCGAGTGCCTCTAGTCTCGAGTTGTCAGACTTCATGACGTTTTTATGTATCGCCGCAGCTTTAATCCACCGCGAGCCAAACGATCGAGCGATACACGTGGAAAAACAGAGAATAGACAGCGACCGACAAGTTGGAGTAAATCAATGAGCGAATATTTGCTATCACCGCTTTCTGGGCATCGCAATAAATTCTTTTATCCCGAGACTATAGAATTGTTATTTTTATCGAGATATTTATAAATCGAGGCTTCGATGTTGATGGCAATAACGTTGGGAGCAGGATTCCGAAATGAATTTCGAGACACTGACACTATTTTTGGGATTATTCAAACAAAACGTTTAGTCGAACGTATCAAACAGAACATCCATCTTTTCCAACAAAATTTTATTTCCAGTGCATCTTTAACGCATTCCGTAGTTTGCTATTCAGTAATAAAACCGTCGAAACATTCTTAAGGTGACGGAGCAGTCACCTCGAATTTTCGAAATGAAAATTCTCAGTTGTCGTTTGACTAATCAGAAAAAATCGTATGGGATCTCGGAAAAAACGTCGTCTCGACTCCATCGATCTTTAACTATGAGAAATCCGTGTGGATATAATTATCAAAATTTACAACTTTACGGTATACGACTACGAGCTACGATCTACGGATTCATCATGTAAAGATCCAGAGATCGAGGATTCCGAGTGTGCTTTTGTCGAAATATTAACGCGTTCAACTCGTAGAAAGATCCTCGCATTCAGGAGCATTATTATCAGTGATTACGATGATTATCATCGTAGGGATAACGCTCAAGCGCTTGAACTATCGTAATCTCACTTCTGTCTTGATGAAAGAAGCCGCGAGCCTGCTGTGATCTTTCCAGCGGAGATTCGAGTCAGACAGTGCGGATTAACGAGACCGTCTCCACTGACAATAATTTTGGGATTATTTAAACAAAACGTTTAGTTGAACGTATCGAACAAAACATCAATTTTTTTCAACAAAATTGTTTTTAGTGCATCTTCAACGCATTCAGTAATTCGCCATTCATTAATAAAATCGTCGAAACATTCTTAAGAAATATTCTTGAAAAATTCTTCAATCAATTGAGAGACGTTTTGTCTGTCGATGCTTTTTTCCCATTTTTTCTGACGACGGTATTTGGAAAATTATTTAACAAATAAAAAAAAATCTGATTCATGACGTTTGCATCTCCCTACGAGAGCACGTGCGAATTTCTCGATTATTATTGCGTACTCCTTGAGAAAACTGAAAAACCGTTGAGGTCCCAACGTGTCTGCGTACATAAAAAATGAGTGGCGATAGTTACATCAGTGCAATGGTGTATCTGGGTACCGTCACTTTCATGCAACGGTTCATATGAGGACCAAAGATTGGACCGAATATATATATTCGTGTAATCCGACATCTCAGTACCGTCAGAGTTGAGCCAATGGTGAATATGGGGACCGTGGTCCTCAAATTGGCCATTGTGCGAATACGACATACTGCGGTACATCTCGGTACCACCGCTATATTTTAGTGGTCGATTTGGGGACCGTTGTAAGGAATGCATCGATACTTTATCCATGCATTTCGATTTACTCCAATTTGAATCAGTCCATTCCCGAATTTAGTTCGAAATCTGGAAACACCCAAATTTAAAAACAAAACCACGACGTTTCTAGATTCACATTTTGATAAACTTTTGAGTGCATTGCTTGAACAGTTGTCACGAACACGTCGACTACACTGAGAATGGAATTTTCATAAAAATCGTCGATATTTTATAATATATTTAATTTAATACAATATATATTTAATATAATAATATATTTAATTTCCCGTATTCAACAAAATATCGACGATTTTTAACAAAATTCCATTCTCAGTGCAGTCGACGTGTTCGTGACAACTATTCAACCATTTCACTCAAAAGTTCGTCAAATTGTGAATCCAGAAACGTCGCGGTTTTGTTTTTAAATTCGGGTGTTTCCAGATTTCGAACTGAATTCGGGAATGGATTGATTAAAATTGGGGTAAATCGAAATGCTTGGATAAAGTATCGATGCATTCCTTACAACGGTCCCCAAATCGACCACTAAAATATAGCGGTGGTACCGAGATGTACCGCAGTATGTCGTATTCGCACAATGGCCAATTTGAGGACCACGGTCCCCATATTCACCATTGGCTCAACTCTGACGGTACTGAGATGTCGGATTACACGAATATATATATTCGGTCCAATCTTTGGTCCTCATATGAACCGTTGCATGAAAGTGACGGTACCCAGATACACCATTGCACTGATGTAACTATCGCCACTCATTTTTTATGTACGCAGACACGTTGGGACCTCAACGGATTTTCAGTTTTCTCAAGGAGTACGCGATAATAATCGAGAAATTCGCACGTGCTCTCGTAGGGAGATGTAAACGTCATGAATCAGATTCTTTTTTATTTGTTAAATAATTTTCCAAATACCGTCGTCAGAAAAAATGGGAAAAAAGCATCGAAAGACAAAACGTCTCTCAATTGATTGAAGAATTTTTCAAGAATATTTCTTAAGAATGTTTCGACGATTTTATTACTGAATGCGTTGAAGATGCACTAAAAACATAATTTTGTTGAAAAAGATTGATGTTTTGTTCGATACGTTCGACTAAACGTTTTGTTTAAATAATCCCAAAATTATTGTCAGTGCAGCAAGAAATAGATATTTTAAAGTCTCTTTAGAAGTGAATTTTCGTTCCACTCGTAAATTTCGCTGACCATTCCGCTGGAAACCAAATATACTGCTAAAATAACGAAAATGTTAATATTATCAATAAAATATTTAATTTCCCGTATTCACGCGTTCCGTGCTTTCAAAGAAAATATTAACAGCAGAAAGCTCCCGTCATTTAAAGACATTCAAACCGTGATAGCAGAGCATCCCGAACTTTCTAACAGGAACGTCGCCACGGTGAACCATGTTGTGGTTAAATGAACTTTGTCGTCCGAATGAATTTTTGCCTAAAAATCCTCCTTCCTCAAAATGTCCTTAATCATATTCAATCGAGACAGATCCTGCTCCTGAATCAAGTTTTTTTGACTAACGAATTCATCATTGCAAATGAGCATTATGAAAAGTTGAGCGAAAAAAACAAGTTGGGAGTTTGCAACGTTAATATTCAACGAAAAATAGTCGATCTATTAATTATTTATTAAATTGTGAAAACTATGGCAATTTTTCTTGTCGATTGTGTTTTTGGATTGCAAACAAGGATCGTTTTATTGTTCAAATCAAATATTGAGTAATAATTACGAGTTCAACTCAAGGAAACACAGAATTCCGTTGCATATCAACGATGCAAACTTCAGCATAATCGAAAAAATTCATGAGCTTTTCGTTCAAATGATTTTCAATGACTTCGATACATATTTTTTCACGTAATGGTTAACACCAGGACCTCGGTTTGCCTAAAACACAGGTCCTAGAATTGCACATTACGCAAAAAATATGAAAATTCTGTTTTTTCAGCGTACTAGAGTATACAATCGAAAATTAATCATTCTTTAAATTAATTTATCCGTTTGTAGACCTTTGTACATTTTTATCACACTATGTATATTCGGTCCCGAAAAGTGCTCTCTCATAAACATATCTATATATATCCCATTATTTCTACATGGTGTAAAGTTCTGGGCTAGAGGACAGAAAACGTTGAGTCTCTCGACAAGTGCTATGCGCTACGGGGGTCGTGTGCTGGCGCTTATGAGAGCGACATTACGACCTCCGTTTTCTAGCTACACACGATCTTTTCTCTCCACGGCAAACTTTTTATTTCCATTTTTCTTTTATTCTCTTATTTCACTGCTTTGCGGGAGATTGGCGGTCTTTGGACCCTTTTCTTCTTCTCTCCTCACACTCTAGCCCTCCAACTCGACTCTTTTTTTCTTTTCTGAATCCATCCTTGCTATATACGAAGTACGCTTGGAGCAAAGAAAGCTTCCATTGAAATTACGGAAAAGGATTGAAATTTTCTCATACACTCAGCGAGAGTTCGCACGTTAAATGCCGACTCCCCGTTTTTTGCTCTCATTATTTCGTCTTTTGGGTTGTACAAGTTTTTACTCGCGTACAAAGGCTGAAAAAGACGACAATGTCACACGTATTGAAAAACTTTAGCGCTGCATGCTATTACGCTATCGGTCAGAAACTATATATTCACGCTGTATTATGTTCTTTACATTATTCTCCTTACTCAGCTCTCGGACTCTGCCTCTTTAATGTGATTTGTTAATTAAAACGGTCGAAAACTCCAACCAGGAAGTGCTCATTTTGTCCAGTTAATTAAAAGCTCGAGCCGTGCTTGTTGGACTATATTCTCAATGATTTATGGTACTGGTGAGTCAGCAACGGAAGCGGCTTTCCAAGTGCTTTACATATTATCCTTGTCATGCCCTTTGTCCATCAAAAATAGCGTCTTATGTACGATCTAATAACAGCTTAGTGGTTCGTGTTTAATTGAACGGAAAGTTGTCAGCGGTTCCTTCTTCGCATTTCGGCTTTCAAATTTCAAGTTAATTCCTATTTCTATTTGCATCATGCGATTCCGATAAATCATCAATTCCGTATATTGCATAATATGCAACGTCGTAGCTTCCCTGTCACCAAAATACTCCGTGCCCTTCATTTTCGGTGCGTAATTCCGGCAATTACGAGTCATTTAATGAACAACAATAAAGAAATAAACAATCTTTCGGAATGAATATACGGAAGGATTTAACGTTCAGTTGACAATCGAATTTTACGATGTTGCGTGACTTTTAAGAGAGCCTGTATGGCTTTTCTGCCTTAAAACTGATTTAATACTCTGTAGTGTGTTCGTTATTCGTGCAACAATCTCTAACGAGTTGGCTCGTCAGTAACGGTCGAAAGAGAGAAGAAAAGTATAGAGACACAATCGATATTCCATGACTAACGAACAAGCATCCGGATTTCGCAAGAATTGTTATTTGCTTTGTCAGTTCAACTCGGTATCGTGTCCGTTTGATTCGCGGCAGTGCGTTTAACATTGAATAATATCGGAAATAAATACGATTACGATGCAAATCCTCGTTGCTTCGTTCTTCCTCGTTTGATGACAAAGTATAACAAAGAGTTGCATAACCACGTCAAAATCTCCATGACAATATCGAAGTATTTACGCCGTCGACCAGCCCCTGGTTTTATCGTCTCAAATATATAGTAACGTCGGGGAGACCCAAAATGGGAGGATGATAACGATACTGATAGCCAATCTTCGCATATCGCACCTCGCTGAGGATGTGTCGCATTAAATAACGAATGGATAAAGATCTCTTTATTGAAAATTCCGCAACCTTTTCATCCTCCTGTGGAACTGCGCAGCCCCAGCGTGCTCTGTAAATAAGATGGATGCAAAGCAACAAAAAGCTCGAACCGGACGATTGATACGAAGTATCGTCTTACTCTTAGTCTCGCTCTCTTATTCCACCCTTCGGAATATGCCAGCAGGGCGTGTATTCCGTACATGAGCTGAACACGTGCGTAACACATGAGTAGGAGAGCAAAACGGTACAGAGTTCTACGACGTTCGCGTAGTCTGCTTTTCCTGCTTCCTTCCGAGCTTCTGCCTCCCTCTCTCCCTTTTGCTTTTAGTCCCACTCCACTACAGGGTGTTAGAACCCGTTGCACGATATATAATGTTTCTACCGGGTCTACTGCGCTATTCTGATTCTATTAAGATGGCGGGACGTTATACCTACCGGTGTCGACATTTACTGTAGCATAAAGGATATACCTTCTACGACGTTGACTCGCACCTAGCTCCATCCCATTCCCATCAGCTCCATGATTCCATACTATTTAGTATTCAGCTTTCGTGTCCTCTCTTCCCCTACTCTGTTGCTCTCTCTCTCTCTCGCTCTCTCTCTTTCTTGCTTCCTATATTTTTCCAGCACATGCTACAAAATATAAATTAATAATCCAAGAAACTGCATCTCTCACGTCCGGTTGCACGTTTGACACTTGAAAAAATAAAAATTTTCGTAAACATTGTGTGTTCACCTTGGATAATATTACAAGCATATAAATACTTTATTTCCATCATAGCTATATACCGTTTTTATAAACAATTGCCCAAACATAGCATCGTGTAGTTAAGCACTGCAATAATTCCATTCACATGGTTTACCAAGTATGAAATATTTTCAGGTACATAGCCGGTGCACTACGTCCTTTCTTCCTCCGAATTTCCTCCATATTCCCCTTGGTTTTTCTTCTCTCACTCTTTTTATTATCATTTGCCGCTCGAACCAGTCTCGGCATTGTTCCATGCCAGTGAATTACAAAATCAGCTCATCCCTTGTTCGCCGATGCGATGGTCGGAAAAAATCGAAAACTCATTGAATGCAAGACCGCGCAAATGGCGAGCTAATGAGAGAAAGAAAAAGGGGCGGCGACAGGGACACGAATGAGAATTCCATTTACAGACTTTTGTGTTGGTACCTGCACGTACGTTTCTGCTGTACGTATTCCGCGAGAAAAACGTAGCTCCTGATCCTTTTACCTTTTCTCATTAGTATCTTTACCGCGTTCTAAATCGATTTCTCCACCATCATTCGTCGCAATCTCCCAGAGCTTTTCGACTTTTTCATGTTACCGCAATGTGTGTATTTTGTCAGGTTCGTTACTGTATATTTCTCGTGACATCGAATCGTCGTATTCTGACTCGTGGCCACGTCAATAACGACTATTAGTGGTTCTTGGTCGTTGAGGTATTGAAAAGAAGCTGACACGAAGCTCTGCTGATTTTGATGCTGAAAACCTTCTTTAGACTCGTTGATGAGCTACCATACGAAAAGTATTTATTTGCATCTACAGCATGCCCTACAAGAAGTTTCCCAAGTAATCACATTCCAAAGCATTCGTCACGGTAGATGATCAGTTTGTTGCTTTCGAAAACAAAGTTTTAAAGGAATGAATGAAAATTGAGTGGATTGCAAGTCGTGGTTTTGGAATATCGAGAATCAGTTGATCGCAGTACCTCACGCAGCAGCCGTAGTCGATATGGAAGAGCCGGTATATATGCGCTAGAGACGGAATTCATATTTTCGTATATATATACATGACATATTTTGATAAATCTTCGTCGTTACTGTGCGACGAGCAGCGAAGTCGTGTCGTGAATAACGAGTGTATCGGTCCGATCGCTCAGCCGTGTACTCGTCATGTTTTCGGAGACGAGGTAGTGCACCACAAGAGTATATGTTGGCGAGCCAGAGTCATGAATAGAGGGATAAAACGACCAAGTCACAGGAAACAGAGTGTTGGAGCAGAGTGCGAACTACCTAGCAGAAAATACGGTCATGCACAAGCATACGCAGATATACAGCTTCGTTCATAGTCGATGAGATATACCGAAGTCATAATACATGGAGTCGAATACGAAGGCGAATGCGAGAGTGAGAAAGCACGAGCTATATCGGTATCTTGGGTCATTTAGCATGCTAAGCTCGCAATATCCTGGGCATTATGCTTTCGGCGACCCCTCGGCCTCGTCACTCGAGCTCTATCTTTCGATGTCTGTGCCACCCTCGCACGCCCTCATCGTTCTCAAGATTGTCGTGATCGTAGAAATTCATCTGTATTGGATTTTAGGGGCGCGCCAAACCCTCAAATATGTTGGGGTGCGAAAAGCTGGCTTCCTGACCATTTCGGTTTATACTTCGTGCCACGTACGTCGTGATAAAATCGTTATAATGCACGTGAAGCAGAAAGCTAAGAGCTTTGACACGAATAATCCGAACATTCTTTCCAAACTATAGCACTCTCATCGGAAACAGAAATAGTTACGGAAGGGATCAGCAAACCTGGTAGAAAAAGATAATGGCGTGATGGAAAATCTCTTGGTCCTGAGATTGCAGAGCTCATCGTCGGCACATTCTTTAAAATTACACCATGCCAAGTAAAAGAAATATACGTTGAGAAGGTGGAGGATGGGTGGAAAATCTTTTCATCCTAAGATCGTAAAGCGTATTATTCTAGCAGCGATTTTTCTGGAAATTTAATAAACTAGGATTTTAAAAAAGACCCGCGAGGGCTGGAAAAAAAACACGATTCGTTTGTGAGGGAAAGGTATTCTCTTTCCAAAGATGAAAACATGGCTCGTCCACTAATACGCGCATATCGACCTCAAAGGCTTTTTGTTTCACAAGAACCTTTCGCTTCGGAATAATCATCATATACAAGGGCATTTTGTTTGGAATATGATTTTAAGAGGAAAAAGTATCGTGTCGCATCTCCAGAGGATGAGGCACAGTGGAACCGCGTAGCTCAGAAACAATTCGTCCATTTTGCGACAAGTTAAACAGCCTGAAAATCCTACAAACTTCTCTATAAGCGCGCGAATCTCTTGTAAGTTTCTTCAACGTCCGCACCATGCATGATACTCACTGGGGGATAGACGCTTGACAATTTAATTTTAAATCCGTATAAAAGGAAGAACCGAGAGGGGTGAAATAAACCGATTAAAAGAAAGAGTCGGAGTAAGTACGTGTGTGTCTGTGTCTGCGTTTATGTTGAACGTGCGTTTCTTTGAGTATAGAAGTACGCTCGCGTGGGAAGTGTCACTGTCGTCGACGTTTCTCGTTGTCGTCGTGCTTGTCGTATTAGAGCGCTCGTTTCCAGTGAATCTCGACGTGGATGCTGCCTAAATATTTCATTCCGCATAGCTTGCGAGAGCAGAACCGTTGAGCTGCTTTCTCGCCTATTCTCATCTTTTTCTCGTTCTCACTCGCTCCCTCTCCCTATCATCTGCTATTCACTTCTATTCACTACTCGCTTCCGCGCTCATTCCTACCATCAAATTTCGTCTTTCAACGAAACAGGCTGATACAAATACCCTCAGCATATATTCTGTGTATCGAAATTATTGCTTTCTGACAAAAAAAAAGATCGCGTGACATTCCCATTTTACAAAGTTTCTTTTGTCTGATGTGTTTCTCATCACATAGCAAGAATGTCGATACCTAGGGTTTTCGGAATGACATGCACTTTTGGTCGGGCACTTGAAAAAATCTAGAAATGTGCGGGTCACGAATTAGAATTGAAAAAAAGAAAAACAGGTTATTATGTGGCGAGGCATTTCGTGCACCCTGTCGTTAGAATAACGCGAAAAAGGTCTTGACAGGCACTCGAAGTCCGGAGAACTTTACGACGAACGGGCAAAGAACGAGAAAATGCCGGGAGACGTACGCACAAGGCTGAGCAAAAAACGTCCACAAAAGAATTCAACAATTTTCGTGCAAAGTGTCTTATTCGCTCCGTTGAATCTTTTTAGTATCCTCGCGAATCTTGAGGTGGATGTACAAACGTTATTCCCACAAGTTGAGTGAAATGCCGACTACTCAAAAGACAAGGGTGTAAATTTTCGTTCCCGTAAACGTCAAAATCCGTTGGCATCGCCGAGCTACAACCTGCGCATGCATTGCGATGAAAGAATCAAGAGAAGAGGAATAAAACGGAGTTTTTGCAAGTTTAGGAGATGTTAGACGTCAAATTAGTTCTCTCGCGTGTGGAAATCGTTATTAATGCTTTTCCCTGTTTGGTCTTCCTGATGAAAATTTGTGATTGTTGGAGTTGCGCGCCGGGTTCAATAATGTTGATACTTTCTCATAACTGATGGTGTTCCCGTTAAGGCCGAAGGGTTAAACACAATTTTAGCCGCACCCTAGCAGCGAACATGAAATGAGAGAAAATGCCGTAGGGTTTACTTGCTCCCTGCTCGGACTTAAACTCAATCTACGTGCCGAGACATATAGAGAACTTTAGGAACACTTGGGTCTCTCGACCCTATGAGCAGGGTATTCAAAGCACGTGAGATGATTCATCGTGGTCTCTTGAATTCACGTATAAACGTGTGTGTGTGTGTATGTCCTTATTATATAAATATCTCAGCTAGCGCCTGTGTCGCGTACAAGAATTTCCGTTGGGATCAGAGGTCATCAAGGATAACTAGGAGGGGGGTACGAATTTGTCGGAGTTTCTGGGCAAAATTCCTTGCAGAACCTTCAAGCTGCGACCATTTATTTCTGCCACCTGGTCGAATATGAAACCATATTCCAATCACTTTTTCATTAAGCACGTCTGCTTCTTGCATTTTTATGTCTTGCTCGACTTTCCACGCGAATTCGTTATTAATCTGGCGCGGGTGCTCCAGTCAAGCAGCGACATTTATTATTTCATGACGCTTTCTCGAACTCTGGTAGTCTCGTAGCTTCTTATGTACTCTCGATTCGGCGGGCTTCCGTGGCTCTTTGACTCGTGTTATGGACCATAAACTCGGACGTGTCTTCTGCTTCTTCCATTTTCTTTTTACCTGCTTCTCTCTCGTCCACTAAGGGATGAACTCGGTTCAACTTTTGCAAAAGTGAATTTCACTCTTTTCGCTATTGCAACGCACGTCGCGGCTCTTAATCGTTTCTCTCATATACTTCGGTGCTTTCGGGATGCTATTACACCTCCAGCTCTATCCCTCCTCGCTAACTGTACTCGATCTCTCGAACTTCAAAACTTCAACTTCCCTGCATGTATACACACACACAACACAGACACGCGCGAATCGGCAAACGGCACGATTTTTCTCATATTTCCACTTTTACTGTTTTATATCACGAAAGGTTCACTCCACAACTTCCATTCGAGGGTAAAACGATTTATTATTGAATTTGTAGAGGAAAAAATAATTATTATAGCGAGTCATCGTGATGGGTTACTTTTCCATGGAACACGCAATGAAATATTGACATTTTTTCTTTCTCATTTTTCCATCTCTCTCGCTTACACTTTTTCTCCGCTTTCTTGAAAAAATTCGTAGGGACACGGCTTTTTTGTATTAAAGCCTGGCAAGACCCCTTAACGCACCCACTTTGCTTCATGCTCCGGATGATTCTCGAATCCGGTTTCATTCTGGCTCGTTCAGCCGGAAAACTAAATTCTCGAGTCACAGATATCAAGCACGCTCTGGAGTGTTTCAACGGGGATGAATACTTACGTGGGTACTCCCTCGAGAGCCACGGTGCGACGTTTAACTACCGAGACCCGCTGTAAATTATATTCAGCTCGGAGAACGCCCGAGCGAGAAACATGCACACTGCTTTCCCTCCTAATTCGGTACAGTGCGAAAGATTTCGGGTACTTTCACTGCAACCTGCCGTCGTAAATTCTGTAACAGTAGGTGTATATAAAAGCGCAGCATAATCTCAGAGCTGTAAAGCAGAGAGCTCACTGGTGCCTCACTATCCTGACAAATCGATGATGCACCTTTTACTCAGCCTACAAATTCCCGAGTACGTCCATTTCCTATTAGTATCGGTTCTCTTTAGTTTTTCTGGATGAAAGTAGCCGTTTCAGGGATTAAAGAACAAGGTTACTCCATGTACGGAGATCGTGCAGGGTAGTGCGGGCGGAAAGCAGGAAGGAAGGAAGGAAGGAAGGAAGGAAACCGCCTTTTGCAAAGGTCCTCGGGGTCTTCAGCAAGCAGCAATCAAAACGAATGTAATCTCGTTTAGCTATGAGGTTGCTCGTGAGGCCTCGTGGCCTTGACAAAACCGTTTTAATTCATCTACTTTTTTCCAACTGCTTTTCATGACTTTTTCACGTGTACTCTAGTGTCTGATGGTGATTTTTATACTTTATGACATTTACCTGCACGCATCAAAGATGAAGAATATTTTTTTCCATCATATCGCCTCGTCGAACTCACGTTCGAGTTCCGCAAATTGTCGAGTGCCCAAGATCAAAGTGCGCTCTTGAATCCAGTGAGTGCCTCAAAACTCTGGCCAAGTCCGGTGCTCAATAGCAACGGCAATTGAAACTTCTTACATCGATTTGTGAACTGGGTTGTTGAGAATCCCACCGCAAAGTGTTTTCGTCTCCTCCAAGTCTGAACTTACTTTAACGTGCGCTCAAGACACCACAGCGGGAGTGAACTCTGAACTTGTAATGAGTGCGTCCACCCGATCGATCGCTTTTAACAGACGCGTTCATGGTATACAATTTGATTAAGAATAGAGGCAGCAGTTAGTTGCGAAGTATTCTGGCTCGAACAATCGACGCAACCTTTCGCCTACTGTTATCATTCCGCTGGGTAACTTTTCGTTTGCACCACTTGCGGCATGGGATTTAAAAACGAATGGCGCATTTCTGACGGGCTGGAATGAATGCCCAATTTTCTTTTTCGATCGTTTTCCATTGTTTTGTTTGACAGACTAATTTTTTGAATTCGGGGAAATCGGGAGAGTTGGAAGATTTCTAGGTGCCCCCTCGTCCGGACATTACCAACACTTTCCGTAATTGTTTCTGCGTCGGTTGGTGAAGGCACAGGAAAGTTTGCGTTCTGTCGTGACCTTCGAAGTTCTCCGAAGTTATCACTGGTCCAAAACCATTTAGGCAGTAGCTATAGAGAATTGAGTTAAACCACAGCATGTCAGGTACAGTAAACAGGAAAGATCGATACAACGTTGATGAGAAAGACAGAGAACAAGTTTTCTTGCTTGGTCTGAGGAAACTATGAAATTTTGGGGAAAATCGAGTTCACATCATGCGCATGAAAACTGTTTACCTCATGTAAATAACTGGAATATCAGTTTACTGCCAACTTCAAAATGGTACTGGCAGTCGTGCATGTGTAAACGTTGCATGATCCATAATAACGAAGTTTCAGCTTTGACTGCTCCTTCATTGCATCTGAAGAGCTTCATCCAGGAAAATTCCACAATCCATCCCTTAAATATATAACAACAGGTTCTGCTCTTGATGGGTAAAAGCACGGGTCGACAGTAGTAACAAGCGTAGGGGTGGTTTGACGTGCATGTCAAGCATAATATGGTTGAAATGTATAAAAATGTGAATTGAGTTTCTAAGATCCCATCCGGAGAACTTACGTATCAAATTTCCGGTGCCGGAGGGTCTCCGATGGCGATGTGCCCTCCTTCAGATTTTTCATGTCTGCACCTTTTCTGGTGCAGCCAACTGGAATCTGCTTTCCTGGCTCTGACGCCTGCATCTGGAAAATATGTTCATGCATGTAGCCCAACGTACGTGTAGAACTGTACTGGCTGCTTTTTATGAACAACATGGAGTGCAGAATAATTCTAGAACATCAATCAGTGACCGTCGTCCAAAGAGAACTTTATTAAATTGCGTCGTGCTCAGGAACATACTTTTATTTTGTGAACCCCGTCTGTTGGCCCCTTTTCCACGTAAATGTTTGTATACTCATCTGGAGGATTAAAGTCCAGCAAATCCCAATGCTGTACATTCCTCTTCCTCACTTTCATCAACATAATTCGACTTGTGGCCGGATTTATGGCTCGTATCACTTGCTGAGAATGAATTTCACGAAATGCTTTTCAAATTAGAAAAACCACGATGTCAGTTTTAGCAGATATAGTAACGTTCGTAAAATAAACATTTCATCAGTGATATGGTTCTCGGTATAAAAAATACTGGACTACCCGACTCATCTTGGTGGAACATTATAAAATGATATTACATAGGACTATGGGTGTTGAAAACTTGAAGCATAAAATAATTCATGAGTGCTGATGGAACAGGAGTTGTCATTAAGTCCAAATCACACGTCATTCATTAAGCGGACGACACAGCGGGTCCATTTTGCATTCGGTATTTTAATCGGGGCTACGAATCGTAAGTTTACTATAAGCACCGAAGGAATTCTTACGATTTTGCATTTATATATACTTCATCCGTAAAGCTGTAACCGAAAAACCTATAATCGTGAACGTTTCACTCGGTTTATATCGGTACTTTGCGTTATGAGGCCCCTCTCTTAGCTTTGGGTGCTATTCAAGTTCCCCGTTCGCTCTCGGCTGGGAGCACTCGTCTCGAATACGGTGCTTCACCTCTCGGCCTCCCCTTCTCGCGCATTTCGCTTTCCGGTAGTAAGAATGCTCCGTGCAATTTTACAGAATACCTCGTTTCGCTTTCCGTGTTTCACCTTAGATCTACACCCACGCACACACACACACGAAGGCATTCAACAGACCAGCTGATATTAGTGTGGTAGGTTGTAAGGAAAGCCAGCTTACACGAATACATCGGGGAAGTCACTTCAAACCTTACCCTCTTTCGCGTTCGCGTATCTAATGATGGAAATAGGTAATGCCACTAAAGAGGGTGGAAGTTGCTATTATACCCGATGAGATGTGGCTATAACCACCACCATCCCATCACCCGTGAAAGAGGAAGAATGCCATCGTACGAGAGCCCTTAATACCATGAAAGAACGAGAACTTCACCGCACGACCAAGAACGAGCATTGTCTTTCTATAAATATCGCATTAACGGGACTGACATATCTTATTTATGTCCTAACTTAAAGTCAGACTGGATATTCGAACATTCATAAACCCTACTGCGTACATTCACCTGGTTTGTGCTTCCAACGTGATAAATAAACTATAGTCAGTTAAACGATCGTTGGGAAAGCAATGATCGAATTATTGCGGTCATCGCCGGGAACTTGCAGCTGCCATGAGACAGAGGACTCGTCTTCTCTTTCGTTCTCCTACGATTATTTACAGCGTTCGTGTTTATCAGGTACTCTGTGAAAATCTATACATAAAATCGACATTTTCATGTTGAATATCGTTTCATATTGTCGAAGAGGGTGAAAAAAGTGAAAATGTTTGGAAAAATAAATTTTATTGCAGGCCAGTAAGAAATTGCAATAGCAAAAATACATTTTTTTGTCTTTTAGTTCTCGTTCAGGTTTTCCCCTCGATTAGTGCCAACAAATGCTGATGCAAGTTATCCTGGAAAGAAACGCTATAGACCCTGCTGACGGTCGACAAGTTTTTAGTTTCTTTCTTGCGTAGGTTCATATCACTGCGTTTAGAACGTAGACGACCTACGTCAATGACCCTATTCTTTTCATACCTGAAGTGGCCAAGATGGCAGAGACACCTAAAGTTGGGTTGTCTTTGCGCCTCTATACACTCGCTTATCCCTTGTTCCTCCCGACGTTTTTTTTCCCTTTCTCCACCCACCGCATACGCGCTTTATTGTAGTCTCAGTTTTTCTTTTCCTCCCATGGATGTCGTTCTCTTTTTTATTCTCCACGGTGGAAGACCCTCTTGAATATTTAATTTTCCAATTTCGTTTGACACGTTCTTCTCCCTTTCTCCTTCGGTCTCCCATTCAAACAGCGCCTTTGAATTATTCTGCTCTTCCGACTGAGTAATACGGTGATTCTGCTATCGGTTTTACGTTTTATTGAAGGACGAAGAAACCTGGTTGCAGAAGGCGTCAAGATTCTAACTGTTGTGACCACATACATATTCCCTATTCAAACTAGTCTCGAACTGTTTATCCTTTCAACCATTGTGCGTTCCCTTTTCCCCCATGGATCTGCAAGTCCTGTGGATTACATAAATATCATCAACAAACCAAAATTTCAATCTTTAAGATCATGGAACAAACCCAACAAAGAATGGATCCGCTTGAGCCGTGTTGTCCGCGAAAAGGAGCGCTGATCCAGCGAAGCAGATTGCAGTGGATTATCACCAAGTCAATGATACTGGATCGAGACCTCTCAACAGTTCTGTGCAGTTCTGTGAGCTTCGAGAGTACCTAGTGGTCGGACGTCTACACACAAATAGTCATGCTCAAGTATCCATGTATTAATTCCACAGGGGCATATCGATTGCCTATAAGCGTAGATTATGTGTCCTTGTAGCCCAGGGCCATCAATACCCATTATGTAACCGATACTTCGACATACACAATGATATAAACAGACGAATGTATTTCGTTCACAAAGAAACAATATACCGTGCTGAGTACGTCGAGTGTGGATAATACTGCATATAGGGCTTGACTATGAAGACTTTTTGCCTGGATAAGAACATTGAGGAGATACGCATCAAAAGACCTTCGTGCTTTTTCTCATTTATCCTACTAAAATCTAAATCGTCAATATGGTCATGCAATACTTTAGGAAAATGAGCGTAGAACCATTTTCCGTGCAATTCTTTCGTGTAATTACAACGGCATGAGGATTTGAATGGCTGATTGTACAATCGTGTCGAAGTTCGATGGAGATCCCTCATCCAGAGGTAATGTACATATTAAACCATAATTAGTTCGACCACACTAATTATGGTGCATGCATAGGGTTGTACATATGTAAAAGGATAACACCCCTTGGATCCAGCGTTCGTAACCGCAAATTATCGTTGCCACACGAGTGACGTGCAGTACTGCAATAGGCCAACAGATTTCAACTTATGTCTGGTATAGAGGAAGAGTGAGAGAGATAGGGAGAAATGAGTCCATCAGAAATGGGATTGCGGATTACCCGGAGGATCAGCGTCATGTGTATCACCTTGAACTAATACAAATCCCTATATCCAGAAATCCACTCTCTATCCAGCTGGTATTATACCAAATATTTTACGCTAAAGTAGACCGATCAACCGTCCGTGTATGTCGTAACCGAATGAATCGATTTCCTGTGCAACCGCGACTATATCCTATGATTATCTCTGATGTCATTGGCCTCATCCAGCGAAATGTCATACTTCGAGTAAAAAATGTCATATACAAATCTGATTTTTTAAAACATTGCTGAAAATCTTTATCGACGCTTGTTTGAGCTTACGTCAAAGTCTATGGATTAAAGCCCCTTAATACATTTCGTATCTCGACGAGGCAGATCGATTTATAGTTGTGGAAACAGTATTGATATCAATGGACCAAGAGATCCATCTGCCGTGCTCTGACACTCACGAAACAGTAGAAATGCCTGCGTCTGACCGTACCGGATTCCATCTACTGGATTTTGGTTCGAGCGGATATTACACATAGGAACCGCGAGTGATGCATGATGCTGCGGGCTCTGCGGAAAAAATGTGACTTTCCGGAGGTATTCGCAATGGAAATTTTCGTCTGTGGATTAATACATTAATCTTTTATTCGTTTGTATTGCAGGATTTACTTTGTTCATGTCGAAAGTCTATTCACGAGTGTTACACTTTTCTTCTAATTAGAAACTTTTCATACTTTAGTGAGTTTTGTCAATGAAGAATTCCGCAAGGAAGAACATGTGCTTTTAAAAGTGAATTTCAAACGTGAATAATTCATAGCAGGCAGATACGTCCGAGATAAATGGATTTTCGACGTTGAGTCAAAAGCCAAACGACGGGAAGGCTGGAGCTTGTCCTTTGACCGTTTTTGGCTTTTGACTACTCATGTTTATTCGGGGCTTACAGAGTTTTAATTGGTCACGATGGAATCCAAATATAATACAGGGCCAGATTTTCAAAGGTTTCAATAAATTCACTCCATAAACTGTGTTCCTTTTGATGTTTAGGTATTCTCACACTCGAATACGAATCTCTATGCTACAGGAATTCACAAAGAAATACGTTAAAAAACCTCTCGAGCTCGAATATTCTGGAAATGTCGGCACTACGAGAATTCTCGAACGTTCCTTTGTCCTTCCGGAGGAATCGTTCCAAACAACACTTCACAGCTTTCTCATTTACGTTTTGCAAATCATTTCAATTTTTTATTAATTAAATTCGATTCAAAAATCCAACTTGATCGAACTGGCAATTCGATCATTCTAACTGTCCACAGTTAGAATGAACTTAAATATTTTTAAATTGTTATTCATACAATTTTCTGACTTGATGCAGCAATTTCAAGAAGGTCTGGCAGTCGTGCGTTGATTACTTATCATTTTAATGAGTTAAAAATAATTTAATCGCATTTTGAAAATGTGAAAGAAACGAAAAATGAGACTACGTTGAAACTCTCGCATGACATTACATTGTCAACACGGGTCGATTTATGCATCAAAATGCGTGGCACACATGTTTGATGCCATAATGTACGATCGGAATGTGTCCTCCAGGTCATTTCGACATTCCATATAATACTTCAATTGAGCAAAATGACTATTTCCTCTGTCCGTACCATGGTCCGGAGCCAGCTGAACCGAAATTATGAAACAAATGGCAGGTCCCATGGATTCAACCGTCTGGATGAAATGCAACTTGTACAATTAGCATAGGGACCATCGGCATTCTCTTTACTCTCTTTGCTTCACCTGTACACATGCACGTGTGTAGATACGTGCTGGTGAACCGTACGGCCGAATCATAGATTCCGGTCGTCGACCTTTAAAATGTAATATTACTATGTTTGGTGGTATACGCGATGCGTATAGATCCGCCAAAAGATTTCACTGAATGGTTATTTATTCGATCGCATGGATGATTCTCCATATTTTATTTCCCTTTGTGAGGTTCCCCTATATTGGAAATCGTACCGGTCCGTATCACTCGATCGAGTATTTTTCTATGGAGAAATTTGTATACCCACAGATGGCTGAATATACGTATATTCAGTCACTCATTCGATGATTCCCTTTTCTCCAATCTTATAGATTTTTTTTCCCTTATTTCATTCCGAAATTTTTTCCTGCTTATATTTACTTATTTTTATTCAAAATATATATTTCAACTGCTTGGAGAATGTTAGTTACACGTATATTTTTCCAGGGCTTTTATAACCTCATACTTGCGCTTCCATCGTCAGTGTAAAATATTTTCTGACGTCGCGGATTCAGCGCGCGTCTCAGATTCCTTTATATAACCGACAATTTTCACTCCCCTATCCCCCAACCGTCTTAAAAAAAAAGTAAATAACTGCTTTTCTTTTTTGTACTCTTCATCCACGTCTTCGCTTATCTCTCCTGTTATATAGAATTTATATTCGCTCGCACTGTCTCTCACACTCCCTCCCTCTTCCTCACTATCTCCTCCTCCTTCTTTCTTCCTTTACCACACGATTTTTTCCTCCCTTTTGTTCACACATTCGTGTGCTTCAAACATTTTCTTTTTATGCTGAGGACCGATATTTTCTTGCCTCGTGCTTTGCGTATCTTTCAACACGCTGTTATCGACAAGCTCATGGATCAAGTACATAACATCTACGCCTAATCCCAGATTCCAAGGTATAAAGTATCTCGATACTATAATTATGAAAAACCAGCCCCTTTAAGGTATCGATATAGATTCATGAATTGCATGTCCTTTGTCGAAACGGACGTTCGATGTTACGAGAAAGCACACGGTCTCGTTATAAATTTCTACATTTTGCCCACAGGCTGAGTATATTCGCGTTATACTATCCCTTATACCAGTCGTCTGTAATAATGACCTTTCGCATTGTTGGACACATCACACAACATGTTCGAGAGTACAAACGCGAGACGATTTATCGATCCGACCTAATGTGCTCTTCATTCCGAATTCGCGAAATACTCATCGGCCATACATTTTGCGGTAAAATGCACTATGTATCCTTTTATCGTCCCACCAAATCTGGCTGAAACACTTCCGCATCAACTCGACCAATCGCACGTTAACTACCATCGCATGTAACCCCCCCGCGAATAAACTTTTCTGTACTAAATTGCTTCCATCCATTAGGCTTCTGAGGCCCACACACCCGTAATATCCTTTCATTATTGCCGCGGAAATCCACGCGAATGACCTGTTAAATAAACGTTGAAAACTTTTACTTTACATGAGAAAAAAAAAATCTCGCGCATCAGCGCTGTGCCATCTAGTTAACGTTTTTTCTCTTGTATACGGAGACAATCTGTCGCAGCGAATGTGCGAATTATTTGATGGAAGATTCGAAAGTTGCATTAACAAATGTTCCTTCGGCCACATTTCCGCACCGTTGGACAAGAACGCATTGTTTTTAAGATTTTTATTAGATAGCCACAGAAGCTTGAAGAATTTGACACTTAAATTCCTCACATGCGTAGAAACTCGTTCGTTTATCGCGTTATCAATCGTTCCTATAAAACTACTCGCAATATCGAGAAATATGAGAATACCGGTATCAATCGTAACCGCATTATTCGTGCGACAACATCCGGAAAAATATCCCCACACGTCAAGCTACATATAGCAGAATCGCTGTGGAAGAAGAACGCTCAAAGCGAAGCGATTTCCGTAACTTGAATTTTCAATCAATATTAATTTTCATCTGGCTCGCTGCATCCATCATGTGAATCGAATCGTTGACCGTAAAACTCGAGTACAAAGAAAAAAATTACACAAGTCGTAGATGGAATTCTCGACGTCTACGGTTTTCTACCTTTGCGTATAGCGCCGATGCGTCGTATATCAAAAGACTCGATGACACGTCTCGAGAGCGATCGGGTACAGAGCTTTACCGATAACCCCTTGTATGTGTTATATATGCTCGTGTACGGTGATATTATGCAAGATTGGGTGATATCCGGTGGTAAAAGCCATTGCGAGTCATCTATCGAGGAATTTTTTTTTCATTTCTGGTGTTCGATGGCGTTAGATGCTCGGCGAGGTATCGATAGATATATATATCGGGAGATCGGCGTCTATAGATATATTAACTGCTGAGGGGAACAGATGGGAATATCGAGTAGATTCGTGTCTATCTCGTCTGACAGGTGGTGGAAAAGCCGCGTTGGCATTTTTGTAGAAACGTTAGAAGTCGTCGTATCTAATATAGCATCGTGTAACTTCTTCGTAACGTTGCTACGAATGCAAACGATTGCGAACGATTTTTGCATCGTAATAAGCTGTATTATGCTGTATTTCAGAATAGCACAGCGTTCGTGCAACGTATGTGGTTTTATTTGTACAGATATATGCTGAGAAGACGAGCATTCTGCATTTCATTTTATGCTATTTTTTATCCACGAGTAAACATGCATCGCACGTACGTAATACCGAATGAAAGTTGTCTTCGTTCGTGTTCTGCATCGGCTGGCCTTTTGAATTGCCAGAGCTCGAAGCTATCTAGGAAAATTGACTTTTTTTCCGTTTCGGGAATGCTTGCGCTTTTCTTCGTGTAAATGCTCCTGTACTCAATCGCCGACACATTCTCGAACGTGACGTAGAATTGATTAAGGTAGGGATGCTGTACGGATTTTCTATTGATTAACATCTCTCATTTCGTGCAGGGAGCTTCCGTCCGCAATTTAGCAAAAATATGTTTTGGTCCAAAATTTCATTCGAACCCAAGTGGTTATCTTTTCGTTCTAACCTTATGATCTGATTTTATTCTTTTCAATATGTATTTCCGTTTGTTTTCAAAACATTTCAATATTTCAATTACCGATAACGTTTCAAATCTTTTGTTATTTTTTTGAAATAAAATTATTGCGGGGATTTTCTCTCGTTTCGCAGGATGTTTGGCGCTTTTTGAGGGGGACAAAATTCTTGCATGTAAGATTGTATTTTTGCGCGTTAAAAGCTTTTGCAAGAATTTAAAAATTGAGGGACCTGATACCAAAATTTAGAATTTTACGTAATAGAATTTGAAAAATACGATTTGGGCTAAAGTTTCCGCGTGGTTTTTGCTCTGGTTTTTGTGTTGAGATGGAAATAGGACGTATAGAAAAAAATGGAAGATTTTTTAAGTGCTTCATAACCAAGAGGCCGACAGATCGTCGACAAATAAGAAAGTACTTTTTAGAACTCTTAAGAAATTTACTCGTTGGAGCGATGTACAATCCACCGAAAGTTTTGGCTGGAGGTTGAGCTCGTAGAGTTATTCACCGGCTCGCATTAATCTCCGCGCCCTACGATTGGCTGTCAGTGGCACTGCTCGCCAGATAATCGCGGCAGCCCCATCTTTTTTTCTTCCTTCTGCTTTTTTCCGCTGGCTCTATTCGTTCCCTCCTTCCTCTTTCTCTCTTTCTACAGCGATCCTCCACTCCGTCGAATATGAGAATCCACGAGATTCGCTATCCTATAGTGCGGGAAATTGGATGTGTCCGGTGTATGAGCAGGCAGACGGGGGCGAGAGAGCGAGGGCACCCTGGCAAGAGAATTTTTAAATAATCGATCCGGCACAAGGTTGCACTGAGAGAGATAGCCAGATAGCTAGACTTTTAGTGAGTGTTAGAGAGAAAGAGTGTGTGTGAGTTGTGCGTGAGAGGGAGAGAGGCAGAGAGAGAGAGAGAAAGGGACTGTGGGAGATATGGAACCAGACGGACGTAGAGCGATGGACTACATTATGAAAGCACACTAGACGAACGTGCCTATCGAAGCTTTTATTCGCTTCGCTCTAACGTCAATCTCATGCAGTTTTAGTAAACGAATAAAAAAATGTGCCAAATTCCAGGTTCTATGACCCACATAAAAAGTTGATGGGATTGTTTTGTTCCTCTCTCTTTTATGTCGAGTCAAATGGGTCCCTTGTGTATGCAAACTTTTTGATAACAAGCAGATCCTGAGCATTTGAGGGAAGCACGAAGATTTTTGTTTGTTTTGTTTAATCAACGCTTCGGTTGATGAAACTGATTGACGGTGACCCACTGCACGATAATGCAACTGCGAATACTTTATGACCCACCACTTTGTCCCCAATTTCGCTCCATGGTGTTGACTGCTTCCATTTTCTAGGACATTTCGTACATTACGGTGCGAACGTACTTTCTATATGTGCATCAAACGCGGGAACGATGGAGCTATTAATACCCTTTCGTCAGCGTCATCGTTCGGGATGATATGGGAATCAGGGGCAATTATTGTGCGGATGTCCGTGGGCGTACGTTTTTCCTAGAGTGCCACGGGGGGCCGGTAGATACTCAACGTGGTTTAAAATCGCTTTCACGTTACGGTAGAGGATTTGATTTACGGGAAAATATACGCGAGGGAAAAATCGACTGGGATGAGTGCATGTGAAGCGCACGAGAGGAATTCGGGGTCACGTGTGAATTTTTGATATCTCACGAGCCCGTACAGCTCGACCACCAGGTTCAGGTGTACCACACCATACATGCTCTTCTCTGCGCCATATGAACGAAACTCATACGTTATTCTGGCGAAAGTCGAAATTTCTTATTGTTATTCAAAACTTTTTTCTGGGACTCGATCCAAAAGTTATTTTATTACTCTCTCGGAAATATTGGAATCGTGTCTCGATTTGGTCACCAATGAAGATCCGTTCTTGTTATCTTGTTTTTTCTTTGCAAGTTCATCGACGTTTGCTGAGCGCGACACATTTACTTTTCACGATCTTGCTTTTGGGTTCGGAAGAAAATGTTTTTCGAGAAAGAAAAGCAAAGCTTTCTTTTCGTCACTTTACCGCGATGACTAAACTTTATTTTTGTTTCCGGTCTTGACCGCCTTTTTTTCGAAAGAAACAACGATGCCACGTGATTTAGAGTTTGTGATGTCTCCACTGGTTTGGAAGTTTCTCACTCGCTATGTTTCTGGCGAGCGTGTATAAAACGAAGCTAAAAATCGTAGTTGGAAATACCCATACAGTGTGTGCCATCGTTTGCTGGCTGCTTGCATTCTAAAGGGGCTATCGCCTTGCGAAACGAAAGCGTATATATAGTGTGCGATCGCTATCGTGGCGATTTTACGAGATCGTTTCATGACAGACGACAAAAACGAAGGCTAGCGGCTACGAGGAGACGCCAAGGACGAAATACCGACGAGAAACTATACACAGAGACGTTCCAAAACCTCCCACATTTCTGATCCTTCGAACTTTCGAAATTTCATCGCATATATTCAAGACGAACGTGCTATCGACCGTTCCAACCCGACGACGCCGAAATAGTTTGGCGGACCTGTCAACATACACGTATAGGAAATTTCCGATTTCTCACAAAATAGAGAATGGTTCATCTGACAATCGGCGTGATCGCTACGCGGTCCTCACACGAAAAGTTTATTCATTTATTTCATAAAAAAAAAAGATATACATTTTTTTTTTAAATCAAACCCATGCAAAGTGCCACGAGGTTTGATGGTAATTATATTCGCACTGTGTATGGACGAGTTGCGAGGTAAACCAAGAATTCGTTTATTATGATCGTCAATCTTCGCTGCAACGGTCGAGAAAGAACAAGGAGAATTATAAATGAAACAACTTTATTTCATATTGTTGGTTTCCCCAGTGGCCTAAAATAGAGCGTGAGAAAACGGACACAACGTTCGAACAAAAACCAAGCAGAAATATCACCCCGCTTAACCTCCTACTCGACTTTTTTCGTAAAAAGATCGCTGCGGCTTTACGACCAGCTTTCTGGGCGATTTATCACAACGAATTTTATTTATGAGATAATAGAGTAAAATGTATATCGAGCCCGTAAATATTGGTTTGTACGTAGTTTTGTGCAGCCACGAAGTGAGAATATTTTTTATGTTCTGGTTTGCCAAGTCAAAGCATTGGATCACCTAATAATCAACCAAACGTACGACCTTATTCCTATCTATAATTGTACTAATAATGTCACACTTGTCGAGAAGCAGTATAGACATGGATTTCGCATTGGAACTTGATTTTGGCGACGATTCGTAAGTCTTCGTAGTATCTTTATCGGAAACGAGAAAACAAGAAGTTACGCTTAAAATTCGTGGTTGACCCCAAACACTAACACACATTCACGTATCCACAATTAATTCATCCTCGATGTTTTTTGAACTTTTTCCTTTTCGTTGTATCCAATATGGGCTTTGCACGTGGAAATGATAAAATCACGCTAGACGTTAAATTCATTATGAACGTTTTGTTCTGCTCGACCGTTCCCTCGATCAATTTTTAATTGACAACCCGTTTCTTCTTGAATATGATAAACGGAGGTATAAATAACAAGGATTTTTTTTTTCAATGCAGAACAAGACGTGCAAATACATCGCAATATCGTGGATGAGCCTACAAAGTCAAAGTCAAGTGTTGGAGTGTATAGGTGTGTGGGTTAGGAGCTCGGCGATTCTTCTGATTTATGATTTGGAGCGAAACGACCGGCTGTGGCCAACCCGCCTATAAACTCTATGGCTGCGGTAGTTCGCTCGGTTTTATATCCCTCTTTCGTGTCAACACGCGCCCCCGCACACTATCGAGGATGAACAAGAGCAAGCGCGATGAGAAAAAGCGATGAAAAAAGCTCAGCCGAGTGGGCGCAAGAGAGAAAATGACACAACGCGAGGTTGATATGCAAAGCCCGATAAGTCGTTATGTAGCGACACGTTTCTATAAAGTTATTAAATTTATCGCTGCCACTGATCGCTCGTTTAAGTTCACTCCTTCAATATCTTTAAACGTACATTTCTGCCTTATTCGGAAAGTCCTATCCATGCGTCCCAATCTTTTCTTACCTCCAGCAAAGACTCTTGAATTTCCAATGACTTCCCCAGGGAAAAGTGGAGCCATCGTGTCACTCTAACGTACATTAGAGTTCTAATTTAGTCGGAGGCGGTCGTTTAATTAATTTTTCCATTTTCACTGATTGCGGTCCTGCAGCGATTATTTATAATCCTTTTAACTTGATTAGAGCCTAACCATGATCCTCGATGATTATCATTTTGGTTAACGTAACAATCTTCCCTTCTTGAACGCATTTAGTTGGATAGAGCGAAGACTTGGTCCTTCATAATTGAACTAAGAGACTTTTTGCGTAAGGATTCGTAATGGAAGGCAGAGGGAGCATGGTAATGCAGATTTGAATTCTGCGAATGGATATTGATTCACGATGTTCTTAACCTTATGGATTCTGAAGCTCGAACACAGAGTACACATAATCGGAGAATCCCATTCCCAAGAAATTCTTCTCGAATCAAATATCTTTTGAATGCAGCAAAAAATGTGGAATTTTACGGAAATAAGTTGAAGGATATTTCGATTGAAATGAATGTCATTTGAATAAAATAAAAGTTCGTTGTTTTCTTATTCTCCCGATAGATGTTATGGATCGTGACAAGGAATAGGTGTGTAAATTTTTTTGCATAAAGCTCGAGAGATAGCTCGTGGAGCTTTACGTCGTTCCGTGCACTTCCCACGCGATAACTGCATCGTTTTTTGTCCTTTTATGATTTCACGACGCTTTTCGGGTATATTTGTGAAGGGATGATTTACTTTGCGAGAAACTATTCTATGCCAATGCGCGAGTGCTACTGCATAAACATTTATTTCGAAAATACTGGCGACGCTCCAATTTTTGTTCGTTTCCATGTGTGATGGTGTCTGCAAGTATACCTTCCTTTGCTTCAGCTACTTGTATGTTCACCCTTTCGGATATTCTTCCCACGTGTCCAAGTGCAGCTTCGACGTTGAACCCCCTGCTTTTCTCGCTTCCTTTCTTTTTTGTTTTTTACTCAATCTCGCTATTTCTTTTTTTCACGAATTCCCACACACAAGCAAACTTTTATACGTTTTCGCGACTCTGTTTGTTTTTCCGCATTCCTATGGGGGTTATGGCTAGTTTGCGCCAGTTTAGTTGTGCCACAGACTTGCCGGTCGAACTAGAAGAGATTCTTTGACGAAAACAGAAGCAGCAAAGCGTATGTGCAATCATCCCGTGGGATCAAACACTTTTTTCATGTTTTCTTCTCATTCCTTTTGATTTCGGAGTACAAAATTATTGCGAGTCTCACATACAACTTGGTCAAAAAGCTCTCCGTTCATACGCTAAACTGCAGCGTTTGGAAAAATGTGTACCGCGCACTTTTTGTTCGCGTTTTTTTCAGAGGGAAGCTTCGGCAATTTTGGCACGTCTGTGACAGTGGGTTCTCGGAGAATTTAGTATTTTCGGAATAAGCATCCTCTCCCTCAGTGTATTCGTAGTCGGCGATGTATACGTCCGGCGAACCGTCACCTCAACGCCTGCACACCCGACCTCTCGAGCTAAATTTTCCACGACGTAGAGTTTTGTGGTTATGCAAATGTACGAGAGCCCCAGTGTGAGTTGAAATTTTGCGAATTATGAGGATACCTTGCGGGCAAATTGCGCAAGGGACCAACCAGAGACGTATAAAGGAAAATATCGTTTAACCGTTTACGTACGTGCTTTTCAGTCGTCGCATATAGTGTTAGATAAGGAGAGACTTACTGTCGTAAGGCCACCGACAATTTTGCCGCCTTTGCCGAATCTACCGAGAGACGACATTCCCAGAGCCTTGTGTAACTAAAAAATTCTTACTGGTCTCTTTTTTCCAATTCGCCACCTTACTTTCCTGGATGTCCAACAGCGACTGATAAAATCGAAATGTGACATTCGTATAAAGATCCGTTCGGCCTTTTGAAAATGAAAATCTCTGTCCTGCGAAAGTCTCTTGATCGCATCTACGTTCAATTCTTTGATTTATCATTTTATTCCTTTACGACGATGATATCCTAATCGACCGTTTCTATTTATGTTACAGGTAAGCCCATGAACTTCGATTACCATTGGAGCAAACAGAAAATGCNGAGTTTTGTGGTTATGCAAATGTACGAGAGCCCCAGTGTGAGTTGAAATTTTGCGAATTATGAGGATACCTTGCGGGCAAATTGCGCAAGGGACCAACCAGAGACGTATAAAGGAAAATATCGTTTAACCGTTTACGTACGTGCTTTTCAGTCGTCGCATATAGTGTTAGATAAGGAGAGACTTACTGTCGTAAGGCCACCGCCAATTTTGCCGCCTTTGCCGAATCTACCGAGGGACGACATTCCCAGAGCCTTGTGTAACTGAAAAATTCTTACTGGTCTCTTTTTTCCAATTCGCCACCTTACTTTCCTGGATGTCCAACAGTGACTGATAAAATCGAAATGTGACAGTCGTTTACAGATCCCTTCGGCCTTTTGAAAATGAAAATCACTGTCCTGCGAAAGTCTCTTGATCGCATCTACGTTCAATTCTTTGATTTATAATTTTATTCCTTTACGACGATGATATACTAATCGGCCGTTTCTATTTATGTTACAGGTAAGCCCATGAACTTCGATTACTACGCAACATCGTGTCGCGCAGCTTGACACAAGAAGGGAACTCCCAAAAGTCCGTATTTGTTGGGGTATTTAGTGGGTTGCACGAAAAAAAATGTAATCTTAACTTCACACAGCACGGCGGGTCGGCTGGAGCACAAATTTGATTGGCCGCAAAGTTCTACTGCAGGAAAGTTGGTCCACGAGGACTATTTTCCGGCATAGAGCCCGTTCCCACAAGCGGTTTTCTGGTAGAGTTGTTCTCCGGAGAACTGCAGTCCTATTACTTGTAATCGTGCTAAATTTGGTTTGCTATAACAAATATAAATTAATAGAGTTAACGAGCAATCAACTCAAACGCTATTACACTGAAAAAAATACCATTGCGCTGACCGCTAAATTCTATCCCTGGAGCAAAAGGCCCAACAGAATTCGCACGTTCCATTAACATTGAACTCCGAGATTCATCAAATCATTAATATTTCCCACGGGTGAGTAAGAAATTCACTCGGAAAAAGGAATAAACATAAAACAAAAAACTGACGAATTTTATTGAAAAAAAAACATCGAGTTTCAGTCTAGGAAGGCTCGCGCGATGCTCTCCCTCCATTCTTCAACCGTTTCGACTTGTTGTAGCAGCTCCCAACTTTAGTGTGCTTTAGTGTATTTTCCTGCGATCATGGGATGGCGATTGCACGCGCTCTCAGTGACGTGGTTCCTCGAAATCTCTCGCTCTTTTTCTCCTTCTCCCTCTTTCTCTCTTCTGACTTCCTTTTGCTTCACTCGATCTTTTTGACTATGTCGTCTTGGTCGGTCTATAGTACATGCTTGGAGACGAAGGGTGGAGATTCTCTTCTCGGTCTGCCACCATTGCACAACCACGAGGTAGAAGTCTCTACCCCTCACGTAGTTTGACTCTGGAATACGCTCTTGAAGCTCTCTCGAAAACTATGCGCCAACTAGCTCGCTCGTCAGTCGTTCGGAACTTTCGGCCTGCGGGTAATTCAGCAAATACCCTAGGGAAACACACAATGAGGTTTACTTCCATGCGCGCTGAGAGGGCTCTGATATCCTCACTTCTCCATCTTCGTCTCACCCCTTACTTATCCATCAGTCTTCTGGCAAGTGAATTACCAAAGCTCCTGGCTTCATCGAGTCCTCCGTAAACGTCACGAGGGCGAGAGTTCTATTCGTCACAATAACCGCCTTTGAATTACATCTCGATATCTTTGTCTACATGAACAGACGCACGAACAGAAAAAAAGATTTTTCGTTATTTTTCTCCATCATTTGATTTTATATTCATACAATCACATTCACACATAGGTGCATTTTCGTGTACAAGGTGTTAAGGGCGTTAATGCACAAATGACGTATGCGCGTGCAGCAAGAGGTTTCTCCGTAAATTACCAACCATGTTATCGATCTCTCGCCTCTCTAAATCTCTGTTGTGCATTTTATCGGTCCTCATCCCGAACCTTTCCCTTTCCGCAATCTCCCCCGTGTGAGTATACTCTCTATACGTCCACTATCATCGAGCGCTGATTGAATTCACGGTCTCGTGATCTTGCCTCTCGTTAAAATTAATGACTCTGGAAAATGAATGAACGTGACGGGAGTGCAAATCACATACTCACTTTGTGCATATACCCAAAATATTCTGTGAGTGTCATGCTACTATTATTCCATCGAAACAATCCGCCTTTTTATCGTCAACTTTACATACGATAATCGAGTATTCTCATATAACAAACTGGGACCGAACGCACATTCATCAGTATTCAGGTGAATTCACTGCCATACGATTCAACAGAATATTCTGTTATGCATTGTTGTCGGCGTTAGTTGAAGGACCTTTTGTGGAGCTTGAGAACTGATCTGCTGAGAAAATACGAACGATCCGAAAGACTGGAAAATAAATCATACAAAAAATACGTTTCTTATACCAAAGCTGTGAATTTGGATCGATTTTCATTTTTAAAAAACGCAGAGACAGAGATATTGGGCTCTTGGTGAATTTCAAGAAGGCTGTCCATCGCACAGTATTTCCATGGGTTCGCTATCGTGGAAATCATTCACGCGTAACTAAACTTTACAAAAGTCAGGGGCACAGCATGTTTGATGGAATTCTCACTCGTGATTTTTATAATTCTCCATCGACAAAAAAAAAGCCTCGATATTATAGTTGGAAGATGACATCGCCCAACGTTCACGAAAAGGTATAGCAATAATTCTTCGCGTTGCTGGTACTCGCCGTTTTGCCATTCCTTGATTTATTGCCATCGTGTCGTTGCAATCGCAGGACTTTTTTCTGCTAGCCCGTGTACCTGTCACGCCCCAATATATGACTATATATTCATATGTACCGACCTTTATGTGTGTGGATGGAGTTCATATGTATGTATATCCGCTGGCATACTAGTGGAAGGCAAAAAGCTCTTAGAGAGCATTTTTCCGCATATGTCCCGCGGAGCAAACGCACACACGGGAGGAAAAAACCTTCCGAATATCTATAAACATACTCCGTGTAGCAGGAAGTCAACCAGATGGGCAAACCTAAAGCTTACGGGTCTGCTTCGCCCAGGAAAACAATATTTGCGAATGGCGCTCTCCGAACCACCCCAGCCTCTTCTCCTTTATCGGTCCATATTTTGGGAAGTCAGCAAAATGAGGCGGAGGGAGTGAGAGAATAATGAAAAAGGAATATTTCGCCGCTCGACAGTTCGACGGCACCCTCTCTTATTCATGTTTCCGAAGATGAACCGTGGATTCGAAGGATTCTGCATTTAATTATGTTCGGTCCTCCTCAATTTCCATTAAATGTCTAATCATTTTCGATCTTGACGTAATTTTGGAAAGTTGGGACCGTCTCCGAGGTTCGATGTCCCCAGGGGTCAAAAAACGACGCTGCAAATTTAGAATCATACCGAAGTTTTGACGGGAGCATGAAATGGAACTTAACCTTCTGCTGTAATAATTGAAATATGATCGATCCTGACTTCCGATTATTTCAAAATTTTCTACGAAACGAAAATGATGTCAATATTTTCCCATAAAATTTGGGGATTTTTTTATTTATAAATATGTATTTCAACGCACGGAGCAAAGATCGGCATTCCAAAGGATAGTTGAATGTTGATAAATCCGAAACGAGAATTGGCCGCAGGGAAAAAGAAAAGGTATATCTGTGTGGAGACCTTGCTCCCGCGAAGCAATGTTTATTCCGGAGGGAATAGAGCTCATTTTCATTTTGCCCGGTTATTCTGCCAGAATTTCCATAGAATCGGAAAGGAAGCATGAGGGTATACGATACATGTACAATTGAGTGGGGGGGAAACGAGTAGAAAGAGATGGGGTGGATATGGTTTGTTCGTGAGCGAGGTTTCCAAGCTTTCCAATTTTCCCGAAGCATCGAATCGCGCATCGAAGCGTGCATGCACACAGCCGGCGCGTCTGCACTCTATGCCCATTTCTATATATACATAAACGCTGCTTCGCGTTTTCGCTCTTACTGCTATTACCACACTGTGGCGCCCCTTGTGGATACGATTTTCTTATTTCCGATTGGACGATCTTTCTTTCGAAGCATTATACTACCTCTCCAACCCAGATTCTCACTCTCCTGCTCCGCCAAGAATCAATGAGGCTAATAGTTACAGAACAAAAGATTTTCGCCTCGTTCCACTATCACCTGCTCGAGAAAGTTTCAATAGTCTCCCTCCGATGGAATTACGTTTCGTAAGCTGAGGAAATCTTCAACTATATCGAGCTAATCATCCAAGCGCTCTTAATCGCACTCCCAGCAACCTAAATTTTACCAATCACCAATTCCGCCCCTACAAAGTCACAAATATAGACTTCGACCGATTATTCCTCCCCAATCATCGATCTGTCATTATTGAAGACGGTTTACTTAGCCCTCAGAAAGATATTAACATCCATGCAGCAGCAACAAAAACAACTTTCAAACAATATTAGTCACGGTACACGTGACATTTTCGCTGTGTTGATCCATCATACCGTACTATTTCCTACTAACTTCATTTATTCCCAACTTTTTATATCAACACCTGTTGGTTAAGTCGCACAACAGCGGAAGGATCTGGAAAAATTGTGAACAATTCTCAACTCCCTCCTGCCAAGTGTCAGACTCTGTATTAATAAAAAAAAACACACAGACACACAAACCACGACAAGCCTGCGACGTTTCGTAATCGTTTCATTCATAATGAATAATTATTCATTTATTAGTCTCTGCAAAAATCAATTTGAGAGTTTTTATTTATTTTCCCAATTACGCTGTGTTTCCTTCATGGACGTTACATCCGTTGTTCTTATGAGATTTTTTACATTTTTCGAAAATAGTCCCTGTACGGGAAATAAAGTTATGAAAACCTATTTGATACTAAGTGTACATGATGCTACTCTAGGGGGCTTAGTTACCTGATGGTTTTTACCTTATTTTTCATTCTGCACTTGGTGCATCATCCTTCGCGTACCTTCAAGGAGATTGCATTCAAATATTAAGCAAGACTGTAGCTTTTTCCAAGAATTTCATACTTTCGCCTACGCAAGGAATCGCTGTTTTACAACGTCAGGAAGTACCGGGGAACGAGCTTCGCAGTTCCCCTCCAAATATATATATACATATTTCTTCATTATTGTACGCTGTTAAAATCTTGATGACATGTTCCATTTTCTTGGAAAATCCTTCATTCCTGCTCGAGTAGGGGAATATTCATGTTGGGTGTAAAAAAAGATGACAAAGAGTAACAACGATGACGATCGAAGGTGAATAAGGCACTGAAAGGAGACATTGCAACGTATCGCGATATAAAAATATCCCGGATCGAAATATTAGAAGCAATCGAACCAGTCGTTAGTGTGCTATGACTTTCATCGATTATTTGGTTTTCTCAATTATCAACAGATTTTGATTCATTTGCATTTGAGTGGGAGTCAGAAAATTATAATTCGTTGAGCCGTTTTCTACACAACTTGCAAGTAAATCTTCAAAGTTAATTTCGCTTCACGGTCTTCTCGGCATTGAATTAATTTTTCCGGTAATTATAATTCCGATTTCGATGCTGAGTTGGAATACTTTTTGGAATTGTCAATTATTGACCTGCCCCTCAGTCCTATTGAAGTAAGATTTGAGAGTACAGTTTGAACGGAGTAAATGACAAGAGAGTGTCAATGCTTCACTGTCAATTCCATTTTGAATGGACGTTGTGGTTGATGGACTAGGATGGCTCGTTTGAGGGATAGTTTATAGCCTGTCATACGTTTTAGAATGATATCGTGAAGTCTGCACTCGCTCTACTCTGGCGCTGTGCCGCAAAATATACACGTGACATACGGCTTACCGATAACGGGCGAATAACAATTCGCACCTCGCGTCGATTGAACTTTCCATTTCGCAAGTGGAGCATTTCTGTGATCACCCTGATATTCAATACATCTGGACATTGTATATGGAGTGTCCTGAAAGCTGAGCCGCGAATTTATAGGATCAAGTTGATCGCAATGCACCGAAGGGAAGGGCTTCCATGTAACTGTTTTTCTGATTCAAGTTTAATGAGCTATTAATTAGTCAGTAGTAATGAACAACGGGTGAGAGCCTTAGTGGTAGAGCCATGTCCCGACTATTCACGCTCTATTTGCGGCTGGACGGAATTGCTGCAAGCACAAATCTCTATCAGTGTGACTCGCGAAGGAACCAAAAAACCTCGGTATCTGCGCAAACTGCCGAGATGAGAGGGATCAGTATTCGGTATTTCTGATCATCAACTTCACGTATTCAAACCTTGTTCATATGGAATTGTCGTTTTGCAATTCAAAGTTGGAGTCAAGTTCTGCTCAACGATTCATTTGCATCCGGAGCTTTCCTTTCAACTGTAGATTTTTATATTCCCAATCAAATCAATCAATTGTTGAACAGTAATTAATGAATCGAGTTGACGATCACGAGTATTCTGCTCAGATCGTATTGGATCTCCATTCAGACCTCCACGTCACTGGACTAAAGTTTCAGAATAAATTATTCGAGATTCATACGTTTGATGTTTAAATCTTTTGATTTGTCGGTCTTGTCCAACACGAATTGCACTCGATGCCCGTGCTGCTGCTGATAGTATGCTCGACTGGATACGTCATCAAGATTGGACTACAAACTGCCCAGATACTTGTAAATATCGGGAGCAAACAAAAGAGCGTAACCTGCAGCGCTTTACGTACATAATATTGCGAAGGTTAGGGCATTCTGTTTTCCACCTTGTGCTTTGGTACGGTGTATACACATGTGTATATAACATAAGCGCTGTACTCAGGTACCGGGTGTTCACCCTCATTTATCATGAATATTGCACTATCCGTGAGGGGAGCACGAAACAGCCTCAAAAGCAGAGAGATGTTCGAAGAGACGAGAGCAAACGAGAGAGGGAGAGAGGAGTGCAGAAAAAGAGCGCAAAACGAGAAGGATGAAAAAAGCGATGGAGAACCAAGTCCGTTCGACATTACAGGTCGTGTATAATTCAAACTTGAAATGACAGCTAGACATTCGTTCGCATGCCAGCACGTAGGCAACAGCAGGGTTCCTCCGATATATAGTAGCATCTCTGCTGTGAAAAATCCTCTATACATCTCTATATGCTTTCACCCTGTGGAGTTACTGTCCCTGTGCAATATTTCCTTCGTAGATGAAACGAGCTTACGCGTTATTGATAACATATTTTATCACGCTAACCCACCATACTCCAGATTTCATCGTTCCGAGATCGGACCAGATGCAGTACCAGAAAAGACAAAAAATCGTATGGCACGTACTGGAAATCCTGGTCAAATTCTCATCGATTATCGTTTCAGCGATGTTGGTTGAATTCATCTTAAAAATCGAATGGGTATTTTCAATAAACATTAAGCTATCAATTATGTTTTTTTCAATTCAATTAAAACGCAAACTTTTCATCGTTCTTGATCTATAAATTGTTTTTTGATTCACTTTATTTTCTTCGTCGAGATGTGCAATCACTTTTTAAAGCATCTTGACATTCTGGATGGTTGCTGACTCCACTCGAGCGTTGACTCGAGATGAACTTCGACTTCTCTTTCGCTCCAAAGTAATTTTGGATCATCCTCGGGGAGGTTTTCCCTGGTAGCTAAAGTAGTAACTTCGGGGTCTCCATAGTGATACATGGGCCTCCTTGCACGTATCAGATAGAGAAAAATAGTATGGAGCGGAAAAAGAAGAAAGAAACTACTCCGTGAATTCCAACCTCTTTGCCCAGTACCTGAGGGAGCCTCATGTCGTGACTTCTGGGACTTGAAAAACTCGTATTCGATTATCGAACTGCGAGACCCTGAGACTTTCAAACTTGGCCAACACTCGAAATCTTGCTTCTTCCTCTTCAAGCCCTCTTTTCCTGGAGGGCGTCCACTCTAGGACGTCTCCGGAAGCTCCTGAGTGTCTTATCATCAAAATCGTGTGTCTTTGAAAAAATCTTTGTCACAGTTTCCGAATTCTTTTGTAAATCCATCAAAATTCAATGACCCATTTTTGATACGTTAGAAATTCGAAATTCATTTCTCTTTTTTTTTCCTGTCATGCAGAAACTTGTCAATTCGACAACTGCTGAGTTGGAATCGTATTCAAGCATTATATAAGATTTTGAAAAATCCTTCTCTACCAATGATTTTCAATTCTATAAATCCTTTGGTTTTTTATGCACAAATCTGGGAATGAGCCAACAAATGTGCTGGTACGGCTTATTTATTCATGTATTATCCTCTGCAATGAAAGTAGAACGTTCAGGGCTTAATGTGTCCGTTCAAAATTTCAGAGGTTCTGATATATTCACAAACATATAACGTTAGGCATTTATATGTCGCATTAATTATTGTAGTTAATTAGAAACCCCTTTACAATCGGTAAATTATTAACAAGAGTTGCATGAGCGCTCGGTCACCTAGAAAATATGGGGCTCTGCATGTAGCCACTTTCGAATCTATTGAATTACACGGAATATTCACTATCGTGGAAACTGCAATCACACTAGTAAAAACGTTTCTGTCAAACATTATTGCGAATAATAATTTTTGCCATTCCTTTGAATACGCTTATATTATGAACAAAGCAAGTGTTTCGTATTCACATTGTTATTCTTTCCATTTCTTCGTTTTTGACGTCGACTTTTCTAACAATCAGCCGAGATTCGTACAAATATGATTTCCAGTCTTTTACGCAATTATTTTTGCAAAGAATAACTCACGCGAGGCTCATGATTGAATTAAAAAATAGAACGGACGTTTAATGGATTTTGGTAAACCTGTGAATCATATCGAATGTTCCAAATGCAAATGCAATGCAATGTGAGATGCAAAAATTTGGAAAATTTTCATATGTTCCCGATATCGGATTTATGCCGATATCCTTCCACTCACAGACATTTTTCGAATCACTTCAAATCTGTTTAAATTCCTAGTGAATCGCCAGCTTTGCGGTGAGTGCTGCATATGACAATCACTCGGCTTTCATTATAGGCATTTAAAAATGCACAGGTCATCTCGCATTCTCTTTCAAACAAATGCACACGGCTAGTAACAGACTCTTTCCAATTCTGAACGAGCAGGGCACTCGAAACGATGACGTCCAGTGATGAAATCGATGAAGAGTGCTAGAAGTGGAAGTAAAAATTTGGAGAGCTTTTAGAACGAGCAAATTACGTGGTCAGCCGGATATGGAGTACCATAAAAATTTTAATGCCCTATCCAATGGGAAGTGGAGTGCATATCTGTAGTGGATTCAATCACAATTTATGTCTGGCGTCCTATCAGAAATAATCGTTGAGAGAGACGGAGATAAAAAGAATCGCATATTGCATTATCGATTTGTAAATGTGGTAGCTCGACGAGTCAGCTCTCTTGAATGGAAATTACCAGATAATCTTTTCAATCTGAATCGAACTGTCAAATCCGCGTCAATATGCAGTAATCGGTTTGGAGAGAGATTTCCGTAGAAAATTCGGGCTAGCCATAGTACAAACCATCATCAACATGGAGACTCATGAAATTCGATGCTTTCCAGTAATCAACTATATCCCCGCATGCGAGCAGCGGAGGAAAGTCGAAACCGAGTGCTAAATAGTTGTCGCTAATTGCATTTGCAGCGCGTTTCTCGTTGAGCGATGCAATTTTTCTCTCTCGCAGTAATTGCGCGAGCAATCATCGTAATTGTTTGAGGTGACGACGAGATAAATTTTACACCGGTTGTTTTGGCACTCCTCGGAAACCCCCCGATACACTTTTCGTACTCGTGTCCACGAGGATTGAACTCAACATTTTGTTAAACTTGCTCGTTTTGTTAAATTATGCAAAAAGCACATGCGCATTCGCAGCAGTCTCTCTTTTGTTTTCATCACATTGTTCTTCGACGTGAAATAATGAATGTCACCGCCGTTAAAGACGCATGAGGAAAAAAAATGAAACGAAATACAATTAAATATTTAATGTCGAATTTTCGTGAATACAATTTTATTATAAATTATTATTTCGCTTTCTCCGGTACGCTCCATTCAGTTTTGAGCTCCTCATCCATGTGTAAATGTAAACAAGTTAAACATCATTCGGTATGATTTTACCTGAAATTTGGGCTTCAGTAATAATTTGTGTGCCTCAAAGGCGTTCAAAGTCTCATGTTTCTCTCTACGCTTGCTGTACTTTTCGCGTGCTCAATAACATGAAACGTGTTTCAAGTTTGAACGATTTTTTGCCAATCGATTGCATTAATTTGGCCATCAATATTCCTGGCTTACGCACTGTTTGAACGTACACCGCTCTTTATCCAAACTGATCATACATATTGGATATACCGTTCGCCAATGTATGCCCGATGGTTTATATTACACGAATATACATGAAAACCGAAAATTTACAATATTACGTTTACAATTTAATCACTGAGTATTCGTTAAATACTCCCTCCCTTTGAAAAACATACGAAATTTCCATATTCGCAAATTCCGCAGTTAGTGGAGGTAAAATTACGCTTACGCAAGGATAATCCTCACTCGCGTATATCGCAACAAATTGAAATAATTATTATCGTATACGGTATTAAAATTTACATAATTGGAATGTAATAAAAATTATGTTCGTTGAAATTTTCGTTGTCATTTGTCATCCTTTGGGTACATGATCGCTCATGAGAAGCCAACCCAATTGGGGCTGTTCAAGTACGGAAAAAAATGCACGTTGGCTCTTTAGTTTTCACTGTCCATCTGTCAAAACGAGAGAACAACCGCGGTACGCGAGTGAAATAGTGATTCCATGAGTTTCCCATGAGGATTTATTTTTATTACGCCTCGGCCGAAGTACGTGGAGCCTGTGCATTTTTTTCAGCCATTCTGGACTCCTGAACGACGGAGTAAGCCTTTACGACCGTTGATACACAATTTATCTGATTTTACTGCAGGTTTTGTCGTATTTGGGTATTCATTTTTCTTTTTAAACGAATAATTTGTAGTTGGTCGTATTACTTCCATAAAAATATAATTGAAGTTATGTATTTTACAAGATAAAGAGGAAAATCAGGTGGGCCGTTGATCTGATTCAATGTGCAGCGTCACAGGCATGGTTGATACGTATATGCATACGTATGAGCGGAATAAAAGGACTGGATAGATAGAAGAGGAGAAATAGAAATAATGTAACGGAAGAAGCTGGTACGGCCGGGTAACCGTGGCGGCAATAAATCTGTCAGCGGTGTAAAATATGCATCCTGGGCTCATACGGACGTACAGGATTCGAAGTGGGGATAAAAAGGGATGGAGAGAAAGAGAGAGAGAGAGAGAGAATCCGCTTGCCACGTTCATGGAGGACGGATCGCGGAAAAGGGCATCGGGGGTTGGTGGGCGCAATCAGGGCGCGAGCCCGGAACAAATGTACCCCGCCAGGCAAGTGTCGGTCGTTATCGGAAAATAGTTTCTGCGGCCTCGAGTCCGCGTGCATCCGGTACCCCAGCAGCGACCATTGCCTTTGCATCGTTTTGTATGAGTTTGTGTGTGGGTGTGTCTCGTGCTTTGCCAGGCGTTCATCTCTCTTCATCTATCTGCGTATATTGGAACACACAGCTATGTCTGTATGTCCGTGTTGAATGTATGCTTCATCCTCGTGATCGTGTTGACTGTGCAGTATCCCGCATGCTAGAAGAGTTCGAGATGAGTTTTTCCGACAAACGTATACACTTCATCCATAAAACCGTCTCGACTAAAATTTCAAACGAAACCTCCTGTTTTGTTATCCGCACTACCCCGGGGATGACAGAGAAAAAATGTCTTCGTCACATCCTTCGGAAAAGTTTTCTTCGATAAAGAAAAGTATTGTTTCCCTGAGAGCCAGATATTCTTGATCGATCGTTATAAAATTTTGCTTCCTGCGAATGTAACGAAAACTTTTTTTCTCCCCTTTTATACTAAACTCGTGAAATGTTAGTTCTGTTTCGATTCTGTTTACTCAATTTTTAAACAATTGATAGAAAAATTATCGATCGACAGTCTCTCTGGTTTCCGACTTTTTTTTATAAATACAGGAGGTTCATTAAGCAGAGCTCTTGGAAAAACTTTGATACAAGAGCGCTAAGGAAATTTGCAACTTTCCGCTAAAAAATTATTCATGTATATTCCGATGTTACGTTGTTTCGTCGGTATACCCATTTCTCATACATCGTAGTCTGGCTTCGAGTTTTGCGATAGTTTCTTTTTTGCATCCAATAGAATTTGCATCGAATATCAAGGAAGATTGAAAAGCTTGACAACTCTGGTTGCGGTGCATGCGCACGCGTGCATGCATATATATTTGTTGAATGAGATTTTGATAGCTCGGAAACAGCATTTTGGAGCTTGTTGTAACAGCAAAACATTTCCATTTTCTATTTCTAGTTTTATTCATTTAATATCTTTATGTATCATCTTGATCATTCTTATCCAACTTTTCAATTATTTTTAAAGCTTCCGTTGAAGACAATGAGCCTCCGTTCATTCGCACGGGCTGATCGTTCTTGATGAAACCCCCAAAAAAAATCATTTCCCCAGGGCACCAGAAACACCTCGTCACAATCATTTTTCGTTTTAGAAGTCGGAATCATGATGTCCGTTTCCGGTAAACTCGATCATTTTTGCAAGACTTGAATGAAAATTTCCAATGCGCCTTTGTAATGGATTGGATGGAGAGTTCTGTTCGAGGCAGCGCTATATGGAGTTCTATATATATGCGATGGTCGCTATTCAAGTTTTATAACGTTGGACTCGGGTAAATTAGTGAATCACATCGTTCTCGAACGACTCTAGAGATACGAGAAATTTCATTTTCACTTGGTAATTAAATTCCAAAATTCGCTCTACTCGAGTACGTTTATAAAACAAATCCCTGGGCTTGCGAGGCACGACTTTGACTTCTGAACACAGAGTTTCTATACACGGATATCCGGTTTCATTCATTTATATGCACCGTGTTACCTCTAGGGATTTAGCGACGTGCATCGCGTTCATACATTGCACATTGCTTTTCAAAATACACGAAGGTGAAACGTAGATCCCTGTGGAGTTGCTGGTAGTGTTGTTCGGTGCCTATCGGAATTTTTGAGAACGTACTCTTCGACCATGAAAATAACGAAGCACGCCATTGTTTTTCAAGTGCGAGTGTACAAATATAAAAATGTTCCCCTTTCTCTCTTTTGCTCTCGCTCTCTCTTCTTTTCTTTTCAGCGTTGTATGTTCCGGAAGAAGGGATACGCCGTGCCCTGCTGTTTCACTATCAAATTCGCTCGGAGTTGCTTCACCGCTTGAGCTTTGTTAACAAAAAACAAATAAAATTAAAAAAAAACAGGTCGCCCGAGGATCGAAAGAGAAAAACAGTAAAAGAGACGAGAAACACAATTGCGAGGGAAAACAAGCAACTGTAATTTCATTTGTTACGCGCTTGCAACGAACGAGAGCTCGCTAGCGGTTCAGTGCGTTTGACTCGTTATTATAGTGTCCCGTTCAAATAAACAAGAGTGAGTCACCATCGGGTATGTCACTACCATGTGCTCTCCAAAGTTTAATAATGAACTAGCCAACGCTGTGTATAGCTTTAAAGTCTTTTCATTTGTTTTATTTTACGAATTTTCATTTGAAATGAATGATTATTTGCAGAAATAGAAAAATAGGCGGGATCCAATTAATTTGAATCATTGCTGGTTATTCTTGTTGCTCGATAGTTCGGATATTATTGCCAGTATCCTCTTAAACGAACCCCCAGGATGTTGCACTCGTAAAAGTAATTTAGAACTATACGACATCGACGGTAAAATAAAACGTCCAGAATTGTTTAGTTGCCATTTGCATGTGCAGTTTAGGAGATTCGAATCTTAGTGAATATCTTCACTGCACAGTTACGATGGATAGCATGGTTAAGATGTATAGAACGGGTTAATACACTTCTGGCTGTTGGTCCCATCACTTCAGCCTTCTCCACATAGACATAGACGAGCCATAGTGCCTCGAAGTAGAACAACAGTCTGCCTATGGCTGTATTTATACGCGTCTATCAAGTTATATCTATGTTCAGGTTGAGGTGGTTAAAATTGAATAACGACTTTTCGTCGAGCTCCCAGAGCCCGTATATTCGTGTCTCGAAGCGCCGCGTCTTCTTGGGATTTCCGAGCGGAGCCGAGAGCTGCAAGAAAGATAAGCTTGCTTTCCTTTCTGCCAATATATCCACCTTCTTGGCTGTTGGTTAAGCTAAGCAGAGGGCAATCTTAATTGTGGCCTTCTCGAGCTTCAGTTTTTCGTGGGTGTGGGAACAGTTTAATGAGGCATTTACGAGGCTTTGCCCACTGATCTTCCAGCCTCGATTAATGGAGGAGACACATGGGTTGGTCAACTGAGCTGTGAAGACGAATCCTACGCCTCGAAGTCTTTGTAATTATATTCTGGAAAAACAGACACAGTCAAAGTATCAGCGTTGAACGAAATAAAGCCTGGATCTAGGGTCGTTATTGCATTAGCTTTTGGGCGACTGCTAGCTAAGATGCTAATCTCTGTGTATGGCCCGCAGACGCTTACCCGTCGCTTTAAAATTCCCCCGATAAGGATCCAGCACTTGAAGACTGGCATCTGGATGTAAAATGTTTCAAGAATATAACGAATAAGAATCCCGACACATACTCCAAGGCAGGGCGTATTTAATGGTGTCTGGGAAGTTCTCCTAATAAGATGGAAAAGACTCGGCCACGGAGAGAAATTCGCGAGAGACGCCATCGCGGTTCTTGCCTTTGAGATAAGCCACGACTCAGACAGCATGATAAGAAAATGTGGCGAAGGGCAAATAGAGAAAATTATGTAAAGAGATTGCTGCGACTGATGGGGTGGAGCTTCAGCAAAAAGGGTCAAATGTTGGAATCGAAACAGGTGGAATGAAAAAGTGGCGTAAAGACGTCGTCAACACGACATTCACTGGTTCATACTCGTTGATCTTTCCAGATCAGAGATAACCCGTATGGGTAGAATTCAAGGGTTTTCAGACTGACTAATGGGCCACTCGCCAAAGATCAACTTCTGAGGTCTCCCTCCTCGCTGATCCCAACTACCAACCATTTGCTTATTTCCTCCTCTGTATGCCACCAAGACCTTAAGCTACTTATATATATTCACTCACACGTCTATAGTATGGGTATTGGAACAGGTGGCCTTAGGTAGGAAATGTAGAGTCAGAAGGTACGGGGACTCGCTCTGCTCTTAGTTTCGTGCAATTGGCAGATAGAGCGCATACGTCACGAGGAGAACAAGCTATAATATATTCCGTCAATGTCTCTCGCCACATACCCAGACCACAATTTCTGCCATAGAGTTCGCGAGTTTCGAGGTCGAACTTTTCGCCCATTCTCTCCGGGCCGCGTGCTAAATCGTCGGGATGGAATCGTCGAGAGTCCCCAGATGTTGGCGTAAGTAATGGTACGTGCAGGCAAGCTACGATGCCCGCTCCTTGTCTCGTCGGATGCACTTTTCCATATATCTGTATACACACGCGTATACGTACCTATACAGTTTCCTCGTTCAGGTCCCTTATCAGCATCCAAGTTGCAGACTATGGAAGCTTTCGAAGTTGCTGGCGCTGGCAGTCATGAGAGAATTCAGAACTTCTGCATGCAACGACGTTCGTCAATTCAACACGTCTAATGATGCATGCCCATGACACGCGCGTATATCTGAATGAAGTCACGTATGCGCAAGATGTCAGCCAATGAACTGCACCCGGTCTCATCGATCAAGAAATCCGTAAGAATTTCTGATCACGAGTATTTTTCTCCGCTGCTACAGAATGCACAACTGATTGGATCGAAGTCGTGGCAGCCAACGATCGGAAAATCCTGTGGAATCGTTGGCCCACAAAATGGTTCAATCGGATTGGTGCTTTATGTTGGTAACTTCAGCGAGAGTAAAACTTGAAAAACAATTGTGACAATATTATTTACGGATGAAAGAACGACCATAAAGACTTGGAAAAGTGTAAGAAAAAAAAACTCAGTAATAAATTGCGCCGCTTTAGGCAGGAAACATCGAGAAGGAAGTATTCGAAAAGTAAAAGACAGGCTGGGTGACTCGAGTAAAGCTCAAGCGAGAAAGAAATGAGAATGGGTATGGAAGATGATATATAGATATGCCTGCGGTGCCCCATGCATTGAGATGAATGGTGTGGATGAACGGAAAGAGTCGACCTGAAGCGAGCAGGAAGTTTTCGTAGTAAGAAAGCGGCGGAACGGTGAAAGAAGAGCAGAGAGCTTTAGATAGAACTCCAGGCGTCTTAATTGCGGTTCGACGGGCCAAATTCGTCCTGGAGTTCCCCATAAATTGGCGGTGTTTAAATTTTACGAAAGAATGGGAACGAAGGAAAAAAGAAAGAAAAATCACATGGAGACTTCACGAATAGGATCCGGAGTTCCGCGGTGGTCCCCGGGGGAACCGGTGGTAGATTCCCATCCTGGTCCAGCCATTTCTCTCAGAGTATAGCTCCGTGTCCAAGCTTCTCGTCTCTCTCTTCTTCTCCTACCCCCCATAGAAAACCGAAGAAATATCGTAGGTCGGAGCGTGCGCGGCGACCGCGATCCCCTCTCTCTTTCTCTTGCAGACACGCTCGAGCCACTATGAGCTTAAACTATCTGAGTGCACACGGCGTTCTTCGTCTTCTGATATCTCGCAAATCACTCTCAACGCGAACGTATATGTATATACTCTCCCCTACTTTCCAAACCTTCGTTTCTTGGTTGCCCATGACGGTCGGATAAACCTAGCGATCTCTCTTAATTCCAAAGACAACCAAGACGGGAGAACATCCCCGACGGTGATGTACGAGTAAATAAGGACCAACTTAAATCTCGCGTGCAGATAGGGCTGCGATCGTTCTTGTTGCTAGAATAATACATCAGCGTCAGCTGATTCCATATCATTTATATGGAAATACGATCCCATACTCGTCAGTAGATTATTTTTATGATTCGGTAGCGTAACTAAAAATAGTTGGAAGCCACTGTCGAGTGGTTTCATCGGTAACTTTTCTAACTCATCCACTTTCTGACTTCTGACGTTATTTCATTTTCATTCAATGAACCCGTCACGTGAGGACACAATCGAAAAATCAGTTCCAGTTTTCAATTGAAGGCGAAATGACCTCGAACCACTGGACCTTATCAACCATTAGAAATCAAATTCAATACTAATCAGATAGATCGTTTTTTTTAAACGCACAACCTGAAGAGTTATTAGCGTAGCGTTCTAAGTTTTCGTCGTCACGCTCAGTGAAAATACCAGTTCCCACCAACGATACTGAGTTTATTCAATATTTCTAACAACGCTGTAACTTGTATCAATCCCAGTACTTGATATCCGCTCTTTGAAGCTGAAAATCTTCGTTTGAACGATCGTTTGCTTGACGGCGTGGATAGGTCTGATGCATGAACTACCGTTGCTTATTATGG
>JBAJMU010000002.1:15097861-15181705 GCA_037952995.1 Hyposoter didymator
GAGAGAGAGAGAGAGAGAGAGAGAGAGAGAGAGAGAGAGAGAAGGCTAGTACAGCATAGGAGGAAACCTGTACTGTATTATATGTGTTCCTGATGGAAGGACCTCCAGCAAACGTCCTGTGTACGACTGGCTGGATATTTGCTCTGGAGCCATACAGGGATACAAAGCTCTTAGCTTCGTATACAGATGCTTTGACGGTCTATACACGCTTGCTGATTCACCCATTCCCACCCTCTTCCACCATCTCTTTGTTGTTCATGTATGCACAGGGCGTCATGACGCCGATGCCTGTATATTTACTTACGCAAACTGCCAAGCTCGAACAGTCCAAGACGTATATGTATCACGAATACAGCTACATCCACTCTTTATCTCGCCCTCCCTCTCCCTTCTTAACCCCCGTGTTCCAACGCCTCCAGCACCTTCCTAATATTCATTGTAGACGGGCGTCATGACATACCGTAAACATTCTGTTTAGTCTCCCTGGAGCAAGTACAATAACAAAGAGCTTGACAAAGTGAGACAGGAGTAAGGCTCTAGGAGCAACACGAGCGTGTGTTGTGGAATCAAATACTTCGAATACTGTGCATGTATATATTCTACATCTTCAAACTACGTCGCAATTTCCGTTTGTTTCAATTTCGCGAAACCCGTCTTGCTGCGAATTCATGAAATAAAATCGTTGCAGTCTCTCGATTTTACTTGCCAATATATTAACATTTTCGTCGTTACGCTCGATATTTATTTTTCTTCTCGTTCATCGTCTTCAGATTTTCGTTTCGTTTCGTTGTCCGTGAATTCATATTCAGTTTGCATCTTCCATTGTAGACGCTCTCGTTCTCCCAAAATGAATGAAATTTTTCTTTTTAAATACAAACAGGATTCAACGAAAAAGGATTTGTACACTGCAAAGAATTTCAAAGAGCTTCTTACCTTTAGATAGAAATATATTTCGTGAGGCTTCCATGAAATCTACAGCTTGTTCTTTTCATAAAAGGATTTTCCGGCAGGTGAAATTTAATTGGCTGCCATTTTGGTCTTGTGAGATAAATATATCCATTTTGAGAGAAGCTTTCATAGAATTGTTACGACTAAATGTGTTAACGCTATGGATCTTAAGACATTACGTTATATGAATCTGAGCTCCTGAATAATGATATACTTGACATCCAATTCAAAAGCAGGCTTTCAGCGTACCAATGAAATTCGTGAACTCCATTCATCATTCAAAATGCACTAACTCAACTAGAGCTTTATGATGCGCTATGTGAATTTTCAAGAGCAATTCATTTTCACTTAATGAGCATAAGAACTCTTACACGACTTCATTATTTTCGCATCTGATAAATATCGATAACAAAATTGGAGGATGTTACAGACTGCTACCTACGACTTTAAAGGAACAGCTTACTTCAATAAAAATGCTTGGCTCTCGGGGTTGGGATAATTGGTTGTGGCAAAAACTTACAGTCTGCTCGAAAAATAACGTTTGAATATATTTCTTCGCTTTCCCTTCACTCTCACGTTTCATTCATAGTTGTCTGTTAGATCTTGAATTTTTCCTCTTTCGGTTTTACTCCCTCTCACCCTCTGTCCCTTATTCGTGGCCACACGTCTCACAAAGTCCGTATGGGACGAGAGTGGAAGGAATAAGTTTCCATTTTACGTTCTTCTTTTCATCGCTTTTTCGGTCTTTTCGAGTATAGCTCATGCTCGTCTCTCGCCTACGAGAATTCTCACAGGCCAAAGAAAGCCTGGGGAATAAAAATGCGTCCTTCTCATTTCCTTTTCCCTCGTCGACGTTTCCGCCGTTGGTTTCACTCTGTCATGGCCCTATTCCGTTTCAAGAACTGTCTGGCTCGTCGGTTCCTGTACGTCCGGTCACATCCTTGCACAGAGCTTTTCTACGTTTGTCGCAAGGATTTTTATGCCATGGAAACACACCCTTAATTCTCCTTCAAATCTAAGCTCCTTCAAAACCTGCATCGATGTAGACACGCGTGTTATATCTAGCTTCACCTGATGTCACGTGTTTTCATGAGCATAAATCATAGACTTGGCTTCACATGAATATTTTTCAGACGTCTTTTCTGAGTCGAAGAGAAAGACATTTTTTTTCTCTTACTTTCGAAAGATTCCATTTCATTCCAGTTCCTGCTTCCTTTTTAGCCCCACATATTTGCGTTCCAATACTTCTATTCACTCGTCCGCACGCGCCTGTCGTAGAGCTTGGACACGAGGAAAAAAAGCTGGAACATTCTGACTACTTTAATTACGATATAAGTCTGCGATTCCTCCCAAGCTGATTAGAAGTGAAAAAAGATACAAATCGTAACAATTTTTTGCAGTTAATAAGTTTTATGGATTTTGTTTTGAAATATTGTATGACGAGAATTCATAAAAAGTTGCTGGTGATACGAAAATAAAATTGGCGAAAATAGACAAAACTTTACATTTTACGTCGCAGATAGAAATTCCAGTTTCATGGAGAGCGACTCGAAAAGTTGGTTGTTTGTTCAATTATTTTGTTGTGTGAGCAGAAAAGACTAATTAAGCTCATACAAAAAGAAAAAATCATGGGATACGAAAACACGAAGCTCCTGTTTAGCGGATTTGTGCTTAATCCGCAGTTGGTTTATCCGTTTATAGTCGATCTTCTTTGTTGCAATTAAACTCGGTGCTCCCGATAAACCATTTGTTATCAGAGTGCAACGGGTCCGAGCCGCCGATTTATAACTCCAAACTGTGCGTTTTCCGCCGGCCACTTTTTTCACTTCTCTTTCGTATAGTTATTTTTTTTATTTTTTATTTCTTGTATTAACGAATGGTTTCCCCGGCCAACGAGTATATTTTCTACCCGAACGAGGTTGCGGCAAAAGTGCAGCGATAAATGGGCGTGCGAGGATGGGAGAGTGAGGGAAACGGAGAAACTAATGTCGTTAAATTCGCGTGACAAACTTTACCTTTAGATCAATTTGATCATCTTTGTGCGAATTATTGCAGCTAGTTTCTTTATTTTTAATTCCGAATAGAAAAAAAATAACATACATTCTCGTGAGTTTTTCAAAATATTTTTCAAGTTTGGACGTTCCGAAAAATATAAAAATCACATCCCAACTGATGAAAGCAATTTGAGCAAGATTTTTTTTACCATCTTCTCAAAATTACAGTTTCTCATTGTCTGAACAGAAGTTACGAAATTTTGTTAGATTCGTACATAATTTTTATAACAACAGAGTTGCGTCAACAATGATATTTCTTGCTATGGCCAAAACCGTTAGTACAACTCGTGTATATTGATGTGCGTACATATATACATGCGCGCGTATGTTGTTCCGTTGGATTTCCAACGACAAACTCACGCGGACGGATATGAGCGTTTCTCGCGTTTCGCCGCCTCGCGAGAGTAAAATTTACGCTATACCCGTATAAACAGAGGGATTGCGGCGCAACCGAGATTCATTCTCCGAAGCCACTTGGTGTGTTCGCTTTATGCACGCGACGCAAAGTTTAGGAAGATGATATAGATATGTCTGTATATAATGGAAACTACTCTCATACGTATGCACGTCAAGCCACCCAGAACAACCCTCTACAAATATATGCGAGAGCCAGGAAATAGATAGGATGATTAACGTTTCAAGCAAATGGTTTAAATTAGACTCACTCGAACATGTACGTATAATAGTATGTGCAGTAGTGTCTAAATGCTCGAATTGCACATGGAACTCGCTACTTTTCTCTTTGATCTCATTCATTGAGATAAATGGAGCAGTGCTGCTGGATAAATTTAGTTTCTAATGTCAATCGTGATCCCGACTTTGTCTCGGTTGGCAAACGAAAACGCGCTCGCCAATTAACTCAATTACTCATCTTGTTCTTCACCGGAGTATTTAACCGCATTAAAAAAAAAACATCGGACTCAGCCAAGCAGTTGCAACGAAATCGTATAGGACGAACATCCCCAGATACTTGACCATTTTGGGAAAAGCAATTTTTTTTTTTTTGTTGCAAAGGGTATAACGACTTACTCACGTTGCAGCCCTTCACCAAACACATGGAATACACACGTGTTTACAGGAAAGTGGAACGTAAAGTGTATACAACCGATTGAGGTGGAAGTCTTCCACTAAAGTTTCAGTCGTTCGGGATATGCGTGGCTTCTGTGCACTTTTTCTACACGTATATGGTTGAGGCTTGCACACCAAGAAGCAGGTGGACATTTGTCCAAAAGTGAATTACGGAAGCGGATGGGCGTAACCTCTCTTTCGTTCAACCGTTCTCAACCCCTACTCCCTATTGTCGTCCGTTATCGGTCGCCGCTACCACCGCGGACTCGACCATTACTCTTACCGCTGCTACTTCTGCTCTCTGTGTTCCAGTAACGAAGTCAGAAATAAAATTGGACTCTCGGTCGGTCTCCACACCGCCAGTATCCTTCTGTATCCAACCGTGTGTACCGTTCTCAATTTCCTGTTCTGTTACTCCTTTTGTTTTCTTTGTGGCCAACTTTTTCCTCTCTTCCAACACGGGACTTTATTGATGTGTCACGTGGAAATAAATATACCCGAGAATCATTCATGTATAATGTTCTGAAAAAGCCATTCTGGAAAATGTGTTCAACTAAACGTGAATACCGTGAATAACATTGATAAACCCATTCGATTTACTTATGATGAGAGAGTTTCATATTCATCACATATTTCTCGAGTTTCTCGTTCTGCATTTTAGCAAATTAATTAATAAACTCCTTAGTTCTTTCCAGAGACATTTTTTTTTCACATGTATATCGAACAGGCAGGAACACATTTCCATCAAAGAATTGTGTGGAGGGAGGTTGACTGAACGAACTGTCGAGCTTCGACGATTTTTTATTGAATTAAAATAAAAGTACAAACCGAGTCAGTCTCAAAATGTTTATAGCAAACCTGCCACGGAGTAGGCGGAGGGGTTGAAGAGTTAATGGAAATGTGATACGATCCGATAGCATCGAATAACATGGCAGTGTTTGATATGTTTCCGAATTTGACACCTTCTGCTGCAACCATGCGATATCAGGAAAGCACAAATATTACTCAACCTTTAAGCATAATTCCCAATCAAAAATTCAACTTGATACGTTCCTGCTGGAGCAAGGGTAGATGTCCCGATGAGTCGGTTAGGTAATTAGTGTCTGAAACTCGAACTCGGAAAGATTGGAATATCCAGTTAAAGTGTGTGATCGAATACGTTATTCGGGATAACGTGGGTTATGAGACACAAGCGCGAGATATGCTGGAACAGTGCAAGGAAGAGAGAGTGTGTGTGTGTGAGAGAGAGAGGGAGAGCGAGAAGGTCACCATCAGTGCAGTCGAAAAGCATTTCAGCCTACTGTGCACGATGAGGGTGCAAATTAGGTCTGGCCCAAAGTTTGATAATTAAGAGGCTACCGTTAAGTGCGCTCCAAAGTGGTTCATAAGTTATGGTAAAGCCTCTGTAACTTCACGATGAGACTCAACCCTCGAGCGTTCGTTGCATATCGAAAACATGCAGCTCTCTATGCATGTGCTCGCTCGTTTCATCATCGAGTCTTGCCGATACTGGCGTTATAATTCCTCCCTGTTCCATTTTCAAGAACGTCTTAACTTGTCGGCTGACCTTGATTATGAATATATGAAATATCCATAGTTCACGCCCTCATCAACTAGGATAGTAAACATCCACCGCATGAATCCAATATCGTGAGATCTCGTCGCGTTTTATTTTTTCTACCCTGATTACTGAAATTAAGTAGATGCATCCCGATGACTTCCTTACTCCGTTCCAACCAGTGCCACATCCCCTGCCTTCGAAACTTTATAATAAGCACTTAAGAGCGTACAGACTATTAGACTGTGGAACTAGAGTGCGAGGCTTACTGACAGGATATTACATTATCCGGTAAGGATCCTTCCATGCTTTTCCTGCTTCAACGCAGCACCATGAACGTAGGTCTCTTCGTAATAGAAACACACAGCTCTACATGTAGCTTGGTGTATGTATTATCCCCTCCCTTAACCCTCTTACTTTTCTCTTGTTAATACCAAGTTTCCCGACGAGCCGAAAGTCGAAATCCAGAGCGGATTAAAACTTGCCAGGATCATGTTGGCCCTTCGATCGTATTCATTCGATTATTTTGATCCTGCTGGCCTCTATGGCTCGAAGCTTCTTCTACTTTCTATCCCCAAAGACTTCCGGAGTTTCTTTTTTCCTTTATTTGTAATAACGACCGATCTTCTTCCTAAGTTTCAAGTTTTCTCTACTTGCAAAAACTCTCGAGCAATCTTTCGTCTTTGCCCAGTTGCTCCTTGCTATATAGCTTGCGCTTACTCCAGAATTCCTTTACTTTGTATTTATAGACGTTCATCTTTATATCTATACTATTTCATCTCTGTTTTTTCTCGGGCTTCCTCTTTGTCGCTCTCTCCGATGACCTCGTGGGAAATCGAAACTGTGCTGAAATAAGAAAGAAAGAAGGAGAGGAGCGACTTTACACACCTTAGACCCAGGGCTTTACATTTTGTGAGGCTATCTCGATATCGGGTCACAAGGGTTCGGAGGGGCTATTCGAGTTTCCTTATTCAGTAGGATTTCAATACTTTCCGTTCTGGGTTCTCTGCTTCCGTTTCAACATGTATACATCGGTATGTTATATTTTGAGCACCTTGCACTGGTGCGTTTCATAGGGCAAGGTATTTCCGCCGTGAAACTAACTGCACTGTGTGGCGAGCTCTACTGGAAAATTCAACGGAAGCCCTTTGCTCAATACCATTTCAGTCATATTTCCCCCGCGCATGCATGCAAAATACATCCCACGCGATTTCGCCAAGTTCGTCACTTTGTTATTTCAGTGACGTGCGAAAATATCGTTTGCGGTAATTCTTGGTAATTGAAACTTGAAAAAAATTTAAATTCAGACTTCCATCTCACGTCCCCGAAGATTCACATTTCGTGAAATCGATTTCAAATTATGTCGAAAACGCTGAGGCTCCGATAACGCTCGCTCTTCATGTTCGAACGTTGAGCACATGGTCCACGGAATTTTTCCTCCTACGAGCTCTTTGGCATCGAGCTAATTAAAAACCCTGTGTTTGCCCGATGTTTCACATGCACACGTTGCTGTTTGTACACTCGAATCGTACAAAAGCTCTTTCGATAACCTTTGAATTCTCATTGCGGCATATTACGAACTTGAACCTCCTCGTTGCAGCGTATGGAGTTGAGAGGCTGGTATTTAATTGGATTCGTAAGATCACTTGAATTTTCGCATTCATACACAGTATTTTCCAACCTGCTGGTGTAAACTTACGTTCCTGGTGGACGAGCAGTTATGTTTTTTTTTTTTTTTTTTTTTTTTTCAACCCGTAAGCTCGGCCCAAGTTTTTAACATCGCGATAAAACTTGGAAAATCGCTCTCACCCATATCTGTCTTAGCTTATCATTTGACTTCTAGAACTGCCCTCATTTTTTTTATTCCCTCTTTACACTCGTTCTCTTGCTTCTCTTTCGCACAAAGTATATCTTTAGTGTCAGTGCATAGCGTTTCTTATCTGTTGCCTCACAGCCGAGCACGAGAAGTGGTAAACTCTCGCCATAAAATCTTTTGCCTTCTCTCTCTATCTCTTTCTCTCTCTCTCTCTCTCTGCCTCTTTCCATCTAAGTAACACTCCATACATGGCCTCTTGGCAAAGGATGGACCTGCATACCATTGCAATAATTCGCCTGGCGTACAAACGTCCGAAGAGATCTTTTATCATCTTGCTCGCACCTTTCACCTTTGTCGACGTTAAAGATGAAGAAAACTAAACGCAGAGAGAAGAATGAGAGGAAAGACGGACATGGAGAAAGCGTGGGAGAGGAATAAAGGAAAAGTGAAACTCTGAAGGAAAAAAGCGCGGTGCAGAATTCGCGGCCGTAGCAAAAGCTTGTTCTCTGCCGCCGACACTCGAAACTTTGCCGGCAAAAGCCGTCGACCATGCGTTCTCGTCCGCTGTGGAATTGAACTTTCCACAAAGTTGGCCATCACTAGCACCATCACCACCATCAACATCACTAAGCACCGGGCTGTCTGTTCTTGTCCGATATACCCGTCTCGTTAATTTTGTTTCTTTGTCGTTTGCAAGTTACGCTCTTAAGCATCATCCCTCACTCCTCACAGTAGCGTTGCGCGTTTGGTTACCTATAGCAGGTGAGCTATCTCTTCCTCTCCAACTCTCCCGCCTTCTCGCTCTTCCTCTCTCCTCTCTCTTTCCACGGCGTTCTCTACGAATCGTCCGATTACCGCAAAGCACGAAATTGCACTCGAGACGTATATATAACCGCGCGTTGGCAAACTCACAAGAGAGAATGGTCGAGAGTATCGCCGTGGTTCTCTCCTGGGCGCTCCGAGCTATTTCTAGCTAGCTCCTTAACCTCCATATCTCCCGTTTCATCCTTCTCTCACTCGCCACTCTCTTCTCTGATGTTTATCCCTCCGCACGCTACGCTTTCCTCAGTTTCCCCGTGTCAACCCTAATTCAACTAACGTTTAAGCACTAAACCGGAAATAATCCATTTCGGGGACGGAGATACCGAGATTTAATTGGATAAGCGAAGAGATTGGACTTTAGATGAGAGACAAATAACTTTGTTTATTTAATGTGATTGCAACAACGGAACGTACTCTGGATCTTCAAATATATAAACATACCTGCAAATAAATGCAAGTCGCACGAGCGATGCTATAGCAACCAGAAGCTTTGCAAGGAAGTTCTTTAGCAATTATCATTTTATTAAACAGCACTCATGGGGATCATGGTTACGAAATAATTAAATGATATTCTCTTGTTATCGTTACCGCTTTGTCGCTGCGTTTCTTTTGCTTTTCTCGCACTAGGCGCAACCGTCTCGTTCGATAATTTTTGCCCACTTTTTCGTTCGACGATACAATTTTCTTTCAACTCATTTTCCCATGCAGTTGTTCTGAAAGGCTTCCAGAAAGATATTAGCAGTTCGACATTTTCATCACGGTATCATTGTACACAACGTGGCAATCAAAAAGATACGGAATTGTAAAAAAGAGTGAGAAATGTTTAGGATTACGGTAAAAAAATGGCTCGTCGTTTGTTTTCCGCCTCGGAAATCCTTCCTGAGAGGAAATATATATCTCCTGGAGAAGACAAGCCTCCTTGCTACGTAATAGAAGATGTGCAGGATGGAGGAAAGCTTTTGCGGGCGAAAAGCATAGTGCCGTACAGTAAGAGACTTTTTACCAGCAGTTTTTTCACGTTACCGCAATATAATGTAAGGCGAGGAATACACCTTCAGAAACAGAAAAAAAAGCGAGGCTTTCGCGAGATTCGCGTCTTATGACGACCGGGCAGAAATAATTCTTTTCCACGGAGCTAGGTCAACCTCCGTGTGCCGCGTTCTTCTCTGTACTCGCATTTCATAAAACTTATTATTAGAGTTCAGATCGAATTATGCCATACTTTCACTTATTGCATTTATATCCATAAAGATTACGTTGCATGCTCCGCATAATCTCATAAAGACATTCATCAATGATTCACAGTATTCACGACTTTTCATTTGTACGCGAGAACGAAGTTGTGACGAATTGGTTCTCTTGTTATTCTGTCCAGGTCGTCCACGGCGTTCATATCGAGCCGGCACATGTGATGAAAAAGCGAAGCATCAATCAGCCTCTGAGGATTCTTCTGTCATACGACGAGAGCGTCTTTCGGTAAGTTGGCGACATATATTTTATGTGTTCTTTATGATAATATAGAGAATTTTGTAGCGAAGACGTTCACCATGGATTAATTATGTATTCGTCATCGGGGTCGATGTCATTCGTTTACATGAACGTACTGCAGAAAGAATGACCTCGAACTATCCCTAGCATTATGCATGAGATCGTACATTTCACCTCTCACTTTGATTCTGCACAATGAAACGAAGATAAGCGTAGTGATGATTGCACAACGAGCAGCAAGGACGTGTTTCCATTCAATACACGTACCTGTGTTAATCTCGGATAGTCACGATATACATCGTCGAGAAAATCATTTGAAATAATTGTATAATGAAGGAACATTGGTGCAAAAAAATAACATCTCTCACGAATCTTTTCCATCGATCATTATTCTTAGTTGGTTGGTCATCAACATTCCTCTGCTTTGGTGACAGTCTTCTTGAATAGTTTGCCGCTGGAATAAACATCGGGTTGAAACTCTCAAAGTCGTAACCGTTATTTTTACACAGTAATTTGCAGAAGTCACGGCGAGGCTTCTATATACCCTGTAGATGGTCTGTACGGACGTTCAGCAAGCTTTTTGCGTGATTCATGCCCTCCGAGCAATTCCTTAATTGCTGTAACTCGACCTAGTAACGGGGGTATATTGTGTAACGGCATTAGACAATCCAGTGACATTTGCCGGAAGTCAGTGGAGAATTCCGGTGGCTCGATTCTGCGGCAAGAGCATCTACGCTGGCCGCAGGATGTGGTTGAAAACTTGGGGAATCCGCAGACACAGCCACAACCTTCATGGTGGTCCGTAGCAGGTTCGAGCTTGAGCGTTTTGTCGACTTTGAGCTGTCATGGGTCTTGCGCGAGAGTTTCCACGGTTAACGTTTTTGGCGGTCGGCCGAGAAACAGAGTGTTTTATATATAGTCGCATACGCGGATAGGAACTGTTGAAGCAGGCCGCTTGTGCAGTTGTGCGATGTGTAGCTGGCTCCGTGCACGCGGGAGAATCGCGGAGACATTGGCGAAAAAGCTCGGTCGACCCTCGGGCGAAAACTCTGCCTGTCTTTCTCTTTCACAAGATCGAATACATATACCGCCGGTGGATCGTGCCGCGAATATAGCGCAGCTTCCCAACCGCCATTCGTCTCGAACTCCTTCCGCGTCTCCTCCATGACGACAAGGATGAGTGCTGCGACTATAGGTCCCACAAGTACTGACAAAAAGAGCAAGAAAGAAGTATCGCTTGCGCCATATATCTGTATGAATCTATATGAACAGCATGAAACCCCGGCCGCGCGTTGTGGTTCCTGCCAAATTTTCTTCTCTCATGTCGCCGAGAGAGCAGAAAGACCGACGCCGGTTTGTTTGTCGCGTGAAACTCTCCTCTCGTTTTCCTCGCAGTTGCCTCCCTCGGGCGTTTTCAAACGACGACGTGGGGCGTATGCCATGGACAGAACTAAGATACATATATATGTAGAAAAATATATACTGCAGTGTGTATGATCGCGTGTGTGTGTGTGTGCGAGTCTGTGTGTTTCTGGTTTTGTTGTAAGCGCGTTCTCGTTCTCATCTCTCACGAGGCTTTTCAACAGGAAGCAAGAAGACTTGTTACTCTCCGGGCACAACTTCGTGGCCAACAACCAAAGAGAAATTACACGTCTATTCTATGCTCTTTTTTTCATATTCTTCATCACTGTCTCGCCTTTTCTCTCATTTTCTCTCCGCCGCCCCCGCCGTGTTTCTTTTTTGCCCCATTTTCTTTCATCTACATTGTCCGTGCTTAAACCCGCGAGGACTTTCCCCAGGACGCTAAATTCCGTGACGGGTTTTTGGCAGCCGCTCACAAACTCTTGGATACTGAACGCAATTTGTAGTGGATTTTCTATCCTTACGTTCGAGCAGATGCAGCGCAGCTCGGTTTGTAGGCCAAATCGCAGCGTTTCCATCAGATTCCGTTCTATCTCTTCGGAATTATTTCCTCTGGTATTACGGACTGAGGGTTTCAATCGGATCGTTTATCCTGCAGCTTTCGACTATGATGCAAATAAAAAAAATTGTTCTTTCTACCGTTTGTCGACTTGCAGCTTCGACTCGGAGATCTTTTTAGATTTTGGTATTCGAGATTCATCAACTTTCATGCCAGGCTCTCTTCCGACACCAAACTATTTCAACGCGAGGTGCCCCGTTGGTGCAAAACGAATTCTGTATATATATTAGTAAAGACCTCAGAACGTAGCGCATTGCGTTTTCGTAATATAATTCGCTCTTCAATTCGTCGGGTCTCTAATTAATTCGGAAGCCAATTAGCCATGGCAAGCTTTTGCGAGAGGGTTTAGTGTTGCTTGGGTAGAACAGTCTCGTCTTAACGACGACAACGACGACGACATTGCCGTCGACGTTGGAGGCGAGCTCTCGTCGAATTTCATTCGGGCAAGCGCGCCCGCTACTAAGTTCGGCACTTGCTAAATGCCTTCGCGGAGTCCTTCCGGCCAAACTTTTGGCACCCTCTCAACTCTGGAACGAAGCGGCGACAGGACGATGGCTTGAGTTTAACTCCCTCTCCTGCTTTTCCAACGTATCTTACAAGTTTCCACGTCCAACCTCCCACACGCTGTGTTGGAAAGATGCATTACGAGCCACTGGGGCGACGAGCGAGGTCACATTTCCCGCACCCTTTGTCCTCCGTTGAATCATTGGTAAACAAAACGTCCTGGATTTTCAGTCGCCACGACTTTATTGACGAATAACATTTTTAAATAAACTCGATTCTGTGAATTATGAGACAACTATTTTCAAATGTATTGCAAACAGAAACCATCCCTCGTACAAATTTGCAATCAGCTTACGAGGTCAATGCTGTGGGAATTGAACATTTTCGTAAGCGCAAGAACTACAATCTACAGTTGCAGCGTAAAGAATCAAAACGTAGTCGTCGATGAAACTTGATTTCTTGGACAATCTTTCCGCCCATTTCTCTGAAAGCCACGTGCAACGTATTACGTAATGAAATGTTGTTCGATTCGCACTTGTTCCTGGTAAGAAAAAAAAATTCTTCTTCAACTGAAAAATTGTATCAAGATTAAAATTGAGATCCAATCATCGCGTCGATTTTCCAGGAACAAAACCGGTAACACAAGAGTGGTGAGCCTTAAAAGCGATGCGCATCGTAACGTATTCTCTATAAGTAGGTATTTGAACGCGAGTGAAGACAAATTTCACTTTTCACGCAATTGGAATCTCTCGACGATATTGGCGCGTGTCTCGCGTCATTTCCACGTATATGCAGCTGTTGAATCTCGTAAGAGGATCTCGTAACCAGAGTCTGGTCATCGCGCAATGCAACTTGCAAACTGGTTAAAATATTTTGTTGGAATCAGCGCTTGAGATTATACTTGTTTTTCAAATATATCTGCTGCACTGTTTTCGCGAGAGTGAGCTGACCATAAAACGTTTCCTGCGCACGTTACTACGTCATACACGCTACGCGATTCCCATCCCCGAAAGGGAATTTGTAGCCGATTTATTGAGTGCGTTATTACGCAAAGTACCCAACATGGTCAGCGTTATTTTGCATGATTAAAAAGTTGATACACATTCCGTTCTGCGTGTGTGTGTGTTATTATTATTTGGCTTAATTTTTCTAGGTGGAAATTCTTTATTTCTGGTCGAAATATATTGGCGAGACCAGCGACGCCGAGTCGAGTAGAGTCGAGAAGCTGAAGCCGTCCCCCTCCCCAGTAATTAATTCCAGCAGCCGTGTCACTCGCACGAACGAGTTTGCATTCACGCACAAACTGACACGTACCTCGATTATCTGCCGAACCCGGTGTGCGTATCCATCCGACCAAAGCGAATACACGCTGCGCAATTCAACGAAATTGATAGAAAAAGCTTGCTTGCTTTTTTTCGCATTTCGTTTTTTCATGCCGGCTCTTTCGGACCGTAACGTATCGCGGAGCTCTGCACAACTTTTTTGTCTCGCTCCTATAGTCTCTTTGGCATCGTCCCTCGCATATTTTAACATTTGACTCTGGTGTATTGGACCGACTACACATGAATATTTACGTTTATGAAAAACAGGAGTCTTTACAAAGGGGTGAAAAATTGGGGACCTGGTTTCATATTATTTTGATTTTTTCCCTGTTTGTGAATACGAAACTTTATACATGGCATTCCGTTCAGTGTGTGTTGTCGAGCTAGAACCGCTCGCGGCCTCTGTACAAATGAAACTGTTTTGATATGTGCCTCTGTCACAACAGAGTTCGCTCTCTAGACGGTTCTCCAAAGGCTCCGAGTGTACGTCAATCGACTGATAATGATCAAAGCCATCGTCAGATATGAAAAACGTGGCTGTGACATGTTGAATGCGATGAATGACGCGCAATGACTTTTTGCACATTACGAGGAAAGCTTGAAGAGAGGGAAAAATAGAACAGGACTTATTTTTTCGTGTCAGAAAGTGTAATTTCGTTTGAGACAGTTAGCCAGAGAATATCTGATTGCTGCACGAGAGCTGAATGGTGCTTACGGTAATTTTTCAGATATCTCAGTGTACTCGATTTTTTTAATAACTTCGAGATGCTGTATGGCGTATTCTCACCAGGGAGAAAGCAACAGATTCGCGGAAGGGACAAAGGTCCCTCGGCCTTGTTCGTAACAACAATCGGTACAACGTTTGATTCGCGTCTCTCGTTTAATCCATGGGGGATTTAGTCGCGATGCGGCGTTGGTTCTCCAAGACGAGCCCGAAAAGGGGGCTAAAGCGTTGGAGATTACAACCAACAGTTTTCAAACCACCTCCACCTCCTATTCAACTTCTCTCTAATGTATATATGCACTATCCCTCTGCTTCTCTTCCTCTATTACTCTTTACACTGCCTCCAAGTGTACCCTCCGCATCTCCCCGCATCGGCATTCTGGTGGTTAATGAACGAAACTTTCCTATTGCTTTTTTAAACAATATACTCTCTTCCTCCTTATTCTTTGGCGCTTTCCTTCCCTTGCTTTTTCATGCGCTCTCCCTCCTTCTTTCTCTCATCCTACTCAACATTTTCTCGTTTTCTCCTATAGTTCAACTTCCAAACGAACTTCGGAGATCGCTTTATCCTCGAAATGAAGCTGTCCGGGGATTAAGGAGGCGCCAGGGCCCCCAATCTCCATTGGATAAAAGCGAACTATAGATATTCTTACCATGCCAATGTTTTTAGTTTGTGTTGCACACATTGGCGCAAATCGTGCGCTGGTGTACTAAAACAAGCTTTTATCGTTCGCGTAATTATTATCCTCGCGATCATGCGCAAGCTCCCGGTCCGAAATAATGATTGATTGAATACTTCCCGTATGGGAAATACGAAAAATCTGTCAAATTGGCGACGACCTCATCAAAACGCGAACCTTTCGAGCGAAAACTTTAGATTTAAAAAAAAAACCAAAATTGAAGGAAAATATCTTTGTTTTTTCAATGTCACGGATTTTTGTTACTTCATGCCAGGCTCCGATTCACGTTCGCTGTTTGAAATTCCTTCATTACAAACAAAATCAATGCCTTAATCTTTATATCGAGGCTTCATCGTGTCTTGGATGGATTTTATTTGGTAAATTTATTTACGACAAAAGTTATTGAATTTGTCAAAGTTTGCAATTTAATTTTCGTTCGTAATCCATTCATCGGATGAGTGTTTACTGGACTGCAGCTTCTAGATCCGGTGAGTGCTCTCAGGTTTTTGATGAGATGTCTCATGTCTTATTCTCTTTTTATCGTTCCCTCCCGCTTTCGCATCGTCCCAGAGTCATGGTTCACGGTGCATAACTGGGTCAATTTTGTGAGTCAATATTGCCTTTTGGATTTATTTCCCTCAGACGAGAATCCAAAAGTACGAAAGCGAGAACTTCGAACGTTTGCCAAGCTTTTCGCGAGCTATTTGTTCAAGATGAAAAATATGGCTTGCTGCTTTGACAGAAAAAATGCACCTAGACAGCGGCGCTTCTGTCATCCGAAGTTGCACTCAATTCTTTCACTCTCTCGGTCTCTACAACTCGTTGAGGTCCTTAAATATCAGTGGCGAATTGTGATTCACCGAAGAGAAAAAGAATCGGTTGCAAAATTTCTTTCAAAGCTTTCGTCAAAATTAAAATACAAACATTTTTTTCATCAACCATAATGTGAGTCCAATTACTTTTCTTTGTGTACGAAACAAACGCGCACAGTTACGGGGCAACTGGACTGTTAAAACCGCACGTATATTGCTGCCCGAAATTGAAGCAGTTTTCATTGAACATCCAGTGGTAGAGAGTTCGTACAGTGACCAAGTGGCGGCAATGTTTCGCAGTAGTAAGCGACCGCAATGGTCGACCGATAGACATATTCGTGATACGATAGCGAAAGAGAGAACACAATGGAGTACGACTGCGGTAACGGGAAGAGCACCGCAGGAACACAGTGAGCAGTAGAACAGTAGTAGCGGCCAGTAGTGACCGGACGAGTTGTACTGAGGACTGTGGCCCTGAGGGCCTGTGAAGCAGTCGCGTCCTTCAGTAGAGCCTCCCGCGTTCCATTCAACTAACAAACTCACTCTTTCCCTCTTTCTCTCTCTCTCTCTTTCTCCCTCTCTCTTGCATCGCAGGAAGGACTGGAAGCCACAACTGCCACGAGTTTGAACCGGTCACATCTGTATATTCGCGGTATTGCTTTCCTCAGTATTTAATAGTGCACATCCCTTTGCACACACAATCATCTTGTCCACTATCCTGGCGATAAAATGGCCAAGAAATTGCAACCTTTGTAACTCAAACGAATATTCAACAATTTTTTTGGCAAGACGAACCGCTAATATCAACAAAATAAACAAACAAAGATGAAGATGGAATGTCATCGTTGGTGTCAAGATTTCTGTTGCGACCAGAATATACCGGAAAACTGGAATTAATAGAATTGAAAAAACAAATGGTATTGACATTTCGGTTATACAGTCGAAATTTAAAGGATCAGTGAACTTTTCTGCGATCCCATGGCACTGATATTTTCTGTTGATCGTTCAGCACATAATCGCGTGAGAACAAGAACGGCAACGCTTGCACGTGCGGGTACTCACATTCTGGCACACACAGTTCAATTCTCATGCTATTCAACTTGACTTTTGCTTCGATCGGGCCAGCCCCAAGAATACACGACTGTTTGATCGAGTTACCTACGATCGTTGCATGCACTTTTACTTTCACTGGGAATAGAGCAGGAGGTGGAGGAAGATACGAAGGCGTGGTACACTTGAAGTTTATTCTCATCTGCGTTGCAGCACTCGTGCTATCACACGGTATGCTCCAGCTTCGTCGAATCACACGATTATTTGACTATGACGTGGCAACATTCGATTAAAGAATTTATTCAACTGTAAGCATGCCAAAATATGGCTGAGGGTTGAATCGATGGTGAAATTTTGACTATCGAACTTTTGACAATATATATGGATCTGACAGTTATTTTTAGAATTATCACTGTCCGAAAAAATATTCGTTGGAAGATGAACGATTGGGCATTATTGACATTTCGTGAATTATCTGTTCTCGTGAATACGTAGAGAGGTTTCTTTGGCAAATAAATATCAATCGACTCTACGTGTTAGAATTCTGAGACTTATTACATCAAATTCTTTTAATTTTCGTTTGGAAGACGAACGATTGGAAATTATTCTCATTTCGTGAATTATCCCTTTTCGTGAATACGTGGCGAGGATTCTTTGGCAAATAAATATCAATGGGCTCTACGTGTTAGAATTCCGAGACTTATTACATCAAATTCTTTAAATTCTTTTAATTTTCGTTTGGAAGACGAACGATTGGAAATTATTCACATTTCGCGAATTATCCCTTTTCGTGAATACGTGGCGAGGATTCTTTGGCAAATAAATATCAATGGTCTTTAGGTATTAGAATTACGAGACTTATTACATCAAATTTTTCGAAATATTTTAATTTTCGTTTGGAAGACGAGCAATTAGAAACTATTGACATTTCGTCAATTATCTGTTTTCGTGAATACGTGGAGAGGGTTCTTTGGCAAATAAATATCAATGGACTCTACGTATTAGAATTTCGAGACTTTTTACATCAAATTCTTTAAAATCTTTGGATCTTCGTTTCAAAATTCGAACGGGAATCATGTCTTCATTGTATTTTTGGCCACCTTGTATAGGTACGAATTTCACAAAAACAGAAAAGCAGTTCACCGAGGCGCTCGGCAAAGTACTTTGATCTAGTACACCAGAGAGAATCGAACGATGGATAAAATATATACGTCCGACTGGATGTATTTTAGAGGAGAACTCAAGTGTGTGGGTGGGTTTGTTCCTGTATGTCTGAATACCTGTATACGTATATCGATCAATGAACGTCTAGTCGGGTTTATCGTTAACGCGATTGTTTTATCGTTATCGTGATTGCAGTTGACTGCTACGTCGAGACTATCCGGAGCGAGCCTTTCGCACTCTCAGACGTAACTATCTTTCGGGTACGTGCGACGATCCTTCAGTTTACGTCTCTCGCCACTACTCACTACCAATAATCTTTTCACTTTATATATCTCACACTCTTCCATATCCGATATAAAATAGAATTTCTTCAAAGATAGAACGCGGAAATACGCCACAGATTTTTCGTTCTGTATTTGATCTGGTATATAAAAATATCATATGATACATGAGAAAATTCATTATATTTATTTCGTTTGTAGCTGTCTCGTCACTTCGTTGACAATAATTTAGGTAAAGCAGCAACGCTCAATATATATAGAGAAATAAATTTTCTGGAATGACTCCTCCGTCTTTTGATAGAAATAAAAAAGCGTGCATATTGTTATCTGGTATAAATATTTACTTTGATATTAAAATTTAATGTCTTTGAAGAGGCAAAACTAAACTTTCGGAATACTTGAGAAAAAATTGTTCGAGCTCGAGCCATGGTATTAATTCACGAAGTCGCAGCGAAATTCCGTTTCATAAGTAAAGTTTTTTTCATTACAACATTTTTCACATTCTTTTGATTTTGAGCAACCATTACCGGCTATCCGTATGCGCACCGTTGTGTGGTTATATATTTTTGAGATAGGATTGTCGACAGGAAGGTCCGATCGATGGAATCGCATGTCAAGAGGACTTGATATTCAATGAACCCCTCGAATTTTACTGCGATCGTGTATATACGCACATAAAAGCCAAAGCCTTTGCCCGATAGTTTTCCAGAGATAGGTAAAATAGCTATTCATTCCGGACAGCCCAGTCTCCTCACTCGCCCATCGTTACTTCTATGCATAGAATGAAGAAAAAAATCAATCTGGTACAAAATTCTCGAATAGTAAAAATGATAAAACTTGCACAGAAATCGCGAGAGTAATTGAACATTTTGGAATTTTTTATTCTAAGACAACATCACCATGAGAATTTACAGAAAAGGAGGTATTCGTTTTCACGGACTTCAGAATCCATTTTTAAGTATTCAAAGACGAAAGGAAAGAGTGACAAAATGTCTGGAATACATAACGAAATTTCATCTGTTGACACCCCAAAAAGCGATTCTGAGAATATACTACGTGATATTTACGAATGTTAAACTTTGTCCAGTTGAAACTTGTTTCTAGAGAAAACAAATAGAAACAAGGTCATGAAAAACTTTCGAAAAATTCTATTAAATCCTTCAGAGTATTTAGTGACGCAAATGCCATGCATTGTATTTGAAAAAAGAAAGAAAAACACTGCAGAAACATCGATTGGACGACGTTCGTTCCACCATGGCCCAGAGGGTTAAAACAGACGATATACAATTGGAACTGTAAGATGGACATGAACAAGTACCACCTGTGAATAATCCCATAGCCCTGGTCGAATGGTTCAAGAGGCTGGCGAGTACAATCTCGTTAAGCAAAAACGTCAAGCTTGGCGAGTGGTTCGTATACGCAATGTGCGGAGAAACAGACGAATGAGAGAACAACATAGTCCTTGTTTACTGGCACTATACTGAGACAGTAAATAGTGACATTGCCATCGGTCTCCATTCGCCGTTTCTTTCCAGACAGATGTGGCATTCGACCAACGGAAATACTCGCTACGTTCGTAAATTCGTAACGATCGGGCATGAAGATGCCAGAGCAATTGAAAGTATACAAGAAGGTAACACAGGGGGATGTAAAGTGCAACAATGTGGCAGCAGACGAAGGACCAGAAACGACAAAAGTAATGGCGGGAAGGAAATGAGACACTGGTATACACTCAAACACACATAGTATAACGAAAATAAAGAAGGAAGGGAAAAAGACTTTCTGACATTTACATATATGTAGTTTGTTCCAGCTTCGTCGATTTTCTCGTCTCCTGTCTGTTGCATTTTCCATTCCTCACGTCATCTCCATATTTCATTGACATACCGACTTCAATGAACATGTTGAAGATAAGTATTGGAAACTACACCCGATGAAGTAGAAAAAAACGTTGGGTGAACTTTTGATACATCAATCGGATCAGTGTGATTAATTTTGCTGATTTTGCATCCCTCAGGCCGTCACCGATGAAGCTATCAATATACGAACTTCTTTATCAACAATTACACACGATGCAACTATCTTCTCCAGCAGCTTCAAAGCGAAATCTTTTGAATATCTCTCTCAATATTGTACTGCTTCCCACTTTCATGTTCTACGCGAAAGCAAGTAAACTCTCATCTCCTCTACTGTGCCAGTTTCATCTTTATATACCTGGTTAACCTCAGTAGCACACCGCATTACACATAGATTTCGTACAGTTTCGAGTATCGTATACGCTCACTCGGTGCTAATGCTCTGTATTTGCGTGCGCATATCCTCTTCGTATATCGCTATATAACACTGTTTCGGTCTTGAAACTAATACAAGCTCTTCCGGAGTTCACCGAGAAATTTAGATCCAGCCTTGTGTAACAGTAAGCCTCCAACCTCACGCACACACCATTTCCGCACACTGCGCATCTGGCTTTTCATAAGTAGACACACACGTTCCCTAGTACGAAACTCGATTTGATTAATTGACTACTTTATGTCTCGTGGTGGATCGCCCCTTAGTGCGCCCATGCGATCTGCACTTTCTCATCAAAACCTTGAGAAAAATGCAGTTCCCGTTAAATCTTTGCGAAAAGAAATCCATAACCTAACGGAACGTTGAATTACAATCGATGATGCAATATTCAATCAAAATATTCTGACAAGATCGCGTTCAGGTCACGTGTTCATTTCAAGGCTAGCCTCAAGGCCACTGACTGTAATATGTTTCATTACGATGTATTACAGCTCAGCTTGGGAAAATACCTTGACAGCAATTTCTGGATGGCCAGGACAATGGAACGGAATAACTTCCAGTCTCGGTTGTTGCGTTCGCAGGAAGGAAGGTTCTAAATCATAATTTACGCAGCGGGCTCATGACCCGGGCGAATTCTGAATGAGGAAGAGAGAATGGGCGAAGGTTTGCCGGGGTCAGGTGCGCGTGTCCACGGAAGAAAACAAAAAAATATTCATTAAATATATATACAGCGATAATTTAGTTGGCACCGGTTGCCTCTCACCGGTCCATTCTGTCTCACTGCTCTTGTCTCTCCGTAATGAGCGGAAAATGAGAAAAAGCGTCTAGGTACTAACAGAAACGAAAAAAATAAAAATAAAGCTTTGCGAACGAGCACACGCAGTTCTGTTGGGAATGAAACTGCGTTTTTCAAGTTTCAGTCTCAAGTTTAAATGAAATTTCGGACAAACGTGTTAACAAATTAATTATCAACAAATAATTTATTTCAGAATTCGATTAATTCGTTCCTAGACTTCAAACTGTCAGAGACACTCTGCAGGACGACATTGAAAAAATATTTTTACACTTAGCAGTTGAATATAATTCGATCGGAAATGCAGCTTCGGAAACGGAAATAATTGACCTGGAGAGGAACTTGGACTACTGGATCGTAATCGCTGGCTTGAATGAGTTCGAGTAAGATTATTTCCTTACCCCAGTCGCCATTAGCGAGCTGTCTGTACCGTTTCTTATCTATTTCAATTTCTCTCTTTCCGTCTCTGTTTCTTCTATCGATCGATCTTCTTCTTTTCGATCAATACGAATACGAATACACAGTTCTTTCAGCATTCTTGCGTCGAAGTTTCCAGCGTCAAGTACGCAATTTATAGAGTCCGTTCCGATTGCTCCGTTCGTCAATAAAGCGGAAAGCCGACTCATCGGTTATCGACTTTCGATGTTAAAGAAAGTTGAAATAATTGATGAGTGAAAAAAAACGAAGCCGGAAAGATTTTATAGCGCGAACGAAATTTTATGTCGGTATTGGGAAATGCTTTTTACATCGCCCTAGAGAATCGTAAAAAGGTTAACACAGCACGAATGCTCTTGTAATTTCTTCATCGAGTATCACCTGCATAAGTGACGGAAACTGTCATTATAATTCGACTTTTTTGTGCATACAGTACTGGCGCTAACAATATAGGTCAACCGGTTCCTCAGTGGCTTCCTCGAGCTTAGTTACTTCAGTTTCTAAGCGGGTGAGTTTCCGAGTGAGCTCCGGTTTACTCGAATTCAGTAACTTCACTTGAGCTTTTCACTGACATTGAACGGGCCGCAACACGTTCTCCATTCTACGATCACTGTCGCCAGCATATGCTCCTTAGCTGGAATGCCCCATTTTTCACCAAGAGTAAAGAGAAAACTCTTGATCTCCAAGGAAGCGAGTAGCGTCTACATAGAAATGTCAAAACTTTTTGCAAACGTCTCCTGTACCATTGGAGAGAGATACCGCGCTGTTAGCCTCTTCAAATCGTGTGAACGAGTGGAAAGTATACCACCCACACATTCTCAGTTCGCTCAGCTATCATGAGTCAGTGAGGAAGGAAGTAACAATTAACTTCAAGTACGTAGGAGTTTGAGTGCAGCTTCTCAACGTAGAGTCCGGCCTTGACAAGCGCGACGGCTCAATCTTAATTCCATCTCTTTCTCCCTTCATCTTGCTCGTTCTATTTCCGCTTACCTTCTACTTCCCCAAGAAGTTCTACATTGCTACTCGAGCTCGTCCATCATTCTATTTATCTACCGTCAAACTAACGTAACAAATCCTTGAACGGGATCTCGGTTAATGTACGGACACCCCCCTCCCCCACTCTTTCTCATTCACTCGTTGCCTCTCTTCTGTCTCGTCTCCTTTTATTGAATTTCGATTTTAAACTAATGAGCTGCGATTCGTCCGCATTCGCTTTCTCATCGTTTAATGGCTGAAGTAACTTCTCGTCGTTCTAGTTCTGTGTCTGATAGAGTTGCTTTGACGAGTGAGACTGGCCAGGACATTTATTGACTTTGTTATCGTCTTTTTCTTTCTGTTAGTTCGGGTCTCGCTGTTGCGGGTTATTTTGACAGCGACTTTAGTGCGAGTTATATTTTTATTTGACATGAAAGTATTGGAAATATACTTTGTAATTTTAATGCGCTGTTATACCTGACCGTTCTGTACTTTATCGATTTTGTCACAAACCTCGTGAGTTATGTAGGGATCTTTGGAAAAAACTTGCCGTTTTATAATCGAATCGTTGGCTATGTTTTCAGCAAATAAATAAAAAATTATAAAGAATCGACAGCAGTCTTTCAAGCACTTTATTCTCTCGGAATCCCACAATTCTCCTTTTTGTATTTTTTATCGATTCACTGCCGATACCTCAAGAAGAATTCAGAAAAAAATGTTGCGTGACGATTCCTCGTGACGATTACCTGTAGTAGTCGCCACTGCTCCTCCTGCGTGAGTTTTTCTTGGTTTCCTTTTCGTGTTTTCTCCATGCATCGCTGCAAACATATTCATTAGCTGACCATTGCAGTTTTCCTGCATTCTCACGGAATTTTCTACTCACCCCGTACAGTTACGACGATCGTAACGCACTGCTTTTTGTTTCGACATCGAGCGATCGATTGAAAACATCGAATTGTGACGTCTGTTTTTTTCCCAGCGTTAACCGGTTCGTGTGTCACAATCGCGTGTCTCACTAATAGGAAAATGTTGTCTAACTTGTTGACGAGTAGCAGAAGCAACTCGCAACGCATTGCGTGGTTGAATAACACTTTGATAGGAAAAAAATAATTAAAAAAATCGATCTTTTTCCTGCGAATATCAAGAACAATGCTTTTGTTTCTTATTCACGAAACGAGAGCTTTGAATTTCAATCAGTCGAACTTTTGGCAACTCCATCCGGAAGCACCCACACCCTTCATTACTGTTGCAGATTGTCCTCGAAATTGATTGGATTTTTGATGGAATAAGTTTGACTACATTTAAGGTTCCATGGTGAGCGAATATTTTCAATTATCCAAATGTCAGTAAATCCGTACATTTTCATTGGCAAAGTAAAAAAAGTGATTGGGGAATGTTTTTCGTTATAGCCGATCGGAAAGAGCAAAAAAGAGCTTAAAAAATCTGCAGGGAGTTATGCTGTGTACGTATATTCTTTGTTACTGCAAACAATCGTATGCGATCCGGAAATGAGGGCTGCGCTCGAAACCCAACCCTCAGCCCATCAGCTATCCTACATGGCAGCGTGTACTCCTCTGGTCAGCAAACATGGAAAAGCTAGTGGCTTCCTCGAATCGATTGAATGCGCGTTGTAGGAAAATTCGATCGAAATATGAGAGCATGGGAGAATCCACTTCGTTTCCATACACGAGAGCTCAAAAGGTGAAGCTCCTCACGCTGTGCATGTTTACGATAATACCCTAGCGCAGAGAACACTAACGAGTAGTAGCGAACAAATATTTCTGAATAACGGAAATATCATCGCCATAATCCGAATATCACGGTCTTACGATCTTTTATGAATAAACCCTCGTTTTCAACAAACTTTTAATTCATTAATTTCCTCATTTCCTGAAGCTTGAATTTCGAACATGACGAAAAAAAACCGACTCGACTACACCCCAGCGTTTTACCTCTTGTTTTTTTTTTTTTTTTAATAATTGCCATCAAGGGACGCAGCTGCGTTGCTTCGATCTCCCTTTGCCATCAAGTCTCGTGTGCAATTTGATGGAGCAATTGGAAAAATGCGAATAGTTTATTTACCAAGTCGGTTTTTATCTTCAGAAAACACGTTAACATCGCTGTCACTTGAATCGTGTCGAATTGCAAAGTCTGAGTATAGCTCCGGTGGTTGGGCATCGTGTCAAAATAAAAATATAGTCGCTGAGAAATGAGGCCACGGACGAAAGGGAGGTCGTAACAGGGTAAAAGCCGTGTGCTGGACTTCCTGGTAACGACACAGGTTGCAGAAGCCATTGATGAACATGCATCGACGATCCGGATGGAGGGTGGCAAAACTGGTGGGCATCGATTGAATTTCCGTGTTGTATACCCATGTACAGTAAAATAACATCGACGTCTATGGCGATACATATTTATCGAATCAGAGAGAGGGAGAGAGACTAAGGAAGGAGAGACTGTGCCGAATGCAGTACTCACGGTGTAGAATCGGTGGCAATGTGCGGTCAGCCACGACAGCAAAAACGAACGCATTTTTCCGGTTAAGCGAGTCAGACAGGATCGACAAAAGAAGCGATTCTGCACATTGCGACTGTCCAACCGATTGATCCCTCAACAGCGTGTGGAAGGAGGGATATAGCTCGTCGGATGGAGCCCTCTGTTAGCTCGACTATTGACGTTGCTGTAGTCGTTGTCAGAAACGAATGAAAAACGTTAACGTATTACTGTGCACATAGATACGACAGAATTTATATGTACACACTGCAGTGGTACACACTCGTACATATACGTACATATGCAATTATAAAGCTTGGAACAAAAGGGCTTCAGCAAATAACGCACATAGGAAGCCGATCCACCCACGCACGTTGCGGAAGTCCCATGCAGCAGCAACAAACATGAGAATAACATGTCTGCTTGCCTGCTCCCATCCCTACGGTGTAGGCAAATATTATTTTCATCACGAATTCGCACCCTGTATCTAGACCTAACAATCAAACGGGCGTAATTCGATATCGGCCAGTTTGTGATGCGACATTGAGAGCCATGTTCTCCCTATTTCCGGCTGGGAACATAAACGGCTCTCGCTTCGTGTTTTCGTTATAATTTTCCTATTTGTTCCAGACGTGAGCTTGTACCGCAGGTTAGAGCTAATATCATCGCCCCAACTAACAAACACTATTTTCCGTCAAATGTAAGTGATTCTGAATTTTAGGAATTGTCATTATTTCACTTCCGTTTTTCTTTTCCCTCGAGAGAAATACTCCGTGAATAAAATAGTGGTATCGTATGACGAGGAAGTCTCGTCAGTTGGTGGACGAAGAACAAAAACACTCTGCCTGCAAGGATAATCATGGATAAATACATTATCGCCCTTGATCGCAAACTGGGTGTGTAGAGTTAGTAATCATAGATAATACCACGAAGCCAAACACGAAAGAGAAGGTTATCCATTTGTAGGAACACACCCTCTTGACAGCCTCTCATATTTTTACAAAACTAACAATAAAATATTCTCGTACTTTCGAATTCATGATTCTCCTCAGATTACTAACATGTTTTATTTTTTTCATCGATCTCTCGTTATTTCCTGTTATTAATTGGACTTATCGTTATATTCCTATCGCGATAGAAACCTGCTCGAGCTTGACCGTGCATCATCTACGAATTCATCGATATGTAGAGCAGGATATATTATTCTACGATGCAGAGTTTATTGATTAGATTTCCAACTATGCTGGGCGCGCAATTAACCTTTCACAACGCCCAAAATGCCGTAAATCCTTTTTTTATTGCAGCTGCAGAGAAACGATGAAGCTGCTGCGCAACTCGCCCCATTGCAATTTGCCTCATGTTCAATCAAACTGGCTCTAACCTCTCTCTCTGAGTTTTACACCCTTCGGCCATTGCATGACCATACGGGGCAAAATGGCTCGTGACGAAATATAAACGCATTGCCCAACGGCTCTACTGTGGCTTCGCCGAGCTGATTTTTAAATAAAGCGTAGTTTCACGCTTTATTTACGACTCGCCAAAAAAAGTGTGCATGTGTGTGCACGAGCGAAACCCATAAAATAACTCTCCTATCCACATGATGGACGGACACCTGAGAGAAAAGTTTTTTTCCATAGAAAGTCCCTCTAGCCCGTGAACAGAATAAGGTTCAGGAGAAGAAAATAATGAACGCGAGTAATTATCCTTTTTTTTCATACAATCAACCAACATTTTTGTCTGGCCACCTTTGTTTCCTGAGAAACCGATTTACCAAGTGTCCACGATGAGCAGAAAAAAAATCACAGAGACACGAAAAATGAGAAAATGTCCGAGAACGTTCCATGCAGAACCTGGTTGTTTTCGTTCCGAATACAATTCAGAAGTAGTCATGAATTTCAAAGTGGAAGGAACGGCAAAGTCATACGAAATTCACTTTTACAGAACCATCCTATTTATTTGAGCAACCGATCAAAGATCTTACAAATGCAATCGTTTCTGTGTATGGAGGTATTTTCCATGTCATAGAAACGTATGTGGCGCTACTGGGTACAATTATGAATCGTTTTGGCTTTATCAGCAGCGCACCGCTGAGCTCCACTTGCATGCACCAATGCTGTGCAGTAAACGTCCATTAAACTGCGTGTAGGTTTGCGTCCTCGTGACCCTCCGTGCTTGATTCGCGTGTGATTCCACTCGGAAAAAAGCACCACACAGAAATACTGCCAATTCACTTCCGCATCAACCATATCCCTCATACGGATGTCTTTACATCTTAATCGTTGGATCAACACATCGGCGATGATAGAATCAAGCTCAACCGAACTGTTGAATGTAATTTGACGATGCAGACTCCACCGAACCAAGAAAAATTATTCCGTTTTTTAAAGTGGTCAAAGAATTTTTTAATTTATATACATCATGATTCATTTCGTATGCGATATCCACTTGGAATAACGAGCTAGGGTTTCTTTACCATGACAAAACTCTCGGCGCTCTTTCGACCGTACATTTCACATCGAAAAATTCTCGGATTTCACGTACATTGTAGTTGAGCCAACGCTATACGATCGATCGTGTTGCCCTCGGGGGCTTGAAGAGGGAGAAAGCTCACAGTCTATGCTGCACGAGAGGGTTGTTTATCGCAAACGGCGCTATGAGAAAGACCTCGCGCTCGCTCATCCCGGGCATACCAGCGTGTGTTCTTCCCTTTTCTCTCGCTATTTATATGGCCCAGTGCCAGGCGGTACGCGCGGAACCGCACAATCGCAAAACACGAACGAACCAACGAAAACGATATCAAAGTTCGAAAGATGTGCACTCTGAACGAAGGACTATTTCGAATTCATGATAGCAGCAGTAGAGAGAGGAAGCGAAAGAGACAAAAAGAGGTATGGAAGAGGGAACGGACGATTGGCTGGTGGAGTGGGCACGTTGTCGCGCGCCGAACCGTACTATCGAAATCACATCGAATCTATAAATGTGCGCGTATAACCATGCATCGTACATACAGAAATATATGAAAATATTTATTCAAATGCACATCAATTTTTGTTTACGAATATGTAAATTTGCAAAAACGCTACAGGTCATGCCAAAAGTATGCTTTTCGCCAGATTGTGCATTATTCGAGAGAAAATCTTTTTAATAACATCCTATCAAATGGGTTCATAAGGAAAAGCAGCAAAAAAAATTCTGCAGGCTTTAACGCGTGTCAAATCGGTCATTGCATTTAATCGAATATTCCATGAACAATATCGTTAAAAAATCGTTAAGCACCATCGCTTAATACTTTTATCACCACAGTGATTTGCAACTGAACAATTATTCGCATTTTGAATAAAACTTTTGAAGCATCCTGCAGGATGCAGTTTCAAATGGGGGCACATATAGGCTAACGACACTTTGGGGTGTTGATAGATATCGGGTATGTGGATGTGGAGTACGCGTGTAGAGTTTCGAACTGTGAAACCGGAATACGTTGGCTTTCAGCCCGATTTTGTCCCGTTTCGCACGATTTAACTTTCATCCCATTCGCATTATACATATCGTACCGTTACCGATACGGTTTGTGTGTAATTTTTCCAACCGTTCGTCTGATACAATTTTTCGCTTATCTCCCGATAAACCCGCTTTTTCCCTAGTGCGCATTATATTTGTCATAACGGGCGATTTCCCTATCGGCGCGAACACGCGTGTTCTCTCCGATGTTTGTTCACCAAATTCTGGCCGAGGAAACTTTCCTATCCGAGTTTTTCATTGATCGATGTCAACAGCAGTATTTAACAGTCTCATCAATTTATACCTGTCAGTCGGCACGTAACCGCGTATCAACACGTGAAAATAAATACGCGGTAAATAATAGTGAGAGAGAAAAAAAATAATGGAGTGTATCTCTCGAAAATGCACAATTAATAATCGACATAATCTTTCGTAGTATTTTAACAATATCCAAATATTTACAGCGTTCAACAAGCGTATCTGCCGTCTCGTTTCTGCCTCTCGTCCCGTCATTATGCTGATGCTAAAATAAATTCACGCACATGTATGCCATCGTATTAATAACCTTGTTGTACGCAAATATAGGGACGATTAATACGTACACGCGACCGCGTGTATATTTATTTATTCAGGCTTCAAACAATTAACGCCCGGTGAACCGAGACTCTGTGGGGGTCACCAGCCATGCACATTGATGTATATATAAGCTCGGAAGCGCATCATACAACGTCATCATGTCATACAGTCGAGCGCGGTGAGCGAATGGACAGGGAGACGGAAATGAAATATGCGATATCGGAGGACAAGGAAAAGGGGAGAATGAGATGACGCAAGCGCAACTTTCATAGTCATACAAAAACGATTCATCTCCAACTGCAAAGAATCATAAGATTTGTTTTATTAAAATCGAGTGAAAACATTCGTAGAAATAAAAACAGTTGCGTACTCGATTTTATCGCTGTCCCATTTTTCCCCGATCTCACATTTAGTTGCAGTCTCGTTTCCGTCGCGCCGGAAAACTCAAGAAAGTTGAACCGAACGTTTGAAAGCTCGTTTCCCGGTCTGTCTGGGTGGTCTCCGGAGACGGAGCACCATCTCTTCTCTTCCACGGCCAACCCCCACTGATTAAAGTCTTTGGTAGGCGGCGGAATAGGTCGCTCTCCCATGCGATTCTCAACGTCTTTAAATTCTCGCCTTCACTTCATGATCCTTTTCGCTACGCTGCCGATCGTTCAATGCTTTCTCGCTACCACTGATGAATCTTAATTATTCCCTGAGTGCAGAAAAAGACTCGATATCGAAGTTGAGATATGCGAAGATGAAAAGCTGAGTTGGCGAAAAACCATTGGCTTTCACAAGAGACTGTCATTATTATATTTTTTAAATGAAACCAGATATTGAAGCAATTACACGAGTCCAAGGGCCACGTTTCCCATTGGCTCCTGTGCCATTCAGATTAGTGACATTGAGACTATCGTAGAAATAAAATTAATCGATTAATCTCGAAGTATACATTCATCAGCCTGTTACGAAAGTTCTTCGAAGGCTTCGACAGTGAAAAATAAAAAATTAAAAAATGTGTGCATGGTGATCCCGGAAGTTTGCATTAGAGCATTTAGATTCATATTCATTCTGATGTCGATTAATATCACGGTAATTAAAATGGTGGGAGCTCAAACTTGAACGCGGTTGATTCCGACGCAGGTATCTACATATTTCGATACAGATGCCTTCGCGTAATATATGTCGTATTGATTCGCGGTATCTAGCTCGGAGAATGTACACGCGATTATCGTAATAACTCACACATTCGTGCTTATACATCATCCCTAAATTGAAGCCACTCTAATATTTGTCCAGTGCGGGTGCTGGAATCGATCCTCCCTCGTGATGTTTGCACGAATATTCGCATCAGCACGAAGACCTGACGGTCCGTGTAAATATCGTTCGATATATATGTCTGACATTAACGGCAGCGAAGAATGTGTTGCAGAGGAAGGGAAAAGAGAAAAGGGACCGGATGGAATTCTCTCGGTATAGTTATGATTTTCTCTGAGTCCTCGTCACAGGGTTTGTCGTGATGATGTTACACATTGATCAAATATTTGTACCGATGATAGGGGACAGCCTGGTGGCGGCATGAGATGTACTGACGGAACCGATTGACATACACCGCTGTACGAATTCAGTGAAAAAAAAAAAAAATGCAGGAAACTTGCGAAAAAGTGATTCTGATCGGCATTAGCGACTTTAAAATTAACGATACATTGTTATACGAATAGAACAGTGATATAGAGTGTACAGGATGAAATTCCAGCACACGTTTCTGATTTCTAATGAAGCATTCTCCTAGTGCGCGAAATCCGATTTGTGGTTTATACGAATACACGTAATATATTCGCATGAAAACTACAATACGAATTTGAGCGTGAATGTGAAGCATCAATAGGAGGGAAATGAACACCCAAACCCACGTTGCACTTGTTAGGCCAACGTAGATGCGTTAATCGGATCTCTAAATAATTCGAAAATGGTATCAACTATAATGCGCTGAATTAAAGGCCGAAGTGAGTTCGTTGAATTACATTATTCGTAGACGAAAACGAGAGGGATTATTAAAACACAGAACTCTGGAGCACTGGGAAAAGCTTCCACGAGTAATTCAACGGGGAATAAATCAAAATGTATTTTCGAAGTAAAAATTTCTTCTTTTGTACTTTATACGCTATCCAACATTTGGTGATTGTGAAAATTCCATGGAGAATTTGTCTGAAATTGTGAAATAGTTTCAGCACAGAGTGGATGATTATGAATAATGATCGTAAATTGTTCACTGCTTTTCGAAAGCATTGCCCCTACCCTTCTCGTAAGCGAATGCGGAAAAGTGCTTGGAAATGTGAATAATTACAGAAGGACGTTAAAACATTGTTCGGTGGTGCTGAATGCGTAGATGTTGCAAACGTTCATCCTCGTTTTTTCGATACACAAACAAGTGCATACTTTTATGTTTTTCGACTTGCTTAATCTGGGGCCTGCTTTGTGGGGCACGCAGCGTTACAGGCGAGTGTCGTTTTCGTCGAACACCCCAGCAGTCGCGTCGTCAGACCCATTACTGATAAACGAGACATACACGTGCTAATGCTACGAAGGGATGAAGTAGAAAACAAAATGTGGAGCAGAAGCTTTATTGTTCGTGCATGCTTCCGGCGATAAAAGCATACGGATTCTTATGCTCGCTATGTAGAGCGACGAAAGAGCGAGAGGAAGAAAGAGACAGAGAGAGCAAGAGAGAAAACAATGGAAAAGCCAGAAGGAAAAGCGTACAGAAACGAGAAGAGATTTTTAGTGACAGTAAAAACAGAGGCACAGCGAAATAGCGGAGCGGACAGAGAAAAAGAGATCAAAGTGGATGACGAAACATGATTCAAATTCTTCTGTATCGAGCTTGCGGAATATTCAAGTTGCCACAGTCCTAAACTTGGTGTGTACTCGTTTGTTCTGTCAATGAACGTTCCGTGCACCGCTACTAAAACCAGCTGAATGAAATTCTGTTTTCAACCAGCAGTGATATGCGAACAAATATAAATTCGCCTAAATTTGATTCTTCGATCCACGGCTACTGGAAAAACGAGACCTTCAATCTGAATCTAACGAACCGCAAAAACACAACGTATTCCAAGGCAGCACTGCCAGTAAGAATCTTCCATATCATTTTCCTCGGAGATCCAGTTATCTCAGCCATTATCCAGGTTTTTTCTTTCGCCATTCGCCATTTCTACACAATTATTTGATCCGTGTCGTTATAGATAACTCTGTTTATTTTTTTTCTATTACACATTTATGACCGTGGAACGGCGCACTGAACGTTTGATAATGCACGAGATCCTGTGACAGAAATTCGTAGGAATTGTTAGTGAGCGTGTAAAAATATTGAACTCGTGAAAATTTCTTCAGAAATGTTTTTTGAAATTACAACCTTCCATTTCGAGGAGCTTTCTTGTGACTTTGTGCTGTATATATTTTCGATGCAACGTACCAAAAGACGTCACTGAATTTAGAACGCCCTGGCGAGGATGTCGTTGCGAGTGCATTTTTATCTTTAATATTTTATGTGGATGCGGAGAACGGAATGAAAGTGGCTGGACTTGTATATGGAACGATGAAGCATGTCCGCTGTTGCGTCAATTTTTTAAGGCGGAACGTTCTCTTTGGAAACGGAAAGCTTGCGTTTACGATATGAAGGAGGTGCTGTGGAGAAGGAAAGAGATGAAAGAAGGAGAGAAAGTCGAAATGAGTGGGAACGTGGCTGCGTCGAGAAGGCGACTCTCGAGCCAACTGGCTTGACAAACAGATAGAATAAAAAGGGATGCCGGGAAAAAAGATGGAGGGAATTGAAACGAACGAGATGGGCTAGCCAGAGCGCATCCTCCAACCGTTTTAAAATATGCGAGCCATCCATCACGGAATTCCAGCCGGTGCCCATTTGAAGCTGCTCTTTCTCTCTTTCGCACTGTCCACCGTGACCTCGGAGCATAACCTGACCGTTGCAAAAAAGAAACCCTTGACAGATCTCTTTCTCTCGTTCCGCCCTACGCTCTAGCCTCCCTCGCGCGCACTCTACGATATTTCGCTTTCTGTACCCAACGAGACCTGCCCACTATATAGCGACATATTGCTACCGCTACGTTTCACGATCTCGTCCCAACCGCGATGCAAATGATGCACTCTCTAGAATTAAAGCGTCTGGGGCCTACGGCACTACAACCACATATATCGCAGCTCTATGATATACCGAATGGTCTCGACGTTTGTGCGGCTCTTACTCACCGCGGGTTCTCACCTCTTCCGTACGAAATACGAAACTCCAATTCATCTTGAGGCTGTTTTGTACTAAATGATTTTCCGTAACGTTTTCTTTTTTTTTTCACTCTCTTTACTTCGTGCAATTCCGTTTCTACTATTTTTATTATACACCTGAGTGCGTTTTAGTGCGATCCAATTTCATTCAAGTCGCTCCATCGCGATGTTTTTCAAGAACGCATGAACGAGCTATGTGCCAGATGCTGCCCACTCGCGCGTCTTCGCTTGACCAAATGAAAAAGAGCGTCGAACAATATCCCAGGAATTCAGCTTCATGGCGCTCAATCGATCTCCTTAATCGGACATTCGGTCTCCCACTTTATCCACTTATTTCAAAGAAATCGAGAATGGAACCCAATCTTACAGTATTTTATTTCACTTACTGCTACCTCTATATACCGTAAGTATCCCATAACATTTATTACATTTATACGAACACATATGGACCTTGCGAAAAGTCTTGCCTCAAATTTACGGGCTACAAAGATCGTAGTATCGAGAAGTAAAATGTGTGATCACCCATTTTTCATTTTACACCATCGATCGATGCAACATCGATTCATTGATAATCACTACCGACGCTCCTTCTTTTCTCTCATTGTCTATTCTTCATTATCAGCAATTCAATATTGACGCCATCGTCAAATTCGAAGCGATTTCTGTGGAAACCTGTATTCGCGAAGCTAATGTTCTCCAAGGATTTTCCATCCTTTTAAACAGAACAAATAATGTCGAACATAAAAACATATCAATGATCTCTAGAGAACACGATATAAACAGATTACATCCTGATCTATTACAACTCCACTCGTTCATACTCCTATGTACACATATGTACATAAATATAAAGCTTAGTGCATGCATTCATACGGCATGAATGCTGAGAAGAAGGATAGGCAAGGAGAGAAACAGTAATCGTCTGTAAAAATCTACGGTTCTACGGCTTTTCCCACAGGGATCCGTTGATCGTTATAAATCCACGTATAACGTCCATAAACTTTCAGTAGCGCGAAGTTTATGGGTTTGAAGGTCTCTGACGCCCGACATACCATATGGGCAATCCTCTCTGTACAGTCCTCCCAGTGATATCTTTTGCGCGCACCACGTATACTTCCTCCGGGACATTGGGACCTCCGCAGAACAATTGTAAATCAACCCGTCCGAGCTATGTACGATTTTCTGTCGAACTCTGTTGCATATAACTTGCACACTCGTTCTCTGTACATACACTTACATTAACTTCTGTACGTGAGCACTATCCATTCTGTCACTTAAATATTCAGGAAGAATTACATCTCCGATGGTCCGTATACGTCAGACTGCTGTTGTAAATCAGTGTCGAATGCTTCACATCAATCATTTTATTTACGGACACAAATCTCTCTGCTTGGGGATAAAATAAAACATTTCGTTGACAAAGGACTGTATTGAAAAATCACAAAAACAAAGTTGCGTGTTAAAAAAAATCGCGTCGATTTTCCTTGAATTTTCTTATCGTTACCAATTTTTCGTTGAGGCACAACCGAGCTCGCTCGAAGGAAAAACAGCTCCATAGTACATCATAATCTACTTTGAGATTATCGATTAGCTTTCAAAGTTCATTTGTTAACTTTTTGTTCTTGAGTTCAGTGAAAAGTGTAAGAGTTCGTGCCATAAAATAATCTTTTTATTTCCTATGTGATTCGTGGGGACGCTGAACCAAAAGGAATGAAGAGAAACTAGCAAGAGAACATGTTGATAAAAAACCAGGGCTTATGTGAGAATTCTTATTGCATTGGCGATAAAAATAGAACGTTTCAATTGACAACTACAAAGCGTCGAATGAAATAAAATTTATATCTCGATTTCGCCCTGTGTGCAAGACGAAAGTGAAACCGGTCATAGCGAAACTTATACTTGTGTGTGAAACCTTCCACCATCGTAGAAAAAGTTTGACGAAACTTTTATCCAGCAGTCATTGCCACGATGAAGGTTGTCTTCAGCGAGAACTTGGCTTCAAACTTTCGTCCACTTCTCTCTGTTCTATTATAATTTATACCGTATTTAGACAGCTTCATCGAAGTTGAGTTCATTTCGGGATACTCTCATGTTGCAATGAAAGTCATACTGCACAACTTTGATCCATGCAACATCGTTACGTGAAGCGTACGTATTTCCGATAAAACTGATGAAACTTTGCTGAGAATGACGACCTCCTGTTGGAAACACTTCACATTCTTCTCTTCCCTCTTTTTGAAAGACTATATACGTCAATGTTACTCAAACTCCTGCTTCGTTACAATAAACATCAGCCGGATGAACGCCAGAGACAGACTTTTGTTCTCATTCTTCTCACCATTCATTTCACCAACAGGAAGTACGCGAAGATTGTTTTCACTGCCCTTATATTTTCCGAGCTTTATCAGATCTTTGTTTTCGGTACATCGATGGGACTGGCTTTTTTGTCTCTGCTCAGGTTGCGTAAGAACGTAATGAGCCGGACATCCCTGCACCTAGCCCTGACTGATTGATATTCGGTACAGAATCGGGGAAATCAGGTCAAGAGAATTTTCGAAAACAGGCTTCCCAAAAGCGACTAATTCGCTTAAGTGTCTAACGAAAATTATTTTTCGAATGAAATTGTGCATCAAACTTTGACGCATTTACTTATCGTTTCAGGCAAAAATATCTTGAAAACATTGACTAATTTGTTTCGAATATATGGAATCGATGGCGTGTATGAGGTTCGTTAAGGTGATCAAATTTGTTGGCTGGGTGAAATCCGGTACACCGGCGATCGGCTGCATCGGCAAATTTAGCTGATTGTGCAAACAAATGACGTTGCGTTGCATCAGCACAAATTGATTCTGCCATCGTTCCTGTGGCATTGTCACTAATTAAAGAGTAGCAACGTTTTAGTTTGGCCAACAGTCCCACATGCGGAGGTCGACCTTTGGTTCTCGTCAATCAATTAACACCTCCTCCGCGATGCAGCGAGCTTCTATAGAGCTAACATGTGAACATCGATCGCCCTTTTTTCTGCAGTTGTAAATTCTACGTCGAATCAAAAACTACCCTGGAAAATTAAGAAAAATAATCAAATTTTCAACATTTCGAATAATTCACGATCCATTTTTCTAAAAATAGGTCAAGATGCCTGAAAAGTTTCGACATGAAGAAAACATTCATCGTTAGTTGTCTAAAAACGTGCACTTTATTTTCCAACCAAAGAGAACTAGCGGCAAGAGTTAATGAATCAAATAACAGAGCAGCCTGGTCGAAGACTCGTTTGACTGTTTTTGCTTCCATTTATTTACCCGGCAGGCCTCAAGAACGAGAAGAAACATACAGAGCAAGGATCACCCCATTTCAACGGTGATTTTGTCACTTCGCAAATACTATGGGAGATAAATAATGGAATGATAAACCGCAGTGTGCCTGTGGCAAAACTTTGACTCTCTCAATCGTTTTGGATGCTGTACAGTAGCGCAAAGAAACCTGTTGCACATGCAGGGTAACTCTTGTAATATTTTGGAGGTTTATTTTGTTAGATTTTAAGAATCACAACTATCGACAGAAAAACTGTTTGACGAATGAATCTTTACTTTGACACTTTAAATTTTCATCGGGCTACAAATAATTTTACACGAAATTTGAGTCACGCATTCATCCACTCACATCACGCATTCTCGTTTAATCACGCACGCAACAGAAAAATGTTTTTGTTTTAATTTATTCAACAGGGCAGTCTATCACGCTGCTATTACCCTTTTATCATATTAACAATTCTTTCGAGAGTGAGAGAGAGAGAGAGAGATATAGGACTAGAACTTAGCTTGATGTCTGTTGGCCCTTGGACGACAAGTCCGATTTCGAACACGGTAGCGAAGGAAGAGAGCGAAAATCGTTCGACGATTGCTTATGAAGGTGGACACCGGCTCTTCCATCTCCATAGTTCCTCGAAATTCTCCCTCTTTTCCTCATAATTCAAAATCTCCCACCAGGGAATATAGACGAGCATTTGAGACGCTCACACTCTCCTGACTGCTATACGTGTGATATCCGCCTCGGATGAAAGGGAGATCCATGATGAGGGAGACGGCAGAAGGGAAGCAAGAACATCGTTGTTCGCCTGCAGATACGTTCCGAAACGTTAATATTATTTGTTAAATCGTAAACTCTGTGAACTTTGTGATTGGCAGATCGATCATACAGTTTTTCATGCTTCGTCGTCCCGAGATGAAATCCGAGAAATGCGGGTTTTTATTTTTTCCAGATTCAGTTGAGTCTCAGCTGTTATTGAAATATTCAGCGTTCTAATAAAAAAAAAATCAAAAACAAGAAACGGGATTCTACTCGCAGGTCAATTTTCTTCCGATTTCAAACTCGTCCGCGTTGTTTTCCGACTTGTACTCTGACCGTAGACAAATTTTATTCCATTCGTTGCTGAATTTTGCATTGTACCAATAAGACTGGAAGAACTGAAAAATCCATCGCTCGGTTATACCTCGCGCGTATATATATAAATGTATAGACATATTTTCACACAGCAAACCCGTATGAGAGAAAACGCTCTCGAGAATGCATAGAATTTTTCAGTGGACATCAGTTGCCGAAGAAAAATATGCGAGTCCATCTACACAGGCGAGTGCAAAATGCATGTCGTACATTCAGTAGAAAACTACCACACGATACTTGCATTCGAATTTCATTCGTAAATGTATAAAAATATTTTTGTAGCCGTACCGTCGCAAAAACGAGGAGCGAATGCATCAAATTTTCAAACAATAAAAATCTCGAGATATTCTACGTGACTGATTTTCTATACGAACAAAAATGCAGGTCCGAACGAGCATCTCAATCGGGAAAGTCGAAACTGTTCTCAAATTCTATGGAAATTCGTTGGAAAGGAGTTCCAAAGGGAAAAATACGTGAAAAAAAATTCCAATTCAGTATTTTCGCCATTTTGATCCGTGCAATTTGCCAAGTTCATGAACAGACAAAAAAAAACCATTTTTTTCCTGTAAGATAAATCCGCGTATGTAGGACAGATTTTCTATTTTTTACGGCTCGTAGTAAATAAATAATGTCACTCGCTTCGAACAGAAGTAAAGTTAGCTCAGTTGAGAATAATTAACTCGCCTGATCTCTCGAATGCAGTGAAGGATTCCTTTTCCTCTTGCACGATCTGTGCTTGGAATAGGGTCTGCATCAGAGATTCGTGAGTGAGCAAAGGGCGCTATTTTCTCATAGTTATATCGAGTTGATCTCGAGCTACATTAATAAGTGTTGGTTCAAGAGCCCTCGAGCATTGACTGGAACGATACGATGGCAATACCGGAATATCAATATCGCCTTATACCGATCCTCCACCGTTGGTTGATCTTGCTCTATATATGTCATGCATGAACGTTTTAGAATTGAGAAGCGATTAAACCCAAAGCGTTAAACGTACACCAGCCTCTGTGTAGGGTTTCCATCAATACTCCGGTGCTTGCTTTTGCTCTTGATCATTCTCTCAAATGTCGATAAACACACGATGGTATAGACGAGCATACGTTCATGCAGAAGTACGCCCTGATCGTGGTAGAGCCGAATGAGAGAGAAAAAGAGTGAAAGCGAAAGAGCGACGGAGTGCGCGCGAGAGTGAATCGTTTGCCTCGCAGCGAGTTTACCAACTCTGAACGTTTCATGGGAAGCAATGGCATTGGAAATACCCGTATCATGAGTAACCGTCTGGCGATACCTCCGCAACGGCATAATATTGTACATGGCCCATAGGCGTCGTTACGAGGAGAACTTCTGCATTTTTCTGTCGATTGTTTCATGTTCGTCTGCACCAAAAAAAACGCATTCATTGATTCGCCTCGTTTGACAGTCTGTCCGCATATATTTCCGATTGCGTCGAGATGTCGTCCATTCCCATTCGCTTCTATATCATGCGCACTATTGTAAAACGAATCGAAAAATAACGATGAACCTGTAATCCAAAAATGCATGATTCTCGCCTACGAAAAGAAAAACCACGGATCTGAGCAGATGATGAAAAATAGTTTTCTAGTCCGAAGACAGGAGCAAGTGCGATATCGTTGAAATAGAATAATCTTTTTTGAATTTCAGCGAAACTACTTTCGGAATAATTCGACCAAACTATTGGAGTGCATCGTCGTGTATTTGAGAATATATTAACGGCAAAATCAGAAAAGCAGACTGTGGAAGCACGTTGAAGACTGGGTTCTGATAATCCGAACAGAAGTTTTCGATATCACGATTCTGTACGAAATTGAAGAAGCAGACTCCTCCCTCCATAGCAGCAATTTCTCAATCTTCTTTTTTACTCGTGCCCTATCCATTCCCTTCATTTTTCTCCAATTCGGCAGAAGACCCCCCGCCATTTCTCTCGCCCCCTTTGCCTGCTATCCTTACGGTCAACGAAAATCGTTCGTCGATGCAAGCAATTATCGGTGAAATCTCGATTTCCGATCGACAAATCAGGACGATTCTATATAGCGGCAGAAATGAAGCGCTCTGTCTTTATATTTCAGTCCTAGAGAAGTTAAATACCGACGACGATTCTCCATTCGTTCTGCTTCTTCCAGTCCATAAATTACCAGCCAGTCTGACATTTGAAGCAATTTTTAATTGACCTCCTCTCCAGGGTATATTCTTATACGTTTTCCATCGGAAATGAACGTATTGATTTTCCCTATTTCTTTTTTTTTCACTTTAATTAACAATGTCTCAACTACGAGCGATACGTTGCAATGCCGATGGTTTTGAAAGACCCTGTACGTATGCAGAAATCGTGCATGACGAGGATCAAGGCAGGTCGCGGGAAAAACACGGCTTGCGAAAGGACTTGGCCCGCGATGCGGTAATGTATTAGTATGACTATCATCGCGAGGAAATCACGAACAATGCAAAACGATTGCGCGCGCACTCGACGACGATAGAGACGATATTCCATGCACATGTTGTTATGCAAGTCTTACAACGGAACCGCCCTTTTCATGCCAATTCTCATGGAATAACGTTTTATTTATTTAACTCAAACTTTATTGAGCATGAGAAAGAACGCAATAAGTTTATTCCATGATTATTTGTTGAAAACTTAAAAAAAAAAGTTGCCGACCGTTTGACAGAATTTTGTATTCGATTTACGCAAAATATGTTGAGTGTGATTTCCGGCGCACTCCATGGACGCAATTTCCCTTGCAAATGATGTTTCGAAATGTTTACAAACATTTGGTAAAATATTCAAACTCGAGTTTTACTTTGTTAGATCTCAGAAAACATGTATATACAAATCAACTTCACGGTGGTGCACGATCTGACTCATTTCCAATATTCAATGTAACCGACAAAGATCCAATCTCACGAGTTCTCTGCAGAGCTACACAACGATTGAAAGTCACGACCGATAAATTCTTCGTGGATAAAGCCACGTGTGTGTGGGTTGCGAAGAACGGAGATGGACAGGAGACACTCGCGAGCAACGACGAAACAACATCGGTACTTTATTCGGGTCCATTCGTTCCTCCTCTCGTTCAGATTCCATTATTTCTTCGAGTAATTTTGCCGAACAGGAGTGGAAATACACTCAAGTCGTGCACTTTCCCTTCGAGTCTTTCCACTTCTCTACCGTTTTTTTTGTTCTTTATTTCGTTCTGGTACATAGACACGAGGAGATCGATACGCTCACAGCTGGGCTCTTTTCTTCTGTTTTTTTTTTTTTTTTTTGGGTCTACCTTCTGTCTCGGATCTCCACCCCCCTATGGCTACCTTCCAGACTAAAGCTTCTTACTAAGACTACTCCTACCAAGGACTAACTACTGCAGAAGCATGGAAGAAACCCAGCAAAGCTCTTGCATATATCCGTTGAGGCGCGAATAAAATTCCGTTGAGCGAGGGGTAATAAATCCTAAAGAAGAAGAATCGCCTCTCGCATACCCGTTCCACAATGTTTGCGCGTACTTTCTAGTACGCGGTATCCCGAACCAGGAGAAACCATTCTTCCTTGCAACTTCTCTCTCATCCTCTTTCCTGCTCTGTGCTTTCACCATTTTCCCTTCGGTAATATCTTACAGAGTCTTTCCAGATAAAAATTTCTTTCATAGCCCTGGTTCACCCTTTGCTCAGAATGAAATTCTTTCTGGGGTTCTACCAGCAAATTAATTAACGTCTTTTGGGAATTACAACTATTTCCCAAACAGTTTTCGAGCGAAATTGGTAGTTCCGTTGATCTGCAACCAAACAGCTTTTAATGTATGTTGGCAACTTTTAATACTTCACGTTCATCATTCGAAGTGCATCGTCGAGCAGATTAAAACATTAGCAACAATCCCTTATTTTACGTTCCATTCCGTTCCCACTAAATCTTCCTCGAGTGTTTCAATCTTCTTGAGCAACTATGACATTGTTAGCAACTATTATTCCTCGTGGTGCAATTATCATCGTGCGAACGAGTAATCTCTGTCGTCTCAAAGTGCTGACTGCGTCGAGAGGACTGAATAAGCGTTATCGAAGGATCGTTAAGTGATCCTTGGTTACGACGATAGTTAAAGAACGCCCTCTCGGCGCACCAGCATCTTCAATCAGAAATAACCGTTTATCAGGGCGGGTTCCGGTAATATCGAGTGAAAAGATCATGGAACTGAGACCATGATAGCTATATCGAATTTTATGAGTGACTATCATAAGCATTTCTTCATTCAAAACTCTTCCTTGCCGAGAGATGAGAACTTGATCGAGAAACACTTGCAATTCGCATTTTGCTGTTATATGAGCTTTGGATCACTATTGCGGAAGCAGTTGAAAACCGACGATAGTCGAGTTATAATCTTACGATACGGATACGATGTTTCTTCTTCAAATAAAGTTACAATCCTACGACGAGCACTGCGTGTGAGTCGTTTTTACGAAGTTGCTTTCGACTGTTCATTACTACAATGCGAACTTGACAAATATTCCACAGCAGATCAATAAACCAAGCAACTATCCACGAATTTCTGATTGAAACCATCGTTGTCATTGCAGAAGTCCTTGTGACTGTTTCCTAGCTCGAATTCGTGGCAAACTTGGACTTTGAAAATGCAGCAAGAAATAATCTTGAATGTTTTGTAAGATATTCGACGTCAATTCGCTTTTTCAATTTCCAAATTCGTTGCATCATCGGCAATGTGACTACAGAATAGTATCGAAGAGATTCGACGTTAATAAAACGAAAATGATAGTGTTTTACAATATGTGACCAGTTTACCTTTTTAGGATCGATCCAAGCTTTGATATAAATATGAAAATGTTGAACAATCTTAGTCGCGAAGGTTCAATAATTCATGAGAATTCTCAAACGTCCTCACGTTTGAAGCAAAGTTTTCTTGGCACCATCAGAAATGCGAATCGAATCGAGTCTCTGTGTGTAAATATATCATGGTCCACAAACCGTGTGGAAAAGTGTCTAGAGTCTAGAGAGTGGCCGGGTATATCGTTATTGGCGAATGAATTCGCGAAGCCGGAATACTAAACGAGATAAGGCGCGTCTTGGTCGTGGTCGTTGTGTGTATAAGGAAAGTACGACATTACGCGGAGTCATGCGCCACCCATATATTTTCCACGAGTTCCTCTTACGCTGGTTCTCCACCTTCGCGTTAACTTGGTTCGTTTCGATGCTGCACCGTTGGCTCTTCCCAATGGAAAGAAACTGGCTCAACACTCCACAGAACGGAAGCCCCCGACTGCAAAAACACATCGAATGGTTTCTTGTCCCACGGATGGCATGGCACATCTTTTGGTGCGTGGTTGGAAGAGCAATCGTGACTTCCATAAAAACTCCCCGTTTTCTGAATGCACTTCTCGTAGAGCTAACCAAGATGGTGGATCTATACAGCGCACCAGATGCAATGCTTAACGATCCCTCGGTGATTGCCATTTTCGATTTGTTCAAGAATCGTTTCGTAATTTCGTTTGAGCCGAAGTTCCGTCCGAAACATCAGGTACGACTAACCGCTGATCGCATTGATCATCGCAGGACAATCACACGATTGCAAGTCGGAACGTGGAAATCGTGTTCGGACGTATCGAATCCGCAGTTGTTATGAAAGTTGAACGATAACAATGACCGAACCAATATTTTCCATTGAAGAACTATTTTCCCGACTACAATGGTCAATCTCGTTGAATTTTTCTACTAGACAACAGTCAAAGAAAAGGTACTGGGTTATCGAGTGTATAAAAAGTTTTTATCGGTCCATGTAGTAGAAATAAAGAGCTTTCTTGTTTGTATATAATGACGTACAGAACAGAGTGTAGAGAAAAATCGATTGAATACGTTCGCAACAAATTTTCTTCTTGCATCTCTTCGACAGTTCCGAAGCAGTCTCCTCGAACTAGTTGTACGCTCGCTGCCATTTGTAGTCGGCGATACCGACGATGATAACTGGAAAGATGCGCATTCCACTGCAATTCTCCTCGCCCAGATCCATAACATTCACTTCATGGGCACTGTAATTATGATGCGATTAAAAATAATTGGCGGAGAGCCAGATCGTATGTTTTGACGAATTCTAACGGCCTAACCGTAACGGACGTAATTCGATATCGCGTTCGATACTTTTGCCTGTTCCCGAAAGCTCGCAACTCTGCATATCGGTCGATCCAACTACAGGTTCCAAATATCGAATCGAGTCGTAAGATTCGCCAACTAGAATCGTACATTACTTCACCTCACTAAAGACTTTGCAGATGTAACATCAAGGGAGTTTTTTCATGAGTTCTGGTTTTTTTTTTTTAAATAAAATGCAAAAAATCGCAAACCTCATAACAAATTGAAGCTTCAAAGTCGCTTCGATTATGTACGGAAACTGGTGAAGCATCACCACGACCAAGTCAACGTGACGGTCGCACCCTCTTCGAAACGTTCGTTATTAATTTAGAGCTTTCAATCGGAGCCGCATCGAGGTTTACTTGCAAGCAGAACTGTCGATCTAAGTGGTTAAATTCTAGGAACTGTGGGTTGTTCAAGGAATATGACAAGCAGGAGGGTTCAAAGAGTTCCTGAAGCACAGCTGCGATGAACGATTGTTCCAATTATTGCAAGTTTCTTTTATATCGATAGTCACTTTATGTTCTCCGCACCTGATGTCACGTTTCCGAAGATATCCAATTTCCAATGTCAGAGGTCAGATGTGTTCCCCTCGTTTTGACAGACTACCAACGTAATTGATGCAGGACTTGCAACTCTTGGGATTAGCCAGACTTCGATTAACGTCAGTAATTGAGCGCTGACTTGAACACGAAATTCCTTAATCACCTCGACTCAGGTAGATGATCATCATTTAACCTATCGTAACCTCGTTCAAACCAGTATGCGATTAGGATGTTAGGGAGGAGAAGGAGGAGTACCGCTCCCAGGAAGCTTAAACGCGACTATTGTCACGGAAATTGGTGTGTTAACATAATTCCTGGATATTCCAGTTATGAGAGATGTTTTAGTCTGAATATACATGTCAAATGACGCCCAATTCAATGAGCCTGGAGCTGCACCCATCTTCCAAAGTGTTTACTCAAGTATAGCCACCAATCAGACTGAATGTCGTAGGTGATGGTGGACAAGGGTGTGGGACAACGAATGGAGGGCATTTAGAGTACAGCAATCGGCTACCAGCTCTACACTCGAATTCGAAGCCTCGAGAAAATTATAGAGGTGGGTTTGTGGTAGAGCGAGTCGAGCTAATCCTACCGTATAATTAACCACGGCCAACCGTCCGGGTTCTCCTGCGTTTCTCCAAAGCCATAACTCATGGCTAAGCTTCCACGTGTGTTTCTCTGTCTTTCTCTCTCTCTCTCTCTCTCTCTTTCGAAGTATATACGTGTCTCTGTGTCTATGTATACATGAATGTGTGCTGGCACATTGTGCCTACGCGTTGCTAATACAACATTTTGTATGTAGCGAACTAGTTGGAAGCCTGAGTACGAACTGGACCAGCCTTTGGCCTAGTCACCTCTCTGCGATCCGATGGATCTAAATAACCCATGGCCATAACTACGATTTGTGTATTTACCATCAAACTATCATAGGGCTTGCACCCGCATCTTCCATTCAAATTGCTCATAATCGACTTCCAATCCAAATCGTTAACCAGGCGAAAAAAGTTATTCAAACGGTACTTGCCGATCGTATCCATCGCGTTGTGCATAGTAAACATTTCAGACAATAAAGAATGCTTGATAGTCATAATCAAAACAAACGAAACTAACCAAGTCAGTTTTTCTTCATCCACTTGTTTCTGGAGATTTAGTAGGTCGCAAAAAGTGGGATATAACTCGATATAGAAAAGTGAAGTGCATATTATTCAGAGGCGAACTCGCCATCAAGGGTTAATGGAATTTCGTAATGAAATGAATTAACTTTTTTAAGCTCACAGACCGGGTGAGAATATTTGAGAAGCCTTGAAGTTCCAGGATTAATCTTTCAGCATCCACCTTCGGCCATAACAAGATAATCTCCCCTGCAACCTCGTAAAAATGATGTACAATATAAATTTATATATTCCTCTAAATAAGCAGGCGAGGCAGTTGCGACCAAACTGTTGGATGAACATTTCAAATTTTTATGAAGAAAAGTTGTCCAACATTTCAATTTCTACATCACCTTTGGCAGAGTTGCAACTACTTCTGAAGGAAGTGAATGTTACAACGTCACTGCGGAAAAGTGCTTCATGCTTTTTTGACGATACGCTGAATCGACTCGCAGCCATTCAATTCAAATGGAATTTTCTGGTCAGCCGTTGTTAAGGTAGTTACTCTGTAAACTTAGGGATTAATTTCTCCAACGCACACATGCGAAGTTTTAACGTTCCTCCACAACGAATGAGGCAATTCCCGTACGCACCTTTTCATGCTTGTGCATTATAAATACATCAAATCAGAACGTGAACCAGTGGGTTATAGATATTATGGTTCGGTCTGGAATAACATTTACCAATGGGCGAGCGTTGAGTTGGAGTCTCGGGTTATGGGTTTTATCGCGGACTGCCGCTAATTGCTGCTAGAATTTATCTGGCGCTCCCATATTCCGCGAGATATTACGCGCGTGTATGTATATGGCTGGTTCGCAAGGGAGGCCCGGCGCCTGGTTCGCAGCCTGCTCTGATTCTACCTCATTCCTTTATTCCTCTCTACAGAGAGTGTGGAACGTTGCTAACCGTACTAAATTAGAGTTTCACCTAATCGGTTGAACGCGAAAAGCCAACGAGCTTCATATGCTACTGCGCCGCGTACAAGAATCGACTCTCTGTGCTGCGGCACGAGTATTAATAACCACCTTCTCCATTTCAAATTTTCCAACGCTTCTCCGCGATTATATATCAAACGGAAACTAACAGCGAATATCAACCATCCTTATTGGTCGACAAATACACGAAGATCGGAGACACATAGAATATAGAAATTTAGCATGACATCGAATTTTTACTCCGTCGTGAAAACCCAGACCGAATTCTTTCACACAGTGCTTTTTCATCTGCTCCAAGATGTAGCTTTACAATAAACACTATTCTTTCAAATGAAGAATACGGCTCATTTAAAAAATACTATGAATGGCGTGCATATACATTTCATACACTTCAGCGTAGTTCTATGCGTTAAAGTTGCTTTTTAATACGTGGCGTCGAGCCACTACCACGTCTCTCTATTTTACCTACATTTCTGAGTATTTTCATCCGTTCTCACCTCTTTCCAGAAACGCGTGTATCTTCGCACTTTGTCCTACCTTTACCCGCTTTATTCGGTTTTTTTTTCCTCTCCCTTCGCAGCTGGAGTTTTAACCATCAGCGCAAAGTACTACGTCCACGCATATATATGCACAAAGCTTATACGGAGAGTACAGTGTGAGAGTTGAGTCGGAGTGGACTGGGAAGTGGATGAAGTCGGCGCGGTATGCAGCCGCTCTCGTGCACAGATTAAGCATCTTAATCACCGTCGAGGAAAACTGCAAATTGCTCGCCAGTGCGAAATGAAAATGTCGAGTATACGTTGCTGCCGACCTGGCTTTTACGGATTTACACCGCAATTTTTTTCTCTAGATACGGAGTATGTGCTTCGATATCGGCTAAACAAGAGCCGACTTTACAGCGTACGTCCCTTGCGAATCACCGCCCATGTATAAAGACAACTGCAGTAATATAAAACTCCCGACTAAATGCTGGAGGAAATAAAGTACCGAGAAAAAAGATACATGAGGGAGGGAACAGAGCAAGCACTTGAACGAGTTCTAAAGAGAAAAAGCGGGAAGGTTGAGCGATAGCTGCAGTCGAGATGAGTAGAAATCAAAAATATTGCTGCACCGGATGGCCATAAACGATGTACAAGGAAAATAACAGCACCCATCATTCTCAAATGATTGGTGAAGGATAGCAACAATAACGAACGATTTTTCACTTCCTCTGGGATACCATTTCGGTTTGTGTCTGGTCTCTAAAATAAAACAAAAAACATTCTGTTTGATTGCTTTAAACTGAAAAAAAAGTCGTCGAAATGAAAAATACGTCGGAAGAGGTAGAAAAATTCAAATCGTTCCCGAGCTCCAAAATGGGTAGTGCCCAGAGATTGCCATATACGAGTGGGTTTCGATCTAAAAAATTTCAAATCAAATCAAAAGCGTTCGTTTCGTAGAAAAATCCATTGAATTATCGAACCCCCTTTTTTTAAAATAAATAATGTATACTCTCCATCAATGATTCTGTCCAGTCATGCCAATCCCATTGATTGAATATCAGTTTACAGGATGTTTCCGAATCTTCAAATAATGGATGGTTGAAGCTCGAGGTATGAATATTCCGAGTGCTTGACTTGCTCACTGGTTACTAAAATGCAACCAACAGGGAAAATGAGTGCGGAGGAGAGAATTAAGATTGTGGAATTCAGTGAATACAGCGCGACAATTATTTACGAGAGATGTGGACACTTTGGCCAAGATGATGGCCGGCCGCGGTGTAACAACTGTGAAAATCTCTATCCGAGGGTCGTTCGCGAGTTACTACGCAGTCTCTATAGCTTCTGGTCTTGGCATGGCTATATTCAAGAGCCTAGGGCTACACTGCTGGTCAGTAGCATGCACTGCGAGGAAGAAACGTGCGGCAACTGTGCAAGGGTAGGGGCTGGGGACACAACAGGGAGGATAAAGCGATTTTAATTCTCGACATTTCTCTAACCGTGAAACTCTCCATGCTTTGTAACGACAGCAGCAAAATCCACGAAACAACGAATATTATGTTTTACCACACACATATCTAGACGTTATGACCTACGTTCGTTAGCACACGTACACACAATAATTCAGGTGTTCCCTGCGTACAGCAGGAACAACACTCGTTAAGCCCCAGGCTGGACTCTGTTTCTCTAACTCTTTGCGATTAAGCCTTGAATGAGACCAACCAGGTATGCATTTACATAAACATATACACATTTGCATACATGTATCGAATGTATGCGAGCACCCGTCTACGCATCAAATCGCTGCTCCAATTCATCATGTTGATCACGATTCTTCCGCCGAACGATTTAAAAGCAACGCTAAATAGATAGTGTATCAGTAGTTTTTGGGATTTCTGAGAATTTCAAAAGACTTTAGACCACAATTCTAATGGCAAGCATTCCACCGTTGAATCCAATTTTTTTAAATCCAACGGTTGGTACCTTCAGCTATTTTCATTGCAAAAAAGTCACCTGAAAGCTAATTATTCAATGAGATTCGGTTTCAATGTACGTACATCTGCGAATTGTTGGAGTGGAAGTCTCAGCAGTTATTCCACCCTGAGGTGATGAATCCGAGCTGAATTATATGTTGAGAGAAAAGAGACACCAGAGGGTTGATTATGACAAGAAGCATTACCGGGCATAGAGAACGTGGTACGTTCGACGCAGCAATCATGCAGCCGAGCAAAGTGAAAATTAGAGTCAGGCGGGAATACCGTTTGTAACGAGCGCGACTGTGGTAATCTCCTTTACCCTCGTTACGTGGAAATTCAACAGCCGAGCGTTGCCACAATGGCTTCATGTTCGTTTGAGTAAGGTCGATGAAATCTGAAGAATCTAAGGGACGCGAGCGGGCGTCTTGTTACGCCGATCAATCATACCACTCCAGTTTGCTGGTGTCGGCCAGTCACAGCCAGTCGTCCTGCTGAGCTAATGATAATTGAAGTGGTATTCCACAAATCAGGCAACAGCGGATCGAGGTCTAGAATACTCGTCAGTCAGCGCTAAAAAAAGACTCATCTGATCCGGGCAGGAATGAGGGGAGATCCAGGTCTCCCTGAGTAATTCCCGGACTCATTTTGGAAGGGGAAGTAAAAAAGTCGAGGTATCAGACCCGTCAGGCGGACGGGTCTGATACATCGGTTGGGTTATACGGAATAAGTAATTGTCACTTGCTCGGCTTCAAGTGTATAACGAACCTTCTGGCTTTAATAGATTTTTTCCTCGTGGATGTCTTTCTTCCCGTGTTCCCTCAAAGTTCCTCGAACTTATTTCTACAGAGCGTTGACTTCTTCGTTCGATGGTGAGATCAGTTCTGGCCCACCAATTCCAGCCAAGAGAATATTCTTGGCATAGGCAAGTAGAAAGGTAGTGAAATCATGCACACGCGAATATGTCGTAGCTATCCTGCGCTCTTGCACATAGATCGGCCTCCTCGGTATGTCTATAAGATTTGTCTTTAATGTCGCATATCTTCGCAAAATCTACCTGCATTTAGATATGGCCAGAACGAGTATAGGACGTATATATATGCGCATAACCCAACGAAGCGGAGTATCTCGGTTTAACTAAACTTTCTCATCCTGGTCTGGAGTTCGCCCCAACGTTAGGTATAGATGGCTTAATTCCGTGGCAGATGAATTATTATAATTGAAGCGCCGAGAATGTGCAATAGCTCAGGAACAGGTGGGAATTTATGAGAGAAGGTTTTTTCATCTCACTGACATGAATAAGAGGCGATTTTTCCACGTTGATGAGCACAGTTTGTGGCCGAAAGTCCCGAGTTTTCTGGGTCATCGCGTTGAGTTTATACTCAACGTGACACTGGAAGCGAAAAAGATCGATTCGTTTGCTAATTGCCTTGATTATTTCAGAAGGGAGTATAATTCTCTTTCCAGTCGTCTTTTCCCATAAATTCCTTCCCTTGTTGTTGACGTACTCTGAAACGATCGTAATTCCTATTCCGACAGCACTCTGTAATTGCAAGTATAAATATTCTTTGAGGTTGATTCCACCTGGCAGTTGTTCAAAGAGAAAAAAAAACACACGCACACAGTTTGAATTGTTTTTCCTCGCACTAAATAATTCTTCGATGTTTCAAAGCCAGCGCAATTTTTTTCCTTGGAAACGGAAAAAGCTCGACTTGCCACAATTGGTTGATGACGCTAATCGTTGTGTGTGTCCCTAGATATTTATGGAGGGTAGGGAAAGGCCTTCTCTTCCCCGCATCATGCACGGCATGTACAGAAGAACCCTTTCAGTATATCCCATTACGTACATGCATACATCATACAACCACCAGAGGCGCAAGATATAGTGCCACCGGGTGAAAGTAATTTCGTGACTATCACCAAACCAACCTTCTCTACCTATTCAGAATACCTATTTCGAAAATTAGTTGGTAAATTAGTTTGCCCTGTGGAGACACGCCTCGGGATCGTAGGAGGGCTCCGTTAACCACCAACTTTCAGAATTGGCTGTGGGTTAAAAGCTATATAGGTTGTGGAGGCTGGACGAACGCTGTCCGGTTATTTTAGATATTGTCTATAGACTCACCAGAATATGAATGTAGGTGGAGGAAAGTAGTTTCTTTGGGCGAAACAAAAAGCTGCTAGTCCGAGGTCTGCAACGTGTATGCTTGGGTTTGTTAATTATGGAAACTGGAATCATGATCCGAAAATGCGTTGAGTTGACTCAAAATTCATCGCTTACTGTCGATTTATCAACACAGTAGTCCAACTGTTTATATATTAATCGGCTTAACGGCGTTCATGAAATATGCATGGATGGAAAGGCAGAAATTTAAACGGCAATGCCATTTTCTCTCCGGGTTCTCTTATAAATATGTGAATGCAAATATTGACTTTTTCGTCTTTTCCATCTCCTACCCTCTCGAGTCCCAACATCATTATCGAATTAAAGTCGTAAATATTCTGCACAATTTTCGAGATAATGACTGCTGGGATAAGATAATTTATTGAAAGCTGACAAAAATTACCAAAGCATAATTAATTGTTTGCCAGACTAACCCAGACGTTTATTTTGTTGCAGTCTGGACGCCGAGAAGTTCGAGCTTATCAACGTGAGTAAATTATTTCTGCTTCTTTATTTCATAGCTCATAAAAAATACGATACAAGTCTAAGGATTATGCAACAATGGCCAATGTTTTAATACCACGAAGGAAAATTACTTTATTTTTGTAAAATAGACTCCCATCAAAGACCAAAAGTTGAAGTCAGAGTTGTCCAACTTATTTCGTAACAATAGTGGATACTACAATTTGGTTGGCTCTCGTGGGCTTAGTTTTGCTGTTAAGCTTTTTAATTCACCACCACGTATCCAGAGCAACACTCAGCAAGCATAACACACTAGGAATTGGGTTGAACAGTATTCGCCAAATAACCGGAAATTACCAGCCGTGTTTCAATCAGAGAGTATATCTACCCGGAATCCAGAGCCGTCATTAACTCTGCATAATAGGTCGGGCGTATGATAATCTGGAATCAGGAGAACGAGCGGGGTTAGATATAACTGTGGTGGGTGTACGGCTGGTGAGATCGAAGCCATTGGTAGTGTCGAAATACTGAGGGAAAGCAGCGCTGGTATATTGAAGGGGGTGGAATTCGCTGGCCATCCCTCAAGTGTACCGAGGCGTATACGACTAACCCCCTCTAGTGTTTGACGCTGACACTATTCGGCAGCTCCAATCAATCCCAAAATGCTATGAGAACGCGATGAGTCACGAAACATCGTAAAGATACACTTTAGCATAGTGTGTGGTCAGGGAGTAGGAAACCTGATCGTTTTGCATCGGTTTTTAGAAATTAGCGTAAGATTGTAAGCCGCACGAGTCTCGGCGGAAAGCAGTTCGTTTATCGTGCCAACAAAGCTATTTCTGCGGTTAGCGTCACCAGTACCACAGACTAGCTTTCCAGGATATTCAAAGTCTCCGTGCATTAAACTGCGAATACAATACTTTGACCAGTTTCCAGAAATTGCAAACTGACCAGTTTTGGTCCGACCGAGGCTGATACAGCAAATAATTAATACGGAAATGTTCTTCACAATATTCGCCATTGAATTATGACCATTGTTCTTCTCTTGTACAACAGGAGCCGCTACGGCGTCTCTCGACTATGATAAATACCAACACAATGCTTGCGATAGCTTAACTCGGCAGACATTTTTGGAACACTTCTGCTAAGCCTAGTTCCGAATTACTTGCAAATTGGGCCAAAACTGATAGTAAACAGAGATTTCAGCTTTTGTTCCCTTTCAGTGAAAACTCACAAGCCTTTTTCTGAGCTGGCAATAAATGAACCGTAGAAGGAAGCCTGTAGATATCCTTGACCTGTTCAGAGCAGAATTTCCAACACTTGAACTTTCTGGTTAAACAGAGACGGTCTTCGGGCGTAGGGGAAACATGTGGACCCTGTAGCAGTATCAATGAGAAGAGGTTGGGTGCAGGCTTCACTGCTGCAAGTACCATCCGAGAAAACTCCCGTCATCGAAATCACCCGCCAAAGCGTAGGGTGCACGCATACAGACAAATGTATGGCTTGTTTTGCTCTTTTCTAGAGTAGCACCGCCAGCATGGAAACGTAGATTTGCCGAAAAGTGAATTCCACGTGAAAAGCACAAGATAACATTTCCCGATACTCGGGCGTTATTAATTCATAGCTCTATGGAATCCCGTCCATGGAACAGTGACCAATGTCTGGGCATTGTTCAATGTAATATCGTTTGGTGACGAGATCTGAATAGTTAGCTTAGAACTTCGAGAGTCGCTGTAGGTGCTGAAATTTCCTATTCAACACTATTCAATTCGACTCTAGCTTCCAGGCTTCAATCTGTGCGTTAGTGCAATTCACCAATGAACCTTATCGACCCGGGAAACACACATCCACCCTCTCTGAACGGAGAGAGGTACTTTGCAGAAACGCTCGCATAATAGGTATCCACTAAGCTCGATGGAGCCCCTCAAGCTATAGGTTAACCAGCAACGTACGTACCATGGGACCAACCTCGTACAGGCTAACCAATGAGCAATGAAAGTCTACAAGAACACCCCCAACTCGCCTTGAGCAGGTGTTTAGTTGGTTATTCACTGGAAGGAATTTAAACGGTGTTGTTAGTTCGTTCTAGATCTACGTTTACAACCCCCAACCTATGTGGAAACGCGAGCTTTCCTCTTTTCCCACGCGCCTTCTATCTTCAAACTTCAAGCTTCTGTACAAGGTGTCTCGAAACATCGAAATTCGCTAAAAGTTGCTAAATACAACTTGATGTGGCGGCAGAGAAAATATTTCACCATTTTTTCCTCATATGCAGTTCGCGGGCTATAATTACTTTCGAAATAGCAGTAGATTGAAAAGCATTAGCAATTGCAATGTCAGGAAAGGATCACAGGGTGATAAAGTGTGGCCTCGTGGCTGCTGGAACAACTGTTAATGAAATGAAAAAGAATCCCTCATCCAAAAATCGTAGAATACAATCCTATCGATCATCTTTTTTTCAAAATTTTACGGACACCCTGTAAACGTATATCCTCTTGGTCATCGTAAATCTTGCACAACCACGAAGCTCTTTCTCGCTCAACATGATTCCCTACCTCTTTTCTGCTACAGAACTAAATGCCTTCTCACACTTTCAACGCAAGTTTTACGATGCACTTCTGTTCCCTAAATCTCATTCAGTGCTCGCTAGTAATCTTGGGTTGCTGGAGAGCTAGATGCAACATCTTTCAACCAGAGCATCCCCGTCGTGTTCAGCGGAACGCATAATGCATCCACCATTTGAGAGTTAATTGCTCGGTATTCCTTGCGGAGTATTCTTGAATAAAATGCCAACAACAAATTTTCCTCTATGCAGAACTTCGCTCATATTTCAAAATCCATTTACTCCACCGCGAAAAAAGTGCAATAGCTTTCGAATCCATTTTGCTTTCGTCTTGATACGGATGCATTACGTAATCAAATATTTTCAATTTTCCATTGCACACGAACCAACATGAAAGTTATGTTGCGAACCACGATGGAGCGTTTTTTTATATTGTGATAAAATTATAAAACCAACAACTCATCTTCTCGAGATGGTCGCGAGCGATTCTCGTCTTATCTCATAGTGTTCAGGCGCCGAGCCCACACGCAAAAGCCTCTCTTGTCTTGGTGGATTCTCCCGACTCTCCTCGTTCGAATTATCGCTTCAGCTTGCTAGCTCGTTCGGATATCCCTATATCCCCGAGGAATTGGTTTCAATACGTATAGGCATACGCATGAATGTGTGTGAATGTAATATCTGGATGGAAGGGTTGTTAACGGTTGGGGGAAGCTGCATATATGCATGCAACGGAGAAGAGATGCTCATCATACGCCTTCACCCTCCTGACTGTCTATATATCACCTCTCATTCGAGAGTAGAGATCTCGTACAGGTTTTCAGGAGTAGTGCCAGAACTGGCAGTGCTAACGTAAAGGCAGAGGCTTTGCCTTCGAGCATATTTAAGCACTCTCGCATGCACAGCACATCCTTCGACCAAACCTTGCTCTTTCTCTCGCACCTACTCATATAGATGTTTTTATCCATCTGACTCTTCTACATCTCACTTTCTCCCTTTCCTTCTCCTCACTATCTACCCCCCCCCCCCCCCCCNNNNCCCCCCCCCGCTCTCTCTGTCTCTTTTTCTACGTACCAAGTTATGTACGAAGCGTTTCATCGCCCTCCAAGCCAACCCCCTCTCTTTCATTCACGTTTCTCGCAATTTCGCGCAATTAAGCAGCCCTCAACTGACGGCTTCCGACGCTTCTCCCCCGGAACTCATTTGCTTCCCTGAGATCCGCGTCCTCGGAACACATACGCGTTACGCCTCCAGCAATTACTTTATCCTCGCATAAGCGGATCTTCCTCGCTATATACTTCTCTCAGCTTTTCTCCCCTATGAATATATGCGCCCTGTAGAACAGCCTCACTGAATCGAAATTATTGCTTCACTCATTCATTATTCGTCGCACAGTCCATGCTGGACGATTCCATGGTAACGATGAGTACCAGGATTCGTTAACGCCTCGAACATAAAACTGACGTACTCGACTGGAAAAACCTAAACGAATCAAAAACATTCTTGATGTCCTTCAAACGTTCGAAAAATTTCTTGCACACCCTTTCGAATTGGTACCCATCCTTGAATTTCCAGTATCACTCAGTAAAATCTCGTGCGTCTCTCTCGACAGGGAATGAGTCGAAAAAACGAATGATATCAGGAAATCAAATGCAAGGAAACATTTTGTAACAGAATTTTGCGATTGGCAGACTGTAAAAAAATAAAACGAAACTTCGTGGACACTCTGTATTATCTCCCAACGTTATGCCACCACAACCACGCATTTATCTTGCCTCTAGGCAGGCTACACTTCCTTTAGATAGTAGGATCGTTGTTAGGCTGCGAGAACTGTGGTCTGCTGTGCAAAATACGAATGTAGCGTTATTGAGGAACGTACATCGCCGCGAGCTGTCAACCAGTGGCATCTACACATTCCCTGAACAATGCACGTCGATATAACTCGTTTATCGGCGACATCCATACACTCCGCCACAGCAGTAAGGCTGCATCTGTCGTTTGGTCCTGATCGGATCCTTTATTTCCAACGCCTCGTTCTCATATATTTCGTATTATCGTTCCGTTACATTTATTTCTCTTTTCCTATGAGTCTCATTTAGAAGAATTTACCGTTTCACTCGTGTATTTCCTGGCCTTTCTTTTTGTCCTCATTTATTTTATTTTTACTATACTGTTATTTTATTTCCCTTTGTTCCACTGTTTTTATTTCCTTTGGTGAAGAGCATGGATGGGTTTCCACATGGGAAAAGACGAATAAACGTCGTCAAAGAAAACTTGGTTCTATGATGACGATAAGGAATTGTTTAACGACAAACAAGACGCGCTACGATAACAAGGGAACTACACACGGAAGCTTCGCCTTTCTACCTTCACTCGCTCGTGTTCGATTGATCAGTTTATTTCAGTCCCGACACCTTCCAGATGCCCGGGAAAATATACTAGGGTCATGCTCAGAGGAAAAGTTGCACACGCCCACACACACACACACACACACACACACACACACGCGTATACATATTTTTATTAACATGCAAACGCATATACCGAAAGGATAAAACGAGAGAAAAAACTGGACGTGTTCCCACGTCGAAATTAATTGGACTGCCATCCGCAGAAATGTTTTCTCTAGTTTTACGTAATAAACGAACATGACGGACACCCACGTGAGATCACATTGCAAGGCTCCCATCGGGAATTTCAACGATCGCTCCGTTCTCTGGAATTAGTTTCTCATATTTTTCAAGCTAAATCCTTGCCCGTATTCTCGACAGTTCATTGTTTCCGGCGGTTTTGTTTCTGCAGTTGGATCTCCATTTTGAAAGCCAAGGTAATAATTGTTCTGGTATTTTTTTTTCTTTTGCAAATATAACAAGAACCGTGATAAGAAATTAATGTCCAAATTATTTCCATCCAAAACCTCCCCAAAAAATCGTATAGGGGTGTGTGTTTATACTGATCATAATGTTTGACGATTTTTTTCCTCACTCAGTGCTCCGTGTGCACGTGTGTTTCGACTCGATGAGCTTTTGTTGCTACTCGATTCGATGCGCTTTCCGCAATCAGTCACAGATGAAATGCAAAAATCTTTCATGAGACAGAAATGTCGGAGCTCTGCTTAGGACACACACATCGTTGTTGAACCCTCGTCAACTACATATACAATTTTTCAAGTATTGTCAGCATTCGGCAAGTGCAAATCCAATTAACATGTTAAATCAACGAATTGATAAAACGGAGTAAAGATTCAACTATTTTTTTCTTATATCGTAAATATACAGACGCCGCGCAAAACGGTTGAGTGACCATTTCTGTGACGAAGTCTTCCAAAGAAATCTCATCAATACAGTGCGATTTAATGAAAAAGGAAGCTATTCTCAGATTATCGGATTCTGGCATTTATTCGAGCATAGGGAATAAGGTAAATTAATTAAATCAGTTCAGTTATCATCCCCTTAACTCTTTCGTTCCATTTTATTGCGAACTAGGATTGGACTCTGTAATATATTTACGTACCAGATTACTAATATATGGTTTTCTGGGCTAAAAACCGTATAGGACAATAATTAAGCTCGATAAACCGTACGCGGATAATGTGGGGTTGCATGTGAATTATGTAAAAGCATTACTAGTGCATCGCTATATTCCAGTTCCAAAAATTAAATTCGCAATCCCATGTAACGAAGCGAAGAAAAAAAAAGTTTGAATTTGGTAGTTCAATTTAAAGTCCAATCTGAAGGTTGGATTCTATTTGCATTTCCCAAACTCGATTTTCATCGTGGTAAATGCGTTATAAATCATGAGTAGTCGCCCGAAAAGTTGACCGTAAATTTGTGATCCTACGATAATCCAAATAAAGAAAAAATAAAATCTTCATATTTTCCCGAGAGGAACAGACAAATTGGGCTCTCAAATTGAAATGTTGCCTACAGTTTCCTGTACCTACAAAGAAAGTAAAGAGCTGGTGTCATACCCGAGTGTCAATTAATAAAAAGAGATGGTTAACGAGATCGTAAATGCTTAAGCAAACTCATCAACTGAATGAGCCGTTTCGGGATCGAGAAAAGTGACCATAAAGACACAAAAAGAATTAACCGAAGCGAGAAGAGTAACTAGATACAGAACAGTCGTTCACGAGATTGGCCTCTTAGTTTCTTTCGCGGCGGAACATCGTAACGAGGTCGTGCACGCATTAACGCGTGAGTCTCTGTGCGATTTACTCTCGGAAATAAAACGAAATAAAGAAATAAAGAAAGGAAAATATTCCGGTTCATCCTGTGACTATGGAGCACACACCTCACTTCCCTTTTCTTTCTGTATATATACTGTCGAGAATAATTGTCGACCGACCGGGCCGTGTAAATGAATCTAATTGCATCTGAAATTTAAATATCCGTGTGCGCTAAAGGAGTAGAGGAACATTTGCATTTAATGTGAATATTTGAACGGACGTTTCTCGTGGACTGCAAAAATGAAGGCATGCGTATAATTTCGAGTACAAAAAAAAATCTCCATACCTTTCATATTATACAGAATATACGTTTTAAAGTTTTGCAATTCTCGCGAAACATGAACTTTGAGACTGCTGAACACTATTTTTATTTCCAGTCAAAAAATTCACATTTGATTAGCAATGATCGATCAAATTATATTCTTTCCCAGATTCCCGAAACCGGAATGCCACATTTTTCTCGTTGCCACTCGAAAGTGTATTCTTTTCTGATAATAATTGAAATCCCATGGTCGTGCCAGGTTTCCATGTGCACACTTTACTTTGCCAAGAGAACGTGTCAAGCAAAATATTCCCAAGTGCGATAGCTCGAAAAAAGCTTTACCAAATTTTTCTGCAGAGTTTCAAATTCGGTGAGCCTTTCGTACTGGAGAACCTGATGCATGGAGTTGCGTAGGCAATATTGTGGTAAAAGGTCTGTGCCGATGGTAAAGGAAGAAGGTTTGACACCGTATAGCTTTGTGATGAACATACGAAAAGTTTGTCTGATGATGCCCCAGGCCGCATGGTTGGTCGTTGCGTTCCATTGCTTCTGCATGTAGAAGCGAGCGCCCCAAAACATGCTCGCTGATGTCTCTGGATGGTTCTCCATACGCCAAGCCTTTGCGTACGTTTTGGTAGAATTATATAACAGCAGAACCGAGAGAAACTGGGAGGCGACGAGAGGAAGAGAGAGCGATGATTGTCTAACGAGGATGAAGAACCTGCATAATAAAGAGGCGAAAGGGCGGCGGAGTCAGCCGGAAACATTGCAGAAATTCATGTCTGTCAGAGGGAAAAATAATGGGCAAAAGATATGGAGAAAAGATACAGAAAAGATCGTTATTGAGTAAAATGATATTCGACGAGAATGCGTGGAATGTGAACATCTCAGAATAAAATAAGTTGCATTTATTTCAGGGAGAATGACCGAATTAAGAAAATTTAATTGAATATTATTCCTGACATATTGGAATAGATAGAACACAGAGTATTCAATCGATCGAATATTAATGAATTTCAAAATGGGGCAACACTCCGGTTTGTCCAACGGAATTTAATTTAATAAAAGAACAAGACTAGTTGAAAACTCAATTAAGTCTGATGGCCTGGAATAGCACAAAGATAAACGAACGCGGTGTTCCTACAATAGAAACGTCCGAATACTTTGCTGGTTGAATATATTTCGTCTTATGACACTGAAGTTCACAACGTTGGGGTGCCAACGAAATTTTCTTTTTCCATTCATTGTTTGTTCAATTTAACCAACCATGACAATTTTCGCACTGATTTTTCGTTTGGATCCCGAAAAAAGATCGTTTCATTGTCCTGACGAAACATTGAATAAGAATCTTGGGATCTGTTCAAGAAAAAACGCAATTCGTTGCATTCCAACGATACGAACTTCAACATCGTTTTACGGTTATACAACATTTTTCCATTTTCCAGTATTTTCAGATTAACGACGAACTATTGTGAGAATCGGAGCTGAAAAAACCCATTGGACTAGCAGAATTACGTGAGAGCATACGTCCATCATCTTCCCAATCAGTTTCCTCAACCTTCTGATCCAACTACTTTTGTTTCGGACTTTCCAGAGCCCTTAAAAGTTATCATTGATCAGGCTAAATAAATTTTCTCTGAACTTCCGAGGCCGCCTCATTTCGCTCGATATTTCGTTTTTCTATTTTCGTGGCTGTACCGAAAAGTAATTTGAGCACGAAGCACTCTCTTTTCTCCGAGTCTCTTTTTCTTACCCTCGGTGAAATCGGGGCTTTGCGTTATCACGTTCTTTTGGCCTCTCAGTACGAACTCTATATACCGGGAAATGTTCGAGGCATGATCTTGATTTCCGTGATTTTTTTTTTGGCGTAAAGGTGGTTACCCTTTTTTTACGGTTACCACACGCTCGGAATATCCTGCCAAGTCTCGCTCCAAGTATATAGTCGTTCGCGTCTTTTCCCTCAGCTCTTATCACAAAACGCGGACGATATACACGTGTAAAAATTGGCGAGGTTGCCTGCTGGATAAACTCGAAAATTGCCCGAGTTTTTCGGATGACCCTTCCTGGTTCATGGACCGGTCACGATCGTTATATATAAGCGATACTTTTGGAACCAACTTTAGGCTTAATCTCTTTGAAGCTTAATCCGGGTTCAAGGAAGCCGGTGGATATCGTCTCTGGGTACGACATCACCAACTCAATCGCACAATGACAACACAAGTGAGAAGGAAAAAGAATTATTTTTTCTTCTCCTTGATAATAAGTCGCGTTTTAAAAAAAAAATATAAAAACACGATTTTGCTAGTCTGGTGAGGTAAAATTTATGTTTTTGCTTTCTCGAATAGTCGTTTTCCTTCCTTTTTTTCTCTCTTCGCCCTCCGTACCCCGAACTACACACGTTTGTGGTTTGTATTGCGAGATGAACAAAATTCCCTCGGGCAATATGACGATTTGGACCTTTTTTTCCCAATTTTTCATTTATTTATTTATACACGTATACGTAGCCTGGAGCGAACATTGAGTTTGAGGAAACTCCACCTCTCGGCTCTTTTTATTTTGAGCGAAATGTCATTATCGCGGGCTGCGGTAGAAAAATGGGCGATGCACAAATTGAATTAGCAAGAAACGCGTTCGGCGTGATGAAGAGGGTCGAGAGAATTTTTTTGCGAAGCATTTTCCCTCCCACACAGACCAACACGGAGGTCGAGAAAAATTTTAGTCCGTGTCAACAATAACCGTCATGTTGTCACAACCCTTTTTTCCATTCGACGTTACACGACAGCCACGCATACATTCGCAATTTTTTATCAACTTCTATCTGTCCCTCTCCGCGCGTATCTCTCTTTCTCTCTCGCTGTCTCTTGCGAGTTTCTGAAACAGTTTCCGAGCGAATAACGCTCTCCGCCGTCGAGAGATGAACCGAAATATTCGCTCGACGTAATGCCAGGAATCGTGCTTTCGCATTCTCCTCTTCGACCCCAACGCTCGTTAGTTCACCAAGTCTGCGGCAAAAAAAAGCTCTTATTTTATCTATTTCGTGATTCCATCCCTCGCGGTTTCTCTCTTTCCTTCTGGCCCTTTAACATCCATTGGAATAATCGATGGTAAGCAAAAGGGATGGTCAAAGAGAAAAAGGGAAAGGTACACAGGAGAGTTGATGCGATAGAACTCTAGACCGGAGCATCGCCATGCATCGATTTATTCATCGCGGAAATCGAGCGTAACGGTGCACAAAATGCCTCTAAACATTCAAACCCCGATCGGAGACCATGCGTTATACACAACGGCACGTATCACTCGCCAACCCAAAGCTTCACAATCCTACATATATACCCGCACATGCTCTCGACTACATACGAGCTTAAACGCATCTCCTCTCAATACCAAAACGACCGGATGACTGCACACGAATGATTCCGATCGTGTATGTTCTCTCGATCCCTTGTCATCTATCGATCACATGTTTTCAGGCGTTGGCACTGTTTTTCATCTCGTCCCTTTTTATTATTCATCACGTTATATGAAGCGAGATTTGGGCTCGCACGTGAACTGATCACTCAGAAATTCCTTACGATACTTATTTTATTCAGAGCCAATTTTGTTTTAATTTTACTAACAAGGCTAAATGACATTTAACTCGTGGCAACGTAGTTATGCTGTTATCCTTTTGTAAATGGCTTGTAAATATAAAGTCAATAAATTAACTTTTAATTAATAAATACATCCACAGTGATTGACTTTATTTTGTTCGATAAATATCGCTGCGGCTTGCATATCAATATCGTTCCAACACGGTTCAATGGAACGTGATTATTCCATTAATATTTTATCAAAGCTTGATAGGAAAAGGAGGACGCAAAATGGAACTGTAATCGGGCGTTTTTTTTTAACATTTATTCATAAAATCGTTGAAATATTGGAGAAAATCGATTAAACCTTTTGAAGGGGAATAAAAGTAAACACAATTTGTGGTGGTTTTCATATTTTCATTTCCAGCGAATAATCCATTAGTGAATTATTTGTCAGAGGGAAACACACCTGTACTGCTACGAATAACAGAAAAAAAACGTACAGAGCGTTTGAAAGGCCCTGAACGCCTGATTATTTCGATTTTGTGGTATTGGAAAATTTACTCAGGCACAAAAAAATCATCGACTGCCAAATTCTCAATGGGGACAGTAATTTTTCGATACCGGAACTTTTTGAATATTTGAACGGATGAATCTTGTTTATTATTTGCTATCGGCTGTGTCGAAGTTTTCTAAGTACAAGATTTTTTTCGGAGGGTCTTTACGACACACAACGGTTGCGAAATTAAAAAAATCTCCATTATGGACATGAAGAGTGAAAAACCTCTGACAGTCGGGATCGTTACGTGCAGAGGGGGCATTTTAATTATCGTACGGGACCCGCGTATTAGCTGCATGGTTATTAACGAGCCGTCCGCCCTGCCTCGCTCCAAAGCTGTTTTCCCCACCTTAAGGGGGTAGGGAATTAAAATCATTTGTTTCCGCGGCAGCTGGGAGTAATACCAGCCGTTTTATTTGGTCTTGCGTGCATTCGTCGGTCACTGTCTCGAAAAGGGGCAAGTCTTGTTTCCTCACGGCGGTATATCTCGTCGCGTAAATTATCAGGGATCGTCTTTCCGCATCGTTCTCAAGACGATTTCTTATGAAACATTTTTTTCCTCTTTCCCAAGAGCGGAAAGTTTTTTTTTTCATCTCTACGCCGCATAAAATTCTCGGGTGTTTGAGGAATGACACAGTTTTCAAAGCTCGTGGATTGTGAAGGAAAATAATAAGTCTCGGAATGAAAAGATATCATTTATAAAGAACACAATAGCTTTTGACTTCTCAGTTTACATTGGGCATTGTGTACAGACCTGTAAGGAGACTCGCTATAGAATAAACCTTTTTGGTCATTCCGAGTGTTCAAGTCTTTATGATAAATGATACAAAAGAAAGATTCGAAACATCTCTAGAATCTTCTGACAACTGTGGATTTGGTGACTTGATGCGAGACTCACTTCAGACTCATAGAATCTGACACTAAGTTAATATGAAGAGATCCAAATTTAAAAAATCACTGTTTTTTCATGGCTTACTCGAAACAATGCTGTGAGTAATTGCGAATGAAATTTATGGTTTATTTTAATTTTATGCAATGCATTCACAAATGTATGTTTCGAGGAATTTTAAAACTCTATGGCGGTATATTTTTTTCTGCAACCTCTATTTTCATTTCATTTTTATAAAATGCATTTTTTAATAGCCGCAGATGCGCAAAATACCTCAAACATAATACACAAATATAAACAAAGGAGTTTTTGTGTTGTTATCATTATTCTGCCTGTTATTATTCCACGTCTCTTCTCTTCAACTTCGAATCGGATCTCCTCGACTCACGCCCCTAATCTTTTGACTATTTTCTCTTTCTGCTCTCCCGAGTGCATAGAAAATCCCGTCCATATACTGCTTTGCCATTTTCTCACATATGCACACACTTGCACCTGACTATTGTTCCTTCTCCCTATTTTCGTCACGAAACAATGACACGAGATGCATGCACCAGTGCAAACTATAAAAACAGTACCCACTGTACCCAGAAATCGCATATACACAGCTTTCCGCTATTTCATGAATACCAGCCCACGAGTCGTTGGACTTTTCTCATCGAGGAAAAAAAAATAAACTGGCTTGAATTACATCGAGACGAACGTGTGGCGCTCGTGATTATAATTATAAAAATTGTTATTTTGCTCGCTCTAATTTTTGCGGAGAATTCAATTTTCCAGATTACAATACGCTCGTACGCTTTAGAAAAAATTTCAATTCGCTCTTACGATTGCACAAGTTTTAGCCGATATCGTCAGAAGCGATCGCGATGCATGCATCCAAATATGTTGAAACAAAATAAAAAAATTCGAGCGGATTCACTTCGTTTACGTAATCACAGGAAAAGCAAAACGAAGTACAGAACATTTTGACCGGAAGGGTCAGTCGGAATACTCTCGAGAGTAAGAATTCCTCGTATAGCTCTTCGCCTTATTGCACTCAACTGCAATATGCACGATAGCTGTAGCGAAATGCATTTTCACAGATAAAGGATTTTGCAGTTGGTTCCGAGAAGCAATTAATTCTGGAAAGAAATCATTTACTCAGGCAACGTCATGGTTAGTCCTTTTTCTTCGTCTTTATTTCCACTTTTTCCCGGAAGTACTCTTATTTTACCTGGAAACGCTTGTTTGATCCGTTCCCAAATAACATTTGTTTTTCACTCCACGATTTGCAAACGATCCATAAACAGGAACACATTCCCAAGCACTATATAGCCGGAACATTGACGAGGTTGTATACAGTCCATTTCCGTTCGCATTTGAATGTTTATCTCTCATTCCCTTGCGCCGTTTGAGAGTTCTTCTCCAAATTGATCCATCGCTCAAATAATTACACAGTCATACGATCATAAACCAACTATACATTTTACACTGTGCGTGAATTCTAGAGATGTCAACTGGTGGAATTAAAAAGTTACGAAGTCTTCAGTGACTTTTCTGTCACACTGATCGAAACTGCCAAAAGTTTACGCATATCAATTTACATGGGAAACATATTTTTGGAAATTTCATTTTGCTTGACAATCAACTCAAAAGAACGATTCGGAATTTCAAAACTAATGTTTGCCCTGAATCCTGGAAACCATTTCCAGGACAGTCTGTATGAGCAGTCCGTATGACCCATTTTCATCCCATTTGATGCCATTAATTACAACGGCGTAAAAGCCTTTCGCACCCACGTCATATCTCGTCGTTGCCTCATACATGCGCGCAGCTCTTTTGCTGCTTTCTAAGCACATGCACGCTATTTCCTCTCTTAGTACTCAACCTATATATGCTTTCGTCTTGTGCTTTCAGAATACCGTGCTACCGGAGGCTGTACATTTCTGGGAACGAGCACTGATGGTGCGCCAGACACAGAACACCATTCGACTGAATAGGTAAGACGAAGCTCTAATGTAGTTAACACATTGTACGATATTTCACGATGCCAAGCGCTTAAACAAGAAGCTTTTTACATTCGAGATCTTAGGAAAATTAGACGGAGCTTCCGAAGATATTAATCAGAACCGACTGCACACCTCCTAGTAAATCGTTCACCATACACAGTTTTTAATATTCGTTAATTTTCTAACGAATCGTAGAGCCCTTGCAAAAATTCTGCGATCCTCCGTTTTCTCGATCAATTATTACGAAAATAATCAAAGTTCATCAAATAACCGAATATCAGGCACCGTTCGTGTATAAAAAAATGATCACTGCATTCGAATTCGAAGTGATAAATTTTGGTGTATCATCCGGAATTTTGCAGGATGTCACAATTAATATCATAATTGACCTCACCCGAATGATGTTGTAACCGCGCAGGCAAATACAATACGGTCATGCATTGGAGGAATGGGTAGAGGCGTGGGTACTATAAACTCATCCCTCGTAGCGTTAATGCGGATGCGTAGGGATAGCAGAGAAAGGGTTCGGTACGACGGATACGTTCGGTCGACGAAGGCAGGATGCAGCGCGTGCCAACACCATGAGAAAGGAACTCCTCTCTCTCTTCTCTCTCTTCCCGTACGTCGCTATATCATTTGCATACAGACCGAAACGTTAAGCAGGAGAACGGAACTGAATATGTATGGACCACGAATTTGTACGTTGTGTTGTCGACATGAGGCGAGTCCTTTCGCTTAGCTCAATCCCCATTTCTGCTTCATTTTAAGGCTCCTCCTGGTACTGCAGCCTTCCTTCGCTATGGTTCGTATGTGTGGATAGCAGTGCACTGTCCCATATAAACCGTTTGATTTATCACTGACGTGGATACGCAGCTATACATCGCTGTAGTACGATGAAGAGGAGATTCTGTTGATGGGGCTCTCTCTCTTGCTCTGCGCTTTGAGCCCAAGAATAATATATCCCTAGGAGTTTGATATTCGGTCTCGTCCAGAATGATTCACCTGCGAGCTTATGTCGGGGAGCTTACAATTTTTCATCGACGTTTCAATATTTGATCGCGCGCTCCGTCTCCTTCTCATTCACGACACAAAAACGGGCGCCGAACGAATATTATTAAGTTTATTGCAAACGTTGTTCTGTGTAAAATCACGTGAATTAGATTCCCTGGTGAGAATTATTATTAAACAGAGATTTCTTCCTCGAAATGAAAGAATTATTTCATGCCGGAACACAGGCAGTGTATCTGGTTTGATTTCGAAATAGTAAACAATGCCCGCGAGGCATTAGCATAGTTCATTTATTCCCAGGAATATATTAGCTGCAGGAATTTTTCCCTTGTAACATTTCGTTCAACCGTACGTCGAGTAATCCAGCGAGAATAGCTTCCTATTGTGTTTACAATCATGCAAATTACGCCCTTTCGTATTTCAACAGTCAATATAAAGTTACTCTTGCACATAACTTCCTATAAAATCTACCCTTGCGAACCGCCTCGAACTTTTCATCCACGACCGCATGTCGCGCTTCCCTGACTCGGAATTTATCACGCTCCGAAAAGTTTCTCGCCGCTGTATAGAACGCAGGACCCAACATCGTACGTAGTGATACCCGCACTGAGAATATACCGCAACCCTTTCTCCCAGCCATTGCGTCTACTCCATCTCAGAAAATCCCCGCGTTACATGCGCTATCTCTTATCGCAGATCGGACATTTTTCGCCGAGTCATCTACGAAAATTCCAGAATTCCGCTCCAGTTTTCTACTTTTTCGCTAAAAAACTATGTTGCATCACTGTTGGACAGTCTTTCCTCCGTGTATATGGCTTTTATGTACATGCCATCCGATACTCCGATAATTTAACTAATGCCATATAGAAGCAACCCATCCAAACTCTCTTTCATCCAGTTGCTAACTGTTGGAGCAGAAAAATCGAGCGAAGGATGAATAACCCAGAGTTGAGAGGGATCCTCGGTTAGATTATCCAATGAAATGATGCTGAGTTCGCAACTATACTCATACTCGAATACCGTTCCACGTTTTCTGCGTGGACTCTGAGTCCCGGAGGACGCTGGAATGTTTGCAAAATTGCAGGAATTCCGAGCAATGAATTCCCGTTGGCCGGGACCTTGACTCGTTCCACTTGCGCACAGATATTTCGAGGAACCAAGACTCTGCCGCGATCTCGTTAATGTTCGGGGACGACTCCGAACTATCCATTGTAATTAATAAACGCGGTTCTGATTCGTTATTTTTCCATCAGTCTTGCTGAATTATCGTTTGCATCGTTTGAATTATTCGAAATATTCAAACGATGCATCCTCGCCCGATGGGACCTTGAGTCGGTCTACTTGCCCAGGCCGCTCTTAGATTCATTTTCAACAACAAATTCAATAAAAACTATTTAAGGAACGTTGAGTGTATCAATGCTTATGCGATTTTTCAATCTCCTGGCATGTTTATTAGCTCAAGAAAATTTAAAAAATCGATATTCGCCGGACGAAGGTTGACTCGTTCCACTTGCATTCGAATTTCCATCGGTAATTCCAATACAACCTTTGCGATGATAATTAGGGAACGGAATTATGATCATCGATCATCGAATTACTTTGTAAAATCTCATCACTTCCATTGCTTCGTTTTCCTGCAAGCCTGCTAGCCTCTTCGAATGACACTACTGAATCGATTGTCATTACATTTCTTCAATAATATGTATTATCAGGTGAACCTTAATCACGCATGTGCTCCTGGAATCATTCCTGAGGCTTATAATAATAATAACTTATAAGGCTTATAATTAAATACTCCTGAGGATAACCAATTGTTGGCGTAAAACCTTGGACTAAATTCCAGCTGTGGGTCATTGATCGCCCATGGTGAAACTAATGATTCGCCAACTGTCGAAAACGTTCAAGCCACGCTGGCCAAAACCCTGCTGATTACCCTGCATCAGGCTGCAACATGCTTAGTGGAAAATTAGTCACGAGATGTCGGTAACGTGACAGATTCAATATTTCTGCCCATACGACGTTTCGCATTTTTTTATGTATCCTGATTATGCCATGGACGAGATAGATTTAATTTAAATCGCGAATAATTGGATATCTTTGCGAGGAATATTCTGTTTCATTCAACATTCATCAATCAGGTACATCCACCGCAGAACTTCGATCTTCATCGTCTATTCCCTCTCGTCATATTCTCATCTTCGTACTAAGACGTTCCAAACTATCGGAAAACTATGCCAACTCTCTCGCGTGAGTGTTGAACAAAATTTCCATGACGTATCGTGTTCCTTCTTATTGTGGTTGAGCTCATGGAATGTGCTTTGTTCGTGATCATAAACCAAGCGTTAATGAATATTCACTGACTCTTCGTCCATGGACTATCCAATCAATATTTTATAAACAAGCTTGCGTGGAAGCGCAACAAGTTCCATTGCACATGCACTATGCAACGCATACATACGAAGAAATTTATCCTGATCCTTCGTCCGATATCCTAATTTAGAAAATTACGAATCCTCAAGTTTGTTATAAATTGATAAAAAATTTCTACAGTGGTAGCCTGCAGACAAAGTTAATGTAATTTATCGAATTCACAGAGCAAAACGTTCAGGGGAGAAATAGAAGAGACAAGTGGAAATGAATCAAATTCGTATCATTTGATTTGGAGCAGTATATTACAAAATCCTGACACTGCTTTTGTTGGATTCTTTGATGTAAAACCAAAGGTCCGTAGCACCGTAACTGTGACGGGTGTCCGATCGACGATCAAGACGATGTCGACGAGGACACTCGTTAAAATAACGACTTCGTCATGAAAATCTATGGTCTCTCTGTCTCTGCCTTTCTCACACTTGTTCCCTTCGTTCTCTTCCGGCCTCTGTCTTCTTGCGCGATTTACGAGCGAGTCAAGTGTCGGTTTTATATGGATTTTTGCGCTGGTGTTTTCAGAATGGAGGAAAGTTTGCCTGCATCGCCAACAATTTGCCACTTGAACAATGTTTATTCATGAACCTTTTTAGAATCCTGGGACATTTAATATTCACGCTCTCGAGTTTTTATATTCCTATCAATATTTATACCCACGTTTCTGTTTTTATGTGAAGACATTCACACACAAATATATACGCGAAAGAAATCATAAATATAAGGTTTGTACAATCCACGTCAGTAACCGATCACTAATCGTTACATCGCACGTGTTCGTTCTCCGTCCAACGTTCATATTGGTCGAGGCTGTTATGAGAGCTCGTTATAAATCATTTCTCTGTAGCAATTAGAACCGTTGCCTTGTTTTTCTCCCAATACGATTCCAGGGAGTCGAAAAAGTGAACGAGGGAAACGGGGAGGGAGAGTTTTTCCTCGATATAAAAAGCACTGAACGTTCTCAGGTCTTCGTTTAATTGCTAAAGCTTGCCAATACGTTTTCTCAACGAGCGAACATGGTCGCTATTTCATTTCAGTGAAAACTCGTCAAGAATTCGTTCTCTGTACATGTATACGTTGAAGGTATTTGTGTAATAAACCACAGGGGGAAATGGTGATTGATTATTGCGGATACGGACGTGTTTTACTTTATTTTCACTTCCGGTTTCGGAGCCAGTACAAAAATGAAAAGCAAAAAAAAGCTTCTGTTGTTCCAACGGAATCCCGAAGGCCAAACCGAGGTTCTTCGACTTCGTGAACTTTCATGAACCAAAAGCAACTTTAACTCCACGGGGAAGTCAGAGGAAACAAAAGAAAAAATGCGCTCATCTCTTCGTATTTTAGTTGGCTGGGGCGCACCATTCACGGACGTTGTCCAGCATCCAACTCTTTCATCCAAACTTTTACAAATCTTTGATTTTCCTGACGACGTGGGTGTGTGCGAAGAATCGCAACGCGATGATCCTCAAAGTTCACTAACTCATTCATTTCTCCCGTTTAAAGTATCTAATGGGTTCACCGGATCTCGAAAAAGTCTTTACGCTACGTGTGCTGCTTCCTGAGACATACGCCTCAACTTCTTTCTCCGCGGATTCATGTCAACTACTCGGGCGTTATCAAACTTCCATACAAAACAGAGCAAGAAACAGTTTCAAAAATTAACATTTTTCTCAATGTCAATAATTTGGACTCTTAACGAAACGAGCTTATCGTTCTTCCGAATCGAGCTATCAAGCAGAAATAAATCTACGCTCGTTCATACCGAACATTACAAACGGAATTCTCGAAAATTTCGTTCCCATTCGAAGGTTATGAAAAGATCCAGAAATATTGAACAGAGGCACAGGAAAGGAGAGGGAAAATTCGAATAAAAACTGTAAGTAGTATAAACCGTATATGTGCAGGCATATAGGGGAAACGAGATGAGAGTTTGCCAGCTGTTTCTGTGGCTATAGCTCCCATAACCTTTCGAATATATACGTGAATATACAACACAGAAAAAAAAATAAAAAGAAAAAGCACTCTTCGCGAAGCAAAATGGAAAAAATATGTAAGATCTCTTAAGTTGTCTTGACATTTCGGGGCGAACAGACGTGGCAACTTCTGTGTCAATTTAAACCCTCGTTTCTTTCCCTTGGCTCCGGCTCCCTATACATGAGGTTTGGATAATTCGAATAATAAGTAATTGGTGTGACTAGCAATCTATAGCGTTATTCAGTAAATGGATGAATATTCACTGTCAGACCAACCACACAATAATTCGTAAAGTGTTTTACTATTCTTGAGATGAAAGAACAGATCCTCAGGGCTTCGATTTTTAAGAAACATGGAATATTGAACACAATCATTTTCCTTTCTCTCTTTCCGTCGCTTCGTGTTCCTTACATTAATTTATTTATTTTTTGTTCCTCGTACACCCTCGTGGGGCCTCGTATCCGTATTTCTTGACTTAATTTTTTTTATCTCGGATATAACACTCTTGCGAGTAATCTTTGAGTGTTCTTCTGTTTCTCTTGGTAACGTTGGAATCGCGAGGGTTTCCGCTACAGAATATCCGTCGTAATTGCGAATGCGTACATATAGGTGAGTGTAAGTGCGTGAGAACGTTGACAAATTGATACGTCGGTCTCGTGTCCCTGTGTAGATTTACGGGAGTATACAGTAGGGTCTTCCCCATGAGTTTACAGACTATAACCAAGGCCGCAGTCACAGAGACGTGTGGGGAATATATGCATGTAAAATAAAACGGGTAAGGGGAAACGACCGACAACTCATCTGCATTGACGGACAGACAACAATCATTTAAAGGACAATCGTTCGTTTCCCGAGGGAAATTATCTTTTGCCACGTACAATCTTCGGATTCATACTGCACATCACATCCACAAGGCATGTCAGGTAATTAAATAATGCCACTGACGAAGAGAAATGAAAAACTCCTCATGCTCGTTCAATGAACTATATTCAGAATCGCCTGTCCATTAAAATTAAGCACGAAATCAAAGTAACCCATAAAAAATCGTGGAAAAATATAAACGAACGAAAAGTGGCTCCGTTACTGTAACGAGCAGCCAAACGTCCTTGATCCACGCGTAACAGGCACTCGAACATGCAGTTCAATTTAGATTCCAAGAATATCGTACAAACACCATGACGGACGGAGATGACGAAGTTATCAAGTTCCACGTCCGTAGCCATAGGAATTAAAGCTGTAAATTGAATCTTGCTGAAAATACATCGAAGCTAGATTTTTTGTTGTTAAACTGCAATGATTGAAGGAACGGTGATGAGAATCTCTATCAACAGGATGTTGACCATCCGGAAAAGATTGTGCGGCATATCCATGTCCGCTGTTGATTCACATGTACTGGGAAGCGTTATCGTAGAACGTAGTGCTGGTGAATAGATTAGTGTCAGACAGATATCTTGGGCTCTGTTCGCACATCTGCGCAATACTCGCTCTGGTGCATCCTTTCCCTTGCGATAGATCTCTACAGAGAGATAGATATACACAAATATACGAATATGGAAGGACTGGTGCGAAGGAAAACATATACATGTATTATGTAGAGACGTAACTTACCGATTTGCATAAGTGTCAATCCGCGAAGCTGTTAGCCGTTAATTAATTCTCCTCGTGACCTCGACCGACTGATTTCCCGTTGGAAAGCTTACGGCCATGCGGGAGAGTATGTACATATATATACGTATGAAACGTCTGTGTCTACCTTCCAGTGTAAATTCATATACCGTACGACCAACTATATACGATCTATATATCGTTCTGCCTATCTCTTCCTCATGTCCCTCCCGCCCTTCTCCGCTCAGGCGTTCATCCCACCAGGAATCTGTGGCATCATTAATTACTGGAATTAATTGGAAACTGTGCCGTCGCCAGACTCAACCCCTTTCTCAGTCTCACACATCACCAGTAGATACCACGCATAATATACACCAGTACAGCGCGCGCATATTAGGACCAACGCTGAGAATCCGGGCATCCATGCATCGTATCACTCGTACCATGTTGTTAGCAACACACTCACACAGATTCACATTCATCGACACAGCAACACATGCAGACAGACAGCTCTTGTATCTGGCAGAAGTTTCTTGCGACAACTTTGCCGAAGATCAACAAGCGTACGCACCAAGAATGTTTGTGTTTATCCTACCAAAGGTGTGGAACCAAGAACGTGAAAATTGCAACCAAACTACACGCTCTCGAAAGTTCTTTCGTCATCCAATATTAATACGAAACATCCAACTTTCTGATTTTACGAACTTTTGACAGATGACAGTGGACCCTACGATCGAACTTCCAAGGATTTTTATACCGGAAGGTATGGGAAGGTTGTTTTCGACGGACCAGGTTTTTCTTGGCCATGTGCCTCAATGGGTACCATGCAAGACAGTATATTCGCACAATGTCAATATCAAATTTCTGTCTGTCATGACCATGCTCGATTCTAATCGTTATGATAGTGAAATTGTTATGATTTCGTGCTGAAAGCTGTTTATCGTCACGATTCAAGTAGTTCCATAACAGAGAAGCCTGCACAGAGCTCAAAGCTTGTTCAGCACTGGAGTTATAATGCATGCAACGAAGAGTTATTCGAGTGGGACGCCATGATATTGAACTTCGTCAAAGAGAATCAAGCACAGTACGGAGTTTACCAATTACCCACGCTAGTAGCGTAACTTTCCACGCAAATTGACACATTACGGGAATAATTAACCGGGGAACAGGAAGCAGTGGCACAATCTTGTTCCTTCCATGCATTCGGAGACTTGCAAACTCTGTTTTTTTTTTATATCGCGGTTTTTCCAAGTTTTCCAAGTACATTCAGTCATACTTTCAAGCCAAATGCATAACAATAACATTTTTATTTATATGAGAATCAAAGCATCCCGTCGTAACTATGATCGGAGAGTCGTTGCTATCGGTTAGAATATATTGCCGACACAAAGAATGTCTACAAACATATGTGAATGTCAGACAAGGGATTGAGGAATAGAGGGAGAAAGGAACTTACCAAGAGAAAAAAAACAGGGTCAAGAAATACGGTGGAATCCGTGGCATTCCGCTCCTTTCTTTGTCGACATGCAATCGATGTATTTGCCAACATTTTTCCATCTCCGTAGAGGCTGATAAGGGATTGACAAGCACGTGGGAAGTCAGAGCGGTCGGGCTTTTGGATGAATACGAAGAATTTTCTCTGTACGTTCAAAAGTTTCTTCTTCGTATTCGCATGTCGTTTCAAAACGTAGAGACCAAAGTTTCTTTAGTTTTCTCGTATGTCACTGAATTTTCGAGATGCTTTTTCTGTCTTAATATTTCAAGATGCGATTATAGGGGAGAATTTCTGAGAGACATTTTAATACTCTTCGTATGCGAAGGATCCGTACAGCACAAGCAAAAGCACTATGCTCGAAGCATCCATCGACATATTCATTCACTCAAGCTTCTGTATATATAGGATACTCGTGTGCTTTCAACCAATTCAATGCTTCCGCGTGGCACATATTTTACCGTAAATATGTCTATACACAGGCCTTAATATATGTACTCCAGTTTTTTTTTCTTCTTCATCTCAGTACGTGTGGGCAAACGTGATAACGAGACGTGAATATATGAGAACCGGTACTTCTTCAATCTTCTTTGGCTCTCTTCAGCACGCGCTCGCTATCCTTCCCTTCCACTTCTTTCATCGCACTCTTACCTACCTCATGAATTCAAGCTGCAGTTTTCAAAAGTAACTGCAGTAGCGTAACAGGGAGTGTTACACGAGATCCAAAACATGTGCGGTTGGAGGGCGGCTTTTAATTCTCTGTGCTTATATTTTGTTTAGATATTCTTATGAATGGATCGTGAGTTTATGTTGGGATTGAGATAACGCTTTTACAATATCTGATCGCTATTATATACGTAACGTTCGCTCAATCTCTCACCTTCCAAACAGTCCTATACCCACGATAGAAGTCCCAAAGAGTTCCCAATGGATTTCTCCCTCTTTCTGTCTCTTGCTCTCTCGCTCCTCATCGCTTTCACATTCTCTCTCTCGCTTTTTCTGTCCACACCGCACGGTTCCAATGTTGACAGCACTGATACCACGTCAAGCATACCAAATGCCTCTTTACACCTTGTTGGTACACACGAGAGAACTGTTATAGAGAATCCTGATACGGTGTAATGCCGGTACACAATATCCTATACTTTGTGCAATACTCCAAATACTCATAATGGTTTTATATGTTTGATCCACGGACGAGCCACGTTTACATTCACCAGAAGATTGAAAAAAATCTCTTCATCCCCCTCCATGGCATTCGAATGACATTTTGAATTTGCTCGGTGTATAAAAAAAAGGTGGTGCAGTTGGGATGCCTTTAGAAAATGTGCACGAGGTTCGGGTCAAACCGAAACATTCTATTTTGATGAATCATATTTTTTAGTTTGTCAAATTGAAACAATTTTGAGAAATGCCGAAATGGTTTTTCTTTTTCCATTATTGATCCTGTTATTGCCATTCCCGGTTACTTGTAACGTGTGCTCTGCCGATGTGAATTATTCATCGTCAAAGGGTTCGACTCATAATACGGAGACTTCAAAAAGGAAACTCACAGGAGACATTTGTGAGTTACGACGAGAGCCTCGATCATATTACTTCGCTATTTCCGGTTGCTCGCGTAGTCTATGCTTTTCTAACCTGGAAATGGTGTGAATAAAATACTGGTATGAAGTATGACCCCACGAAAGTATAGTTGTCGAGAACTAACATCCTGAACATACTGTTTTTCGGTGACACGCGCGATGGCCTGTATTTTGCACCTCATTTCCTGACCTATCATTTTTTATCTTCGACGTCACAAAATATTGACTTTGCTTCCTTTGACTTATGTACAAACGATTAGGTCTTGAGTATGCACGAAACAAGTTTGCGCGCATGCAGTATTTCATTTTCGATAAGTAATGGGATCTGGTCGTTGCTCGACACCCAATGTCGATCGAAAAAGTTGGAGTAACTCGAGGTGTCTCATGTGTACCATCGATTCGAATTTCTCGTGCGTGCTGAAATATTCACTCCACCGGCCAAGGTGAACTGACAAGATCCATTACGATGCCAAGATAGCAGCAACGTGTAGTGCATTCAATATTCAGGATGTCCTAAAAGTCACGTCCTACCTCCACTGAATATACAGAATTCAAGATTCGGAACATAAAAATGAATAATGACGAAAACGGAACGTGAGTGAGCCAATTATCTCATTTTCTAATCATCGCTCTTTATCGATTCTTCAACACTTTTTCCGCTACTGACCCCTAAATTTTTCTTCGTGATAAAAATCATCAAGAAACTTGATTACAAATTGCTCATTAATTCATTTCCTATGAATTTTGACAGAAATATTGCTGCACGTGTGCCACTCATACGGGCATTCTTAGACCCGGCTATCCATCGGTTTTCCCCGTCAATTCATCCTCATGCTGTGCACTATAGAAGGTTTGAACATCGTGTTACTTATACGATGTTTCCGCAACAGCATGAAAGTTCCGCGAGCTCTCAAGGAATCATTTCCATGTCCAACTTCCAAGTACATCCTTAGTAACGCTGATCGAACATGAAAAGGTGCTCGGATCGAGAAAAGCGTACAAAATGGGACGCGTACGATGTCAAGAAGAGGGATGGAGGGCAAGAAAAGTTGTACCATCCCTTTTACAAGTATATATGCATTTTCTATCTTTAACTTCACTGCGCTCATATGTTTTTTTTTCTTCGCGACAAGAAAGGAAACGGATCGAACTTTTTTCTCTTCGAATAAAAAAAAAAAACGATTTATATGCGATGATCGAAAAGGGATAAATAATACAGAAAAATGTGTCGAACGATACATTTCTGGTTCGATGAAGACTGCGTAACGTGAATTGAGTTCGTTCGGATACAGTGAGATTTTTCTTCCGACTTTTTATTTCAGAAAACTTTGGTTGTAATCAGAAATTAACTTTGAAAAGTTTTAATTATTCAACATCCCGCGGTTTTCATGAGAAAATTGGACTTACTCGGAAAATGTATATTCAAAGATGAATTGCTCTGTAAAGACAATATCTACACTATCCAAGACATGAGTACGACAACATACACGAGTAAAAGTGGGAATGAGGGCGCGAATAAGCGACTTGCTTCGTGTCCCTCTGATGTGGCCAATTTTGTAAATGTATAAAAACGACGGAGAAGCGGGATAAAGTTCAAGAGAGGAAAAAGAGAGAGGGAGATGGATTGAGAAAGAGGGAGAGGGAAAGAGAGAGGGAGCGAAAAGCACGAGTAAAAATCTCCATTATTCAACGAAAAGAGCTTGAATTTGTGAAAGGTGTGTGCCACGACGCGTGTAAAGGCGCATGGAAGTGTACGAATTGGCGTCTCCCGCGATCCCTCGCTCTGTTGTGTGGTGTCTCTTTTAGGGCATCGAAGCCTGAAAATTTTTCCGACGCGACAACGACAAACCTGGCTATCCTGAATCTTTTATACAGCGTTTTCTCTCGCCCCTCGTTCACCTCGTAGTGTCGTTTCGAATGTATACACGAAAAAGAAAGAAATTCGCGCCTCAATATTCTGATCGGATCTCAACCTGGCCTACACGTTTTACTTTTATTCTGATACGTTTTTTTTAAGTATATAGATATATTTCCTGTTCCACAATCTCCGTGGATCTCAGTCGTACGAGTATTCGATGTATTATTTCTCGGCTGCACAAAGGTTGAAGATACGATCTCGTTCTATCATTTTTCGCCTTGCTTCCACTCTTTTTCTCTTGCACATTCACATGTACGCCTCTCGTCACATTCTTTGGAACTGTAGAATATGCAGAGTTAGTGTATGAAATGTGTAACCTACCCCTCGATGGAAAAGGGAGCAGAGAAGTATCGATAAAAAGGCGATCGACGAAAAAGGGAGAGAGAAAGATAGAGTGGAACATTTCTCACTGAGGCGTTCCCCAAAACGCCAATATGACGGTACGTATATGTGTGAGTTCTGACAAGTACCAAAGGTGAAAGCATTGGCTGTGTAACAGAGAAAGATTGGCACAGAAAAGCGAAAGAGAGAAAACGACTATAGGTGGGAGGGAGACCGGTAGAGAATGGGAGAAGGTGCAAAAGGCTTCCTGTGAAAAGCAGCCAGAGACGATTTTACGACCTTGCAGGGTGTCGTTGAACGATGCTCTGCCTCTTTCTTGCGCTCTCCGTTCTCTTTGACTGTATTTGTGTCCCTCTCACGGGGGTGCTCACACGGTAAAATGAAATGCTTGCAATGAAGTGCTCGTCGCACCGGCGCTTGAGTTACGGCAGCTTCGATGCAAAAAGCCCATATTGCGGATGTATACGCCAGTGTGACGTCCACGGCATAACCCCCACGACGCGAGTTTCACCCTCGTTGCTTTCGCTCTGGTGTTGGAACGGTGGTTTTGAATATCCACTCTCCATATTCGTTGCGCCGAACGCAAACAGTTATTCCAGTGTTGATATGAAAAAAAACTTGAATGTACATCGCGTCGCCTTTCATCCTATTGTCACTTGCGTCTTTTCGTTGGGCAACTTTGTATTTGTGTTTGTACGATCCTAACTGTACACAAAGAAACTTGCAAAACGAAATGGAAAACAACTCACTGCCATCGGCGAGAAAAATCGCTCATTACAATCCCGAACGAACAAAAATTGCGCGATATTCGATATGTCATCGCGATGTATTTTTTTTTTATCTTTCGGCGTCTCCTACGAATTGGTAGAGTAACAATTGTTCTTGTATAGCTCTATGACCACGAGCGTTACCACGGAAATTGCTTGCCGGCCTTATATGTAGACACAGGGCATAAACCACAAGAAAACTTCGGAGCCAGTAACACTGTCAATTTCTCTCGCGAATCCTCTTCATCCTCCATATACATGTCGAACAATGAAGCTGTCTAAACAATTCTACGGTTTCGTGCTTCTCTGTATGTGTATATTCTGTGAGTCTTGGTGGATTTCCGATTTACACTGTATGGACACTGAGCAATATTGGAGGACTGACGAGAGGGACGTATAGATAAAGCCGACTGCTTGGAGGCATTCCCTATAGCACTCTTGGACATACCCCGCAGGGAACATCGTGAGGTTTTCTCTGAGTGATTCTCAGACAGTGTATATATGTGTAAGGGGCTTTCTAAAGCAGCGATTTTGAGCTGTCGCCAATGTCCATCGGTTAACTCTTCATGCGGAATGATACAATTCGATGAATTAATTTGCTTGATCAAAAATTTATATTCTCTTCTGAAAATATAATTTGATGAATCTTTGCAAATTTGGAGAATGTACATTATGCACAAATGATCCTGAATTTGATTAATTTGGATAATTTAATCAGTTTTATTCATGTCACCAGGAGATTCGTAATTTCTCTTCTGGCCACACTGATTGCAAAGATTCAATGACGTTTCTCTAAAGGTCATTTTTATTCTGCTTGCGCTACTGTAATTGGAAAAAAAATGGAGAGCTTGGAACGAGATGGAATCGGGATTGAAATGCCCTGTAGGGGAGAAGACGAGAAACGAGACGAGGGAAGCAAGTCCCGGTCAAATTTGATAAGGAGGTCTCGAAGAAAGGGCTTGGAGAGTCGACGCAGTTATCGTTCTCGAGTCGCGTGGAATCGAGATTATCGCCTGTCCCTCGAGAGTTCCGAGACAAAATGGCTGGCATAATCGTATTGTTGAAGCTCCGAGATCCTTCTTCTCCGAACTCTCTCCACTCGCTGCTTTATTCTCTCTTTTATTCTCGTTCCCTCCTGCTTCAGTATCATGTCCGCAGGACTCTTCTCATCTCTGCCGAGTCCTTTTTTCTCCGTGTATTTTTTTTCCAAAAATCGATAAAACAAAGGGAGGAAAGACTGTTTTTATTTTTCTTGCAGGAGTTGTTGACTAACACGAAAAATAAAGCAAGAAAACATAAGCTAATTATATTCTTCATGAAACTTGTTCGATTCCTTGCCAATTCCCAGATCAGAATAAAGAGAGAATTGTGCATCAATGTGCCGTGTCGAATAACGACGCGATGACGTTTTTGCTTCGCATCGTTTTTCTTTGCAACCTGTTGCTTCAACACGGATTGAATAATGCAAAAATATACAACAGACAAATTGTAGGACTTCATTTTTTGTTTACGTCCTATTCCGCGGCTATATAATTGATGCGGAATTATCATCAGTGCAATATTTTCGTTCTTAGGATTGTCCAAGCCTCGGAGCCACACATGCTTGAGCCAACAAAATAAATTGTCGAACTTGGCGAAAGAAAATATGAAAATTCATCAAAAATAGTGATAATTCGATTAAATGACATTTTTGGCAACAATTTCGTGTTTTTTGCTCAACGAAAGATTGGAATGGACACAATACTAATCAGGCAGTAAGGACAGGGCCTTTAATGTATCTCGTCCAAAAGCGCTGCCACGTCTTGACAATAACGGAAATGTCTTCGGGGTCTGGTAAATTTGGTCCCGAACAACGTCGTAGTGCGTCCATCGTATATAACGTCGATGGACGATCGAATATCTATACGTACATGAATGCTTGTATGCATAAATTTACAGTTACACACAGAGTTCGCAGTTGAAGGTTTAGGTGCTTCTGTGTTAATTACTCTTGTCCCGGGACCTGTGTTACCGCCCCCCAATTTACAGGACACGATCGAAGGGAAAGACGTTCCCAAGGGCTTAGGAGACACGAATGTACTTCGCCCTATCCATCGCTTTCCCCGTTTTGTTCCCCGTGAAATTAATGAACGCCGAGGGTGTTGCGACGTCAATCGTAACTGGGAATGATAGCGCCTCAAACGCTCGACGTTTGTCCTCGTAACACTTCGGTGAGCACATTCTGAATGACCATGCGGCACAGACCCTCCGTGTTCAATCCCAATCGCGCATACAGTCTTACCCTCGTGTGAATCCAGCCCTACGCACGGCTTCGCCCTACTCGCCGGGTCAGAGGAACGAAGAAACTGCGAAGGAAGAGGATTCAATATTTTCGTCTAAATCAGTAATTCGTTCGAAATGACTTATCGAAATGTTTGGATTAATTGTATTCTCCAATTTCCATGACTTTCATAACCGTGCTTTAAAAAGATCGTAAAAATATTTCCTATTAGTTTTCCGATTGGCAAAATAAAATGTGCGGAATTATGACTCGTCGTGAATCGAATTATCTCTACGGAATGTTTCCAATGAGGATAAAAAATCTGCTTGTACCAGATGTAAAATTATTCGGAGTAGTATGCTTCCTCCTGATGTTCTTTTTATACGACCAGATTACGATTCAAAATTCTACAACGTCAGTTTTTCACTGCCATTTATATGCATACGTAGATCGGAGCGGGCGCAAGCATTCTGCGAATGAATAAGCTTTCGTCGTCGTACTACTTTTACGATCGTACGAGAATCGCTCCCGATATCTGGTAAAGCTCCACGGGGCGTGCTTACTCTACTGTTGGATCGTAAAAATTTACAGAGCTCCGCGCAGAATCTCGCCGTGCGAGATGTACTTTCGACTCCTCTCACTTTTCTCTTTCTGCTTGCTGGGTACTCTAAAATCCATTAACTAACGCGAAACACCTCTCTGTGAAAGAAAGCTTCAAGATTATTCGCATTGCAGCTCTGACACGAGCTATATAGCTCTGTAAATAAATAAATACATAGGGCACTATATGTTGATACATTTTAATGCACGCACACATTGAAATCTATCCATACATTAAATCGCATTCCTCTATGTATGCAATATATTGTATTAGATACTCCCGTCTGAGTGGCTGTCGCAACGTCAAAAATTTGAAATGCAATTTTCTTGTTATTCCATTTGCGTCTTTTGCATCATTTCATACGTGTAAATCGATACACTCTGAAGCCAATCGGCTACTCGATGCAGGTACGTGATGAGGTTCCAAGTTTAGTTCATTTGCTCAATATTTGCAAATGTCCTCATCAATATTCTGCTGTCAAAATGACCGTATGTGCGACAATATGGTGTAAATTTTGACGAGTGAAGATTTTACGCGTATCAAGTGCACAAAGCATCTTACGCATGTTAATTGCAAATGTTTTGGCTCCGCTGCAAAGGACGGATTGCAACGTGTACCATTGGGATGCCGTGTACGCCCGAAATGCTCAAGCCTATTCCCTGAACTATGCTCATTGTCAAGGAAACATGCCCAGCGATTGATCATTCGGTTGCGTTTCACTGACAGGAATGTAATTACTTTGGAGCGCCCATAGACAGTGAATACCATCTATGCAATCCATCTGCTGAAAAATTCGACGTTCAGAGTAGAAACATCTTCTTGCAATAATTTATTGCATTACTGAGCAAGAGTTGCTGTAAAATGTAAATTGCATGATGAATATCTCGGGAAAAGTAGAAAACACGGTAAGTGTCACGGAGCTTCAAAGGGCTTAGCAACGCAATAGCCTAGCGAGTTTTTTCTGAGCCTTGAAGTAGTTCACGCAGAGGTATCGTCACCAAAGTACTTTTGAAGGCGCGGCACATATCAAGAGAATGAAACAGAGTTGGAGTGGAATTCACGGATCTGCGATATTTTGGCTTTTCTCGAACTCGACAATAGCGAGAAAGGGAGATGGATAGACAGAGGGTTCTCTTTACGAACCTTCGGTCCGCTGGATCCAATAAGGATTATCAGATTTTGGATGTGGCAGAGTCTGATAAAAAATACATCACCCGATTTTGCTCTATTCCTCTATTTTTTCTTTCTCTCCGTCCTTGTCGTATACGTAAGAGAAAGAGAAAAGGGGAAAGGAATATGGCAACGCGTTGAAAGATAGGGGCCTGCTAAAACCATGAGAGGGTTCGCCAATCCGGCTGGATTTTCCGCAGATTTCCTGTCCTCGATTCATAAATATCCTCGGGCTGTAATGCGTGGCGGGCGCTGATAGAAAGTCTCTCTTCTTCCGTCATCTCGAAAGACGGTGAGAACGCCAAGTGGATGATGACGACGTTGGTAAGTTCGTGTGTAGCTTGTTCCTTTTTTCCGAACAATTCTTTCGGTCGACCATTGTTCTCTTCACGAAATCGTTATCCCCGCGACGACCATTCTTAGAGATGACGAGGTATCTTTCTTTTTATTCCATGCTATCTCATTTCTTACCTCTTTTTCTGCCGCTTTTTATCGCCCGAGGCTGGAAAGGGGTGAAAAAAATGAGTATGAAGATAAAATAAAATCGAGCTAAAAGAGTAGAGTCTCCAAAATTACCGCCTGCAATATTATCTCAGGTGGAAAGATTACTCAAAAATTATCCCACAAATTATGGCACACTTAATTTCGGATTGCCTCTGCTCAACATCCACCCTCCTGAGATGCTTTGATATACCTTCTTTTTCAAGCTCAGATCACATTATTTTTTATTTGTTTTTTTTTTTTT
>JBAJMU010000002.1:15182872-15220668 GCA_037952995.1 Hyposoter didymator
AAAAAAAATTACTCGCATGCGTAAGAACCTGGAGATTGTTGATTGAAATTGAGAATATATATTGACACAGTAATGAAGCCAATAATTGAAAGAAACAATTGAACGCGTGACGTTGATTTATGGGAATGTTTGTTGCAATTGACAGCGGTTCCTGGTGCTGGGGTTCCGAATACATAGTAAAAGAGCTTTCTTTGGTATTAGAGATATATAGCCCGAGCAATTACGTTAAAGTGTCGCAATTATACGCGCTCGAGCACGTTGAAAGCAGCGCGTTTACAGTGGCTTTCTTTTGGCTGCCTATATACGGCATATATACATCGTCCTTTTTGCCACGAAGCTCGTAGCAAAAGCCCCCGGTCTCGGTCATTCCGAGCAAATGAGAACTTTCCTGGGAAAAGAAGGAGAACGTTAAGGGAACGGGTGCCAGAAGAGCAGGCTTGAAGAGGAGGGAGAAAAGGGGAGAAAGGATGGGGGTGAGTGAGAGAGAATATGAGGGTATGGTTGAGCGAGCTTTAGAAAGCGTCTAGAGTACTCCTGATGGTAGTTGGAAAACCTCGGGGGTATAATGATGACTTTTCTTTAATTGGCGTAGCTCGTTAAGGGACTTTTATAACGTGACACTGGTGGTCGGATTTCTCTTTTGTTTTTCCATCCCCCTCGCCCTGCCCCTCTTTTATTTCACCTTTATTTCTCCTCGCTCCACCATTTTTTCCTTCCATTACATACGACTTCATTGTCTGATTTCTCTTCAATTCACAAAATGTTGTTTACCCGCTTCCCATCCATGCAGTTTGCTCCATTAAAACGTTGGCTAATTTCATTTCGTAATGAGCGTCCCGGACTCGCCGCGCCGTTATTGAGACCTGACAAAAGAATGGACGGGATGTGGGCGAAAAAATACCGCACGAAATGACGTTTTTTTGTACGCACGCGTTTTAATTTTTCTTTGAATAATTTTAAAATTAATTAATTGCATCTGACAGTAAGAATGGATCTTTTTCCGCAACAATAATTATACATATATATGTTTCGAATGGAGTTGAGAATAATTGGGCAATTTGACAATTTTTTTATACCGATTATCGTATTACGTATCGAGCGTGCATTTTATTCGATGCGAGGAATGTGCCGGGAGCCGTTTGATTATTTTTCCTTGTGACAATAAGCCGTGAAAATGCAATTAAGATATTGGCTATTAGAGCACTGTATCAAGCTAAATAGCGTTGGTGTGTATATATGTGAACGTTATTCTTGCCCTCTATCGGCCCGTTTTCAACGCTTTTATTATCATTATGATTATTCGCCCCATGCTACTTCCCGACGTTTCTCATTTGTGTATAATATTGCCGCGTGGAGTCAGCGCGCTGCTAGCATTCGAATATTGCATTTTCCGGTTATATTGCAAACTCGTGAATGGGGGTTCTGAAATATCACGGTGAAGCACTCTCAAGCAGTCGTCTACTGCTCTCTCCTTCTCTTCCTCTCCCGCCCTCTCTCACTCTTTTTCGCTTCACTTCGCTCTCCTATTTTTTTCCATATCCTTTCGCGCGCTCTCTCTCTCTTGCTCTCCCTCTTTCTTTTTATTTTTTCATCCGTTTTGGGCGAATTAGGGCAAAGGACTGCGATACAACAAATTTCTAATAACACCGATGAAACAGTACATTTTATTATGAACGCAAAAATAACGCGAAGACGTCCAAGTTCTCGTTAGAAAACCTACAAATTCTTATAGTAGATAGAAACTGTGTCACGTTGTCTGTGGATGCACAAATGTTTTTACAGCTACATATTAAATCGATGAGTCGACAATCGCGCCGATAATGCATTCCGTGCGCAATGTTCCTCGTAATGATGGACATGGGATAACCCTGTACAGCTGAATATCGATGTCAATTGTAACTGCAGGCTACAACTTTAAAAATAGACACGAAGACGTAGCTTTGGAGTATACAGCATTGCTTGACGGTCTACCGTCGCGGAACGATTACTCAAATTGTTGGCTTTAATGTAGCCCTATGCGTGCTTTGTTCTGCAGCTTTTGCAATGAAACGATGTAGTTTCTCCCTTTGTACGTGCTGCTGCCATTATTTCGCTTCCCTTCGACGCCCGCAGCAACAAGCGCCATGCACTAGATCGAAACATACACCAACATACATACCATGTGGCCAAAAATTCATGCGAACAAACTCTGCAAGAGAAAGTGTGAAACTCGAAATCATTGTCGTTAACTCTAGTCGAGTTGATATCACAAAAAAAATTGTGCTTGAAAGTTTCTCTTTACCAATGCTGCCATCGACGCATCTTGCAATGTTTCACCGCGCGTGTGGCTTTTCGAAACATCGCGTAACAATATCGCACACTGATTCGCCAGCATCGCGCTTGGACTTTGACAAATGAAATTTTTATTGCCTTCGTCGGCAAATCTGCAGTTGAATTTGCAATATAAATGAAACATCAATTCCGGTTATCCGTCCGGGTTATGGGGACATATAACGCGCCAGGTATAATCTGTGAGGGTAGAAAAAAAAATTGGAAACAAGAAATACGGAACTCTGTTAAAGGAGAGAAATTGAATCATCAATTCAATTATTGAATACTTTTCCACCTGTAGATTTGTGTGTTTGAGTGAGTGTATCGGTTTTCCGATATCATTCATAAAAATGCTGGAAACAAAAGTCGCTTTCATTCCTAATTAATACACAGCAGGTCTCTTCAATTTGCAATGGGAAATTTGTAACATCGAAAATTAAATGAATCGAAAGAGAAATATTACTTCGTGTCTGGTGTAGGAACAAATCCGTTTTTGTTGAAAATCGTATATTCTCGTGACGTTTGGGAGCCGACTCGATAATTGAAGTGCTTTGTGAAGAACTGTATTTCGATGGCAATCCAGGAAAAACGACTCGGCTCAACTTAAATCCATCAACTAACCGTGGATATGATTTCGTTATCGCTCCAGCGTATTGAATTTCCAATCCTCAACTGTAAACTCCAAATCTGATTGGTTCCATTGAACTTCAGTAACATTACGCGGCTGCGTACTATAGCACGTTTACGGATTGCAAGATTTGCTGTGCACTCGTTTCGATCCCATTCGATTTTCACGACTACAATCGTTGGATATGTTTTCTTCGTTTTTATTCTGTGACGTGGTCCACGCGAGTGACAAAATTTCGTTACTGAATGACGAATCAATGTTCCGCCGTCTAGAAATCTCTCTCGCGAGCAATCTGACAGGTCTATCGTTATACGAGCGTATTAGGAATGCATATTTTTCCATCATCTCGAAAAAACGTTCTACGCTTTTGCTCAGAATTATAAATTTTGACTTTGAAAATTTTATTAGAAGCTACTGTTCGTCTAATAATGCCGACAGCTTTTATTTAAACAAACGCATCAATTATGTAAATGTATTCATTCAAATGTCACGCGAAAATGAAATAAATCTTTCGCTCCTCCGGCTGTAATTTATCTTGTTCCGGGTGCAGCGGGTTGTATATAATATGAAATAATATGGAATATACGTATGTATATAAACGAGCTTATGTATATATCGTCCTGGCAGAAAATCTTCCATTTTCTCGAACCCAAAAAGCAAACGTCCCTGTGTGCATTTCTTCGACCGAGGCCTCACTCGGTCGCCATCGTCGAGGATACGACCGTATAACTTAGGACGATATAGGCATCTGACGGTGAGGAGCAAGACAGCGTAACAGTAAAATATATCAAGGTCTGAATTCAGCATGCTATATCTCTACCAACCTGAGATATAGTACAGTCATGCCCATTCGAAACGAATCCTCTGTTTTCGTCTATATCCCGATCGCAAGTGTTGGTGGATTTTCCAGAAGCAAAGTCAGAATTCATAGCAAATTTTGACAGCTTGCAAATGAGTTCGGTTCCAATTTGATCGGACGTGATCGGAAAGATTCGATTTCGATGCACGTACTGATCGAGAAAAATCGAGACGTTATTTTGAAATGCAGAATCAACCTCTTTCCGTACATTTCCTGGAACTTTCGGGTATGCTTTTGATTTGTTGGAATCCCGCCTACAATTTGCGATACGTTGCGATCATGAATTTCCACAGATTTATCGTTTTTTCAAGACTCTCTAAAAATACTTTGCTATTCGAATCGTTGGCGCTTGTCAAATTTCAAAAAACTTGACGTCATTGCGTTTTGCCGTTGCTCGTTCGAAACATCGTTTGGTTTCCTTAAAACAAACGTCTCGTTGTAGGTGGACATGACTATGTATTGATGTATTTGTCTCTGATTTATATAAATCAGAGAAGAAACAATTAGCTCTCTCGAGAGTCGTGCAAGTTAAATCAACTCTATTTTAAAACTTAATTCCAATATATGTCTCAAAATGACGTGAGTTTCTGGAACATATGCAATATGCAGAATTTAATTATTCAAAGTTCGACAACGAGTCGTCATTCTCCACGAATGTATCGTCTCCCTTATTCCACTCGACGCCGGACGTCGAGTCGCGACTTGGAGACACCTGCCAGACACAGATAAATACACAAAAATAATTCGTCGACCAAGTATTTAAAAAATCAGACGATGAACACATTGCACCGTCCATGTTTGAAAATTATATTTTCTCTCCAATAAAAACGCAAAGTTAAGATCGTGAACCTCCCGTTCTTCGTTGTCACCGTGCAAATTCATTTTTTACCTGCAAGGACAGAAAAATGGAGGAGAGACTGATGAATATTTGTCTAAGAGTGATTAAATAGTAAACACGAAAATACACAAGTCGCGGACTTTGAAAAAAAAAAAAAATTTCGGCTCATACGAAAACTGGACGGCTCCCGAGGTCGATATGTGTATAGCAAATAAATCATGGCTGTTCGTCGAAAGTGGAATACGGAAATAAATCAATATTCCGGCGCTACTTGGGAAAAAAAAACTGCTGTACACAAGATATGGAAAAAATATATATCCTGATCATTTGAACGGAATTCTCGAATTCACCGACCGAATCGCATCACACAACGAGGCCAATATAAATTTACACGACTAGCCCAGGCTCTCCCTATTTATTGGAGCCTCACGAATGGTTTTCCTCTCGAAAATGTTGGGCCAGCGAGACCGTACTCTGCATGTTCACCGAGGGGTGAGTGTGTGCATGCGGAGAACGACGAATACGAGGGAGAAAGAGATGCTCGAAGCAGAGAAATTTCAATGAATTTACATATTCTAGCCCGATGGCTGGGTGTATATTTTTGCATCGAAAAAACTTGTTCTTTGAGTGTATGTATATCCAGGCTGTGCGATGTGTACACTTTTTTAGCATTTGCCACTATCGCCAGTGTCCCAGGGCTTCTAGTAACACTCCACTCTCGTTGAGAGTCCATCTCCATACGCCCGGGAATGCTCGACAAAACCATTTTTTCTGTACGATTATAAGCTACGAGATAAACTTGATTTTTTTTTCATAATACAAAATACTTGCGCATCTAATAAATTAACACGAGAAATACAAAATATGTATTTCCCTCGAGGCTCCATCGTTCCGGAATACTGAGTTCACACTTTTTTCTGGCCCCCATTGCTCTAAATATTCCCACACTAGACTTTCCTTCAAAACTCATTGTTAATATTTATACGATGATTTCTTTCTTCGAAGCAACAAGTCTGCAACAACGATTTTTTCCTTTTCCTCTATCACCATGAAAATGTCCATGGAATCTTTTTCATTGTCATCTTTTCCAATGGACAAATAAAAAACTCATAGAAATCAGAACTCGAAACTCAAAGCGAAGACACTGAGTTGTCTTCTTTGTTCGCTTCCCCAAATGCCGTTGTGAGTTATGAATTCGCGATATCTCATTGATTTCACATTTGTAAACGACATAAGCTGTAAAAAATCTGGAAAACGAGCTCGAAGCTCCAAATAAGGAAGAGAAAAAGTACGAGAAGTAATATTGGAGCTTGCGCGTATGACCAACTCGGTTTCATTCGCCACGGGGGGCTGTTCGAGCAAGTGACGAGAAAGGCATATCGCAACGGGCAACAGCAGCACACTTGCAGTTCACATATCACGCGCGTCTGACCATTCGCCCGCCTCTCCACTACTCGATTTCACAGCACTCACGTAAAATGCAGCAGAATGCTTTTGGGCGAATTTACCGTTTCAGCTGCAAAGCTGTTGCTAACAGTTATTTTCTTTCTGTTTCCTTACACGTCCATTGCCATTTGTGCCCTTCCTTTTCACAAACCAGGGTCGACTTTCTATTTTTTCGCGTTTTTTGGAGATTTGAGTAAGGATCGACAAACGATGGTGCATTTATCTATATTTATAGAATTGTCTATCGCGTAGACTCGAAGTTCTTACGGTGCACCGTGTGTGCACGATGCTGATCCTTTTTTTTATTTTTTTTTCACTCCCTATTTTGCCTCCTTCTTCGTGCTTTATGCACTCGATTTTGTATACATATATACATTGTACCTACTGCATGCTCGTTGCTATCTATCCAACGAGAACTTATGTTCTCGAAAACGAAAAGCGCGGGTAGAAGGAGAAAAAAAAAGAATAACAAGGCGGCGAAGAGATGCCGAAATGTTTTCCATTCGCGGAAACGAGAAACCTATTTATTTCGAGATAGAATCCCCTCCCCCATGAACTCGGTGAGAACAGCCCTCGCGGCTGGTACTATACTGATGGGACTCGTGAAGAAAAGAGGGATGCGACGACGGTACGAAAACCCCTGCGGAAAGCGAATTCCAACCACCGTCGAGTGCACGGAGAATTTACACTTTGCTCGCTCCTTCTATTTGCCATTTATGTCTAAGTGTGCGTTTGTGAGTGAGGCTGGTGTATGAGTGCATATATGCAGGCGTGTATGTGAGGCGATTGACTGAAGGCGTGTTTTCACTTAGCAACGTCTTTTCGCAGAAATAGCGAGGAAATTTGTTTTCCCATTCTCGTATTCTCTGTGCCTTACGGAAACAGGCAAGATGTATGTTATCATTTCATTCGAGCTACGAAACACCGCATGAACATGAACCTATAAACACATCAACCAACAACCATCGACGCATTTTTTCTTTCGTTGCTCGAGTTCAACAATTATTATCGTTTTTGCAAGCATCTCCTCAGGCCAGTTGCAGTTATAATTCAAGATTAATCGCCACCCAGAGTCTAGAGACTCTGGCCCAACCTCGCTGCTCCGTAAGGCTTGGAATTCCAGTGATATTTTTATGAACAATTATGTATTCGCGTTTTCGCGACTCTTTGTTTTGGAACATTCTCAGCCATCCGTAGAAATCCAACCAACGTGATCGTCGACAAAAACGTTTACGTTTAATTTTTTATTAAGAAAAATAAACGTTGACGTGATGGAAAGTGCATAAAAATAGGGTGGAGCAGAACGGTAGCGCGAGGGAGAGTTCATCGTCAACTTGTGACGATATCCATCAGAATTCCTGGGACTATCGGTAAATTTGTATTTACCTATGCTATCGAGCGCACCAGTATCATAGGTAAAAAGAGACAGAGTGAGAGAGAGAGACAGAGGGAGAGTAAAGCGAAAGAGAAGCATCGGAGCTCTCGCCAATATTTATTCGAATTGATCGTCCAAGCCTCGTGTATATCAAGGAGATGCAAATAACCATGAAAGCAATGTTTATTTAACGAAGTGCAATGGCAAACACGTTTCATTGCGTTTCTGGATCCTCTTCGTTTCTCCGTCCGTTCCTCGGCGTTGAAATATTGACGAACGTAACTATTAACGCTTTAGCATTACAAATAATTCACCGATTTATTTATCAACTAGATTCCTTTTAAACGAAAATCTTCCTTCAGTCTAGTTTCTCGTGAATAAGGTAAAACGATAATGATAAAAGGATCTAACAAATTTATGAATATCTGAGGCCACAGAGAGACAAAAAGAGTTTGAAAATTTCTCGAGACACAAATTGTGTAGAATTTCTTTTACACAAGCTTTTAATTTGTTCTTCCTCTTTGCTTATATCGTTGTTTTCGTTTCGCTACCACACAACTAGTTCATTCTATATCCTTCGAGTTTCCAGCTATCGTATCTTTGCTCTTGGATCGGAAAATGTATAAAACGATCTTTAAGAAACTGAAAGACTTATCCAGGACGATATAACGTAAAGAATTATCTGAATTGCGCCCGTTTGTTCGCGAACGGTCGAGCAGCAGATACTTTGTTCCTTTCTTTTCCTCTTTTCTATTTGCCAGAGATGCCGGAGACTTCCCTTGAGATAAAACTCTATAAATGTCCTTCCACCGAGTATGAACACTTTTTCCATCAGCCATCGACATTGGCTGTAAAGTCATTGCCACATTGAGGTTTTTTCCCTCCCTCAGAACTGTATCAGCAAAGAAGATCTACTTGAGAAGTAGGCGAGTATGGAAGAAAACTAAAAAAAGAACCAACTGTGGGGGGAGTTAAGTATTTTTCTACTACCTGCCGGTTAACAGTTATTTTTCAAACGATTTTACTGAGAAAGGATGAGAGATATACCGAAAACTATTCTTAGCTTTTTAACTCTAACTATCGATCACTATGTCATTCACCATTTACCCGATTCAGCTATCGGCCTTATCGACATCGCTCTTTTCATTACCCTATATAGGCATTCCTTTTTTCGTACTTCCTGTTTTCGCCGTCCACTCGTTCTTCCGGGCTGTCAGCGAAATTGCGCCTCGTTCATCCACCGATAGAAATTAAATATGATAATCACGAGTAGAAACATTCTTATCCATTTTTCTATTCGACCTTCTCGTTTCGATGGACCCGGATTAGTTTTCAGACTTTTTCGTATCCCTGTCACGTTTTCTGGAAGTTTGGTCATGAAATGTTCAACGAATGCGACTTGATCATGTATCATTGGACTTGTTATCAAACAGCGAAAAGAATAATGTATAATTAGACCTCATTTTGTTTCATGCAGGGAACTTTTAATGCTCGTTTTGAAGAGTGAATAGTTTATTTACTCTACAGTGGAGTTTACGTTCGGAAATGTAGGTCCTAAGGTCGGAGGGTTAATTCATCAATGTCTCATCAACAATACAACGGGATGAAAGATAAGAAAATACTTTGCCGCGATCTATATCCGACGGTAAATCTTGCATATGACTTTTAGGACACTCTGTGGAAACATTTACGTAGATCCCTCATCTTCCCCCGAAGTCGTACAGTCGGAGATCACCAACGGGCAGCAAGCACAAACACACAGACAGGCACACCAAGACACTCGAAATAGCGCGTGAATATTCAGCGGGTCTCGCCCTCTGGTCCGCCCAACGACCCTCGACTCGGCCACGACTCGCGTCTGTAAAACTTTTAGCATAAAGGAGCTCAGGGCTACGAAGCGTTTTATGCTCGCAGCATCACCACACCAACCTGCTCCCTTGCTTCGCGCGGACTCTTGCAGCAACCATAACCCCGTTACCGTTATGTTTTGTTTATGTGTACACGTCTGTCTGCATGCGTGTGTGTCAGTTTTTCTCCTCAAAGAGAGTGCAAAGACCAAGGATTTCACTAGCCTCCAGCCCTCGTATCACGCGGAGCAACACTATTTACGAGCACACCTGCGTATGTGTAAGCGTGAAATTTTCGAGGCAATGCAGGTGGTTCTCCTTGATCTTTGGCACAACACACTTTTCGCCCTGACTCATGAGAAAGAACAGTTAAACACGTCACTCTCGTACTTTTCAGTGTGCCTTTCTCCAACCCTCTCGAGACAGTTGTTTACCCAGGCGCAAAAACAAAATTTCGTCTCATTCAAAGTCCGTACCCAGGGGTCAACTTGCCAGAAAACAAAAGCCAAAAGCTTTTCGAGTGTATAAACGAGAGCGGAAACAGAAATTCACTGAAAATGTGGTCGCACCAGGCTTTGGGACACTCACCTTCAAAATAGTACAATTTTCATTAATTATTTTCAACGATTCAACCTCAACGATTTCCCATTTTGTTCGTTTGCATCGAATGTATACCATTCGAACAATGCAACGGACTCACAAAAACACGATAATCACCTTTCCGTCATATAAACGGCTTTGCAGCTTTTAGTTTGATTTTTTTTTCATTTATTCCACTCGCTGGTTTTGTATGATATACCAAAACATATATTCTGCACGAGAGATTTCCGGGAGTTTTTCACGTCCGAATGCATCGTCCGATTTCTCAAACCCTCCCGATATATATATTGATTTTGCGATTTATGTTTCGACACACATTGTCTCACAGTTTCATTCAAGGAAAATAACGAACGTTCGGGATCGCAGGATTTGTTATTTATAACGAAGGGGGGGGAGAGAGACAGAAAGAAGATTGAAAAGAACTAAAGATGCATCGGATTTTCGACCAGGATTCTCCGCTTGATACCAGATGCAAAGAACCGCGTATAATTCTGTATATACGGAATCCTTTTTGTCCCCCTCGTTCTCTAGTCTCGCATTGTTGAACCAAGTTCTCGTTGGGAAAGAAGGAAAAGTGAGCTCTAAAAAGGAAACTTGGTAGTCTTCACCTTCACAAAGACCTCACCTCCACAAAGACCAGACTTTTATATATCTTAGACAACCCCCTGCGGCAATGCTTGCTGGATGCTTCTCAAACTCCCTCCACTTGCAATCGAATCCTTCGCGACATGCGCAACCAACCGTTCCATTCTTCCGATCTAATAGTCACGCGATCGTCTACCCGGTTCTCGAGTGTATAAACGCATACGTTTTTTTTTATTCTTACATTTTTTTATCCTTTTGCACGATCCATTTTACTCGTTCTCTCGGAAGGTCGGGCTCGTGTCGGGGAGATAAGTCTGGCCATTCTCTAGTATCCGTTTATAGAAAATATATACGAAATTCTTCTAACGATATTATCGTTAAATCGTTCGGAAAAGAAATAGTCCATCGGATCGTAGGATAAAATGCAAACAGTCGACTGATCGCGTTCAAATTTTATTGTTTCTCAAATAATAATTTTTCGTGACAGTAATTAACTGAATGATTGCGTAGTCGTATTGAGTGTCAGGTTCCAAAGTTTCCTTTGGCCCTCGTACAAATGGTCATTGAGATTGAGTAATTATGGACAACGCCACAAGCAATGTCACGTGAAATAAAACACACTACAGTAGGAATATATTTGGTAGGACAAAATTCGTTCGATTTCAATTATGAATTCGCTGAAACAGAGGATGAAAATATTTCACTGGGAAAATTCTTCGAATCAAGTATATCGCGTGCAGTAATTGAATTAGCCTTTGATAGAAAATCCACTGCAGAAATATCGTGCAATTGTCGAGGTCCTATGAACTTTTTCAAATAAAAATAAATGTCGCTGATACAATATCACGCATGAAACTGATTGGCTGAATGCTTCATTCAACGAACAGCGTAAATAGCATTTGCATTGCAATACAACGGTTCGGATACCACGTAAATTTTTCCGGAGAATAGCGATAATTTTTTCGAAGAATTACCGTGAAGATATGACGAAAAAAAGGATTTTCCAAAATTCAAATTAACGTGGTTTTCGGCCACGAGCAGCCGTATGATTTGAACCGAGAACTAAACCTATTACGCTGCCATTAGTAGCGAAGGCTTAAGGTACGGTCGAACTTGGTTCCACAGCATTCACTTTGATGGCACGTCGAGAGATCCTGATACGCAATGTTTTTCGCACGTCACGAGGATTACCACTTAAGCCACACATATGTTTATGTATGTATTTATATATCACTACGAATAGCCGGGGCAGATGATGCAGCAGTTTGTATCTCAAATTGTTGGAGATACGCCCTTTTGATCGGAGCTGGAAAAGCATGTGTGTGTGTGTGTACGGACACGCGAGAACGTTGTACTCTCGTCTATCCCGCGTCGGGCATTACCGATAAGCTCCTCTTTCACCGCCTGGTTCCTCTCGGCTTTACTACACACATACAAGACAAGCAACCGCCTCGAAAACCAGCGGTTCGTGACTGACAACAAGGATTCCAGCTAAAAGCATCGCTCGGCTTTTACCAATCCAACCATGTCTTTCCCCAGACCCTATACACAACCCAAAGAAAACAGTGAAACGGCTCGAAATGAGTACCAATTGATGCGAATGACGTACCGGATTATATTTCGCTTTCCTCATGAATTTTCTCCCTTCGTCCTCCAAATTCACTCGGGAATCTATTTTGGCACGGAATCGAAGCAAAAACCGACAAATATACGCTTGATCTCAACACGGGCCTTAAGCTGGATACGTCCATGTTTCCTTGGCATTTCACGCGGAAATAACGTTTGTGTTGGCTTCAAAAACAAATTTCCATCTTGTGCTTTTTTTCGTAACTCTGCATCCTGCAAATATAAATCTTTTAGTCCACGCCGATATATTGCCAGGCAACCGATTCGGTCCAGAACGAGAGATAGGCAAAGAGAGAGAGAAGTTGAGAATTTAGTCGTCGCTTCGTGGGATCCCTGGGTGCTTCGTAGTGTGCACGGGATTTGCAGATTTAGCTGCAACCCTCCTCTAGGCCACTCCTCCTGCACTCGAAATTCCGTATTGCTATATCTATCCATCTCCATCCAATATCCCGTATAGCTATTTGCGTTATCTGTATTCCTACCGCGAAATCTCGAACGAAATTTGTGATCGTACCACGAGAAGATTTACATTCGAGGAGCAGGCTATGTGTACCTGTGGAAGTGTCATTGCACGTTTGTATAAAAGCCCTTGGTTCCCGCCCGTTATGGAGCACATGACCAAACGCGGATGCTTCTCAAACAACTACCCACAACTCCTTCACTTGTCCACCTATACAACGCTCTTGAATTCCAAAGGAATTCAAGACGTATATTCGAATACGTGCCTTTCATTCGAAATTTCAATTCATTCCTATTGCCATGATCTGTGGCACTTAACGACTTGACGAATTTACTTCGACACACCCAACTTAAAGATTCATTTATACGATGCGTCCGCAACGTAATTTCAACTGCCAGCGGCAGTTTCATCGACTGGAAATGTCTTTGAAAAATCTCATTTTCAATCTCATCATAAATTTGTCAGCCTTCGATATTAAAAAAATAAGAAGGAAGTTTGTATAAGTATTTGCGTTTTATTAAGTTCTTAAGTGACTAAAGATTTTTTCTAAATGTTCATCCTGTCACAGCATTCCATTGCAGTCGATACAGCGATGCAAAATAAAAACGGAATTTTTTCGAATTGATTGATTTCAGGAAATGTGAGAGCAGTCAAGTATTCGTGAAGGATCATCACACGCACTGTATCGATACGTGCAGATCGACAACGATGTGTGGCGAAGTCGTGGTACCCGATGCTCATCTTGACGTAAGTCCAAAGCATCACAAATCACACACTTACCAAATAATTACTTTCGAAGCTTGACGATAAATCACGAGGATAATTAGAAATTAACCTCGATACGAAATTCAAGCCATGGAATAAACTTTTTTTTCACGCTCTTCATCTCCCCTCTTCCCAACGCATCAACGAAAATTATCTGCATTTTGTTGAGAGGCACTGGAACTGGTGGTATGGGGTTTACGTTCGCAAGGCTTACGAACAATCGGAAAAAACGACCGGCCGGGAAAACCGGTGGTGGTTCGTTTCACAGACTCAGAAGTGAGTCCCGGTTCGCTCGGAAAGTAAACAAGAATTCCTGTTATATAAAATGTACTCACACGCACACATGTGTGTTTGCGTAGGTATAGATTTATGCAAATGACTCTTGAATGCGAAACTTTGTCGCGCTCATATTTTTATTCGTACGAAACTAGGATTCGACGTGCGTTGCCCGCTCGCAGCGCTCAATTTTAAAAGGAACGCTGGACCGAAGCTCCGGAAGATGAAAATTTACCGCCGAATTTCACCGAAATGAATATTTCAACGTGGATTCCCTTTTTCCGTTCTCTTTGTACATAATTTATTCCCTTCCGGAATTATACAACATGTGAGTAAGAGTAAAGGCTACTCCCCAAGGACCCGACTCTTTATTTCGAAAATACATATACATGCTCCTCGCGCTTAAAGTTAACGCGAGGAAAACTTTATTTAATTCAAAAACTCTACTCAGTGTGTTTATTTCCTAAATTCTTTGCCATGATCAAAATTATTATCAGAAGCTTACAAACACCTACACAGCGCCAAAAAAGTCTTTTAAAAAGATTCTTTTTCGTTATTTCAATAATGCTTCGTGTTCATTTCAAAATACGTCCCAAAAATGAATAACGTATTGCAGGTACGTGACAAAAGAATTAGCCGCATTACACAGATATTTGCACACATTTGTTTTTTGAGAGAAAAATAAAAATAAAAATCAACAAAATAGTGAACTCTCTGCCACTCCACGAATTTTTTCATCAACTTTGAGCGAAAACCATTCCGTGGAAAATTTCCCAAAAGTTAAAACCGCAGGTACTCGAATTCGTATTTTGAATTTTTCATGACGAAAGGAGCGCTACTTTTTTCCAGTAGAAAATGTTAAAAATGGCCGTTTTTCATGACCTACAAATCTACGTTAGCCCTTAATATCTCAATAACGCTTGAGAGTACCCAATTAATAATTTTCTCACAAACCCATTCACGACAACAATGTCCCAAACCAGAAGCCTCAGTTGTATCGAAGAGCCTGTATCCACTGAAACTTCTCTAATCTTAATCCACCCCCTCGATGTCCCCCGAAAACTTTGCCGATTAAAATGAATGAGATGCTTCTTCGCAGCGATCTGCCTTTTCTCTCCATAGTGTATACCCTTTCGGATACTACGGCGACGTTCATTACCGCGTAAAAGACAGCGTGAACTCTTTCCTGATAACGTCATTAACTATTCGCGGTATCTCAGCAAAGTTTGAACTATTCCATTGCATGGTTAATTATTGAACTTTCATGCTCGATGGATGCGCAAAAAGAAATTGAGCGATAAAAAGAAGAAAAAAAAATGTTCTATCCTGATTATTGCGTTTGTTAGTTTTCTATGTGGATTAGTGAAAATATTATTCCAAAAGTATGTTCGGGTCACCGATAAATGCTCGCGGAATGCGCGTGAAGATCCGGAACGCGATCGATGCGTGCGAACGTCGCATCGGGATCCCGATGAACGCGCCACGTCGTCGTGTGGTGTCTCATCGTAATTATTAATCAAACAACTCACGGATATATAGACAGAGAATAAACTTGAAAATTTGTCGAGCAACGCCATCACGGAGACTCTCCATTTATAGGAGCATGAGGAACAAGCGTACAACGAGAGAGAGTCTCCAGTGCGTCCATTATCCGATGACTCATTATAAAACGTCAAGATTAATGAGCGACATTTTCACGCTTTTGTATGAAAAATTGGCCTTCAGCTCTAGAAATATCTCGTCTCGGATATCGATATGAACACAACACCGTATAAGCTAACCAGCGAAAGCAACGTTCACTTGAAGATGCCAGCGAAAAATGTAATTAGAAACGAGGTTATTTTCCGCAGCTCACACAACTCTGCTGGTTATCTTGGAATTATTATCAGTACAGACAAAAAAAGACATTGAAAGTATCGTTAAAGAAAACAAATAAATTGAAGTTTTACGTTATCGCTACTTTTGGATACGATCGATAAACAGGATTTGGAATTGTTAGAGAAAAAGTATTTTCGATCATTCGCTGGCACTGTTCATTAAAATTCAATGAAAATTCGCTCTCGTTCCCTCGATCTGTAGGTGCTGTTAGCACGATACAGGGAATTCACTTCGGCAAATTCATCACTAAATTCTATCCTCTTGGAGGCATCTCGAACCGAATTCCCAGCAGCTCCGGTAAGGTTTTTGCCACGGTACATCAGCTTCGTTCCCGCGAGACGGTTAATAAGACGACGGGATCTTGCTACCGTCGCTCTTCCGGTAAAACATACAAATATATATCTATATGTATATAAGAAACGTCTCACGGAGTGTTAATGAGGGTAATAGTCCCAGTTCCTGTCACACAGTCGACACACATCTACGAATAAATTGCACAGACAGAGCGATCCATTCGTTCCTTCTCGTGCTTTCCACCCTCGTACATTTAGATGCTTCATTGCTGCTGCTACTGCTGCTGCCGCTGCGGCCTTGGTCCCTTGCTCCTTCTCTTACTTCCTAAGGCCTTCGTGATTAATGTTACGGTCGCGTTAAGCTCAACGGAACCCTGTGTCCATGTATACATGTATCTTCCCAGAAGATGTTCCACTACAAATGGACATTACGATAAACTTGAATTCAGGGTCGATCTCCAAGTTGAAAAGTCCAACTATATTACCATTCCCCGATCGACCCCGTGCTGGTTAGTTATTAATGATCAAAGTTCAGATACCCTCGGACTCTTACCCCATCGGCTACCGAAACGGTTAGGAGCGGAGCAAAAAAGCATAGAACCAATCCTGTAAGTATAAAATTTCCTACAAAAAAGTTATAATCCTAGCACTTTTTAAAAACTCCAGTTTCTCGAGCGGATTCTAGAGTGACTTGATTCTCGAGAGCTACGTGAAAACCGAGCGTTTTAAAACTCTACAGCGATCTACTTTCAGGACTGAACTACTCCAGATAGGAAAATACCGATAATCACTTTTTTATGGCAAGTTTTATGCTCTACGATATCGATGAAATCCTGTGAAGGAACACCTCGCCCTCGCAAGTTTAAGGGGGATGGAGCACGTTGATGGAGTCAAATGGAAATCCAGGAATTTTCATTTATTTTCTAAAAAATATATCTGCAGTATAAAAATATTGACGAAATTTCTGGGGTCGTAGAATGAGATTCTGAGTCTAGCTCGCATATTTTTATTAACGTTTATTCGGCCTACCAGGTAATCGCAAGGGTTGACAGCAAAATGCATGGTGTGAGACGAGTATTGATGTCAATCGACAGTTTTTTATCCTCCCATTTTATAAACGATCATTTCATTACGTGTTGAGACGAAACTGTGTCGGCTGAGGAAACCCAGCCTCGTGTTCAATATCAATTAAACTCTCTTTTGAACAATGCCATATAATTGAATTTCCAACGAGCTAGAGCAGGCCAGGCGATCGAATATGTTGCTGATAAAGTCGAGAGAGAGAGTTAAAAGTTTATAACACACAGCGTAATGGAACGATTCTGAATGAAGTTCCATGCACGGTTCAATTACTGCGAAACGATTATAACTGACTGCACTTAAACTTTCATGATTTCAGGTTTGTCGAACGTGTAACGCGACTGGCCACAAATGCGGGGTCGCGGAGGGAAGCGTTGCGGGGGAGGGAATCAATGACGCAGATTTTGTGTTTTATGTGTCAGCGATGCAAACCGAGAGATGTCACAAAGGTCTAACAGTAGCGTACGCGGCCCACTGTCAACAGGAAGCAGCGTTAGACCGGTAAGTTTCCGTCTTGCATGCAAATCGAACCAGGAGTTTCATGTCCGAAGAGAAAAAGGTGTGAAGAATGCTGTAAACATGAACCCCTAAATTATGAAAAATGTTTTACGGATTAAAAACGAGATTGAACGATTCGTTGGGGCATTTTAAATGATGTACCTTGGAGGGGTCGTCAAGCATAATCGGAGCTCTCAATGGAACGTATGAAAACAAAGAAATAAAGGACATTCGTGCAAGATTGCAAGGATCGACGAAACAAAGTCATGATTATTTTTCTCCCTCGAGTAAGCAATTTTGGACATGAATGCTCGATTACCATTCTCGAGACCGCGTTAACTCAGAGAGTTTGAAGAGAGAGAGAGAGAGAGAGAAGTAGCCGTAAACCACTTTTGTCGAGTGTATGATTTCGTTGGGGATTAGCGCGAAAAACACGACCCGTGGTCCTTATAGTCGTTCTCGGAGGGTGTTCAATTTTGACCTGTCGTTTTTGACGATGTTGTATATACTTGGACACGCGATAACAAAGTTGATTACCGTTTCTCTCATATACGAGGTTACACACGGAGGTCACTACTCCTTTTATTCCGAGAGTAATGAATGTCATATCGATCCTTGGCACTCATCGATCAAACGGAAGAATCATGCTTGCTGCCCGCTCCAATATATGCATAAACCATAGCATCCAAAGAGTAAAACGAACGAAACCGCACATGCAAAAACATGTATGGACGGAAATGTACATATTTCGATATATATGCAGGTATAAATATATATTAGTGAGTAGGGACGAACGGACGAAAGAAAATTATAGTGCAGTCGTGTTCGATATACACTATGGGTATAAATCATCATTACGAGAACCGTCCTGGCATGTGCCTTTCCCCCTTCCCTCTGCACTCTCTCTCTTCCTCTTTCTTTTTTCTTCTTTCGTCTTTTTTCTCTCCCGGATTCTTCCATTTCGTTCTATACTACAGTGCCATTTTCTTTTTTTCGCCATCAGTCGTAATGTCAGATCTTTTGTATGGTGTACACCATGCATATATGTAGGATACGTAACAACCATGCGAGAGTATCACTCTCTGCTGAAATTTAGATTTTTATTCCTATTTCATTTTTTTCCCTCGTGCCTCGTGTTTTCTGTCGCTTTTCTCTTTCCTCATTGTACTTATGTACCTATATATTAGCTCTCAGCGTGCAACTGCATGCAAGTAACGTCGCGTGGAATTAACGAGATCTCCTGATACAGCCAGTGTATATATTCATTATAAAATGTAACGACGCGAGAACCTTTATTATCATAAATTAAAAGAGTCGCACTGAGACCAAGTCCTCCTGTGTACAATGTTTTGCTCACTTTTTTTTCGTATATGCTAGCGATCCCGGATTAATTAGTTCAAACGGAAAGATTTGGTCGATATGACCCTTGATTTATTGTCCTCAAAATGGCAGTCCAGTTGGTTGGCTCTCTGAGACGTAGCTGTTTCTCTTTACCTGCGAAAAAAAAAATCTATGCTTTTCGCTAGTTTTATGATCATAGTAATGAAAATATTCACTTATCTCGTCATACGTTCTGAGCAGACTTAAGGGGGTAGAGATTAACTTGCTACAGAAAATGCATATTTACAATAATTTTTTTTTTACAACACAATTAATCTTTACTTAGATGAATAGTAAATGATGAAACGAATTTTGAAAAATATTCCGTTGAATCTTCGCTAATAATTATGCAGAAATGAGCCATTGAAAGCAAATCTTTGATCTCATTACTGGATCATCCAAAACCAAAAAGCCAAAAAAGTTTTGACTCGAGTTAATAAATTTTTTCAGATTTTCAAAAGGTCGTGATTTTCTTTTACTCGCAAGTGTAAATAATAACTGAAAAATTTATAAAGAATGAAATTTACTAAAGAAAAAAACTGAACAGCGTTACCGCAAGGTATTTAGCAACTACTGTAACTTTTTTGGTTTCTTGATTTCCGATGATCCTTTTTTCGTTGACGTCTGCAAAGATTTGCTGTCAATACCGTTCATTTCTGCCGAATTTTTTATAACAATTTTACTAGATTTTTTTCGAATATCCTATTATTATATACTCATGACACAAAAAATGTATATTAACGGTACCAAAAAAAAAAAAACAATCGCGAGTATGCTTCCTTTTATAGTGAATTAATTAACATTGCGAATTAATTAATTAATTTCCTTTAAAGAAAAGCTTTGGTTGATTTTAAATTAAAAGTTTCATTATTACATCAAAGGAGAAATTAGTTGGCAACAAAAACAATTCGTAATATACGCATATATTTTTGTACATAACGAATTTTCTGGACTGCCTCGTTTCGGTGGCACAGATCGGTCTCAAGAAATGAGCTTAACGCGAAATCGTAACAAGCGGGCTACTCCGAAAGGCTCAAGGGCTCGGCTATACGGGTCGTTGCGTTTAAAGCGCTTTTTGTTATAACGTTGACACGCGAGAAACGGCAGCCCGACTTTGCCTTCATTAAAAGTTGTTTCATTATCAGTTTTACCTACCTTGGTACTAGCTAACCCTCCGATCCCCTTCGGCCGCCTTTCATTCTTTCCTTCGTCCCGTGTGCAGCTTGACCCGAGAATCTCTCGCCCTCTCCGATTCCTTTCGTTTCCTTCATCTTTCCGTGGATTTTCTCTCTCAACTTTTCCATCTCTTTTTGGAAATGTCTCTTTCTTGCGCCCTCTCTCGCGCTCTGATGACATCAAACGACGTTAATTACTCCAAGCTCAACTCGTAGAAAACCAGTTTTTGTTTATTTTCTCCCATAATTATTTATCCTGCAGACCATTATTTTTAACGCTTGCAAACTTTGAAATAAAATCGTTTGACGAGCAAATATTTAATTATAAATGCAATTAATTTGCTCCAGTAAATAATTAGCACAGTTATCGACTGATTGCACGGCAATCAAGTAATTGTTATCACTTTGGTTGACTGAATTGTTTCGTTCTCATTTTGCATATTACGCATTCCAAATGTTTCTTCTACGTAAATAACAACAAAATGATTTTTTTTCTGAAATACAACCAGGTGATATTTTTTTGTTTGTTTTTGGTTTCGATCGTTAGACGAAATTTTTTAATTACAAGCTTTTCCGTGCTTGGTAAACGGACATTGATGTTCATTTCGCAAGAATATAAATTCTCGCAGACATAGAAATATGGCTGGAGAAAGTAGAGCTCCTGACTGCTTGGTCGGTGGGTATTTTCACGATAAATATTAAAAGCATCGTTGATACATTGTTCAGACACGAGAGCTCGAGAAGTCGAGGTGAACGCTTCAATTTCCGTGCAACTTGTATTTTGTCCACGACGTTTTCTCGGTGGCACCAAGTTAAAGCGAATATTGCAGAATTTCGATTTATCGCAGGCCAATCGCCGGTCACGCAAACCTGTGCCCCGGTAGCATCAGCACGAAGCCCCAAGAACTCGAGACTCTCCTGAGTACCGTGAAACACGAGATTCTCCACGCCCTCGGTTTCTCCGTAAGTCTCTATGCATTCTACCGGGACGAGAATGGCGAGCCAAGAACAGCGAGACGTAGCGAGACTGGAAAACCACCCCTCAATGAAAAGTACGTCTCAACCATTTGCTACACACTTACACTTTATTACACTTCTCTAGAGTTTTTGTAATAAAACTAATTTTACGATTTTCTCGTATTTAACGATTCGCTCGTGTATACACACTAGAACCAATTATATTTGCATAACTATTGTGACGACAGTGGAAATGATTTTTTTTTATTATTTCTTGAACTGAATGTCATTTTGAACGACAAAAAAAACAAACAAATTTCTTTTAACTTTTATTCCTCAATTTTTGATCTCGAACATTTTATGGCTAATAAAATTATTTGAACAACAATGAACAAAATAATCTCACCGCAGACGTATATAAAAAATTTGAAAGCAATTTTAATTCCACAAGTTTTTTAATTTCCTAAAAAATCCTATATACACAGTGGTTCTTGTGTGTACATCAGTTGATAATGAAACGAATTTTAAGGTTGCAAACGCACCAGTGGAGCGAGAGTACGATAAGAACCGTGACGAGACCCCAGTGGCAGGTGCACGGAGGTTCGGTCGAAAGATCGATGCAAATGATAGTTACGCCGAGAGTCCAGCACGAAGTACGGGCACACTTCAAGTGTCCTCATCTGGAAGGCGCCGAGCTCGAGGATCAAGGGGAAGACGGAACGGCGTTGACTCATTGGGAGAAACGAGTTTTTGAGGTAAATTCTACTTAATTGGGAAGATCTGGATATCTCAATCGCTTCTTAATTACCGAAGTGTCACTTTTTGGAGATTTTTGTTGATGCAGGATCGCAAAAAATTGTAGCGATGGAAATTCCGATTGTTCGCCGGTCAATAAGAATCAAAGTGATCAATTTTGTTTCGATTTATTTTCATTTAACATATAAATTCTTCTCTCAGAACGAAGCAATGACGGGAACTCACACTCAGAATCCAGTTTATTCGAGGATAACTTTGGCACTGATGGAAGACACCGGCTGGTACAGTGCCAATTATTCAATGGCTCAAGAACTCGGCTGGGGTCGTCATTTAGGTTGCGATTTTGCCATGAAATCATGCAAGGAATGGATATCGTCGAAATCTTCGCGATTATCGTAAGCATTAAGAAACACAAATTTTATTTAACGAATCAAGAATATTCATAACACTGAAACATTAACCTCATTCAAATTAAATAAATCCTCATAAATCTTAACCCAAAATTGATATATTTCCCGTCAACTAAACATGAAATTTGTTGGACCAGATTCCAAAATTCCGATAAGATATTCACGTTTCCCTAATTCATCAATTTCCCCTCGCAAAGAACTTATTTTGATGGAAATTTCCTCAGCGAACATCGAAAGTTGAAGATCAACAACAGATAATTACGATTAAGTTCAATTAAAAATAAATTCGATGTTCCTTTCTATCATTCATAAACAAAAGGGATTCGAGGGAACAGAAGTAAGTGATAGAATCGAGTACTGGTCAGACGAGTAGAAAAATCTGACTGAGTCCAACTGTCTACGTTAATTTTTGATTTTCAATTGATCGTAATTAAATTTTATGTTGACGCTTTTTTCAGGGGCAAATCGATCCATCCTTTTTGCAACAAAGTTAAGCAGGATCCTTTACAAACAGAATGCACCGACGATCGCAGTTCTGTAGCATTGTGTAACCTTATCGAACATGCTGCGCCCTTGCCAAAAAAATATCAGGTAATTACGAGGCCATCGTATTCAAAATTGGAAACTTAACTTTTTCGAGCATACGCATATTTGCGCTTAACTACTCGGAAGTGTCGAAAAATATAGACAAAAATGAAGTTTGTTATGTTGGAACCTACATCGCCTTTTCGGCTTTCGGTTTTTTCGTTCACAACGTTTTTATTATCCAAAAGCTCTTGTATTTTTTTCAGTAGAATCACTTCTTTGGATACCAACCAAAATTGTTTGGTTATCCCAGAAAAATACTGTGTGTAAATTTTTACCTCTGCTGACAAAAAAAAATCAGAATTTTTGCTGCTCTTCAACCACGTCAATATCGTCACAATGGATTGTCCTCGGGGCAATATCAATTCTCCATTCCAGGAAACGATACTACCGAGAAATTGAATATCAAATTTTCTGGAACGAAAAAATCAGACTTTTATTTTTTGCATAAAACGTGAAATCGAAAACCTGGCGTGGAAAATTGTTTTTGTTGGTTTTTTCTCTCGATTTTCACTCCTCTGGAAATTATGAGAAACGAGGAGAAAATAATGGCAACGAGTAATAACGATTAAACCGAAGTTTTAATTTAAAAAATTCCGGTTCGAATAAAATACATATTTTGCAGAATTTCGATTCGATACCCCACGTTGCTCCGGGCCATGAACAATACTATGGCGGATCAGTATCCCTCGCCGACTACTGCCCTTACATTCAGGAATTTACTTGGCGTGCTAAAAACATAGTGGTACGAGGTTCCCACTGTTTGTACGAGGAAAATAATCCACGTGAGTTGTCACAGATTTGCACTGAAAATAAATCGCGAGTGTCCAAGTGGAAAACCCACTCAACCATGTTGAATTGTGACTTTTCATTGATTTATTCACAGATCCAGAAAAAAACTTCGCTCTCGAAAAATACGGAGCTCGTTCGAGATGCTTCGATCATACGAATCAAATGTGGGAGGAGAGAACATGCAAACAGGCCAGGCAATGGCAACATTGGGGCTCCGGATGTTATCAGTACAAATGCGAAGCTGGCAGGCTTCACATAATGGTGAGCCCGGAATTGTCTTCTCCATATTTCCTTCTCAATGCACTTTTCCCTGTTTCGAGGAATTTTATTTCTCTCTCATAAATTTTTCGATGAATTAATTAATCCTCCTGTGGATTCTCGGAAATGGTCTCAATATTGAGAACAGCATGACCTCTAATAACAATTGAGATCCCTGAAACAGCCGGAAAATATTTCATCACATGACAAACTAACGTTTCGATCAAAATCATAGAAAAAAAAAAATCAACCACTTCAAAATTGTTGCACTAATTTTTTCTTTGTTTCTCGTTCAAATATTGTCTTCGATATCGATAAATTGACTGTTTTTCCATGTCAAACAGGTAGCGAATTATACATACACTTGTTATCACGCCGGGCAAGAAATAGCGATACGAGTAATCCAGAACGAATGGCTTCACAAAGGAGCTCTGATATGTCCCCCCTGCAAAGACGTTTGTCAGGTAATAAGCAGCAAAAAGATTAATTGAAAAAAAAAAGTATTCGTAAAATTGGTTGAGAAACTAATTTGTAAACATTTCTGTTCCTCAGGCGGAGCTCCAAGCTCAGGATGAAAGATGTAAGCCCGGGGACGAACATCCACCTGCGACTTATTATCATCGGGACAATCTGGACTGTGGAGCTGCTAATCAACTCGCCTCGAGTATATTCACTGTAACAGTGTCGATAATACTCCTCGTTGTCAGATGATCTGCCGACTGAGTGTAGCTAATTTTTTAGTGTTGTATATTCCGAAAAAAGAGAAAAAAGACGAAGGAACAGACACACAAGTCACACAAAGACACACACACACATATATTTACACATAGAGGAGGGTTCTGAAGGAGAACTCGATTGGGACTACAAATACGTCGAGTTTTTGAGGAGCAGATACATGCAGAACGTCCCAGGTTAAATAGTCATCAATATTAATTTAGGTTCAGGATGAAACTTCGAGTCGAGACATTCAATACAAATGTTATAATCAGTTCTTTTTCCAAATCGTTTTCACGACAAAACTGATGGAGATGGAGACAAACCGTCGGGGACTTTTTTGTAGACAATTTCATCCCCTACAAAAATGGTCCTGTGCATGTTTCCTCTTTTTTCAACCGTTTTGGCTGTAGAGGCGGTGGAAGCTCGTAATTTACAAAATTCAATAATTCATTTCCCAACACTTCGAGATTCGATTATTATTAATGTAGTATTAGTCTTTGCAGATGCAAGATTGGTCCTGAACTTGAGGTCACATTATTAAATATTTAACCTGAAACAACCCCTGTATACAAAATATATATACATATTTATATAATTACCTTAGTCTGCGTCCGCGAAATGCTCCCTGGGGGCAAATATCGAATCTCATTCGTAACGGTGATGTGATCATTTAGGACATTATAATTATCGAAAAACTGGAATAATTGTCGCCCGGAATGTCCGAGGAACGTGTTTCACGATATCAATCCATGACTGGGGGGATTTTTGCCAGAAAATTCTCAGTTTACTCGTTGCAATGAACAAAATATTGTTGCTCTCTATTTTCCGATAGTCTGGATATATCGATACTTTATAAATCTTTATGATAGCGTTTCGTTAGTAATTTTTCTATTTCTTTTTGAATTTGAATCGTATCGAAAAAACATTCGTCCTAAAGACACAGTTTTCTCGAAATAAGTTTTCCTCCGTTTCTCGAATTGCCGAGGACAAAAGTATTCGGGCGTTATTTCCTGGAAAGAAGGGTTTCCGAATTTCACATTTGAATAGTTGATCGGGAATTTTTTAATCGTTCAAAAAGGAAGAAAACTCACGATCCAACAAAATTATTTCACAAAAAAATTTGGTTTGATTCAGTAACGTGACAAGATGAATTTTGTTTACATTCTTGTCATGGTTTCCTCGGTCAGTCGTATGATTAATAAAGAATAGGTGATTACAAGTGATGCAGCGTAGGAGACGAGATAACGAATGTCCAAAACATTTGCAAAGTCTCTAGAGACAAAAAGTAAAGAACAAAAAATATATCGCACGCGTAAAAGTCATATCGTTTATTAAAAAGTATATATTATATGAATACGTATAAATTTGAGGAGAAGATTGCGAATGCGAGTATATCGAGATGAATCCAAATGAACAATTACGTAAACGCTCTAGTGATAAGCGAGGAAACGTCATGTTATTAAACTCGTAAGCTACATAATAATTAACAAAAGGAGAACGACGTCGGCGACTGTAAATAATTTTTAAAACGAAAAAAACTACAAAATGCGAACAAAAACAGTAAAAACACACAAACACGAAAAGAAGAAAAAAAAAAAACAAAAAAATGAAGAGAACACACGAACATGAAGAATATTTACGTATTAAGTCCGTATATGAGTCATCGAGGCCGAGTAATTTACGACGAGACAAACATGTTTGTACATCATCGATGTTAGAAATAATCTTTTTTTTTTTTAATCACATGAGTACGTCAGGAAGGGGAGCAAAAAAGATACGAAATAGAGCGAATGGGAAAGAGACAGAGAGCGAAAGTTTGCGTGTGAGAAAGAAGGAGAATATTTTGTAGAATAATAATAACACGGTTGAACCGTGTCGAAGTAAAAAACTGAAATTTACTGGTATTACGTTTTTTTTTTCACGAATGCGTCGAGTGTCCTACAATAACGTCAATCAGAAAAGTTGCAGTTTCGTCATTCCTTTGAGAACAAAAATACAAGTTCATATTTTGTCTGTAAATACCCAAGGATTTTCGATTATTTGACTCTCGGTTATTTCGATTAGGACTAATTATTCCAAATTTTGTTAATTGCAAATCAAATGTGATTCATGTGATAAATGTGATTTTTTATTTCATTTTGGAGTTTTCAGCCAACCGTCATTCTTACATTCCAGAATGGCCATTTTGTGTTGAGGATTTTTGCAAAGTCTTTTTTCCAATGCTTTGGGAAAATGTTGAATATTCTTTGGACCATAAGTAAACGGAGGTTCAGTTGTTTTTAATGATAAAATATTGGAGATAATAATTTTTCAGTTTCGATTCATTTTTTTATGTGATAAAGGAGCGATCAAATCTAAGAAGGCGTATTTTTGGAACACGCCAAAAAACCGACAAGATCAACTTCCAAATTTTATGGTCAAGTGTTATCTCTGATGGAAAATGAACGAGGTAGAAAATTTATCAAAATTATAACAGCGTTGTTCACATAAATTAATAATTCATGGTTGATGAAACTAATGTTAACGTTTTATACCGAATTGCCATTCAGAAATTGAAACAGCTCACTTTCAAAAAGTATCATAAAACATTATATATTCTATGTATATAATAAAAATTGTAAAAATGATAAAAATCAAAGAAAAATAAATGAAAAATTCATTCATAAAAAGATATTGAAAAAAATGGATACATTTTTCGTTTCCGTTCTGTGTTTCTTTTTGTACATAAGCTCTACCTTTGCAAGAGTCCTCGATAACTCAACTTTGTCTCGAGAATTTTCTTTTCAACTTGGAGCAAATCTCTGGGTCTGAGAGACCCGAACCCAATGAGTGCAAAACTAACAGAGCTGCTCTTTGATTTGAAGACACCTTCAGTCTTCCTGAAACCTTAACATTCGGGCATCCTCCTCCAGGCACTGGGTCTCACAGACCCTGTGAATGCAAATATTCATAAAAATAATTCCTGAAATTCTGAATTTGGAAATACAAAATTCAACGCACTGGCTTTTTTTGATTGGACAAGTTTTTCAAACAATTTCATTTCGTTAAAGATATTACCGGTAGCCGAAAATGTCGTGAACTGTTGACGACGGCACGTTCGTATCTCCGAGCTCCAAACTGTTCTCGCGATACGTTTTGACGGGTTTGTGAACCACATGATAAGAAATACATATTATAAAACAGTACGAATGGAACGAATGAGTAGATGAGAAGAAAAAAGCGTGCAAGTGAACGAAGAGGCTCGAGAAAGAAAATTGTTCTGAATAACGTCGAGGTCACTTGTGAAAAGTGTTTTCTTGATTATTAAAAAAACATGTACGAAAGTGAATGGTTTTATTTCTTGCACGATCCCTATTTTGCCATCAATCGGCCAACAAATATTCTGCAGAGATTCTCTCATTTTTGAGTGACAATTCACGGATCGTCGAAATAAAAAAATGGAAATACAAATAGATTTTAGGGAATAAATTGCACAATCGATATAGATCAATCAATTTATTAATTCATAACTAAGTTACGCTATCAGTGAACGTTTACATTTTGGTAATAAGTTTATTTCTTTTTTTCTCCTTCATGATCCTCAATGTGCGTATGCGGATTACGAAAATTCGTATTAAATTGCTCATCGAAAATCGCTCTTAGACATATTTTCATTTCGGGATATTTTCGACATCATGGATTCTTTTTTCTCTTATGTTCTGCGTCGAGAATTTTTCACAATACTCGTAATAATGGTCAACTTTCGAAACATGGAAAAACGCTTCGTTTCGAAAGTGGATGAAAATTGAGAGAGACATAACGTAGAAAGATCGCGGCTAACGTTTAGGATTCCATGTCTCTACAACTCTTCATATCGCACGCGTTCAGCTGACCTTTATCAACAGAGTTTGAGTGTCGTAAGAAACTTCAAAATCGATCGTGAAATTATTCACAAAAATGGATCTTTATGAAACTCTGTGAATCGTTTTGATGTAATTTCTTTTTTTTTTACTTTCTCCTGAAATTTTTACACTGTTTCTTTAATGTTTTCGTCTTTTTGTTATAGAAAAACTGTATTATCGACTATGGCTTAATATTCTATGAGTTTGATTAACCTACGGATGCTTGTCGATCTTGAAAGTGAATTCTTCCGCCTATCCGATCAACGTCTTGATCTCTTTAACGAACAAATCGTTATTATGTAAAAAAAAAAAAACAAAATTCACTTATCGACGTTTCGGGCGTTCGAATAATCATCGACGCCATTTTTCCTCGTAAAAAAAACTATTCAACAAAGAATCAAAGAGATTTTTTCTTATCCACACTCGTCAAGTAGATGCTAATTTTTTTATGTTGATTTTATTGAGTTCAATATTCCCATTTGTCAGTAATTAAAAAACAAACAATTAACGACTTTGAGTCCTGCATACGGTGATTCATTTTCTTATAAACTTGTCTGAAAATGGAAATGACGTTATAAATGAGGGTATTTGCCCAAAATCCTACATTGCTCATTCGGGATTCACGTAGAATTCATCAACGGTACAATTGCTAATTTCTTACGATACTGAAGTGAGCATAGTTGAAACGCATTGACATTTTGATGAAATTATAACGTGCTGCGTTTTCGATATTGTTCAATTTTTTTTTATTTGAATAGACAAACGTACTATGTACTATGTAACGTAAGAAATGTCAGTGCATTCCAAAGACGCGAACTTCAATTTCGTTATTTGTTTCTTATGAACGTACGTAACCACAGTTTCTATTCCATCGCTTGAAGGAAAAGAATCGTGGGAACACGAGTATTTCCGTTGGAAAAGTTCATCGGTTTGAAAAAAAAAATCGTGAAAAATGTTTGGCACTTTTTTGCTCGGTACTAAATATTCGTTTGAATGAGCTGTTAAAGTTGCAACATTGGCTGACCCTGCTGGCCGTACCCGCATATATCGAGCGCAACATTTTTTGGCTCCGATGCAAACCCAGACGAACTTTCCATAAATATATACCAGTAAATGGTTTCTCCATTTGTTTCATGTCACTGGTGCACTACCGCACGCATGCTCGTTTGCACTCAATCGCAGCTATCTCCACTTTTATTTCCTCTGAATTCTGGCCAATATTTTTTTGATACTTTATATAAAGTTCAAGTGGAAGATTGCCTGACGGCGGGGCAACGCTCGGAATGTTTTGTTTTCGATTAAAATGTGAAAATGAAAAATCCATGATCCACATGCAGGCTCGATTTAATTCGTTCGATGATTCCCAAATTGATGCTCCAGTCGTTGACGATTGAATGAACATCCCCACAATTTCCTGATCCTTTTTTTTATTGTCAGTGAAGAAAAAGCTTCGAGGTTATCGACGACAGTGACCTTCGTGTAGCGATTCATTTGGTAGCATTTTAGGAAATGGAAAATATCGTTCCGAGGATTTGCTTTTCATTCCTTAACCTCAGCAGTTCGATTTATCGATGCTACTGACAAGATGATGTGGAAAATATATTGGGAGAGTTTTTAAATCTGTTAAATGTTCGGATGCAAATGTACGTTTCGCTTTCATTCGAGCCAAAAATAACTGGAGCATGCATTGACGGGATTTTCATGTTCATCGAGCTCTGGAATATCGCAGATGAGAGGGGCAGTGAAAAAGTGTGTTTGCGTTCAACGCGATCATGTCGAAATCTGGAAGATTCGTTGACGGCACCTTAGACGGAGTAAACGTCATTGAGAATATCAGGAATGCTTTCGAACGAAGCGTAGTCGAAAGGTGGTGTTCGTCGCTCACGATGATGCCTTCGTTCATTCGAGTTTCTGTCGCTGGTAGAAAAAAAAAAGTCACAACAGACAGTTGATCGGCCAGCGATCCATAAGCGACTGTACAGATTTTCGGCATATCGATTACGATGCCGATCATTCGTTCGTGACGTGGAACCATCGATCGTGAGTTCAATGTTGCGTTGAGTATTTGATAGGGAATTGAATTCCAGTGGAATTGACGTCGCCGCCACGCGGTACTAACTGTGATCGTCCGGAGATCCTGGATCTTCGGTTTGCGTGGCAGCGTCCCTTCCTCACGTGCACGTCGCTTCGTTGCAAATCGCGCTTCCGGTCTCCCACGGTAGTGGTGGCGTAGTATTCACCAATGACGGCGTCGAACATCTCGCCATTGAACATCGGTCCATCGAACATCTTTCTATACCTGTCAATAATCGCATAAAAATAATTCTTCATTTTTATAACCACGAAGAATGATTCGTGTTGAGGAAAACAATGTCATGATTTTGAAAATTGGTTCTTACCTGATAAGTCTAATCCTCCGATACTACAAACGTCCAAACCTCCTGTACTCGTCGCACAACAATGATGTTTTTCACCAAGTGGCTTTCGTCTGCATAGAATCTGAAGAATCAAACAACGAAATCGTAAAGATTCGAAAAGTTTTGATGAATAATTGCTCGTTATCTTGTCTTTAATTTTTTTTCCTCGATCAGCGAGAACGTTTCGTCACTTTTGGCCGTACCTTGGTATAGAAAATCTCTCGAGATATGCGGCGAAAGTGATTGTTGAGCAGCCAGTAAAGGAAAGGATTCCAAAAGCTGTTTGACAGAGCGAGCCACGTTGCGAGGAAGTCGAGAAACGGCGGTGGTTTGCTTCCGGTGCAGGCTGCCACAACTTCCTGGATGGTCCACGGTGTGACCATCACTATGAAACCGAGGCTCATCGCCGCCATTGTTCGGGATGCCGAGGTCGACAGTCGTCTCTCGTGTGCCACGAGCTGCAAAACCCATGACGGCGGGGATCCCGGACGAGATACGAGAGCGTAGGAATGGTCATTTCGGAGCAACCCAAGAACAAAAAAATTAGGCAGGAGGAGGAGATGAAACATTAATTCTACTCGTGTCAGCGATTTCCTTTAACTTCCAAATGAATACCCAACGATTTGTATCGCGCTTTACACGTCCTATGTTTTCATGTAATTATCATTCAGGAAGGACTCTCCTTTCTCGTGCAGCATCATCTACATTTTTCCTCATTAAGCCACTCCAGCTTTTGAACGAGCAACTTTCTATAATCTTTTTTGCATTCATTGCTAAAGAAAACGCAGTAATTTTTTTCACAGTAATGCACGTGCTGAACAGGAAATTAACGAAATCATTTACGAAGCTGAGAAAATTTATCTCGAAAAAAAAACGTAAAACTAACATTTCAGAGTCGAAATAATGTTGCGAAAAAAATGAAATCAGTTATTCCAACGATAACATTATCATATTGAGCGATATTTATTTCCAGTCGTTGAATTGAGTGAATTCGACTGTGAAAGCTTTTTATTGGAGTGAGCAGAATTATTGGTTGACCGTAGAATCTGTTGACTCAGTAAAAATTATGTTCATTAATAATGAATTTTGTTAATTCAACAAATTTCATTCTTCGCAGTGTTCCGCGGGCCCTCAAGTTTTCATGCAAACGTGTAGCGTACAACAAAGAATCGCACATCCTATTAAAATATTGTAAACGCGACGTCAACTCTTGAAGATCTTTTCGCACAGTAGTTTCGCGTGACTTTCTAGCCTGGATGAAGGATTACGAAAGTTCGTGATGGCCGCCGCGGCTTCCGGTTCCTCGCGCTCATCCTTTCACCCCGCCGCCTTCACCCTCCACGTTTCTCCCAGGCTACCCAACCTCTCCCTCACGCTTTCTGCTTCCAGTTAACAGCAAAGCCATTTGTTCGTAATAATGCCCACATTCACATAGTGGAAATGTTTTAGTGTGACATGAAATGAGACTCATAGCTTTTCTTTATAATCCCAGGGCACTCTTGGTCTCCATTTTGCCGCAAGCTCGTCACCCTTCGGATCATCCTGTCTCTAGATTGCCATTCTTTAATTAAAATCAACTCGTTTTTCGTTGCTCCTTTCACTTCGACTCCCTTAAGCATTGGCCATATTTTCGTTGCAGAAAAAGAAATTCATTGCCGAGTTTTTAAACAAAAATAATGATGCGAACAGCGGAAATATCAGGATGAGAATAAAGTTCTCGACACGCGTTGGAAACTTGCGATTTCATGAGATTCTCGATTTCTTCGAGAGCGCGACAAAGTTGATGAACCATTTTAATCGTCATTTCGAATGCAGATGCGTTTACAACTTTTTTCAGCTCGAAATCTTCGAATCTTCGGGTTAAGAGGCAATTTATATTTAAAAATTATTCAATGAAATCAGTGAATCGAGCGTGTTGAAAACGTAAATATTCTTCTTTCGTTATCAAATGGAATATGTAAACTAACGACTCACGGTGCTGCCTCCAGCGAAAAAGATCGAAGCAAACTTTGGCCGAGAGAGTGAAAATCCAATGCGAATAATTCCTGGCCTCAGAGCATGTAAAATATAAAAGTACAATCGTTCCACCAGGTCGTACGTCGAGACGTCACGATCTCAGTGATCTATAACACCAACTTTTACTCCATTATATCGATGTATATATAAATTGACCTTCATAGATATTCGTGTGCTTGATCGATACATTTTCTACACACAAATTCATATCTGTGTTCAATATACTTCGAAGTTTTCTGTGTGTACAGAGAATATACTCATGCATGTATTCATGTATGCATGAAGAATATACTCGTGGGTAAATAACGTTTCCAGCAGGTAGTTTCTCATCCTTTATTCGCAAAGTGAAAAAGCGAATTTGAGTATAAAAGGGGAGGGCGGCGCAAAAAGACAAGACGAGGAACACACTGAAAACCTGATTTTGATCAAAATGAAGATCAATATTTCGTTGACCACCCAAACGATTTTGTGGATAACAATAAACATTTTATTGTTTAATGCCAAATGTTTATTATGTAATCGTACATTTTTGTAAAAATATTCAGTTACCCGAATTTAATAGAATTGCAGAATTTTGAAAAACTCTGGTGAAAATCGAAACATCGAAAAAGTTAAAATATTGTGACGAAGACTTGATATTTGTTCGTGTAATCGATCAAATGTAAATTTGACGAGAATGGAAAAAGGAATTGACTGGAATGACAGTTGACATAGAAAATAAATAAATTGGTTTGAATAGGATCGTCTGGAAGTTTTCGTATCCGTGGTGAATGGAAAATCCGTCTCATCAACAACGAACTCAATTTCGTATAAATTAGTTGTCGCTCTGTCCCTTCTATTTTATTTTATTTGGTATACCGAGCAATTCCGTTCCCGTGCTCTTGAATAATGTACCTCGTAACTTTCCGAACTCGCCGTTGACAGAGTGTGGTTTCGGCGAGCAAATCCTTTCGGGTATTCTGAAACATTTATTCCTTTTTTTTGTGCACGATTTTTTGTTTTTTTTTTTACTCCATCGAACTACGGCAAGTACATCCTTCACAGAATCCTCTTCCCTTGGTCCGCCAATGCACTTTTGCAGACTGCTGGAAAGGGCTAAAGGTATTAGGAGAACGATGGATGCGCACTCCTGAATGGGCTCAGAGAAAAGGGAAAGGGATGAAGCCTAATGCGAGGAAAAGAGGACAAGAGACAGGGGGAGAGAGAGAGAGAGAGAGACAGAGAGACATAAAGATAGACATTGGCACCGTAAGGATAATCCAGGATAAAGAGGCCTCGTCGTTCCTCAGCTTTTCTCCTGATTCCTCGTTTTATACGTTGCTACATTCAGAGTCCTTGCACTCTTTTCTTTCCATTTATCCCTCATATTACACGTTTAATATGTACTCAACTACTTAGACCTAACATTTCACACTTTCCTTTCATTCTACCTCCATAGAGTCTTCTGTGTTCCATGAGGATAATAGAAACTTATCGTCCGTGCGTCCATTTCCTATCGTCCCAATATTCGCTCCATTACTCCGATACTTGTCCCATTTATCATTCATCCACGTTCAGTTATTTTTGTCTCATGAATCTCCGGTTCATTTGAACGCTTTTCAACGCGGACGATGTTTTATCGCAGTATTGCATTTCACAAAATGATAAAAATGAAAAATAATCGAAGCAGATACTGGAGGAACTCGAATATGCGCGAAAACGATTGAGAAATTTGTAGTAATTGTCGAAGTGGGCGAAATGATGTTGCATCTCTTTGCAATTGGAAATAGAATGTTTTGGGAAAGATTGCATTAATTGATAAATTGGAAATTTAATGAATAAACAAATATTTTTCGTTGTATTTTAACGATGCAAATTTCAACACCTTTTAGAAATGATTCAAAATATTTCTAGAGATTATGGGCGAATAAGCTGGAAGTTAAAGATTCGGACAAGTGGTTGATGCGAAAACCATCACGAGCAAAAGAACCGTCTGCAGTTCATTGGTAACACGATTTTGTAGTAGTGATGGTAAAAGAAAAAAGTAAGGTCGACACCGGTCGACACGGAGCAGACGAGAGTCATAAATCGAATCTTCGATCTCCGAAGGCACGGAAGTTCACGTCATCGTGGATGATGGGCGGCAATAGGGAGAGCGCAAAGATCGAGGATGGAAAGGATGGGAATCGAAGTTACATCGTCTTCACCGGACCCCAAGCCTAACCGCTTGGTCTCTCTGGTACGTTGGGGTAATTACCGCCCTGCCATTTAACCCACCAGCTTTACTTTTCCTCCTTCGCTCTCCCACTGTCTCTCTCTCGCTCGCTCTTTTACATCCTGTCTCCTTCCCATGTACTCACCTCGCTATCGAGGGTGCAGACAAGGACCTCCTTCCACTTCCGGTGAACGTCAAGTTTTACACAAGAACATAGTCGATGAGACTCGCGCCACATCGTCGGTCTCGTCAGTCGAGCTACCAGAGAGCAAGAGCGATCGTAAGTAGAGACGTTCCAAGACTAGAATATCCATTTCTCCCCTTATTTCTCTCATCGCTTCATGGTTATTTGACATAAAACGGCAACGCTCGATATTTACCGTCGCAAGAACGTCGCTGCCCGCCTCACTCCCCTTCAATCTTATAGCGTATGATAACAGCTTCAGAGCCTGATAAATCAAGCGGCGTTTTCCTTCTCGACATTCTTGCCATTATTATCATTGGCCAAGGAAACTACCAAGACTAACGATACGAAGATTGATTGAAGAGGCTGAACGATCGAATGCTTAATGCGCCCTAAGAGTGCACATTCAATCATTCACCATCCATAATTGTTATCACAATAAAGAGGAACCATCTCTTCACTCCAATTATTTATGCCAAGTCTGAACCCCATAAATCGAAGCGTCACTTTTGACGAAACTGTAATGAGTGAACTAACGATATTAACATTCAACAAAAGTTACTTAATCAAAGTTCTATCACGTTTTTTATTCATCGTCATATCACAGATTGCGGTGAACGTTTATAACGTTCGCCTTGATGATAGCGAAATGTCGCGAAAGGACGAGCGACTCAGACTTTAATTACCACTGGACAATCATTCGATGTATAAGTTTCGTGTATACGCAAATGTATAAATCTTTCTAATCGTCCTGAGCAAATGGGTATTAATGAGGAAAGTTCTGAAATGGACAATGACCTGTTATAAAACCATGAGAAGTAGAGAATCGCAAAATAGTACAAAGGAGCAGGACCGCGTCCTGGAGGACTCCTTCTTTGTGTGTTTTTTGGTTTTTTTTATCGTTGGCGCTACAGTCTGTGGTAGCAGTTCATGCGTTTTTGCACAAGACAAACTTTCCGGTATTGAATAGAAATTGAAGAGATTTGTAAAGAATTTTCTACAAGTTGCCAGGGGCAAAATAATTCAAGTTCGTGAGTTGAATTGCTTTTCATCAACTTTTTTCATCGCTTTTTTAAACGTTTCTATAATTCGTTGAGGATTCTTAGTCAGTTGCAAGTATGCAAATTGGTGGCCTGGGGTGAAGCGAAAGAACGATCGAAAATGGAAAGCGGAAAAATCGCATAAAGGGTAGACAGCGTGAACGAGACCGCAAGCCAATCGACGAATTTTTATTGTTACTATCGTCGACAGAATAAAAAAGAGAAGAGAATGAAGGAAAAAATAAATAGAAATTTGAAAAGTTGCTTTTACATTTAGAGGCAAACGCTATCGTGGTCTGGGAGATGAAAAAGCTCACGGATCAAAATCTCACAGAAACGACGCCACGAGGACTGCACCGTCGAATCGTGCTGATGGTGTTGCCAAGCCGCCAGCACACAATTCTTCCTCTGCGAAGCACGTTCTACTCGAATGTATACAACGGAGCAGCAACCCAAGCTGCATGTTTTTTCTTGTGTGGCACACGCACGTTGTTTTTATTATCATTTTTTTATGGGAAAAAGCTGTCAGACCAAATGGGCTAACGCGAACGAAGTGAAGCACGAAGTGGAAGCCGAAACAAGTTGAATTAACGACAGATCCGCAGATGCTGCGAGCAAGGGAGCCTATGGACTGCAACGACCACCATCAACGACCAGCCCAGTGGTTTTACTTATTTTATGCAATCATATTCAGGGTGTCCCAAAAGTCTAACACAAGCCTCGAGCAATAAGTGCACTGAGTGCTGTCGCAAATAATTTTAAAAGTCACTCTAATAAGATTTTCCAAAAGCAACCACCATACCACACCATAGAGAAAATACGGTTTACTGTCGCATCATTAATCTTCCGACACCATCCATCGTTCCTCAAGATTTTTGTGGAAAAGACATTTTTGCTGGAAAGTCTCATAGAGACGATATGGCAGCAGGAAACTATGACGCCAGAGTATTTTTTGATGGAATATTTCGGAACTCACAGCAAAAATCATGAAAGTAGATTGGTAGAATGGAATTTACAAGATTTTCCAACGAAATTATCGACTAAATGTCGTGCTTGTGATGAATTGGCCAAGAAATGACAAGTTTTCTCTTGGGAATTCGACAATCTATTCAGCTTGCGAATTTTGATCATGACATGCGGAACACTCCATATTGAAAAACACTGTAACATGCACATGTTTCGCTAGCGAAGAGTACACCACGTGCAAGAGTCTCACGGCTCTTCGCACGTGGTACATTTTGAGTTGAACCTTTTCGTTCGACATCCACTTACAACGTACAGGCACACGATCGAACTGACATTTCGGAACCTATAAATTCTCCATCGTGGTATTGCTAGTACATCGATATAATAAAACTGGCTAGCAGATATGAAAAATGTGATAGAAATATGAACGATCGAACAATTCCACAGAATTTGCTGATTGCCAGCGAACCGACGAACCCGAAAATCTCTTTATTGGCACACACATCTTACCAACTCAATTCTCGACTCAATCGCTCCAAGGAGTTGCGCAAAATTCACTTTCCTTTTACCCCTCTTATAAAAAAGTTTTGTTCAGAATTTTTGAAAATTTGTTAATTTATTACTTGATGAATTAATTTTATAGGAATAAAGTCGATTGATTGATCATCCTCGACCCTTCAGAGGGTTCAGATTTCTTGCGAAAC
>JBAJMU010000002.1:15220709-15373875 GCA_037952995.1 Hyposoter didymator
GGGGGTGGGGGGGGGGGGGGGGACTTTATTACGATTTCCGAAACTGATAGCCTGCATCAATAAATTTCTCATCAGACACAGAATCACCGTGTGCAAGTTCGTTGCACCGGGTCTCTGAACTATGCTGGTAAAAAAAAAAATAGGAGAGCGAAGAATATGTTTGTATGAAAAAAGTGTCTCTCTATATATTACGAGAAGCCCGACCAAGACATCGCAAGACTGAACTACATTTTTGGTCGGTCGGTTTAAAAATTCGTGTATCTCGGCGATCATACGGTATGAGGAATTGCACCAATCCTGAAACATACAGACAGTGTCTAACGTAGACGGGATGAATGTGAGTTTCACGCTCCTCGGGTTAAGCGAAGCATACTACACAAGAATATATTGTTTGCTGCGAAAACTGGAACGCCACCTACAAACCCTTGGGACAATGTCACACCCGGATTCTTCCTATATTTGCTACCATTTTACTCATATATTCATGTACATAAGCCAACGTACATAATACAGATGAAAAGAACGAATCCATGAATTCCGTACCTAATAAACTGTGGGATGAAAATCGTACAGGACCATCGACAAAACTGATACATAGACGAAACAGAGAGCATAGAGAAGTTTACCAAATCTAGTAAACGCAGCTTCTGCACTATCGGAAAAGTTTCTCACGACTCCCTGATCGATGTATACGCAAGTATGAGTTTGCTCAGTTCACCTAAGATTTTTATAATTGCGTTGATAGCGAGGCAGCTTCGTTACATTGCAATGCGATGGTTTTTCCTGCATCATCGAAATGCGCGAAAATGTGGGTGTAGCAGGTCCAGGAAGGTCAAAAAATGCCTGGAAATGATTTAATTAGCTCGCTCAATTAAAAACTTTGCCCTATAAATTTATTATATTTTATGTGAATTTTATTCAAGTGACTAGACTTAATGACGATACAGATTTCAGTCGCATCGCGTTCTGTTGTATAGTTGTGCATCAATTATGAACGAAGTGTTATCGCTTGCGTTCAGAGTGCACGTGAATGTTGGCCTGCTTAGTGATAACTTAGACATGTTAAGTTTCTGGCTCGTATTAAGGTCGAAGCCTTAAGTGACGGCGACGATATCATATCCATGGAAAGTTTGATGAGACGCGAGTTGCAGTCGAGTTAACTTGCACAGGGGAATAGTATGGTATGCTCGGGGACACGTGACATATCATGGACGCGATAGAGCACGAGATGACTATACACAGCGTTGGTGTCAGTGCCAGAAGACAATATTGCTCGCGAGAGGGAAAACTTGACCAAAAGTTATTGTACGTCGATCGATGCAACTTCGTCCACGTCCCTAGAGATATCTTGTTCGTTTCTGCTTCATTAGAGACTTCAATGATAAAAGATATCACAATAATGCTCGAGACTATTGGTAGAACGACCAGGAAATCAATATTTAAAATAACATTTTCCACAACGATTATTATATAGCTGAGAAAAATAATGTGTGTGAATAAATATGCGGAAAAAACTGTTTCCTCAAATTTACTAATCACCAACTTTTGTATCTAAAATTTACAATTGAAAATTTTTACAATTAGTAGATAAAAGAACGTCTTGCGTGTTTATCATATTCCCTGCGTTTTATTTCCTTTCTGCTCGGCTCAAATGGCGACGAGTATTAACGTTGAATCACGGTAAGTTAATTGCCTCCCCCAGCATGTCAGCCTTAATTAGCAAAAACAGCAGGAGAGGGAGGTGCAAGGGATTAAGGGTGGAAAAGAGGGTTGCAAAGCGAAGCTACTTTAAAGCCGCAGAGAAAGCTTCCCGTCGAGCATGAGTTGGTCGATGGGAGCAAAAACCTCTTAATTCTTTCCATTAAACTATTATTCTACAAATGCACACAGAACGGTATAGAGTACCGAGAGGACAAAGCATGCGTATCAGGTTTTTTTTAAATCAAGCGAGACTGAGACATCGCTGAACCTGCAGATTCGCAAAAAAATATTTCAATATTCCGAAGGGCTCGGTTTTCCTCGAACCATGCATTTCCCTTTTTTTGCGATAATGCTCTTTAAATGTTTTTCACATTCTATACAAAAATCTCATTTGCTCAGTTTCTCCGCCACAAATATTGTCGAAATAACAAAGACATTGAATTACTTACCCTCTCGATGTTACCACCGCTGACGACTTCCGGTGTGTTCACACACACGACTCTCTTCAGCCGCAATTTGTTCACGTGAAAAGCTGATCCGTAACAGTACATCAGGACCATGGTCGTAGGAAAGTAGAAACAGCAACACGCAAGAATCCTGCAAGAAAAAGAGGAAAATGTTGGAAAAAAAAAAATTACGAACCTTTGGTAGTTTTTAGAGGATTTTTTAATAAAATCATACATTTACGATCAATTAACGAAAAATACACTTTTCATGAATCACTTATGATTCCGTGTATTCCCAATTCTTTCCTCCACATCGTCATATTGTCGTCCATAAAAAATCTTACATCTATAAAAATCGTAGAAAAAGTATTGCGTACCTACCTAAAGGAGGCCTTGGCAAAGAATGGATCACAAGCGAGCAGGCCCGAACCATTGAAGTAGTAACCGCCACTCGGCAACACTAGACTGCCAAATATTGCTACGCTTGCTATCCACGTGGTAGACATGACAGCCATACACCCTTGACGCATATAATACTGAAATATCAAAAACAAACACACCGAAGAAGTGAGTACCGGTACAGAGTGATGATAGCATTCTATTCAAAATCGATTTGGAAAAGACTGAAATTTTTCAATTTCACGATAATAATTATAAAATTTAATCCCCGTTTTCAAAAGAGTGCAGAGAGGCAGTTTTCACGATATTTCTCCAAAAATCTCTGCAGATTTAAACGAACTTTCGAACCCACTTTCATTCATGAAATTGAATTGATTTAATGAAGTTTCGAAGTTCCGGTAAAATCGGAACAAAGCACATTAATTTCAACTTTCTGTTATTTTCGAGTATTCAGGACGAAAAAAAGGGAAATGGGGGTAAACATGAGTATGTGGGGGTTCATGCAACCTGTCGGAAACGAAAAAATGACCAATGCTGCGATCGCAGTGAAATTCCCTCGAGTAGCAATATCGTTCGTATTATCTCGATGAACGCGCCATTAGAAACATCTATACAATGGAAATCCATATGTATGTTTACCAACATTTATACACACGTGTATATAAATTTGTGTCAAACAGACACGAGGAAAAAAAAGAGGGAGAGAGAATTTTACCAAAAAGGCTTTTGTGCTCTGGGTGTTGGTTACGAAAAGCGGCCGGGCGAGTTCGTAAATAATAATTCATTGAACAATGGCACAACCATTTTGGACCCCGAGGGTATAAATGACTGTATTTATTATTTTATCGAACTCATTGTCTACGCACCCGAAAAATTTTGTATAATAATCACAATTACGAAAAGCAAAAACGGCTGAGAGTGGTCGAAGAATTATTGGAAAATGACAAGCCCTTTGCGCGCAATTAAGTTGAAAAAGTCACAGTTTCAATTTCGCGTTTTTTCTATGCGATGCCTTCGCATTGAAATTAAAATTTTCCAATTATCTTCAAACCAAAACTGCACCCATTTCCGTGCAAATCTCGATATCCACTTTTTCCCTCTTCAATTTACCGGAATGGGAAAGTCTTCGATCATCGCCCACCCTCCCTAATATCGGTCCAGCAATTAATTCATATTCCACTCTCGTCCTGGTTATAAAATGCATGAAAAAGCACGAGTCGTCCTTTTTAAGGTAACAGGACTGTATCTCCCTTTTTGCATTTTAATTCTCCATTAAATCTTTTCTATTATTTATTCTTACAGCAAAGTGATTTTTAGAAAGGACAAGGCTGGCTTCTGTGTCCCTCGAGCTTCTCTCTCGATCGCAGCTGAACGTCGTTATTCAGCTGCGAATCGATACTTTAAAGCCCAGCTGAATTTTTCGATCAGCAGGAGGGTAAGTAATGCTTTTCGGGATCTATTTATATCTGCGATCTCATCCCCTCTTGTGCTCTAAATGCATACATATATGTATTGCAACTTTTATGGATTTGAGAGAATGGAAGAAATCAAAGCGTTGGCCAAATTTCCGTGAATAACTGGATTGAATCACAAATAACAGCCCCGCGTTTTCGCGTGGTTTACCTCCACCGATCTCCATTCATTCTACAGAGCTATTTACATATTATTCACTCTCCCGCTCAACTGTAATTAAAAAAAAAAAAAAAATGGACGAATAAAAATCAGTGAATGCAATTTTCTCCGTCATTTTGATTCACCATTTATACAGCGAAAGGTAGAACAATTTGGGGCACGCGACGTCCGCAATAAAATCTCATTCCTCCAATTAGTATCTACAGGATTAAAACTCGTTGTAATGGCCATTGTTGGATTTAACGAAGAGTTTCGAACTTCCATGCGGAATAGTTAGTCCTACTTGGAGATCAAAATTTAACATCTCCACTGTCCATCTTTCTATCCTGACCCCAAATGGCCGGAATCCTTGCTGGTCTTCATGGCTTAATGGATGATTTCACACCGTTCGTAATTTTACGGAATTCTAACGAGGAATGGGAACAAAGAATAAAGCCATTTTCCAATTAATCTCCAGCCCTGACACGTAACCATATATAGTTCTGAAAATTTTCAATCTCGACTCGTTTCATTCAAGTTTTATTCACACTGAATCAAATAAATTCTTGGGACATTGGTTTTCAGTTATATAATTCTGTTCAATCGTGTTTTTACAAATTTTGGGACTGTTGTTCATGGCCCTCAGAATTCTTTCGCTTTATTTCGCACAACAAAATTGTAATGTACGAGCGCATTTAAATTTAAGAATTTTTCTGTATGAAAATATTATTCCGGATTATTAGGGGAGGGAATAGAGACACGAATTTTCGAGAATGTACATATAATATATATGGCTTTCCTATTTACACATATATATACATATTCATACATACGCATGTGTATGGGCGTGTATATAGAAACGAGGGTGGGATGAGCTTTCGGCGAATACGAGGTCGTTGCTCGTATTTTTCAATTTGCATCACCGCATAACGACGAACGCGAAGAAAAATCCGAGATTCGTATTTCCGTCGGCAGTTTTTGCTCGATATCGAATCACGTCTGCTTGTGCAAGGGAGGAAATATATGCGAGACGCAAGAAAAAAACGCATATAAAAGTTTCGACTCGTGCAGATGATTATTATTCTCTACTGATTTCCTGTCAGACAACAGACCTCACTATGGACTACTGCGAGGATATGGATGAGTCGCAAAATTATTTGTCTCACGTAATTCTCGAGTCTGAAGAAAAATGCAAAAATTCACGTAGAAAGTTCATCGGCATGGGGTGCGCGGTCGCGGTGTAGGGTTCCGTGGACAAGGAACATTCACAGTATTCACTGCAAAGACGAGAAGAACGTCGAAGGCTGAGAACTCGAGTAAATTCGTGAGGCAACAATTATAATTATTGTTTCCTCCGAAACACCGTTGAGGAAATATCAAAAAATTAGAAACCGCGGATTTGATCGGCCGCGCTGGGATAAAGGTCGAGGAACGAGACTCTGCTGTATTTTGGGAAAAGTGCGTGATTAAGAAAAAAAAAGGACTTTTCCACTTGAAATTTCTTGGTCCGTCATTCTTGTGAACTTAGGACATAAATTTCAAGAAAACGTGTATGATGACACGCTCCGAAACGGTCCACATTTATAGCGGTGTATTTATGCAACGGAAGGAGGAGAAAAATGAGAATAATACTCGGTGCTTGCACGAGACGCGTCCATTGTTTTAAGAGTGAATATAAACGTTCGCGCGCATACGATAGTCATTTGCCATGTCTATGACAGCTCCAAGTTCTTTCACAAAAGGCGTAGGCTGAATCATCGACCTACGATTGTTTCCAATTGTGTCGCGAGACTGCGCAGTCATCGTTATCTTCATTATAATATCTGACTCGGATGCACCCTTTGAGTTGAAAACAGTAACTCGAAAATGAAAATAAGAATATACGGAAAAACGATCCTTATTCGCATTTCATATACTTGAACTCTTTCTCTTGCATGTTTTCCCAACAGTTTAACAAACAAAAAGCAAGTGTCATAAGTTTAATGGGACAAATCAGTGTTCCGCTGGATTTACTACTTAAAGCATTTCACGAAATTTAAATCTCGCACATATATCGAGAGCTTTTTAAGGCCATCATGACGACGGATTATGTGAAAATAAAAATGCATCGGTCTTGCGTGTGGTCTTGTGGATTTTTACGAGCCTATCCCCATAACTTTTATTGCAATCTTCCCCCTCGATCCCCACCAATTTTTCCTGTTCCTGTGAGACCAACATATTTCCCCGTCAACAGCACACACCCTCACACCTCCGGACGCTCGAAACCGGCACGTGCAAACCATCACCGAAACCGTAATAATAACTCGTCCGAATAAATTCACGGAAGAGAAATTTTGACACCCCGAAATTTTCAAGACCTCTTCATGGTCGCCAACCACGAACGATAGAAAAAAAATTCATTTTTCGTTTCATACAGCTCGGTCGCAAAAAATTAAAAAAAAAAATCCTGCTAACTGCAGTGCTAAAAGCTTAAAGTTGATGTAACAAATATCAAACGTTTTGTGCATATTGTGCTACACATTTCTTCGTTGTAATCGCAGCGATAAATTGCCTATTTATTTTCCAGAGAATTTGTGACTTCTCCATTTCCATTGAAATTAATTAACGATCCACGGAAAAAAAAACGAATTCTACGTGCAGTTGAACGTCGCACAGTTCTCGAAAACAAATGGAACTGAGAGATGAGCATTGACAGAATGAAAGCTGCTAGTTTTTGTGCTAAATGTGCGAGTATTTTGTTCGAAATAGTTCGATGCGATAAGTTGGACGATCCATTGATATTACTGTCGATATTCAAATGTTCCTGGAGAATCGGTTAATCCACGGAAACTTGGTTTTATTTCTCGTGTATTCCAACGTCATAACTATGACTATAAATTATTGTAATTTGTTCCCCATAGTTCATGATAGCATAAAATTAGCTGCACCCTGAAAATCGTGTACATGGAAAGTGTCCTTGAACATGTTTGTTCAAACGATTCGACTAGATATTGAAGAAAAAACTTATAATTTGAAAAAATTGTATGCGTGGATTTGGTGAATTATCAGATCGAATGCAACGTTCAAAATTAGGCAATAAAAATACAAAATACAAACTCATTAGCCCGAGTACAATGATCGATACAAAGATTTCCACTCTCAATGTTTTTTTTCTTTCACAATATTTTGCTCACATCTCAACGACTTTGTGTTTAAAGGAAAATCAATGAACTTTCCACATAGAGTGCAGCTCTACCGATTCTCCAAGCCTGTTACCAGCCTCTCGAGTGTTTATTCATTCAGTCATCTGGCAGACTCGCGAAAGACTATCGGCGATGGTTAAAAACAAAAGTTCAGACTTGTTGAATTTTAATTTTCTCTGTAAACGTTTAAAATCGATGAGACTTACTTTTTTGGAAGAATGTCGATGATATCGATGGGGATGTAGCATGCAAACGTAGCGATCGATCGCCATGCAAACGAGGATCACTGCACTTTGCTGAGTCAGCGCGCCTCTCAGTAACGCCTGAAAAATATTAACGAAAAAAGTCGTTTCAATCTCTTCCAAACTTTCTGTGCGTCCTCACTCAATTTACAATTCACGAAAGTTATCCTTTCCCCGGAGTATTGCACGGAAAATTCGTGAATTATTATGATGATTTGAAATTCCGGAAAAAAACGTCATTATACGCGATATACCACGAAGCAAGGTATGCTGCAAGTTTGCCTCTGGTCATATACTTTTGATGTATGTATTACGTGTCCCATGAGCCATTGCGGAGTTATAGAACTACGAGCTCTTTTTCCCTCCATTATTTGTATGTGCACATGGACATCAAATTTGTTCGTACAGCTGACAGCTGCTGACTTCAATTTACAATACATTACGATACCCGGGCAGCAAGCATATTGCAGCACGTTCGATGGGAGGTAAAACGTACCAAGAAATTATTTGAACATGACATCAATTATCCTTTGTCACGATTCGTTGTTTGCATGGTAAATATAATAAATACAAACTTCTTCGTCATTATGCGCACGTTATAATTACGTGTACGTAAAAATCGTGAGGTTGATATTCAGTTCTTCATTGAGCATCGCGATTTTCATCCCTCTGTGGAAATCTCGCGTCAAAAATTCCATTTTATTTCGGAATTTCTCTGTCAATCTTTTTCTTACGGATATCGGAATGTTTCTCTGTGTATTCTAAAATTTATTTATTTATAGCCCGTTCGTGGGCAGAGAGATCGCGTGGCTCTGAAATTTTATAAAACACAAGAGCTTATGCGGAATTTTTAATCTCCGCTGCTTCGTCGAACGTATATTCATATTTAATATCGCCGTGACTCGCGATCGCAACAGCTCTTCAGCATTGCGGCGGGACTATGCCCAGCAAGGATTTTCACATACTTTTTAAATATTTCATACCTTATGGATAAATCATAAAGCTCATGATATGGAAATGACACTCTTCATCGTTTATTGAATAACCAAAAATAACCGAAGCGCCGCACGTCCAGTTTTTAATAATTAATCGAATCTACACGGATTCAGAATCGGTGAACAAAAAATATAGCGACTTGGCTTTGAGAAACCGAATTCCCACACTGGAAAGGAAATTTTGTTAAAAATCGTCGATATTTTGTTGAATACGGTCAACTCAATATTTTTGGATAATTTCAAAATTTCCGTTATTTTGGTAGTGTATTTGGTTTCTAACGGAATTGTCAGCGAAGTTACGACAAAAATTTGCTTCCGCAGAGACTTCCCAAAATATTTCTTGCTGCGATGACACAATTTTTGTCAAAAAAACGTGTAGACGAACGTATCGAACATGATTTCGATCTTTTCCAACAAAATTTTGTTTCCAGATAGACAACCAAATGCGGAAATCAAACAATAGTGTTGTCGTAGCGAGCGAGTGTTTTTGTCGATGCAACAATTTCCATTTTTTTGGGGGACCGGTCGAAAAATTCCGAAATGTCAATAAATGCTCCGATCCTGATTTTCCAACAGGATTTTCATATCCATGTACATTTTTGAAGAAGCTAACGATTTCAAAAAAGAAAAACCGTTGCTAAGATTGTTGGGAACAGCATCGTCTCGAGAAACTCACGGAAAACTGAGTTTTCGAGCCCTTGTCTAATCCATTGCTTCGTGGCTGGGTAATCGTCTACGAGAAGAGAACGGAAAGAAGAAAGAAACTGTGAGCAAGAAGCGAAAGAATGGGACGAAAGAGTTGGAAGATCGAGAAGAAGCGAATCGGGCATTTCGGTATATATACGACGGACTGTGATGCACGGAGAGCGGAGACCATAAAGCAAGCGTGAAATGCTCGAGAATGGCCGAGAAGTATGGGCGAGCATTGGCTCGTAGCCAGTGTAAAAAAAACGATGAAAAAAAAGCTCCAATAATCCGAAGGGCCACGGAGTCAGCCTCTGGCCTCGTTTTCAACGAGCGCAACTTGTACAGCCACACAGATGTGCGAATATATACACGCAGCAGATCTCGGCGAACCGAAAGGATATCGCGGGATAAGGAATAAAAATGACGCTTACTCGTGCGGAAATAAATGCCCAAAAGAAAAGACCTTCACCCAATTATGAGGATTCCAAAGAAAAGTACGTGAGCGCAATGATTCTTGAAGTCGACCGGACGTGGATAAATTCGGGAGTTGACCTGCTTACTTCTTTCAACTCATCCGTTACAATCAAATGAATCCCTAACTAGCAACCCTCAATTAAGTCAAAAAATTGAAGAAAAAAAAAATCGCCCTCAAAAAGCCTAAAAAAGAGAAGAATAGAAATGACGAAGATTTATTTATGTGAAAATATAAGAAAAGTTTGACCACGCTCGATATAGATGAACTTGTTCGTGCTTAAGTGCAATATTTCTCCTTTTATGAGCGGTGTGCTCTAGCGAGATGGTCGAGACATGGAAACATTCATTTTATAAGGTGAGAAAAGAAACGCGAAGCACGAGAAAGAGCGAAGAAGCAATCACGCAACGATGGAAGAGTGTAACAAGAAATCACTTCTGGAAGGACAGAGTAGAAAGAAAAAGGAAGAAGTGTGTCTGTGGCGAAAGTGGAGAGGACACTCTTGGGCGCCTCCCGGTGGAGTGGAAAGTTTTTCCCTCGTTGTACACTCAACGAGAATAAGAGACCTTCGATGTATATATACACGCTAGAGCTAGTGTGGGAAAGAGGAACCAGGAAAAAATATCGTCGTGTGAGTGCCTTCGGGCTCGGAGGATGAACTAGATAAATTTTAAGAAAATAAAGTGATGAAAAAAGAAACGAAGATAACCGGAAGTTCGCGTCAGTGGCTGGTCTCGAGTAGCACCGCTAATTCTCCCGAGTGTCACACCCGCTAAATTAATGACGACGAAATGATGAAAATAAACAAAAATAAAAGCATCGACTTTAGCGCAAAATAAATGGTGAAATATTCCATGCGTCCTCTCCAGAGCCTTAGCATTGTGGCTTCTCCTCATGATATCAACAATTTTTGCCCTCCGTTGTGTTCTCGAGACACCAGCCTTCCTTAGGGAGAACCAATTACGTGTACGAATCTGACTGAAACATGACGGGGAATAACCGCGATTCCCAGAGGCAACCCATTCTAATTAATTAAGCAACCGTGCCGAGGTAGCAATCGAGTCGTATGTCACCACCGAAAACTCTCTAGGAGCCGAAACCTCGACAATGTCGTGCTCCGAGTGCAAAATATTTCTTCACCATCAATTGATCATGTTTCGCGTGTACGATTGTGGCGAACAGTTCATTTCGCTCAAAACTTTGTTAATTAGCGATTGGATGAAAATTAAAAAAAAAAATAAGCATGCGATAGACTGTGAAACGTTGCAAACATCGATTCCGCAAGATTTTTTGGTTTCTGGTGAAATGTGAGAAATTTTTTGTCACTGCAGCTGCAACGACAATAAGATTTGCTTACCTGAATCTGACAGACGACTTCACCGTAAGGCCAGCAGCCATACACAGCAGGTAAAAAGCCGAACGGTGTAACAAGGACGCCAATAGCGAGGTCGTTGCTGGCAAGGCTCGTCAGAAGGTACTTGGGCTGAAATAATAAGGAAAAGATATTTATTTCATTGGCTCCAATCAAAGAGAATTTGCTTGTGGCCTCGCAGCGACGATCGCGCTCTTGATATTTCCAAAAAGTGCCTGAGGAAGTCAGTAAATCTCGTTGTGCGAATATCCCTGACTATGGAACTAACGGATACTCAGGGGGATGTTTCATAGCCTTGAGGAACGAGCCACCGCAGGTCGCTAGTCCTAGACGCGTTTCTGGTATCTACCGATTTAATAGGCTGTTTGATATTTGCATATTCATGAGAGTAAGAGCAACCGTTTGGTTGGGTTGAGCGAGGAAGACTTCACAAACACAGATTTAGATACACAGGAATATTTAGGGTGTCCCTAAAGTCGTGGTAAAGTTACAGAGTTCAATTGGCTGCCATATTACGAGGAGAAGAGTCTTCGTTCGTTCTCCTCCTTGCATGCAGCACACATCGTCGATACAATATTCCAGATTCAAAAACTGCCAATCCAGAGGAATTTTTTGAGGTCACATGTGAACTCATTTAATATTCATGAACACGCTAAGCGTATTTTTCCCAGAGAAATGAAATGAAGGACGACAAAGCTCAAAGCTCTTTACACTGGATGTAAAAATACGTGCGGAAGGAAACGTGTAAGGCAGGAAGTTGTGATGAGTCAAATTAAAGAATTTGCATTCTCGGGATGATGCCAAGTGTCCAAAAGAAAAAATCGTGACTGCACCGAATGACAATGGGAATACCTGCCTCAAGTGTGTAATTTGATGCTAACGAATTCATAGCACGCTTGCTCAGAGGATGCTGAGCGCTCTCGAAGGATTTCTGATTGCATATATCATGTTCGATGGAACAACAGAAAATTTCGAAAGCCTTTACATTTTTCGACATATTTACGTGTGTAGCTACATGTAGGAAGATTCTTGGGATCTCGTTCAGCTCTTATCACGCCTCATCATCCCTACAACCCTTCGAGACGAAACCTTGGCTCGAAGTAAATGTCGATTGGGTTGACATTCAAAAGTAACCAACTCTGGCAACACGTGGAGCAAGTTATTAATTATGGTAATTGGGAAAATCAAAATCTCTCATACCTTCAATTATGAAACATTATTTAATCGAGATTTATTAAATTTCCGGACAGATCGTCAACGTGCTGACAAAAATTTACTTTTTGCAATTATCCTTGTGGTACACACGACGAACGGTCGTGTTACGAGCTTCTTGAGTATTCTCTGTTACCCACACACTCAGAATACATTCGTTTTTTTTTTATTTAACAAAAAAAAATATTCACAAAAACTACGTTTGCCGGAACAGCTAGTTTTTTTGTATAATTGAGTCAAGTTTACCTGTGCATGAATGTATTTGCTGTAACGCCGACTATTGATGACGAAGATGACGAGAAGATTGGCGAAAAGTATTCCGAGGCTGAGCATTAATATGAGGGCGGCCCGTAAGAGTTCTCCAGGACCCGGTGTTGTCCACAACATTTTAGTTGAGCCGTCGGGCCAGCAGCTGCTGTTGTTCAGAGCCGGTGGCACCAGGGTCGGCGTTTGGTGTTCCAACATCATAAACGAATTCGTGATTGCAGCGTTTTCGGAGGATCGTCAGACGATCCTCTCGCACTTTATGTTATTTTTATTATTTATCTTTTTTTTTCTGTTCCCACGAAATAAGCTGTTAATTAACTTTTATTCGCTAAGACGACGAACGAAGCGTGACATTGGAAAATTTGTTGAGGCTAATGTGACTTCTGGAGCTTCTGTCGGTATTGCCGGATGCTCGAGCGGCCTCGGCGAGCTCAACGGCAACCGACGCTTTCTTCGACTTTGACAGCGATTCCAATCTCATCAAAGTACTCGACATGCTGACTGTCGTAGCCCAAAGTCTGAGTGAACCCAAAAGCTGATGCTGGGTCCAAAAAATCAAACCCTCAAAGACCCCAATAAATCCACGTAAATATAACAACTTCCAAACGTTTTTTCTACATCTTCTTCTTTATTCGCCATGAGTGACGTAATTAAAATATTTAATTCATTTCGGGCTCGTCGAAGGCTCGGGTATTACGGTCGTGCGTGATTTCCTCATGTAAAATATTTTTGCATCAGCAGAATTATGCCATTCGGTGGATTTCATCTTTCACCGTTATCAACTCGACTTATCTGGAACAGAATAAAACAAAAAAAAAATAAACATTCAGTCACATTTTCATGTTTCTATGTGCCATTGTTTTTTCGATCGTTGCTTTTCTCTTTGGTGTTTTATTTCTCAACATAATGAGAGAGAAGGTTCGCGCGCAGTCAGCAGCAGCGTCGTAAAAGCTGGAAATATAGTCGAAATGGAACATCCTTTCGTGCGGCTGTTGTCGTTATGAGGACCCAGAAACTGTGGTACCTTTCTGATAGTTCTCGTTGTACAGTAGTACAGTGCTCTCACGCTAATGGCATTAAATCCCAAATTGCTAGGGCTTAATTCGAGCGTTAATCGGTCGAGACAGCGACAACGGTACAAGTACACCTTCACATACAAACTCTAATACACACTCTCACAGATTCAGACTCGTTGGTTATAATGCTAAGCCCTCTTTCCCCCGGCGTGTAAGCCCCAAGAATCGTTATGTACTGAGAACGGCTTAATAGCATGGTCGATTACGATGAGTTACGTGCCATAATGCAAAATCCAGAGGGATAACGAGAGACTTCTGTGCTGAGCTTTTGCTCACTTGATCGTGACCACGGCTCATATAAGATCAGCCTTGAGTCTCGGTCATGCCCTTGAGACGTTAAAACGAGCGGCTACTTGAACTTGTTGCGAAAAAAAGTTTCATCATCGATTTCGGAGACTCTTTAGAAATTGCACGCAAAATTCTAAAAAGAGCCGTTTTATTGGTGGAAATTTTGAATCAGGTCCCAGGGTCCATGGATTCAATTGTAACACGTTTTATAAATTTGGTGAACCATAATTTTTCGTACATTTGAAATTAACAGAGGATGAAAATTTCGAGCAGCTTTATGAGGGAACGATTACTCAAGAGAGCTCGGTGTGTCGGACAAAAATATAATACAGCCGAAAACGCAGCGTCATTAAATCTTAGCAGCTCTAGCGGCTAATGATGATTAATTTATCGCAATTTATTTTTCCGCCGGTTGAACTGAATGAGAGTCGCGGTGACCCCGTTATTCCACGTCGTCGCCAAAGCTCGCTCTGAGACCGACTTCAACAGAAATTCAATTGTAGTAGAATAGGTAGCTTTGTGTGCGGCTGTGTTTTGCCAAATCGGTATGCCATGGAAAAAATTAATTGCACAAAAAAAACGACGTAATAACGTACGGAATTTCATGTTTTTTTTTGTCCTCCAGGCATGGAGCTTTAGTACTATTCTCGTGTGTCTGCAGTAGTATGTCTGTTTCGTTTCAGCACCATTTATCATCAGAAATAATTTATAACCACGTTCAAAATCATAGCTCGCGCATAAATGTATAAAATAAATATAAATTAGTACAACTGGTGAGCCCACTCGCGCACGAAAATGCACAGGCACAACGAGTTTATTTCACAGCTCTACGAGTCGGAAATATTTGTGGCCGAACGCGTATTGCTCTCGGTGTATTGCTAATTGCTTCGAAGCCTCATTTGACTTATCACATACTGTGACTAATTGTGTCAACATTGTATTGCATTATTATTGTTGTCGTTCGAGTATACGAATTCCAATGGACTAAAACGAGGTGAAAATCACGAGTGCCGAGGCCCATGAACTGTTGATTAAAATCGCAATTATTCAATTATCAGCAAAAATATCCCCGTCACGAAACAGCGAGTGAACTTTCTTACAACAATGTTGGACTTTCGAGCCACCCATTCAGTTGCGTATCGGGAATTTCGCACTCATGCAACTTCTTGATTGACAACACGTTGTCAGTTTGGAAAGAATTCCAAACAAACCCAAACAGAATTAACAAGTTTGCCGAAACCCCATTTTATAGCTCGGTCTCTCCCGTTGCACCGATTCGTCAAAACTCCGCCAGGATTTCAATTTTTTTGTTTTTTTTTCTCCATATCAATTTATTCACCCTCTCGCAGCGTTTCTATTTCTATAAGAGGCTTCAACTCTATTTTACGCTCTTCAATTTACCGAAGAATCATACTCGAGAGTTTTTTTCGTTCTCACTCTTTCTCTCTTCGACTATCAATCCGTCTCTCTCATTCGATATTCAAACACTCGCCAGTGGTGCATATATCCGGAATGAATCTGATTCAGTGGCGTAAGAGAGGAGAGGCGTCGAGGAGGCTAGGGCATCTGCCAAGCAGAAACGAGACGACCGAGAGCTTGCCGGTCTCTCGTTCAAAACGCCCTATGATCATATATATTGCATTCTTTTTGCACCTCCTAGTCGAGAAATACGTTGCTATACATATTTATCCATATATCAAACGCTCGCGATAAAAAAGGCTTCACTGACGTACAATTTTTCAAGAAACCTACTGTTGAGTTAAGCCTTTTTCATCCGAAGCTCCGACCTTATCGTCAATATATATGTATATCGATGTACGCTCGCCTACCAGTCGCGATTTTATCCCTTCCGCTCGCATTCTTCTCAGCACATGCAAAAGCAGAAAAAAAACATCATGAAAACGATTATTCATATTCCATTCGCGAGTTCTCGACTTTCCTAAACCCATCCTCCCACTCACTCCTTCTCTATATATCGCGCCGCGCTCTCTCGCTTTCTCTCTCACTCTCATTCTTTCGCTCTTCTTTCTCTTTTCAACTTTCTCGCACATCGCCCTTTTCCGAGCGTCCGTTCGTTCGCCTGGCTGCGTCGTGAATACGAATTGCTTCGTTTTCTCACCAAAACCTTCTCTCGTTCCAGTGTTTTTTATAATAGCCCTATATCCTTCTTGCTGGCTCTCGCTTTCCTCAGCGACATGTTCGTAGGGCCTCCTCGCACCAGACCTTCCTTATTTGACATTTCTTTCATGTTTTTTATTTTTTTTATTTTATATACGAATGCATAAAAATCATTCTTCTAATAAATATGCACATACGATACGATTCCAAAGTTTTCTCTGTGCTGCAACATCCAAGACGACGTAATTGAAGAGGCGAATTTTGTCCGGGATTCAAGAACATTGCTACTTCGACATTAGATTCTGTAAGTTTGGATCTAATCGTTTCTGAACTCGGGAAGACAAGTCTCTATAGATATTCGCGTACAAATGCACATACGACATGGAGAAGTGAGAAATCGGAAACGTAATTACATTCCGAGCTAGCGAACGAGGCGCAATAACTCGCGGGTGCCAGTAAACCCGGATCTCGAAATCATTGCATGGTATACGGACGTCGTCTACCTACCTGCATGGGGACACATCAACAGGGTGTTGAAAAAGTTACTGCCATTATTTGCTCTGGAGCCGATTTTCAATAAATTCATTTACCGATTGAGAAAAAGAAAATTTTCAAATTGGGCAACTGATTTTATGCTGGAACGAGTTTTTTAAAAATTTTCTAAACCCGTGGGCACGGTTTGTGTTTTGTCGAAATAATGCAGGAAAAATGAATTTTTCGAATATTCGTAATATATGCGACACGAGGAAAAATTAAATGGCTCCGAGGCTTGAACACAAAACAATTTTAATCTTAATATTTTATCATCGAGACATTTTGGGATCTCCCTGTATACAGGACTCCACACTCTTATTCGAGAATATTCTCTATATTGTTCCATAACCCACACACTTGTGGTAAACAATGAACATTTCAGAATTTTAATTAAGATTTTGCACTGAGAATCAAGGAAGCGAAGCCAGAGAGGAGAGTTCGAATAGAGAAGTATTAATAACTGTGTTTTCCGAGTGTGTTTATCGGCGAGTCGAGTCTGGAGGCTCTCGGCCTTGCTCAGATAAGTAAAATTTACCCGGCCCTCGAAAAGTTTTTATCTGTGTTCGTGGTCACTCGCGTATAATCCGTTAGAAAATAAAATAAGCAATAAATCTCCGGGGAAAAAAGTTGCTCAGAAGATTTAGTAAAAAATTATACATCATGGAACTCAGCAATGATATGTTGGCTGCGGAGTAATAAGTTCCAGCCACAAAATTTGAAAAATATTGGAGATTATGAGGAATTTCCGATCGATCGACCAGCCGCAATGACAATGAACTTTTTAGCGCGCATGATTTCTTTTGGAATCGTCGAATTGTCGCGAAGAAGGCATCTCGCGGTTCAACATTTTTTTGATGTAAATCACCTGATGCGCGGTCAATGGCCTGAACTGAAAAATTTCTAGTGAAAGTACCACCGCAAAGCCATGCACTATAGTGAACAACGAACCGTTGTTTTTTCCTCGATTACGTGGCCAATCACTAAATCGTTTCATCCAGCTAACGAGAGTTTTGAGTTTTAAGCGAGAGGCTTGACTTGCTTCTGAACGAGAGAGCGACGGAGACAGATAAACGCGTGTAAGCAGGGTATGAGCCATACCCTGTGAGGAGTAAGTCAAAATGGCATTATTATGGCAGAAATGTCTCTGAAGTAACGACGCAAACTTTTCCGACGCTTTAGCTACCGCACCGGATGCATTTAAATGGTCAAATTAGGAATTTTCATGAATGGCAGTGAAGCAGTGACTATTTATGAACTGAGTACACTGGGAGTTGCAAAAAATTAAAAAAGAAAATTCATGGAAACAATAAATCATGGCGATTCTCGTCATTTTAATTTTTCAATGCGTTGACGAGATTTTGTCTCATGAACGAAGTATCTAAAGGAAAGATGGATGGGCTCCCACGACCCTCAAGGGACCACCTGTAAGACTTATAGATACGGAGCAGAAGAATCAACAGTCGTCGTATAATTGTATAAAAAAGAACGAAGAAGTGAAGAAAGTTGAATTTTGATTAATGTACGTAGTTGGAAATAACGAAACTGAAAAAATCGCAGGAAGAAAAATGGTAAGGATAATGAGGCAAAGAATAAGAAATATATACTGTCCACATCCGTTCTCTCTATTTTTTTTATCTTTCTCTCTCGTACAGTATTTTGCTTGACAACTCTCCGCAGATAAGCCGCAGTGGTTCACGTTCACAGAGTCAAAACAGAGGGTTCTTTATAGAAAGGGGTCGCGAACTTCTTTCCCACGAGTTACGACACGTCGTTAGGAGTAATGGCGTCGGATCGTTCTCTTTTTTTTTATGTCTTTGGGAAAAGGCGTATCTCCATCCCTTTGGTTGATACGCTCGTTCGGTGAAATCATCAAACGAACACCGATATCGTGAATATCCTTTCGGTCTTTCACGATCCCTCGACTTTCTTTTCCAGCCTCCGCATCTTCGGTCCATATAACCCTACAACCTTCTCTTTCCCGCCTGGGGGTTGTAAAATGTCCCCTGAGGAATCTTTTTCGAATCGCGTCTTTGTGGCTCTCCAAGTATATACGAACTTCGATCTACAATTTACGAGGCGACAAATCCGGCGGGTTAGTTTTGCACACGAGAATTATATGTACCAAACTCCGAAAGAGCAGTGTATCCTGCGGCTTGCTTTCGTCGAACATAGCGATTGGTAAAAGAATTGTGATTTCATGGTTTTTTGAATATCCTTGAGCTTATACGGGAAAATATTGAACCCGTAACTAAACCTGAAGATTATTGCGGTGCAAATCGATCGCGATTTCGAACACCGGTAAAAGGGACACTGTAAACAAAATTTTGTTGGAAAAGACGGATTCTTTGTTCGATACGTTCAACTAAACGTTTTTTTAGTATAATCCCAAAAATTGTATCATCGCAGCAAGAAATATTCGAAAAAGTCTCTTTGGGAGCAAATTTTTGTCATTCCAATCGTAAATTTTGCTGACAATTCCATTCGAAACCAAATATATTTCCAAAATCACGAAAATTTTGAAATTATCAAGAAATATATTTAGTTCACCGTGTTCAACAAAAATCGACGATTTTTAACAAAATTTTATTTCCAGTGCTATCGCACAAATTTTATTACAATTTTGACTTTCTTGGAAGCAACTATAAATAAATTAAAGTGAATGGAGCAAAAGGACGATATCTGAAAGGAAGAGAAATAGTGCACAAAAAAAAAAAGAATTTCATCTTTTCAAATTTTTTCATCTTTTCAAATTCGCTTCCATAATCAGACGAAATGAATGATACGCACGCGAGTATTACTGTGTCAAACTCTTGTCAATGCGGGTTAGCAAATAATTCGGAGGGGGCATTCGATCGAAATTGTGAAAGGATCGAACTGCGGTAGCAGAAAAGGGAGAAGGAAAGAGCGTGAACGGAGCTGATAATATATAACTCGCGTCACGTGCTCGCGCACCCCCCACGATGAGGTGATTACAGAAAGAGAGACCGTATCAGTTAGCAACATAGTTCTCTCTTCTCAGTACAGGCCGGCCGACGATGGTGTACGACTTGCACGTTACACACGGATATATAGTGATGAAAAGAGGTTGAGAGAGAGCAGAAGTCGAGCACGTGATGAGTATATGCACGAGGTTGAGGCGAATGTCGTCGTCGCGATGAAACACTTTTATCGCCATTGATGGAGGGAGCCAAAGTAGGGAAAATGTGGAACTGGGCTAAGAGCTAAGGGATACCGCGATGAAGACGACGAAGAGATGTGATAGGCTCGTCACGTTGAACTCTCGGTTCCATCTGACAGATAAATGTAGATATGTACGCCAACATATGTTCTAGATATGTATATCCATAGCCAGCATGTGGCTTGCAAACAAAAAGCGTAATTCGTACGATGCACGGAGAGAAAATCTAACCGAGTTGCGTCCTTTTGCTCGTAGGAATACGGGATACGTAACAGATGACGAAGAAACCCTGCGCGCTCAATACAGCTTTGCGAAGACTGAGGAAGGATTGAAAAAGGGTCAAATGAACCTCGTCGTCTTTTTCCCCAACGTTATATAGAACACGAGCGCATTTTCATGGCATTTTCGAGCTTTTCTCACGGATTTGTTTCATGGGATAAAATTAATTGAGAAAATAGTGAAAACCGAAAATATTATTCCACTACAGAATTTGCACATTCTCGTTTTGATGTGTTCGTGGATTCCAATAATCATAATCGCATCATTATCGTTTTTGAGACACTGTCTTCTAGGTCTCTGTTTACTTCGAAGTTGTGTTGCTGGAATGAATCAGAAAATACTGGAGTCTCTGTCAACGTAGACAGGAGCTCTCACGGAGTCTACAACTACGAACAACGAGGTTGATCTGCTCACAACCCACTCGAGAATTAACCGCCGTCGTAAAAGTTGAGACACGTGCAAGGACTGCCATTCTTTTCCACTCGATTTTCTCCTGGATCAACAAATCCGATAACATGGCTTTTTTGTCTACTTCATCGATGATCCTCTCGACACACTCACACTTGACAAACTTACGATCCAGTCGATTACATTTATACACAGGATCGAAAAACAGAGAACTCCGACGAAAGGTCTGAAAGGCCAAGTCCAAGGAGCCATCGAAAAGGCGAGAAAACGACCCACCATTCACCCCCAGGCGTTCTGACGAAAAAGGCCAAAAGAAACGTGACCATTGATATGGAAACCGACGAAAAAAAAATCACAACTAAAAAAAGAATATCAAAAATCTCCGCTTTTCATTTCATAGCGTCCCGAGATTTAATTCCAATAATTTTTACGTTAAAGACAAATTTCTACATATTCATTTCCTCGGACTAAAATATTGATAAATCAGCGATAGTCCGTTCACTAAAAAAAATCATAAAAAATGGCTCGATCAGTGACTCTCACATTTTCAGTTGCTGCTAAAGACCATCACTGAAATTCCAAAAGAAACACAGCGCGTTGTACATTGCGATGCACAGTTGACTCGCTTCAAAATTCAAGCAAAACTGGAAGCACTTTTACATTGAAATTCCGGAGCAGTGAACGACGAAGCGGAAAGAGTGACATCCATAACAAGAACGTTATACAGCCTGTGGGTTCAATTTAGCGTAGCAGGTTCGTTTGGTGAACAGGAACAGCAGGTGTTTACCTCAGCGGTGAACCGAAGGTACACTTTCAAAGAGTACGCTCTCTCCCTCTCAACTTTCTCTTCCATAAATGGACTCTCTTCCTCTTTTCGCTATCTTTTAACTCATCCCGCACACAAAAGCTCCGCGCAGTATTTAAGCCACACGAGATAAAGCGTTCCCCCGAGAGTTACGCAAACTTAAGCACACCACTCTTATAGGTAAATGTCTCTATATTCCTCATTGAGGAAGGTAGAAAGATACAGAGAGATGCGATACGAAAAAAAGCCTGCTACCGTGTTGTAAAGCCTGATTCACAAAACCTTTCATTCACCCCATGAACAGTATCACCAGAGCTTTTTTTTATCAGCCATACGAAAAAAAGTCTTCTCTGACGACGTTTAAAACGCTGACGTTTTGTTGAGGCTGCACAAAAATTTGAAATTCATTATTGACAAGAAATCAATATTCGACGAATAAAAAAATATTTTTTGGGTCTGTATTCGATTGGACAAAGTTGTTCTTAATTCCATGAAACACGAAAATCAATCTGGACATTTTTCTCGTACGATTATCGTCTCGAAGTTTCGCAACATTCGCTTTCTGTTAAATGGAAACACGAGGCAAGGAGCATCTCGGAGGAATAGCAGCAGCATTAAGATAAATGTATCCGTTCAACGTTGTACGTGAGTTAAGAATATGGACGATGCGACCGAGTTTGTAAAACGGATATTGAACTTTTTCTGATGCTGCTTCGCTCTCCATGTACGCGACGCATCAAAACATTTATACTTTATTACTCGTCTATGTATTTTGTGCCTGGGAATTTTGTGTATACGTTTTATCTCGCTGGGGAATATATTTGGTGAAAGGGTTGGTGCGTGTCCTCTGTCTTCGTCTTTTCTTCGGCTTTATACTTCGGGTTCATGTATTTTGTTTCGCATAACCAACCCTTTGGTCTGTCCTTTTCTGTTGGTGCACGCTTTCGCGATAGAAATTTATGTCGCAATGGCCCAGACGTTGAACAAACAAGCAAAGTTCTTAGACGATGGAAATAAAGGCTGGAGGTTCGAGAGTGTATCGATGTGTGGAAAATCCATGGGATAGGAGGAAGGACATACAGCCAAGGAGATTCGGGGGTGGAAGAAATAATAAAAATAAAGAATAAAAACAAAAAAAACGCGAAACATAGCGGAAAAGTCACCCCCGCAATGGCACTGAAAAACATTTTGTGTGCGTGCAAGTTCGTTGAAACTCGCGAGTACGTGTGTCTCTGTATATATAAATATAAATGTGCAATCGACCACAGGAACGAAACTTTTTTCTTCTTTCTGTGCGAGCTAAGAAGAAACGCCCACCAGATGCGGTAATAGATGAATAAAAGCTCAAAACAAAAAGCCGCTATAAAAAATAAGAGCAAACAGGAGGCGAAGTGTAAAAGAAAAAAGAAATATTGAAAAAACTTCGGAGCTTTTTAACTGCGAAGTAAAGCTACACAAAAGAGCTTAGTCATTGGGTACTTTGAAAAGGCTTATCGTCCAACTTTTCTCCATTTCTTCACTCCCCGCCTCCCCCTTTATAAGCCATTCACTTCGGAGTATCATCAATTGTGTGTCTGCTATATATTTGCCTCTTCGTCCATATGAAATCCGCCATACAACCGGGCCCCATACAAAATTTTCCAAAAAAAAATCCGATGTTGTCCAATCGACCCACGAATTTTTCCTCCCGCGGAAACGAAATCTCCATGACGACGACTCGTCGACAGAAAATTACGTTACGAGGTTCCCACGATTAGCAACGATCACTCAGTTCCCCATCATCGCCCATTATCAGGTGCGGCGGCTGCGAAAAAGAGTTTCACAACTACAACGAACCCCGAAGTCAAAACTGTCTCTCTGTCGGTTTCCCTGCTGCCACTCGTTCTCTTATTTTCTCTCGTGAATATTCAAAGAACCTCGTGCACATATAGAGATCGAACCACTCTGCGAAAGGACTCGAGAATGATGCAGAAACGTATATACATGCGAGCGTTGTCTGAGGGGAATTTTCAACACGGCGCACGAAAAAGTAAACGCGCGGTAACTTCTCTCCGCGCGTTCAACAGCGCGCCAGAAAATACAACTAAATTTCGTGAATTCAAGATTCAGGAAAGAGCTCTCGTACTCTCTCCTCGATATGTATGAAGTAGCCCCTGGTATTTGTAGAGAGCATTCCATAACAAATCTGCCTGCCTCCGCATTTCGCAATTTTAAGTTATTTCTCACCTTTTTATTTTTTTGGTCCAGTAATAAGCATAAATATCATGTGGAACAAAACTCTGTTAAGTTGTGTGAAGACGGAGTACTTGCTCGGTACATAAACACCGGAAGTTATTTCCGCCAGTATATATCTTCGGCATTGCCTCAAAAAGCATTGAATTCTTCTTAACGTATTACGACATTACATTCGTAATGTGTATATTTCAAGAGTGATAAATACCGAATTTCAAGGTAATAAAAACATGTTAGCAAAAGAAGAAAATAAAGAAGCGGTGGTTGGAGAAAAGTGGAATGAGATGAAAAGAAGGTGTGGCTGGAAAAGGAATGGTCCTGGCGTTTCGCGAGGACCGCACGGTTTTTGAAAGCAAACAAACGAGAGGGAAATCCTTTGCTCACGTTCTCATGCCGTTTTGCTTTTGTTTTCGTCCTCTTTTTTCTACACCACTGCCATCAAAGATTTTCTTGAGAACTGATATTTGCGATTATAAAGCTTTCGGAAAAGATTCGAACAAGCCGAAATTAGTCGGTGTCCATTAAATTTTTTAAAACAAAAGTCAAACACTTACCAGAATACCGAACAGTAAACCGCGGAGGTTATTCACACGTTAATGTTCCGATTTAATTACCGAGTCCAAGAAAAGAGCTTCCGAGAGTAATGAATAAAAAAACCGTACAAAATTGAAGAATGAATGAAAATCAGCTGATGAATTGCGAAGAAGTTGATACAAATTTAACAATTTTACACACAAATCGTTTGAAAAGCGTTGGTATCCCGAATATCTCGGTTTTTTTTATTTCCGAGAGTAAAAAATATTCTCCCAAAATGGAAATCAAATAAATCCGACGAAATGATAAACTTTGGCCCCAAAAGTGTGAGAATGGTTGACGAGTGTCTGCATTAAAAGAAACAGGAGGAAAAGGTGTGACCGAGAACATAGGCAAATCGAGAAAAGTCCGATAATGAATAAATCCGAAAAAGCAACGAACCAACCACCTGTGCCTGATGAAATCTGGAATAACGGGGCGCAGCCGATGGTTGGTGGCTGGTAGCCACAACCTGATTACTGGAGACAGAGCTAAAATGCGGTGAAATGCAATCATCGTATTTCGCTCAAGTANAAATATCTCAAATTCTAGACGGCAGAAAATGTTTCGTCTCATAGGAAAGTTGTTCGTTTTAATGTCAAGAATATTTACACTAAATTTCAAGAAAATCCTAAATCAACCCATTCTGCGATAGTTATACCTTAAAACAAAAGTCAAACACTTACCAGAATACCGAACAGTGAACCGCGGAGGTTATTCACACGTTAATGTTTCGATTTAATTACCGAGTCCAAGAAAAGAGCTTCCGAGAGTAATGAATAAAAAACCGTACAAAATTGAAGAGTGAATGAAAATCAGCTGATGAATTGCGAATAAGTTGATAAAAATTTAACAATTTTACACACAAATCGTTTGAAAAGCGTTGGTATCCCGAATATCTCGGTTTTTTTTAATTTCCGAGATTACAAAATATTCTCCCAAAATGGAAATGAAATAAATCCGACGAAATGATAAACTTTAGCTGAAAAAGTGTGAGAATGGTTGACGAGTGTCTGCATTGAAAGAAACAGGAGGAAAAGGTGCGACCGAGAACATAGGCAAATCGAGAAAAGTCCGATAATGAATAAATCCGAAAAAGCAACGAACCAACCACCTGTGCCTGATGAAATCTGGAATAACGGGGCGCAGCCGATGGTTGGTGGCTGGTAGCCACAACCTGATTACTGGAGACAGAGCTAAAATGCGGTGAAATGCAATCATCGTATTTCGCTCAAGTAGAAAGAAAACTCGACCGACGAGTCTGCATGTACGCCCCTGCTTCACTGAGAAATAAATGTCATTCCTGTGGGTAAGTACAGAACAGTCGCCATGTCACGTGAAAATTCGTTTACTGCTGTACAAGTGTCAAATGTAAACAACAGGTGATAACGAAGAAAAATCCACGTCGATAGAAAGGCTGTCCATTCACTGAATCACACAAAACTAATACTTTGAAGTTGTCAATTGATATTCGATCAAAACACAACCGATTATCATAATCCCAAAACAATATTTTCATCATTTTCGATACCTCGAGGATGGAAATTCATGAAAAAAACGTTTTTAGTTGTCGTGGTTTCTCGTCGTTAATTCTGCAAAATGAATTATTCAAGAATTTGTAATTACGTCAAAAGGCTGATCACTGCACGATCTACCTTAAAATTGGGAAAGGTTCACACCGTTATCAATCGAACCATAAAAATCTTAACTGAGTCTCCACAACATAATATTCCATATTTCATAGTATGGGCCAAGCAGTCCATCGAACCATCCCCTATAGAAAGCGTCACTAGGTCAACAATTAAAAATTTACGGAGGGAACGGAGGTTTCCAATAAATCTTCGTATTATGCAGTCGCAAATGCTATATCTGTAGAACATTCATTCAATCGAGAGGTCGTCAGAAAAAGCTTGAAGACATCAGCGGAAGCCAGAAAGAAGGAGACGGAGAACGGACGAGAGGCAGAAGGCGAAAAATCCACCATCTAGCTGAGATTTTCCTTTATTTGACTAACGAGAGTTCCCCGCGATGGTTACCGACGTCAATTTATCTTGCGGGCGCGTCATTCATTACTATCGCTCCTCTTTTTACGCGCCACGAGAAATATCGGTCCCGCGCCTACATCGAACACTTTTCAATTCTTGTTTCTTGCCAACTTCACGCAAACTATTTTTCGTCGCTCTACTCAATTTTCAGTACAGCAGAAAAAAAACGGCTAACAAATGAGCCACGATCAAGACGTGCATCGATTGATTGGCAGAGACTTAATTGCACGTAATATCGGGTGCATGGTTTACAAGGTTACCGGGTGCTCTTCGTCTTCACGGTCCTAGACGATACACATTATTGCTTTCTTGGTAAATTTTCCACAATCGCGACTCTGCGATCTCGTACAAAGTCACGCTGTATCTTCGCTTTTTGCCCATGCATCGAACCAGCAGCCATCCAAACTTTCGTTTTCTCTCTCTCTTCTTCGTTTCCATTCTCGCTATACGTTTTTTGCGTCTTCCGCCAGCTTTTCCTCTGCTAGTGTTGCAAGCTCTCAGACTCCACCTCGCTATAAAGGATTTCTTTTAAGCGGCTACGTAAGAAACGCATTGTGATGAACGGTGTATATATCAAAGAGACACCAAACAACGACCGCCACCTTATTCTTTCTAGGTATATACTCAACCACAGAAGGTTCTCGTTTATTTTCTTTCATCTTCACGTTGTATGTAGAATTGCATTTCTAAGAGACGATAAAACCTGTTTTTCTATTGTTTTGTTTGTGGGGAACGTTTTTTTTTCGAATAATCGTCAATTTTTCGTAATTCTTGGGGTAAAAGATAAAAAAACTGGCAATTTTTTGTATTCTTTGTGAAATTCTTAGAAGATCCAAGATCATGAATCTACAAGAAGTCGTAAACGTTGCGAAAAATATTATTTCAAATGCCCCGAGGCAGCCTCCCAAAACGCTCACTTTTTTTCCCTCCATTGATTTCTTTTGCGTTTAGAAATTTTCGAACAAAGTTCACAGTCGTAAGAGTACGATGGAAATCGTAGAAAAGACATCTGAAGATCGCGTGTCCTCGCTATATAGTAGAAGCAAAAGGAAAGAGCCTCTCGGAGATGAACGTGCCGAGATTGCTCAAGAGAACACGAACATCCGTAAGTCTACCGAATAGAACTTAGCACGAGGGTAGCTCAGCTGTGTTCTCGCGGTTACTGGGAAGTAGCATTTTCACCCAGCGAGCTTTTATTTACGCCCTCAGATGTGTCGTGCATTTACACTCGCAAATTTGTCCAATGCACCTGAGATGCATTTTGATGAATTTACGCGAACTGTGAAAACTTGATTGCACGTTGACAAGTGAAAAAAAAAAATTAGTGTTGAGCATGATCACGCTTCGGGGCTGATGTTAATTCACAAGGATAATGAGAATTTATTGCAAGGAAAACCAATTGATACTTCTTCGAATTCATGAGTATCTCAGCTCATCGAAGACCCTGAAATGTTTGGGACAAACAGTTGTATAAAGTTAGAGGAACCGTGACGTGGGTGGGACAACGTATTTCAAGTATTTTAACTGTATACGAAAACCAGAGTCGATGAAGAAGGTCAGGGCTTTTATTTTTCAATGTTTTTGGTAGAGTGCCAAGTTGGTGAAAATTATGTATACCAGCGCCGCGATGTTTCGTGTCTCATGTGTGGGAAGAAGAGAAAGGGTTCCGGAAAATGGGGATGAAGTCTAAAGGTGTGCGCGGCATTGTCACGAGAAATCTGCACCGCTGGCAAGGTCTTCATGCGAATAATCTCCACGTTGTAAACGAGCTTTATCGATCGTCTATCTCGTCTTACACGCTTGGGTAAATAGGCAATTCAACCGAAGGCCAGCTTTTTTATCATCAAAAGTTTCCTACAGATATTCGAACGTGGCTCAGTCAGCGAAAAAATAAGTTGAACCCCTAGAAAAAAACAACAAGGACGATTGCATGTTCTACTTTAATAGGAAGATTAAAGTTAAGGCTGAAATTTTAAAAGTCACATTTGTCTGACCATTTTATCGATCAATGAACGAGAAATATTGAAGCAGGCACCGCATTAGTTTTATTTCATCAAATGATCGTGGAATTTATTATTTTTCAAATTAATAGAAAATTAATCTGTAAAAACGCCATTGCGAATGAAACTGAATCGTAAAAATAAAGCAAAGCGACGTCATCTTGGATTTTTCTACAAAAAAAATGGACTGCGGAAGATCAAAGAAACGATCAAATCAACGAAATAAAGAGAATGCAAAATTATTTCAATGGGAGGTTTGAAAGACGTTTTTTAAAGCGCCATCAAATATTTAAGGATCCGTCAATGTGGCTGGAGATGAATTGTGCCAAGCGCAAAGGTCAAGACCCATTATTCTTGGCTCGATCGAACGATCGTTCCTGCGGAACAGATCGTAAATTTACCAACTTTAACCATCTCCCCGCCCATTCAGACCATCATGACCTCACTGTAATTCCATTACTCGTAAATATTTCACAGGTTGTAATTATTGCGCACCTGTGCTACATAAAAAAAGGGATAAGAATCTTCCTGAACGTATATTCACGTTTCGCTTCCCAGGAGAGCAGTAAACTTCTAACTAGACGTTTGTCCAAGATCCATAATGGATTTTACTATGTACGAAGCCTCTTAGTTGATGGAGACGAACGACTTAAGTTTGGATCACGTGCCATCACGATATTGCAACTTTTAGAGACGCGATATGCATGCTTTAACCTCCAAATCAATCACTCTGTCAATTATGACCATAGAGAGCCTCGAGTACCGCAAAAAAAAAAAAAACAATACACACGCGAATTCACGAAGCGAATTCATTTATTCCAACAATCAACGAATTTGTGTAATTGAACGTTCCCCTTATTCCTGTAGTAAAATTTCAAGAACCGCGCAACGATTTAAAGATTTTTTTTCCACGATAATCTCATAACAAAAAAACTTCGATATGAAAATTCCACATTCTGCATACAGTCGCAGTGCAAGTTTCATTGGAAAAATAAAATCGATGATCGTCGAATAAAACGAAACTCTTTGGTAACAGCGAAGCTATTTGTCCGTCGCTCTTGTCGCGACAAGTGCAATGGAATATATATGGAGGAGTTTCTATAAAAGACCACACACGGAAAAAGAATCTTGAACGGGAACAGAGTTTTATGTATTTTTTACATCGGTATCGTATTTTTACGATCTTTACGATCCGCCACTGCTCAAACCGTTTACACATACCACTGCATATCCGTTTTACAGATATATACTCCTAAAAACTTTATATACACCTCTAATAATACCCCACAAACGCAGATGGAATTTTTCCATACGTTCAATTTTATGATGAATCATTGAGCCTGATAATTATTCCTTAAACGATTGGGCGTATAGTTGTGGTTTGAAAAAACGAAAGCTTCTCTATATTTACCCCAAAACAGCGATGATTTTCGTATTCAAGCATTATTCCGTCACTTTTTAGTCGTAAATTTGAAAAGTGATTCTTTAATGAGCTTTCTCATGGAGAATTGGACCATGGACTGTTTTCCGGCTTGAGAAACAAAAGTGTTAAGTTTCTTGAGTCTGAAATTAAATTGTTCGCAAAAGATCCTCTTCATCCTGCAGGAGGAAAACTCGTCGACACCCCCGACGTAGCTAAGTAATTCCTTCCTTTTCTGTACAGCTCAATTTTCCTCTGAAATTTGTAAATGTATGCATGGTTCACTTATTCATATAGCTTGCGATCCGTCTCTGCTATTTGCCTGACAGGACACAACTATGGCGAAGTAAATGAGTATTTAAAGTCAGAGAGGCTGAAATAACTTCATTAAAGTGACGAATTAAGCCCTTCTTGCTTATACAAAAAAAAACTCGGCACATAAACATCGCAGGAGCCAACTACCTTGTCGAGGATAAAAAATTAATCGTATCTCAGCTCCGGGCTCCAGCAAAAGTGCCTTAATGACGTTTAAGCCGGGCGGAGTGGAGTTTTTACTCAACATCGTCACTACGCTTGGTGTCTTGAGGAAAGCCACTTAGACGCTCCTTGGAGCTCTACATTTTTTTATAAATACCTCGATGAGATAAGAAACTGTGTACATAAAAATATATCAGGCATTTCACGTCACTTTCCCACTTCAAAACCCGGAGTCTTTTGATGAGTACCGATTCTACGGTTTTTTCTTCTAACCAAAAAATAAACCGCTACGTAACTATCGAAAATTTCATTAATCAAGTTTTGCAATTTGACAGTATGATCAATTTTTTTCGTTGCTCTCTATCAACCGTAGGCCAGGCTGCGTTGAATTACTGATCGAGATTTAAATGAAAAAAAAACCGAAGCTCTGTCAATTGAATGTGGGAACGAAAAATGGCCGGATTTTCGAAATGAATAACATACGATCGATCATTCGAAGTGTAAGGTCACTCACAGATGAGCCGAGGCTGTTGTGCGACGCGAAGGGTCGAATTAAATTTTCCTGGGGAAGTCCGCTACGAGGATTCCGTAGGATGCATGGACGCAGTCACATAAAGGACTAAATTCTTGACATCCGTCCGTCTCCCTTTGGACTGAAAAGTCGTCTGGAGTCGTTGTGGATCCACAGCAAACAGCAGGCGAACGACCCTCGATTTGACGGAGCCGCGATAATTCGCTGGCAGAAAAGACCAGTTCACAAATGATCGCAAGTTGAATTCATCTCGAGTACGCCCTTTTGTTTACTAGCAATCGATTTTCACACATGTACATTTTGTAGACAGGAAACGTACGTTTGGTGAATCTGCAACTCCCGGAATCCCGGCCAGATGACTCTCCATCGAGTTCAACCGGAATATGCTGATAAAGTGAGCGAGAGACGAAGAGAAAGACAGATGGCGACCAAGAGATTCCACCATACGAAGACCGGAAAGGTATACCGGTAAAGTACCAAGGGAGACCGTTCTAACTTCCGCTTTCTACGTTTGGTTATGATGAAGTTTCGTAGTGAATTTGCTGATGTGTGTACACCCAGAGTCCACATAATTAACCATTCCACAGTAATTGCCTAATTAACGTTAAGCCCGCCTCATACAATTTCCGTCAAAATAAATCCCAAGCAAATTTTTTTTCCATTTTAAACTGAATACAGAACAAGTCTCTGGCTGTGCAAAAATTTAGAAAGCATAACACACTCGAAAAGCAAGTGATTCCTGGTTCAAACTCTCGGAGATCGAAATTACCGACGACACATGGTCAAAATTTGGAATCAATTGAGACTCTATTTCTTTTTCGCGTTCGATTTCCGTCCCAAGTAGATTTTGTCCTTTATTTACTTAAAGTCATCGCAGGTGTTCAGCAACGATGTGTGCAAGCGTGAAAAAAATCGCCCATTAAAATGCGAAGATTCCCGTTTAATTCGGTCACGTAATCTCCAGTGCATGTGTCACCATTATCTCCGAAACATTTCCTGTCTGGTCTTTAATATGCTAGCAGAGTCTGGTGTGGTCGTGCTTGTTTTTATCACACCACATGAGCATTTAACACCGTACTCCGACATTGTGAATTCTTTCTTTGCGTCGTTCCACGAAGGCGAGACACTCGACAAATGAGTCGTTCAGCCTTCACCAACCACCCTCATTCCCCCACATGATTTCGCCAAGAACAGAAGATCTTTCTGAGCATCATTCTCGCGAACGAGACTCTGCCGAAGAGAGCCGTCGGGACCTCTACAAAACTATAAAGTTCCACCATCTTGCCGTTCGAATCATCACGCGATCGAGACAGACAAGTCATTGCAACGAATTTTACATTAGTTTATCGAGTTCGTAAATTTTTCATCAAGCGCTTCGAACAACGGATTAATCGATGAAATTTCATTCCTATTATTCCTGGACTATTAAAATTGTAATTTCGAAAAGACTGCACGAACTTAATTATCCAAAAATCCAACGTCGAATATGGAAAACCTGACAAAGTAAAAAATTTATTAGCCTCCGAAACGTTGCCCTTCCAGTCGATGGTACGAGCAAATAAATTAAATCGCTTGCTATGAAACTGACAATCAAACAATCCGCATTGAATCCAAACAATACACTGGATTCCCCCCGAACCCATCACTATTTACGAGCGATTTAAATATTGATTAATGCCTGAATATTCATCCCCACGGTTCCCATTACAAAATTGCATTAATAATTACTATCAGCTCACAATGAACTATTAAAATAATTTTTTCGTTGGTTCAAAAAAATCACGAGCCTTTTACTGGATGTCATATTTCGTGAAATTTTTTGGGACAATAGTTTCGCTAGGAAAGTCCTCGTGGAAATTCACGGACGAAAAGCATCGCAAGCCTTTTCATACAACTCCTAAAAATGTTCGTATTGCACAGCGAAATACTCGCTCGATTATCGTCGAGGTCCGTCACCGACATCGTTGACGATACAACAGGAAGTGTTCGTCTGTTCAGGCATTTATTCACCTGTGTATTTGCTCACCAAATGTGTGCGAGGGTATAAGCGACTGTGCGTGAATTCCCTATTGAATTTTCATCATCCACGAATTCGTTTGAATGAAATATTGAATAAACTCTTCGTTATCAAAAGATACACGATGTATGTAATAGTTGGATAAAGTCGAGTGCATAACGATGACAAATTTAATGTCAAAAATACGACGAATCGTTGGACGATAAATATCACTACACCGCAATTGACATGTCGATACGAGGACGAGGAAACGGGTTTTGGTCGCAATTATTATTTTCACTCGAATTGAATTCAACGTCGAGAATAGTTGTTAACTTTTTTTTAGATAAATCGCATTTTGGTAAATCTGATAGACAAAAAAAATCGGATTTGAAATTGATTTGAAAAAAAAAAAAACAATTTTGAGCGAAAAAAATGAATGTTTTTTTTTGGAGCAATGGGGCTTGGTGCGTCCTTAATTAAAAACCTTTTTTTCGGTTTCGATTCAACCCTATAAAAAGTGTACACGTCTTCGACGAACTGGAAAACAGATCAATAAATTTAATATGTACATTCTAACTATATTTTTACAGTAGATGAATATCTGGTGAAATACAGACCTTACGAATATTCCATACAGCATCACTGAACCTGTGTCGTATTCATGTTTCTCATTTTATTCGTACTTTTCAATCGTTTTTCGTCTGCATTAATTTTCCATTATCAACTCCACAGCTTTATCGTTGTCACGAACGATGTACGACATAGTAACTGGCGACGACAACGAAAATAGTAAAACAAATAAAAATAACAACAGCACAGTCTTTAATTCGGAACATTAAGGATTGGCTGATTAAATTGGTCTTTGTTTTCTAAATATTTATGTTTTGTATTTTCGCCAGGAGTCGAGAAATAAACGAAGCCTGAGAAATCTGAATTTTCAATTTTTCTACAGGTGAAAATGGTTTTAATGATTCATCTTCGACACAACGGATTTTTCTGGGCAATTTGATGACAACAGACTTTAGATCGATAAGTTTGAGGCTTTTTGATATTGCACCTTTTCGTGTTTAAAAAGGTATATTTGTATAGCAATTCACGAGCCAAGACATGCAGAAAACAAAGTTTCGCGTTGCGAAGTGGATAGAAACTTTTAACGAAGTACCTGCAGGGTGAAAGGAAATATAGTTTGAAATATATACGTATATACGCGTGAGTTGTATCGTGTTAAGCTCTCCGGGGAATAAATATCGATGCTATTTGTACACAAAGGGTCATTGATACAGAAAACGTGTCGTAATGCTCAATTTCCGGATATCGAATTGAAGTAGAAAAAAGGACAAGAGAAAGTGTCGGATTTAATCGAAGAAACTGCACATCTATAGCAAGAACGTCGTCGAGCGATCCTTCGTCAAGAAAATCATTTGCGAATAATACGATCGAATCGTCAGCGATCCCCGGAACGCCGATAAAACTTCAATTACTCATGCCGGAGGTTGAAATCGCACTCGATGACAGCGATGTAAAAATTATTGAATTCGATGAAACTTCGGAGCAAGTTATTGGATCGCTATATGCACCTCATAATATCGTTTGTTTAAATACATTTGGTGTTAAATTTCAAGGTGAAAGATCGCAGCGAACAGGAGTTCACGATCAACGTCAGAAATCGGATAAACTACGATCCAAGTCTGTACTCAACGTTCAAAGTGTCTGAATTAATAAATGTCACTATAGAATCGATGCAATATCGATGATTCGAAAAGGAAATATCGATCCATTGATTTCGTAACGTGAATAAACTCAGTGCAATTTTGAATTGATTTTAGATTTTGATCGCCTTTCGTTGTCAGTCAATTTCACCTGACGAAAATCATTCTGATGACGCTTAATTTTTTAAATGATTTTTTTTTGTATTCAACCTTATTTCAGTTTTATAAATCGCGTGATTTTTTGGAGGATTGGGAAAAGGTTGATTTTGGAATAACCCGCGCCGTATAACGAGAGAAACTTTTCTCGAGCGTGTGCCGCTGCACCGCGCAACCGAGTGGTTGGCGTCGTTGACGTTGCGGAGGCTGACGACGCACTGACTCTCTCTCTTCTCCACTACGGCGCCCATACCAACATCTCCCGAAAGCTCCGCGTTGGCCCGAAAGCTTGTGGTGCTACACACAGGAAAACCGCGCGGGTGAGAGTCCGAAAGCCAAAATTTACCCCGCGGCTTTATAAGTGTATAGAAAAATATATATCTGTAGAGATATGAAAATATGTACGTATGTAGAGAGAAAAAGAGAAACTGGCACAGCGCGGATTCGCGCGGATCGTGCGATCCTCCCTCAAGGGCGCCTCCACGTCCGGCCATTCCATGCCACAACTACTTACACCATAATGCGTATTCTTGACTCGCAGGGGAAAGGAAAAAAGAAAAAGCTTGAGGAAAAAATGTGGATGCTCTTTTTTGATAGCCTTATATGGGAGAGCTTAAAATTCATAGCCTCTTTTTTGCAGCGTGGTCGGTACGATCACACTCTCAATACTTTTCCAATAAATACGACTTACATGCGAATGGCTTTAAGGAGCTTATGTGCGTACAATCTTTGCGAAAAGTTTCATTCCTTCCAGATTTTGGCACTTGGCCAATTAACTAAATAACGAACCAAAAAATTTTCCACATCTCAGATGGTGTTACTAGCTTTATCCTCGTTCCCGACATTTTCTCACCCACGTGCAACGGGAATGCCTCATTTATCGTATAGTTTATACAAAGAAAATAAAAAAAAAAATGAAAATGTCACGGTGTCGAGTCCTGAAAAGTCCTGCAAAACAAAAATATCGAGCGAGAATGTTTTTTGATTATGAGAAACACACTTTTGGCTTGAAAGTCTCGGAGAAATATTTTTACCGAAATCAAAGTTGTCCTCATCCAAAAACGTGCGAAATTTATTATATCGAGAGAATCTCTTTGTGAGCCTGCAAGCACACTAGTAACGAGGAGGAACAAGCCCACTGTATACACGCCATTTTTGGGATATTTATTGACTTCTCGATTATGTGGATATATCGAGTCCCTGGGGGACTGGAACGCCAGTTATCGAAGCCAATAATAAAGGCTGCTCCAATAAAGCCAACTTAATGTTTCCGGGTTACATCGTCAGGAATGTTATCGCAGCGTTCTCGAAGAAGGGCACATTTCGAGCTACCACCAGCATCCCCCGGCATTCGCTATCTATCGTGGCTCAATTGACATTCGTGTATGCCTATATTTCATGGAATATATCGTAATACAAGGAGATGGATCCCATATTATCATAAACAGGCTGGTCCGAAGGTACGGAATGAAAGGATTTCGACAGTCCGCACCGTCGGTGCGACATTAATTGATTAATCATGGGCAAGCAGACGCAGTTGTAACCAATTATCGTATAGAAATTATCTTATACGAAACCAGCGTGAATATTGCAATGGCAATTTCGTCCGGAACTCAATCCACGTGAAAGAATCGAAGAGAATTTTTCGACAATCTCATCGAACAGTGGCCCTTGATTAAAAAAAATTAAGAAATTGAAAAGCCTTGGGCTGTAACTTTTTCTCCTCGAAATTTCACGATCAAGGTGTCCCGATATTTAAAAAAATCGATAACTTCAAGATCCAGTGCTCCATATGCTCGATGCTCGTTTGACCAGACTCCATGGTATAAAGTTATGGGATCAACGATGATCGGAATAATCAGTAGCCCTTGGGAAACTCTCACCTTTCTATCTACACCGATAAGCTGATTTCGATACATGGATACGAATATGCTGATCGAGTTCTGCAAAGCCTCGTTTGCATCAATGATTCACGTGACTATAGAGTAACACGTATATACCAAATGAAGAGAGTGAGGTGCGAGGGAGAGAGAAAGAGGGAAGAATGGTGTGATGGAACAACAACAGCGAGGAAAGTGTAAAGCCCAAACGGACCTCTCAAAAGCTATCTGTATGCGATTGTGGTGAACTATAGTTTACGGCTTTTATGGCGATTTCGATCAGTTTACATGGCTCACAAAGTAGCTTCATGAGCCATCAACCATATTCGTGCACAATTCCAAAGCTAATCTGATTATATGTGAGCACGTATTTTCCCATAAATCATTAAATACCGTGAATCCTTTAGACTGTATTACTAAATACACAATTAATTGATTCACTAGATTCTTTTGAATAATAACAAAGCCTGAAAAGCAGATTCCTACGCAACTGCTGGGTCGTTTCTCCCCTGGGAACCTTGGGTATTCAAAATGATTATCGAAATGAATTAATTAAGCAACTTTTTGGGGGAAAAAAGTTTTTGAAATCCCTTCACAACGCCCTGCTGACATTAACAAGACTCCCAGAGTCAATGTAAATTACACGTAACTTCTCCTTAGTATATATATGTGAGACTGTATCGTACGAAACTCCAGAATCTCGGCGCTGCTAATTAATTTAAGACTTCGCGAACGGACGTTATATCCGAACATTCAGATCTCATTTCCACTCACCCCGAGGTGAGCACCGGCAGCACTACGATATTCACGAAAGTTTTGAAATTTCAATTATTTATAACGAATAAATATATCCATATATATAGTAACCCCAATAATGGACATAAAGTTATACATATTCCCAAATATTTCATCCCACTATATTGATTTCTCGATGACTTGATTGGTCGACCGAACCTGAAGCAATTAACGCTCATTTCCGGAAATTAGGTATCGCACTGCTCGAACGAAGTTAACTTTAGCGATGTGTCACTAACGATAAAATCAAAGGCAAGCGACTGACATTTCGAACTCATGAATCAATAAATAAACCATGTTAACGAGATGGAGAAGAAAAAATAGAAAACAGTCGATCAAGATTAGGATGCATTTTGAAGCTCCAGCCAAAAGGGAGAGAAAACAAAGTTAAAGCCAGGCGTCGATGCGGGATTGGCACCTGGTATGCCCGACCCATCAGCTCAGGGATGTGTGACACATTTGATGCAAGTTCGAGACGTTGCCCTCAGTCGGAAGACGTGGAGGAAAGACAACTTGTCGTTCGCGATGTTGTCAAGAAAACAGTCTCGAAGAAAACTGCTCGCCAGTCAACTTGAATTTTCGCTTTCCATCCGTTACTTCGGCTTTAAAAGTCCGCTCTCATTTTTGTTGGCCATCACGATGAGAAGCGTGTAGACTTGGGCTAAAAGGTCCTTCGTCGACATCGTATCGTCAGGATAACTGAAGCCATTGTGAATCGCATTTGCAGCGAAAATTATTAACGACTTCCATTTATTGGATATTCGGTGCAGCGAATCGAGAGAGACACCGTAGCGACTCGATGATGAGTGTTGATTGTTTATTTCGTGAGTATTCCAATGCAAAGTCCTTCAAAATTTCTCGTTATTCGTGGGTTTTATTTTTAAGCCCTTCGTCCTCGTCAGTTTTTCAGCTTTTCTTTTTGCATCCTTTTGAGCACGAATTCAGAATTGCAACGCTTAGATCGGCTGCCCGAGACTTTTTTCGATACAGAGGAAATAGTCTTGCATTTATTTCACGGTACATATGTGTACGGAAGAAAGTATTCCAGGCAAGATTATTTTTCTTCTGGACATGAAAAGGGCGTATTCTGAAAAGCATTGAAAACGAGAGAATTCCTTGTCTGCGCTCGGTCGCTCTTGAACTCTGTCGATGTTGTAACCGAGCAGCGTGAAACGAGCTGAGAAATTCCAGGACTTTTATATTGTGGGTGTCTCTTGAGCTTTTCGCAAGCTTCGTACTATCTGACGGCTAGTAGTAAAAGAAAGAAAGAGTAGAGATTATGTAGCCAGGCTATGGAAGTAAAAAAAAAAAAAAACAATCAGACTTGAGCCAGAATTACTTGATTATAATCATCCAAACAAATAAATCATTCGTCCTAACGAATTCGAGTATCTTCATGGGATCCTCGGTCAACTGGGGCTTTCCTACTATTTCAACTATTTTCCTCAACCGCTTCTCATTTATAAACAGTGGAAGGAATTTTACTGCAAAAAAAAGAGATTTTTTTAATGAGAAAAAAATATTTAGTTTCATCATCGTTACGTTAGTTTTCCATCCAGTGAAAACGAGGAGACGGAATGCAATAGATTAGGACCGACTGTGGGAGAACAAAAATACTTCCAGAAGAAAAACGTGGTAGAAAAAATGAAAAATGGAATGAGTGAGAAAAAAGGAGGGGAGCAGGAGACGAAATGGAATCAACTTTTTAACGTGTCGTTGCCATGCTCTGAGACGTTATCAGATTTCAGGCAAAAGACAGGCAGGGACTGCACATAAAAATATAGGGATATATAAATAAAAATAACGAACGTTTTTGAGGATCGTTAAGGGGTTGTCAGCAGTCTTAATATCACTGAAGAAAAGGTCCGTAAGTTACCCAGGTTGGTGATGTTAGGAACACTCGCCTCAAAGGTATATCGAGGGGAAAAAAGACCCTTAACGCGCCTTCTCAGTCCTCTGAAAAAAAATCAGAGTAAAAGCGAAAGAGCACAACGAGCTCACTACTGCGGTTTGCCCCAGTCTGTCGAGTAACCCAGTTACTCCATTCTACCTCCCTACCTTTCTTCTCTCTCTCGCCCTCCCTGTCTTTCTGCTCGCATAAGAATCTCAGTAGCAAATAGGTTTCGTTCTTGGTCTTAAAATTTCGTATATACAAGGAGTTCCAGCCCAAACAGGACTTTGGACATTACCACCATTCGATTGTACCAACAACTTCTGTGTAACGATGTTGTCACTTTTTCATGAAATGCACCGTTCACGAAGCTTCTACAGAGACTAATAATGTTGCAACGAAAAAAGGACAACGTGGGATCGAAAATTTCGAAAAAAAAGGACGAAAAAAAAATTGCAAATCACTATTAAGAGGTCAGGGGCAAAGTCTGCTCCATTCGGCCAAGAATACTCGATCGTAGACGACACGTATATCTTATATAACGAAATGGTCGCAACCCAGCTCGATGGAAAAGTCGAATCGAACGACTTACGCCTTTCTATTGGTGAGAAGTTGACTTTGGTGTTTGTTGTTCGTTTTTCTTCGTTCTCGAGAGACCCACTATACAGAACGTCGTTTCTACCTTCGAATACATATAGTTATATAAATGGAGATACATATATGTATATAAAAAGTGAGCAGGGTTCGACAACACTTGAGTTTGTGGGGTTTCCAACGAAGCCTCAACAATCCCTCGGAATGACAGTCTGTGCAGAGTCGCGGGGTTCAACATAACTGCCAGCCGTCCTATCTTCGTGTTATAAGATAAAACAGAATACAGTTTACCACAATATTTTGCATACAGGATATTATCCTTGATAATGGATCCGTAGAAATACGTTGCAGTGGGCGATAGCATGAGGATTATATTACACGTATAGAAGAATTATTCGAGAGGGTGAAATCGAGTGTATGAGCTATGGAGACGATAAATCAAGGCACGTGTAAATCGTTGTACATGAAGTGTAGTTTGATATGAGCCACAGTGAATCGTAAAACCGAAGTTTCTTGACGAGTGCCAATTTTTTTCTGGTTCTTCAATTCCTATACTAAATTCTGGCCCCAATATGCGAACGAATGTTCCCGGCAATTGACGAAGTGTCTCTTTTCCTCGTCATCCTCGATCTCCCTCCATATCTACTTTGGTCCTCGCCTCATTCACTGTTCCTCCAGCTTTTTGTCTATAAACGATCCCAGCAGCTTGGACAATTCGCCTTCGATGCCAAAGAGTCACTTTTTCGCGTGCTCGATTTCAATGTTGCAGGAATTCTGCTGGTGCTGATTGTTGGTTCGTTGGAGGCCATTTCCCTCGATCATCAAGACCCACTCGACTTTCTCATCGTGCCTGAATCTTCCACCTCCCATTGTAATTGTACAACGACGGAGAGTCCGTTGATGTTTCTGCATCCACCGTTTGGCATCGAAGAAAACGCTCATCGTAATTTGGATGATGAGAATGATGACATCGTGGTCTACGACGACTTCGGAGGCAAGGATCGTTTCGGAAACAGCGATGAGATTAGAAGGGATGACGACATCGGAACCGACGACTACTTGAAAAACAATGAGGACGACAGCAACAACTATGACAAAAGAAACAACGACGAAAACGGAAGATACGGTGACATTTACGGAGAAATTCCTACCACTGTTGTGATGGACACTCGAGAAACAAACATGTCGCATCTCAAGACTCTGAGAATACCTGAAAATTGGGACAACGCGAAACCGACTTTGGATTTTCCGAAAACACCACCTGACGAACGCTACAGAATGGCCGCTCTTCATTTGGACAAAGGATTATTTGCATTTGATTTCTTGCAGCCTTTCCTCAGCTCCATTCAACCCCACGACATCCCACCGGGTACGAACACTTCAAAACAACAATAACACTCATTTCGTGGCCATAGCGTTTTTTTTTAATTTAATACAAACCAACGTTTCAGATTTGATGAGGGACGTTGTTGAAAATCGTATAACTGCATACAAATTGGTATCGGAGGTGAGCGAAAACAATGAAACTGTCAACATGAATCTTCAGGAGACCATAGAGCATTGTTTTTTCCTCAAAATCCATAAATACTCGGACAATCGAAACTTCACTATAGAGAAACAAACTAAACCGAAAATAGTGTGTTGATTTTTGCAAAGATCACAAAATGAAATAATGGAGTAACGGTTCGAGGATTGCTGCTGCAGACCCAGTTGTAAATAACCGAGGATTGAATTGGGTTATTCGAAGTATCATGCATGTACTACATTTGACTTATATACGTATACGATATAATACATTGAAATGTTCCAGTCTCTGCATATGGAGGTCGGATTCGTAGCTCTCGTAGGCGTTTGCTGTATTCTGGCGTGCGTTATTCCTGGCACGGAACTCTGGCTCGCCTGTCGTCCGATCAGAGGGGATTACAAGCCGTCCCAGCATCCTGGATTCCTGGCCTTCCTTCTCTCCGTTTCGGTCTTTATTCTTGGGTACGTTTTCTCTAATTCTATGTATATAAATATATATACATAGATGTGCATATAAATGGGCTGAATACAGAATGGAGAAATGATCGTTAGGTTCGGGCTTCTCGTACACCTATTCCTTTTACTTCCCTCCTTACAAGTCTCGGAATTATCACCAGACCTCCTTTCATGCAGCCCGAATTTGCCTAGCAAAGCCGAAGCTAATACGCGGATCTTTCTCTCACTCTCACTGCTGTATATATCACGTTTAAGCAAAGATACGACATCTCTAAGCACGTTAGTACTAAGTGGACACTCCTCTGTTCACTGCCATTTTGTCCATAGTGCCGGAATGGTTGCCATTCTAGTGTGCAACGAAGCAAGCAGCTCCGGGATCGAGAAAATCCCTCTCGTTGTAGAAACGGCTTTACAGGATCTAAGCGATTATCATAGCGGTACTACGGTCCAAATGCGCAGATGCCTTACCAGAAGTCTGGATGTTGCGAGCGAAGCTATCCTCGCTGATCTCGACAGTGAGTATAAGTGACTTCGTCATCCGTTCATGCTTGACTTTTCTTCATATATCTTTCCTCGACGTACCGGAATACGTTCAACGAAATCCGAACATCGAGTCTTTTCCATATCCCACTCAATTCCTTGTTTTTCTTAGTTGCGAGCTTCGATCAAATTGAGCCCAACAATCGCTTGATGTTTTTTTCGTCCTCATACCCACGAAAATACAAAAGTGTCATTTTTTTAGTCCTCTAGTCATTTAATCGTTTGAATGTGACTGTACCTCCGAAACAGCTTCAAGACATATCCCGTTACATGCCCTTAATCACTGCCAACGACACGATTACTTCGATCAACGAGACTCACATCGATCTTGCTCGAGATACGTATATATTCTCGATGAAATCAACACAGTTGCTCCTTCATGTGGGGGGTGGACAGAGCCAATGTTGGTGGTTCTTGTCCATTCAGTAAGCCGAGACCGGCGCGTTAATGCCAGGGCTGTCTCGATGTCTAATGAACGCTGTGCTCTCTCACCGAAACCAAGGGAGACGTATACTTGCCTAATGAGTGCTATCACTGTCGGCCTACAATCTCTGTACGTGTGTGTGTGTATATTTTATATGTAGAAGGGCTATAGGCCAGTGACACATATACATTTCGTATTTACATGTATATAAATTATATACAGTACACTATATATACAATGTCAATGGGTTCTGGTATCGTCCGTCCCGTTAATAACCAACTCGGGTACGATTCAGCGTCCCATATTAGCATAACACCTTGGTCGTTATGCCCTTGCTAACGATTATCCATTATCCCTAATATATCCAAAAGTTCCAATCTCGAATACCGTGTCAACGCACACCAGAAATTGCAACACTGAAAAGAAGATTCTGTTGGAAAAGATCGATATTTTCGTTGGATACGTTCGACTAAAGGTTTTTTTTGGGAAATCACAAAAATTTTGTCATTGCAGCAAAAAATATTCTAGAAAGTTCCTTGGAAAATCGAATTTTTGTCATTCCAATCGTAAATTTTGCTGACAATTGCGTTGGGAATCAAAAATATTGTCGATATTACGAAAATTTTGGAAATATCAAAAAGTATTTAGTTTACCGTGTTGAACAAAATATCGAGGTTTCTTAAAAAATTTAATTTTCAGTGAACACATCAACAGAATGGATCTTTATCCAACATATTTCGATCCGAAAGATCTTTCGGTGTTAAAATGTGAATTTAACCGACTAGAAAAGTTTAAAGTTTGACATTTCATAACTTTCGATCGATCGATTCGAAAACGTTACGAGAACTCGTTCGATTTCGTGTCAGTGTGCAATTCATTCGAGAAGATTTTCCATGCTCACTATGCTACTATTCTGCGGTGATCATTTTTTTTTATGCACGTTTTTCTTAGGATTCCCGGTGCTTGATTATTCCTGTATTTATTCATCAAAAAACATAACTGCTGTTTTTGCTTGCCCGAAAACGTACATGTGCAATCCACGATCACTGCAGTCGACGATTGTCCGTATCAGATTTTGATAACGACGGACGGATCGGCGTTTTGGGAGAGGATAAATTATGACCAATGGCGGATAATCGACGTGACAAGATTTACAATGAATTCCACGGGGTAATTTCGTGTAACGAATCGTTAGGAAACGCATCTTCATATTTTCAGATGCATATATTTCGAAACTTTACGGTCAAGAAATTTGCGGTAAAGCTCCATGCTTGACAATGTGATGTTATGGGAAAATTTATAAAATTCAATGTTTATCGTTTCGTAGATGTTGAAGATTTACTTGGGAAACCTGTGCAACAGGATCTCGCGACAGAAACTGGATTAGACGTTGCATTGGAAGCACTGCTCGATGTCGCAAACGGTAATGATGAAACACCCTACTGGGATGGAAACGTACATCCCACATATAAATATATACGTAGTTACGCTCTATTTACACCCAGTATATCGAGCAGTATATCGTAAATTTTTCCCTGACATTTATTGAGCGATGTGTCACGCAACTCGACGGATGAGTGATCTCTCGCTACACACGACGTATAAGAGCACTATGATCATCCTATCCATTTATATGTGCATACGAATATATGGGATGTCTCAAAAATCTTACGAGCGCTTTCAGCACTGCATTGGAAGAAATTGCTTGTGGATTTTTGACTCCAACGTACCGATAAATTTCGATTTAATGATTCAGAAAAATCAACGCACTCAAAAATCCTTCAACGATCAACGTCACAAGCATTTTCCTTCGCTTTAAAATTTTATACCAAAAGTCTGGAATCGTTTGCGTTGCCAATTTGGTCGAAATGCCGAAATGAAATATTTCCAAATGTAGTGTAAAATGTTTCGCATAAAATTTCAAGTGGATCTGGACAGGAATAGTTCGTGACAATTGGACGACAATTACGAACCCGTAAGAACTTATTATCTAGACACCCGGTAGACACGTGACACGATGCACTCGCGTGCTCACACGCATCACAAACATGTACACACATATCTACTGCTCCACAGAGTTGTCAAAGAGGTTCGTATGTCAATATTGTCGAAATGATTTGATCGAGTGGCAAACTCTCTTAAACATTAAATATTTACATATTCATGACCAATATGTGTTAAACGTAGGCTCGTGCAATGTATGCATTCGCGGCAAGTACTCTCGCGTCTCATGATGTTACGAGAGCGAAGAAAATCGATAGTAATTTGTGCCTCGAGCTTCTAAATGGCGCGTTTTCGCCATCGCGAAACGCCGTTGCCTTATCATCCCATGCATGTACATACTTTCCAACAATAATGGAATTTAAATACATACATTTTTATAAATCTGTAAATCCGCATAGTGATCGATACGGACGTGACAAGTTCCTTGACATTTCCTTGATTTTTATCATGTTATCGTGATTCCCCGACGGACATTCTTTGTCAACGTCACGATGCGCTGAGTCACGACCAAATCTCGACATTCCCTCGACGCGAACCACAGCCAGAAAATATTCCCAAATGTGTGTCTGGATACTGGTGAAATATCAAAAATCCAGTTGCTAACAATTGCCATAATTTGTTTCTAAACATAATCCACAACCTCGACCCTTACGCGTACTGGAATCACAAGGAGATCGCGACTTATGAACTTGCTAGTAGTCACATCCACGTGTCGTCAGACTCACCGCTCAGCTCTCGGAGCCCGTAGTTATCGCCAAGCCCAAGCACGAGGAAAAAATGCTTTCCATTCGTTGCAAGGATTTTAGTCGCTCAGTAATACCACGTTTTGCATCACAACGACCTTAATTATTACGCGAAGACCACTCGCGCGAGACACCTATTGGAAAACACATTTGGCACCATCCTGGTCGTTCCAACTTAACATTTAGTGTATATAATATTCAGGAGCGTGCACTCTCAACAATAAAATGAAAAGCTTCCGACTGACTGTAATACGTTCGTTCAACGATCGATTAACATAATTAGAACGATTAATTTTTTTATTTGTTTGAAACTTGTTCGATATTTTTCTTTAACATTTACTATCACGAAACGACTTTGTTTATCGTTCTTTTAAAATTTTGTATAAACAATTTGGCACCAAAACTAACAGTTTTCTCTTATGAAGAATTTTTTTCTGACGTTTAGAATTTTTTCATCTAAAAGCATGCAAATTAAAGTCTCGTTTTTCGTTAAAAAGTTGCAAGAAAAAAAAACATAAAAATCGCGACCTCAATTTACACGCATTTGTATGGGAAAAAAAGGAAATTGAATATCTCAAAATTCGAAACGTCAGAAAAATTTTCTTCGTAGCCGAAAACTGTTCGTTTTGGTGCCAAGAACGTTTATACAAAATTTTGAAAGAACCCTAAATAACCCCGGTTCGTGGTAGTAACACCTTAATGCTTTTTGAATCGATGTTTCCCCAGTTTTTTCTTTCAAGTTGTGATTGCATGTCCGGAACGTAAGTCATGAACGCTTTTGCCTCTGACATCGAGACCACACGATATGGCACATATTTGTATCGTCATTTACACGTATAATTTATCACGTATACGTGTACACGTACGTATTACGTATAATGCCTATCCTAAAGAGTAAATATCGTGTGAGATAGTTACCCTTATGCGAACTTGCCTATCGAGTGACCTGTGCTCGGGACAAACTATCACTTAGACATGCTACGTTCATAGTAGAGTCGCTAACGGAATATTAACCAAATTATGTACGGACTGCCAAGGAATACTCCAACTAGCTGGAGGAAAATGGGCTCCTCTATAGAGGTGGCTGGTACCTCATTGTCCAGCAACCGAAGAACGTTGGTCGTAGCAACCCTGATTGATTAGATAAGGTGATATTTACACCGTTACTACTTTTTGGAGTTTTCTTCAGAATTTTACCATCCAACGGTTTTGTGAACATGGACGAAGTAACTTTGTACCAAATTTTTTCGGGAAAATCTTTCTCGTACATCGATAAGAATCTCGTGACGTTCTGCCAATTTCTAGTTTGCATAGACGATCCCACCGATAACGCAATCGAAATTGATAATTATAATCGGAAGCGACTTTTCTCTCCGGAATTTCGTCAACCGCCATCCTGATTAATACACTTCACGCTGCTCCTAGCGAAACCTGTGCATGCCAAACACTTGAATATTCGGTTGCTAGATTTGTTGGGAAACAGGAAAATGCCTTTCGGCTGTGTCGAGAGCAGAAAAACGTTGTCACATAAAATTGTTTTATCTCTTATAGCGACGCAAGAACTTGCATCACAAACAAAAACTTTGCTGAAGGAGGGCGAGAAGGCGAGCGAACAAGCACTGATATTGAGCCGAGAGATGGACAATCTCAAACAGGAACTGGAAAATACGATAAGCGACTGCCCGATGCAAGATCGTCAACTTTGTGCGACACTCAATCCCTCTGGATTCGGGGTGGCCCTTCGTCTTGATAGGGTACGTTGATAATTAGGCAGTTGGAAGGGTCTCCAGGGATTGGAAATAATAAAAATATCACGAGCTATTGAGAGAAAAAAAAAAGAAGATTACTTCCAACCCTCCTTCGCCCCTGAACCCGGAACGGAGTGTTTATCTGTTTATGAGTAAGTTGCTTCATCGTTGTTCTAATCGTTTGATCGAACCATTCCTCCGTCACTGTAGAAACAAGAGAGTATACAGAAATTCAATCAAATAAATGACTCGCAATGGCGAAATCCGGGTAGTGAAGCCTCGAACATTCGCGCAGAACCTAAAGATGAAACCGAAGAATACTCAAAGTACATATCGCGTCCTGGCGGTAGAATTGGATGTCGAAGTAGTTAACAGAGACGAAAGTTTATGTCACCACGCACCCTGTCTCATCTCTGTGAAACGGGTGGAAGAATTTGGTGGGAGACGTTTACTATATATAACGGAAGCGAAGGAGATAAATAGACAGAGGGAGCGAGAGACGAAGAAAAAGGGAAAGAGAAAACAGACAGTGATGGTGAGGTGAGCAAACCGTTCGAAAGTTTTCGAGGACACACCCTTACGGTTCTAATCGTTAAAGAGAGATAAAAGGAAGAGAGAGAGAGAGAAAGAGAGAGAAAACGAGAGAGTATTTACGCGATTCCCGCATCACCTTTCACCCGCCCATAGCACTATTTACTACCACGAAAATCCGCCCGAATCTCTGCCTCTCTTCTCTTTTTCACGTAATTGGTGCCAACAAATAAATCACCAAAGCTCTCACACAGCAAACTCTGTTTCCTCTATATATATCTTCCCAATACTTCTCTCTCTTTTCTGCCACTCAACTGGAGACTAAAAAAAAAATCGACATTACCAAAAAAGGAAAGATAAAAAACGAGTGAAAAAGGAAACACCAAAACGATCTAATCTCGGTGAGGATACCTTCTCCGGGCGTTATCTATCGAGAGTTGCACACTCGCGTTCTCATCCATGAACACACTCACACACACAGTCGCTCCAGTTCATTCTATCGTGCGAACAACTCGATTTTTGTCCCTTGTACAAAGTGCAACCCAAGCTCTTCTAACCCACCACCCTCTTGAAACAAAAATCGTGTTTCCTCTTGGTCCACCTACGATACAACGTGTGCGATTGTACTTTGGATTATTTCAGCTACTAAGGGACGATCGTCTTCTACGTTTACGGGACACCGCCAGGGACAATTTGACGGAAGCTGGACGGCAGACCCGCGGGGAATACCTTTATGTTCCTCATCACGTTGCAAGGAATACTCTGGATGCACGTAATCGTAAGTGTCCTCAAATAATCCTCACTATTCGAAATATCAACACGATCGATCAATTTTCTCATTGCAAAACACGATTTTTATTCGCTGTTTAAAAAAATGTTGAAAAACGTACATTTCACATCGCGGTAGGAAAAATTTTGTCATGTAGCGTCGACGTTTCTGAATAAGAATGGAAAATATAGGGACCCTAGAAGTCCATCATTCTCGTGAAGCATCAAGGGGATAAGAGAAGAGTGAACTACCCATAGAATCACCCTGAAAGGATAAATATATATAAAAGAAAAATAAGAAAGGGAAAGAGAGAGAAAGGCGTAGAACAGGAAAAAAGGAGAAGAACCACACAGCATAAAAGTACCTGTGAGTTGGGCATTATCGCGAAAGTAAGATAGAAGGGAAAAGCGAACTGGAGGCTTCTGTGTTCGCTGTGTTTATCCTTCTCCGTATGGATAAACTGTATACATATGTATAGAGGGAGCATGAGATAAGAAACGCGAGGTCAGAGTGTCTTCCATAGACACAGAGTAACTTTGAAAAGCGGGTCAACGGACTAGAATGAAAGTTGCGACGAAAAATCGTCCAGCGAAAATCTCTCCATCGTGGGATCGTGCACAGTTCCAGAAATCTCGAGAAAATATGAGCAAAAAAATCGTGTAAATGGAACGACGATTCTTACCGACCAGAACCAATAATAATCGATAAACTTGGATCGCTGGCATTTTCTTCTTTGCATATCGATAGATTGTTGTTAAATTCAATTTTTTAAAATAGTGAGTCAAAGCTCCGGAAGTTCTCGAACGAATAAATTTTTTGAGCATGAAAAATAATTTTGAAATCTACTCAATATTTTGCAAATATGCGAAGCCCTCAATTTTGTGAGCCACGTAATTAAAAATTGATAAACGGGCATTGAATATTGAAAATATATTCAACACGATAACTTCTGCTGTTCCCAAGTTTCTAAAGTTCTCTTCCGAGTACGCGCATCACTTACACTTTGCAACTGTTCGCTAAAGAAGAAGAAAGTTTGTGTAGGTCACACCCTATTGATTTGGTCTGCGTTGGTATATACATATATGCGGTAGAGCTTAGAGTTAAATGAGTCGATACTAATATCCTGATAATGCTACAGAACGGCTCCGTTCTTTTCCCATTTTTCTTTATCGCAAGCTTTTTTTCTCACTTCGGAGCTTGCCTTCCCTTCTTTTTTTTTCTTCCCCTAAATGTTCCTTTTTGATGGAAACTTATTACGTATCGGAGCGACAGCAGACCGAAGAATTTGCCTCTCGAGCTCTTTCTTCCTGATAAATTATTTAATTCCTCTTCCATTTGAATTAATCGATGGAATTTGGCTGTACGACGAAACGTTTTCTTTTGAGAAATTCGTCATTTCCGGATGAATTCGTTTTCTTGTTTTTTTTTTTAGGTGTTCGTCGGGAAATCAGCTCCGTACGCGCGAGAATCTTCGACGAAGCCAGAAACATCGAATCCAGTGGATCCGAATTGACTAGACACCTCGAAGCAACTCGACGATTAACAAATTATGTCGTCCCGTACATAACGACGTTTGAGCAGAGTAGATGGTTGGTCGGCATGGGTAAATACTGTCATTTCGTTTGTCATTGCAATTCAATTCCCTGAAGGATTTTTTCTTTTTTGCGACTTTACGGATTTTGTTTTTCTAGGCACGATATTGGCGATTTTTATTGTTTGGATCCTACTCGTCGGTGCTTTGTGTTGCCGTTGCAGTGCGTCCGAACATCGAGTTCGTTCGACTTTGTTGTGGTAAGCAATCCTCGTAATCCTCATTTTCTGGCGAACGAATAAAATCCAAAGACGTTTTTTATTCGAGAGTTTAATTTCGTTGATAAATATTAATCAGCGGTGTACTAACGAGCTGCGTCGTCTCCGTGGGATTGTGGGGGATCCTCATATCCGCGTTGGCAGTGTCTAGTCACACGGAAATGTTGTTGTGTCGTCCTTTGCACGATCCCGATTTTCGCACCTTGGAAACAGTGCTCGAGAGCAAAGCGATCCTAGGAAGAAGGCTGAGCTTCCCTCTCAAGGATTTATTCGAGTAAGAAATTGCTCAGCCAACAAATTAACAAGAAAAACGTGTTGAGGGTTGAAAAATTAACCGACCCTCTTGGGGACACAGAATTTAGTTAATTTACAACGGACGACACTCGGGAACCGTTTCATTTTCTAAATAATCAAATTCTCAGCCAAGGAATGGGCGTCGACGATAAAAAAATTCAACCACGCAACACGAAACATTCTTGAGTCAATCCCATTATTTATATTTATTAATCGAACGTATTTTTCACATCGAAAACGAACGTATAGAAAATGCGAAGAAAACGAAGCCGCCTATCCAGCCTTCCAATTGGGAAACTCGATGAAACTCGAACAACTGACCGCACATTGGACATGGTCCGGGTTGTCAAGTTCCATGTCGAAACTGAAAGTCGATCTTAAAGGCCTGAAAATATTTACGCCGAATTTACAAGAGAAATTACAAATATTGCTGTACGCTTGCGGTCCGAATCTTACCGAGCATAAAAATACGGTGGGTAATGGACACGTGCAGGAAATTGAAGAATTCCGAGTTCCGAATCTGAATTTAATTACTAACAGTTTGATTTTTCATTGATAATTAATTTTTTTGTTACATGATTTCTACACTCGTAGATTCGTGGCCCTATTTTGAGAAAGGATTTGAATGCCCTATCGGACCAAGTTTACAACGTTGCAAAACAGTTGAACGATCGTCGGAGTGCCCGTAAACTGGAAGAAATTAGGTCAACGATACGCCTAATGATGACTCGCAGAATCGTTCCACTAACGAAGCTCCAGGGCGAGCTGGTCGATCGTTTGACGGGCCTCGAACTGCATTTGCAGCCTTTGCAAAGGCAGGTCAATCAATCGATTTCCCATCTGAAGACAATACAGTATTACATCAACAATCAAGGCGAAAAAATCGCCCAATTGGTACGCCGAAATTTCATCAAGTTTGTTTTCCATTTTGTCAAAACGTTTCGAGAGAACAAATTATCGAGTTACGAACAAAAAAAATGCACGGCGCGAGGATCGCGCAATTGCCATAAAATTTTCTTCCATATCTTTCTCAATGTACAAAAATGCATTGCACGCGTTGAACGATTTTTGTTTTTGTCTCCAGAGATCGAAAAAATATGTCGAAAGATTGAGCAGTTATTTGGATCAGTGGCGAGTCCACGTCTTGTCAGAGATGGGATCAGGGGTTGCGAAATGTCGTCCTTTATGGGATATTCTTCAAGGCATGAGGTCACTTCTCTGTCAACATATTTTGGGACCGATGGATGGTTTTTGGTTTTCAACGTTGGTATGTGCTGTCGTTATGATGTTCAGTACACCGACAGCACACACGTTGGCCTCTGTTTACAAAAAACATTCGTCTGGCAAACATTTGGCGCTTCTACCATCCCGGAAGTGAGTAAAAACCACTTTTCCTCCAATTAACGATTTTTTTCATTATTGATCGAATGCCTGATTTTGTCTTGTCAATAGTGAAAGTCCCGACACGGTGGTAATCGATCGCGATACGTGGAGAACGCCTGAGTACAAATTTTTTATACTTACGAATTTATTCTTTTTTTCAATTGGTTGAAAAAACTAATTCCGTGAATATTTCCTCTATTCAGGCCACCACCACCGCAGGACAATTGGTAAAAGTCCCCGAGAAGCCCCGAACGAATTACTAAACGATAAGAAAGTCCGTCAACATTTTTTTTTTTTTCGAAAAAAATACATCGCGAAACTGAGTTTCATGATCACAGGAATTTATAACAATTCATCAATGTCCCAGCTACAGTCTGTTCTGTAAATGGATCAACCGATCGAGCTCTCCACGAATTCATCGTAAATTATTCGCAACCCTCGAACGTACGGCTGGGGCCAGTTTCGAAAAAATTTGTAATTGCCAGACAGACTTTGGAATATAAACGAAAATTCACCATTTTCTTCCAATAATATTTGTTTTTTTTATTTTTTACTATAAATTTGTCGCTGCTGTAAAAATTACTCCATTATTTTCGCTGCCGGATTGAATATTACTATCGATTAACCTTAAATGAAAAATGAGTATAAAAAAAAGTTAATAGTTCAGATTAAATCACGTGGCGTATTTGAGGCACGATGATGTTTAGGATTATTGGATTTTCTGGAACTATACGTCCAGCTGTTTTCCGAGGGAAACGAATGCGGCTGTACTCGCATCACCGATCGTATTGTTGGTGATACAATGATACGTTCCAACGTGGTTTTCCGTGAATTTTGCCAACTGCAACCAAGAAGTGCGCATCAGAGCTTCAGGGCCTTCGCTCGTTTGAACCGATGCCTCATGTTCCTCGTCTGAAAAATATTCAATTCGAAAATTCGATTGAAAAAATCAAATTGGCAAAAAAATCATTTCTTTCGAACGTTTGTGGAGCATCATTACTTGGCAACTTTAGGACTCGATGACCTCTGGCCGAGTGGAATTCCCAAAAGACATCGGGCAACGGAAAACCTTTGATCTCGCAATGCAACACAACTCTTTGGGCAGAATCTGTGACGATGTCCTTAAGAGGAGTAACGATCCAAGGTCGACTCAAGCAGGGCCCAAGGTGTTGAAGTTTGAGGGAAGAGTTTTTTTGTCTCATAGCTTCTTCGTGAAGGGCACAAGGTGTCGCATAGGTTTCGTTGTCGTTGCCACAAGCTGAACTTTGCTCCATGCAAACGCAAATCGCCTCGGGCTCGTCCTGTGTGATTTTCCGAATTATAGATTTTTCCTTTTCGTTCATTTTCGCCTCATAGTCTATTCACAGGGACTCAAAATATGCTCTAGACATTTTTGACTCATGAAACTTTAAGGAAACTCAAAAATAGAAGGAACAAAATTAACTTCTCGTGACACTTTTTAGCCAACGATTTTTTTTCTTACGTTTCGTCGAGACTTTTGAACTGTCTCATGGACGACAGAGTTTGCGTTCAGAGAAAATAGATTCTGAGGGTGCAGAGTTGATTATCTACTTTCGTTATAAATCTCGAATCACTGCTGGCAAATGATTTTTTACATTTCTGCACGCAAAGACTGAGAAATCCTTACGAAGCGGGAAAAATAATGAATTCTTTTTATAGCGTTGCATACAAGATATGCACGTGGTCTGATTGCATGATTGCGACGCGTTTAACAAGTCGTCGCGACCTACACTTACGGAGAGAAATGAGGAGTGACCCGGAGCTTGCGGGTCAGCGACACTCGAAAGCACCGACAACTTACGAATCAACTCACTACATGTCGCAATCAATTATTTGCTGGACACGGAGTGAGCGTAGGAGTCATTTCATTAAACGAATTTATCAGAACGAATTTTTTCTTCACTGCTCGGACACGACTTGACTCTGATTGAATTGAAAACCAGATTTTGATCAATTTAAACAAATTTGAATTGGAAAAACCATTTTTCGAGAGTTATCGAATCATCAACTTCGCCATTCCACGAAAATCCGTCGAAAGAAATTGTTCGAACGAATTTTTCAAAAGCAAATGATTTTTCACTTTAGTAGCAAAGCTCAAGTCTTGGTAGCGACGAATTGGAAAAAAAGTCGAAGGTGTTGCCAAACATGTGGCTACAGATGTTTCTGAGTTAATTAATTAATTGAAAGTGATGCGATTTCTCATTCTAAAGACCATGCAAATTGTCCCATAAAGTCTCGACGCTGACGGCATGATTACCTTATCTTGTAGATCCGTTCGCAATTGGCAGAGATAATTTCGTGCGCAATAACCTTCCGAACGAGTTTTCAAGGGCAATCGTGCAATACTCGAATTCCAGCAAGCTTCTCCATCGAGTTTAGCGCATAAGCCACCTGGACAGCACTCGCAAGAATCCGGTACTGATCCCAAGAGACACTTGCTCGTATTCTCGGGACACCTGTATTTAAAACGAGTCGGTGCTTCACTTCCTTGTCTTGTCTTTCTCAATAAATATCGTAATAAAAAAAAAACCTAATACGATCGGTTTTTCATCGCGTGTGACTGGAACTTCGTAAGGGTGGCATAATTGTCGACAAAAAAGTGTGACATTGATTTTCATTTTTGGAACATGAAAGAAAAAATCCAAAAATTCATAATTTTGTCGGAAAATCTTTTCATCAATAAAATAATAACAATTACTCAATAACTTCGTTGAATAGGAAAACTGTTGTTTAATGAGCTTGAAATACTCGATTTTATCGTAAGAAGAATTAGAAAGTTCGAAGAATTTTCCATTCGAAACGAAGAGTCAAAGGAATGTAGAGAAAATTCAATTTCTATTATTAATTTTGTTATCAATTTGATGTACCTGTACAGTCCGCACGAGTCGCAACCTTCAATTCTTGTCACGTCCGTACGGTTGGCCTTATCCTCTGAAGCAAATCCGATGATACCTCCATGCAAGCAGAACAACATAAACGCAGCCAGATACACGCTTAGCAACGTCATTATACCGACTGACTGAACCGAGACACTGAGATCTCCGGTTCTTCACTTTGTCAATTGACTTTATAATTTCGTACGATATAGAAGTTCCTACAACGGATACGCCCGTGAAGTAGGGAAAGGGCTAGCAGTGCTCGTGTTTATCGAACAATCTAGTCCCTTGCAAATTCGCTCAAATCGCTGTTTAAACATTTTCTCTCCATTTCTCAAACTCAATAAAACAATAATCAAAAATTCTCGCAAAAAAAAATGGATACAATAATTAATCGGTTTATTCTTCATTGCTTCCCAGACAAAATTTACAGCGAAATAATGAAATTTCAATTAAAACGATTCTTGTTTGAAAAAAACGATTAAATAGTGCAAAATTTGAGAACCATTCAGAAAAAAAAACGAAAATCAATTTTAAAAATGTCAAAAAATTCAGATTTCCTGAACTGAATCCTGCTCAAATTTTTTTTTTTTCCATTCAAATAATGAAATATTTTTAGCCAACCTCAATAAGTTTTGACGAACGATTTTCACGAATTTGGTGCCTGGACACAATGTGTACAGCTTTCATTTAGCCACCACTTCGATACCCAGTGCGATGCTCCGAACAAATTGTTCGAGGGGCAAAGGATTTCTCGAGACCGAGCTTGACTTTTTTTTCCGTTCGAGTCGCTAATGTGCGAACAAAATGGACCTAATTCTTGGCCGATCGTGATGCAACATTCACCACGAATCCAGCCCATGAATGAATTTCGGATTTGCTCGTATCATTCGCGAGAGTCAGTTATTCAGTCACTCAATTCCAGGGAATGAGTTTTTATGGAGTAATACGGAAGAAGGATTCTGGCTGGAAAAGCGACTTAAAAAACAGAATTACAGTTGGAATCGTTGGAACGCAACGAAAGAACATTCTTTTATTCGTAAGTTTCCTAAATCTTTACAGTGTGAATCTTTTCGACGAAGCAATGAGCTATTTCCAAGTTGAATAGAAGAAAAAAACTTAGCACTTGATCGAAATTTACAATCACTTTCCTTATTTGGTGGGAACGTAATCCACGTGGGAGAATACTTGGGCGCATCGTTTTCAGCGAGTGTGGTTAACTTTATCGTTAGGGATACAGGAGTAAAAAAAATCCTTTGCATTCCAACGATGCAAACGTCGACACGGTTGAAAACTCTAAATCATACTGATTGTATTTGAGGAAGAAATTCACTGTTGGTCAGGAGACACGTGACTAAACGTCCAAGACCTTGAATGAATTCAGCCAAAAACTTTTGGCTTGAGTAAAAAAAATGTTCTTTTGTTCCGTTGTGATTGTTAAAATTGTGACGAAACTATTCTTGTAGTATGAAAATAATGATTCGTGATTATTAGCGCATGTTTTTCATAGTCCACGAGAAAAAACTGTTCGATTACGTGATCGGAATGATTTTACGAATGAAACTCTACAGAAAACATCCGACGGAGATTTTCTTGTCCGAAACTCACGAATTAGCGGGACACACATTATTTTATTTTGACGGTCAACTCGAATGCTCGTCGAGACTTTTAATATCTTCCGGACCGTCCGTCTCTGCCTTTGTCCTCTCGATTTCCACCACCGCCACCGCCCCCGCCTCCACCGCCACCCTTGCGACGCTCCTTCGATCGGGATCGCCTCTCGCGCGATCGCGAACGTCGCTTCCTGTCCCGGCCACGCGATCGGGAACGCGAACGCGATGATCGACCGCCACCGATGCTCTTTCCTCCTTTCTTACGACTGTACAAGTAACGACGTAGCTCGCGCGATATTGGCTTCAAATGCATGAAATTGCAGAAACCCGAACGAGTGCATTCCCTATTGACAGAAAAAAAAACGCGTGATAATTTTATTTTTACGAAGCGTTGGCTCAATTAAAAGAAAAAAACAAAAGTAAATAACTGAATAAACGGAAAAAAGTTTACAGCATTCCCAAATAACTTTTCGAGCACCTTGAAGCGTTTAAATCGATTTTTCACCAACTAAATCTTGATCAAATTGAATTTACTCTTGTCTGTTCTCTTTGGCATGAGAAAACAAAAAGATTCATGTGCTCATAAGTCGAATTACTACTTTCGGAACGATTTTACGAACAAGGAACCCGTCGGGTGAATATTTACCCCGGTTTATAGTGTAAGGCGGTTGGATCACGAAATCAAAATAATCAGAATTCGATGAAATTTGGCGATAACATTATTTGGCATCCAGCATAGAAACACATATTTTGTTTCAAATTTTTTACTACATGGTTATCGAATAATTGCGAGTCAAATCGAACCTCTAGGTAAGCTCTATGCTTATACACGCAAAATTGAGCGTTGACTTACTCGAGTACTACGTGGTGGAAAAATCTAAAAAAGTTTTTGTTGTCATATAAATTATTAAAGAATTTTATTTATTAATTTCCAAATTTTATGAAATCCTTATCTTTTTAAAATTTTTCATATTGTCAACATGGAAATATTTTATCGTCGCGATCCAATCTCCTTAAAGGTCAAAAAAAGGGGTTTGTAATTCTAGGAATAACGAAATCTGTACTGACCCCATTTCGTATTGGCGGCAACAAGCCTCTCTAAAATCTGTAACCGGAGACAACTCTGCGTAAACGGGTCTGCCGCCGAACCAACGATTGTTCAAGTCATTCACAGCTTTCTCGGCATCCTCTTCTCGCCTGAACTTAATGTAAACATTCCCGACGAGATGATCACCCAGATTGTCGCAAACGTTCATCTCCTCGATTTCGCCGTATTTATCCTCACATTCGACAAAAACATCCTCAAAGAAGTTGTCGTAATGTTCCTGCATCTCTTCGTCGGAAACGTTGGCCACCACTGGATGGTAACAGCAAAATAATTGTCAAGGGAAGGGTTTTCATATTTAGGTTCCGGTTAGCTCATTATTTTAAAACTGAACTTACAGTGAGAGCCGTCGGCGCTCTTAGCGGAGTTTTGTGGATTGACGTATAGATTTTGGAGCAGACATGTCTGTAACGAAGCAATTGATGATCTTGAATAAAGAGGTTATGAAAAATGAAGAACAAACGCGTATAACGAAAATTAGAATATTACGTAAATATGGAACATATTTATCGAGAGTCTTTCGAGCAGACGATCGGACGAAATAAACATTGAAGAATTTTTATGGAGGACAATATACGCGAATTGTGCTACCAACTCGGACCGTTTGCTTTGGTGAAAAGAGAGGTTAGTAACGTAAACATCATGTTTGAAATACCTGGCTGAAGTTCGGTTTGTTGTGTATTCGCGAACAGCGATCGCCGTGTCGACAAGCGCCGATTTTGAAGTAAAAGGAACAATTTACTCTGCAGAAATGAGAAAAAACAGCGTGATTAACGTCAATACAGAAGTGAGCGAGGAAACAGCGGGGCTACGAATTTTGGATTCTGAATGAACTCACTTGTCCTTTTCAGTACCGAAAATAGAGGCAAGGTACTCTGCCATTTTGAATCTCTATGAAGAGATTTATCGGTCGAAATACTTATTCAGTCACGGCTATTTGTAATTATTGTAATTGTTATAATCCGACGCGACGAGGACACTGAATGTTCAAAATGTCGGTTTTCGGTTTTTAGCCAAGCCGGACCGTCGAAAATTCAGTCAAACATGAGAGCACTCTAATTTGGAGCGAAACTTTCGATGCCTCAAGCGTCCGTCAGAGCGTCAAACGGCGCTACTGTCGCTTTGATCCGACGATTCTTATTGGAGGAATTCGACGCCCAGGTATAAATATCTTTATCGCGAATACCAATTCATGTGCAAATAGATTCTTTAGCATCACAATAAAATCTATTTACCAGTAACCAAAGCGATAAGTTAACAAAATTATAAAGCCTGTAAAATATTTTTACTGCAGAGTTCCACATTTTTTCTGTTCTTTACCGCGCGTGTACAGACGACTTCGTGAAATTGTGTTGAATAGATGTAGCAGCCTCCCCCCGCCAGTAAATCAAGTTGTTTGATTACAAAAGCTCGAAGGTCGTCCCGATCGTCACCACATGGCATGCTCCGACCACGTGACAACGTAATTATAGTAAGAAACTAGAAATCCATCAGAAAACGTTACATATATCGTAACACTCATAAACATAATAATAAATCTAATGAGCCCAATTCGACGACATTTCGATAGGGACTCATTTTCACAGAATTGAAAAAAAAGCGAAGATTTTTTCAGCTGTAACTCAAACAAAAAAAGACTGTAAGAGCCGCGAGCACATACTTTCGGGGGAACAGAATTATCGACCAATTTCGCTTCTTCACAAGCCCACAATGGAACATAAAATGATTTATTTAATCATACACGATGTTTGACAAATTTCCCTGAATTGGCATTGTCCCAATTTAAAATGTTCGCTCGAACTGAAAGTTGAATGCCAATTTTATTGCCTAAAGAACATAATTCATGTTTATATAGAAAAAAAAGAGCAAAAACATTTTCATCGTTTGTTACTTTTGTTTTTTTCTTTGCAAATGTCACATGAAAAAAAAAAAATCGTGAGTAACACATCCACGCATGTTATTAGCTTTAGTTTTTTTATACAACGGTATTTGATACATACATAGAGTAGATGGTTTATCCTATAGTTTATAATATTTGTATGAAGCATAGTAATCATATGTATAATTGTACATCACGTCTCGCCTAAACAATTTCGCGAGGCCGTTATTTTTCTAAATAATAGTGCGTATACGCCTCTCGCTTAATTGCTCACGTACTGTATTCACAAATCAAATGTTTCAAAGGCCAGAAATGCTTGGCAATATTTCGTGAAGCTTCGTTTCGTTAGATGGAATGGTATTCCCTTCGCCTCTCTCCTGCCACCCCAGGGTTTCAAGCCAGGTCGGATTTTTCTTTGAAATTAATTATTACATTTTATATAGATGAATGTGACGTATGTACGTGACCAGCACTCGCCAACAAATGTCACCAGAGCAATATGAAAGGCGTTCTCCATTCCGATGCCAATAAATGCATCACGTCCCCGGAAAGGATCTTTCTCTCGATTGCCCGTGGATTCAAAAACAGAGAAATTGATCGAAGGACTTCTGAATCCATTCGATTAGCTTGAGGGACAATGTGAATCCAAAATGCTTAAAACTCGAGGTGTTGTTTCGACTTTCTCATTTCTCTCAAATCCCATTGGCTCGAGACTACTGCGTTGCTGCTTGCTAGTCAAATCGACGCTAAATCTTATCGTTCTTTTCGTGCCAAGTTCGATATGCACTGCTAGAAGAAAAAAAATCAATAACGATTGATTCAGGCGAAACTGTCAACTGATAAAGACAAATTTTCAAAAAATTCACTACGTAGAATTCTTCTAGATCCATTTCACAGAAACTCGAGTCATTTTTGTATGAGAACGTTTTTGCCTCAATTAAACAATCGGCTGGATCAGTGAAATGATCGGAAGGAATCGCGACGTGGTCCGTCACGAACGGTTGAAAATGTCGAGTTACTCTTTGAAAAATCCCCACGAAAATGTGCCGTTAGGAAATGCATTCATCGGCTGATACTCTGGTGTACGAACTGAGGTTTTTTTAGTGCATCGAACTGGAATAAAAACGTGTGAAAATTTAGCACTGACTCAACTAGCACGCGATGCAGTAGTCACCTTAATAATATTGCCTTCATTTAATTTTAACGATGTTTTTGTCATTGTTGAAAATGCCTGGGATTCTTCCTTTAAGGAATAAAAAAAAGTATTGATAAAAAAGGACACCCATTTGAAAATTGCGTATAGGATCGAGTTTTTCGAACTCGTTATTCGAGCGGGGATTGAAATAGATATTTATAAATAATTCGACTATGTGGTTGAATTTTTATACGGCTTGTGCGGGAATCATAGTTGCTTGGAACCCTCGGCTTTCTTCGATGGCGGCGGTACAGTTGTCGTTATTGGGGGACTTCGGACTGAATCGCTTTCCTTATCCGATGGCATGGATACGTCTCGACAGTGCGTCGTGGAAGACGGTGATGCGCTGGCAGTTTTCGTAGCTGCGGTCGTGTCTTCGTCGAACTCTTCTTTGAGTTTCTTAGCCTCTTTCGTAACTGGCGTTGCGGGCACAGTTGACACCGCCGCTGCTTTCTCGTTCTCCTCCTTTTCTTCCTTCGCGTCTTTGCTCTCTTTTTGCAGGGCCTTTTGAATCTGGTCTTCCACCTCCAAAACTTCTTCTTTATCCATGAGATCGATCAACTCGTTTAATTGTTTCTTACTGAGCTTCACATCTTCTTTGCCTATGAGCTCGACGACCTGAGAAAAATCGAGATGTGAGTTTTGGATAGAAAAAATTGCACGTTGCACTTTTTTCCGTACCAAGGAAATGGAATTGAAAAGGAGAATTATGGGTAACTGAGCGTCAACGTACCTTCAAAACGTCCTCGATCTTTATTGCACCGTCGCTGTCATCGTCAATTTTCCTTAAAACCTCAGCCATGCGTTTTAACCGAAATTCGTCGGGAACGCTGTGAATTTGTTTAATAGCAGCGATAAGTTCGTCTATTCGCACTAATTCTTCCACAGCCTTTGCATCCGGTTTCTCTTCCGGTGCTCGAGAATCGATTTTTTGTTTGACTTGTTTTTCAGATTGTTCTAGTTCCGCAAGGACTGCGTCCATCTTGCCAATCATTTTGTTGACCTTGGTGTATAACCTCTTGGCGCCCTTGGAAACCTTGAGATCGATGTCCGCTTCTCCTATCGCTTCTTTTTTCATTTGATCGAGTTCCTGTATGTCTTCTTGATATTCAGCCATTTCTTCTTTGAGTTCCTTCAATTCTTCCTTCTCTACGGACATTTTCTTTTTCTCCTGCAAATATGAGCGAATTATTTGTCGATTATAGCTTGAAAGCGCCAACGAGAGAACTACATCGTTCGGTATCCCATGGAAAATCTTACCTTGCCAATCGAGTCGAGAGCTAGCTCAAGGACTTTCACATCGGTCGTTGTAATTTCGTCTTTTTTATCTTCACTCGTGAGTACCGTTGGGTGCGGCACAATTTCACCTTCTTCCTTCTGCTCCTGTCGTTCCTCCTCGATCATACGCTCTTCCTGTTTGATGATCTCGATGTTGGTCCTGTGATCGAACTTGCCCTCTTTCTCGCCAATTGCTCCTTTCGTACGAGCGAGAATATCGTCGGGCAAAGCTGAAATTGTTGCCTTGAGTTTGTCCGACATTGGCATTGTATCAGGAACCATGAGAGCTCGCGACAGCAGCAGCAAGGACGGTGGCACTTTTTTGTTTATGCTCAAATCTAACCATAATGCGAGCTGGTCTCTCAGACGATTCTCTGGCATGCCGTAGGCTCGCATACCACGAGCTCGGCAGGCTTGTTGCAACTCAGCTCTTGTGAGAGTGTCGACTCCTTCTTTGTCGATCAACTGTAACCGTGAGAGGAAAAATCGATTGAAATGGTCGCTCTGCCATCCAGAATTTCGTCATCTCATAGAAAATCGAAAAAAAACTCACCCTATCGTCCGCGTGAAGACTTCTGAGCCTCATTCGTAGCAAAAATCGCAAGAAATTCGTTGTCCCCAGAGTCTGAACATCGACAACTCGACACAAAGCCACGAGTTGTGGTCGTGACAAAGAATCTAGAGTTATTTCGTCCTCGAAAAGCTTACTGAACTTCATGATTTCCTCGTTCGAAGCGACTTCTCCAGACGATCGCAGTTTGTAGAAAAACTCGGAGAATTCTTTTGCTTTTTCGGATCTGTGATCGGAGGACTGAACCGCCATATCGTCCAGAGTTTTTTGCAAAAACTTGGCCATTTCGATTTTAACCTGAAACAAGAAAAATGTGGATGCACACGATTCTGCCAGTCGTCGAAAAATTCCATCTACCAATGACTCTGGACTCTGATTACCTTCAAGGCTTGCTTCAGTTTGTCTTCTTTGTCGTTGGCAGTCTGGAACGTCGATGGCAACATTCCTGGGAAAAACTTTATCACCACTGGCAACAAAAACTCCATAAAGGGAACGATGATGAAAACTGAGAATGGAATTAACCTGAACACGTCTCCAGTCGTTTTGACCAGCTGAAAGAACAAAATTCAGCGATTTACCGACTTGTAAACATTTCGTGGAAATCTGTGCCTATATTTCCATCATATTTACCAATCGATGCTCTCTTCTGCTGAGTTCTTTCCCTTTCATAACGCGCCAAATTAATTTAGCAGAAATTTTTATGTCCAGCCCGAGCAGACGAAATCCGTGATAATAATGCATCAGTTCGGCTTTCACTTTCTGCCAAATAGTGCGCTTTTGAACGACCGCTTTTTCCGAACTTTGCGCCACATCCTTAAGGATTATTTTCTGTTCCTTCTCCTCCTTGATACTCTTGACAGTTTCCTCAACCTTGGAAGATGGCTCCTGACCTCTCCACGTCGGATCAAAGTGAAATTTTCGAACAGGCAAATACAGAACGTTGGCGGCATAAATTCGACTGTGAACATCATCTTCACGGCTCAATGATACCCGCAAATCTATTTTCCTCTTGTAATAAGGAACAAGAGTGCCCAATTGTTTGCTGTCGATATAACGTAGTCTGTGACCATAGTATCCTAAAAAAATGATGAGGTGGCATTCAATCAGAACTGCTTTGTGTTAGCGTTGCCGGAGCTTAATGTCAGACGTCAAAATCTGAATTATTCCGATCGCGATATTCTTTTTACGAATTCCGCTGTCCTTATGTACACAAACGATGATTCATTGAGTTTTCAAAACACATGGATTTGACGTGTACACTGTTTTCCATAAATGTGATTATTATGGACTGATGAAAAAAATTGACAGCCACGTGTTTGAATGACGAAAAATGAGAGCTTTTCAAATAAATTCATCGATCTAGCCCGGAATCAATAAAATAGGCAAGAAAATGTGGAAACTTGGTTTGAAATGCTAACAACAAGCAACGGGAACGGGTTTAACCTCATTGTCTTGTTATTGAAAATGGAGGAGCGATGCCATGTCATATGTCTTGCGACATATTACCCAAATTTCCGTAAATTTTTTTTACGTCGAAAATATTAATAGTCGTACTCAACGATGCACACATTATTTTGGTTTTTAATCTTCTAATGTTATATAAACATACGATGGGGTACAACAGTGTACGCATCAGCGATTCACCGAATCATCATTTTTTTTAGTGTTCTAATCGAGTATTTAAACGCGTTTAACCGAATGACACTTTATTATTATAAATTGGTAACAACAATAATACATACGTCTGACGATACCACCGTTCGCGGCTACAATAGCCTTGCTGTACAACAAAGGATTCATCCTAAATTATTTGTCTCGTTTTTTCAGCGTGTTTTCGTCGTCGTGTTTCTTTGCAAATAGTAGTGTTGCCGGATAACACAGCCATCACACAAATCTTCCTTTCACCGTGAAGCTCCGTGCGAGTTACGAACAGCTGGGGTTAACGCGAGTCAATGTTACCAACTTGGAAACCACCGCCGACACTACTGTTTTTTTTTTCTCTTTCTTGGCGGTAGAGGATCGTGGTCTGGAATGCGTGATTGCTTTACGGAAAGTCACATAACAATACGTTGGCTTTTTTGAAGCAACTAATCGCGCTGTAAAAGTTATCACGCATTTCTAGACGGATTACGGTTTTGAGTTAATCGAGGATTTCATAAATTAGAAAAATAAACGTCGCTCTTCATGTCTGTGAAGTGAGCGGCATTGTTTGAAATTTGCAGATGACCAACAATAAGTGTAACTAGCTTAAAAGCAAAAATGTTACTAGTGGAAGAAAGAGCAAATTATTACAAGGTCCATGGTATCCCTAGAATGACGCATAGTATAGAGCAAAAAAAAGTAGCTTCCGATTCGAAAGAATGTGTGTGAAAGGAACGGTGCGTTGTTTATTTTCGTCAAATTAAGTTATTCGCACGATTGTTGTTTAGTTATGAAACGAGATTTCTCTAAATTTAGCAGTGACATGAAAAATGTATGCTAACATTTGAATGAATGGTGAAAAATGTTATCGCGACAGTAGATTGAAGTTTTCGAATATTGATATTAGAAAACAAAGAAGAAATCCAAACAAAGAGAGCACATCGCATGTTTCAAGCAGTTTCACCGAAATTCTGTAGAAGAGGCAGAGTGGGGGGTGGTAGTAGATAGCGGCTATTCTGATTGGTCAGAATGCATATCCGATTGATCGTTTTCACGTTGATCATGTGACCTTTTCCCTATTTATGCAAAAGTTGATGTGGTGGGGGGGCTCGCTGCGGTGTGGTAGGGGCCGGGGACATATTTTTCTCAGAGATCTCGTGGCAAAACAACAACAGACGTTTCGCGATTCCTCGTGTGTACATCCTCTCTGGCTTCACTTGTGAGATTTTTGTTCGAGGCGCGGGCGGGCAAGAGTCAGGTGTGGGTTCACATTTATCGTGTTATTGTGTTGCGTGAATTGTGTTCGCAAAGTATCCTCGTACAAATTGCTAAACGTTGAAAAGTCTGAGCTGTCGTGAAAATTCTACTTGTTGTTCTCGGGTACAAGAATTCCTTCGTAAGAGACATCCGCGAGCAGTAGCACACGGAATATATCTCAATTCTGCTGACGAAAGTCATGGTCATTCTTGGGGGGCAAACGTGAATGCTCAAGGGTCGTGATGTGATTCGACGATAACATCCGCTATATACACATAAATACAAATGTATTTATATTTATATATATAGTCACATGGATCTATATATACATGAGATATATTGATAACTACAGACCCGACATTTCACGTCGAATCAAGAAAACTCTCGTTTTGCCCGCGAGATTAATCTACAAAGCGCGCTTGAAAGATTATACTATAGAGTGACGTACATGTTTTCGTCTCGTTTCGTATTCCCTATACCTCGCGTTGCCGTGTAGTGAAGTAGATTCAACGAGTTCTCACTGTCACACCAACGATTAGAGAGGAAATAAGTAAATAAACAGTTTTTTAAAACTCCAGTTCTCGTCCCACGCGGAATCTCTCGGCAGAAAACATACACCAGCAAGATTGTTTGTGTTGTGATTAGGGCGCATGTGCTTTCTCGTCTCCTTCGGCTATTTCGTGTTTATAAACCTGTTCGTTCGTGATCAGCTTCACCTCGATTCAACATCTGTCCATTATTTTTATTTCTTTTTTAAACTTTTCTTTTTTTACAAAACACTTTCCAACAAAAGCTGTCGCGATTTTTTTTCTCACGTAAGAAATAAAATGAAAATAGACGATATCGACAATAAGTGACGATAATTGAATATACACGTGTGTGCATGTGTGTGTCAGTTGATATTTACTTTGACATTTTCGTTTCTTTCAACAATCCGTCAACCGTGCAATATTTTTTTGCTTAATCCAGTAGATTTTTCTTGCCGTTGCAAGAGCAACCATGAAAAGAGGATAAAGGAGGACTCGCGAATGCGCATACTTTTGAAGCAGCTTTTTCATCCGTTGTCGTCACGATCCAGATAGAATTTTCACGACAAGAAGGAAGCATGGGCGATCGTAGTTATTCCGAATACCTGCTCGAGCCGGGAAGCTCAGAAATGGAAGGTGTCGTGAAGCAAGAACCAAGCCAAGATATCGGATCGGCATCGGCATCCGTTCCAATTCCGGGGAGTCATCGTGGAACGAGAGGCGTTTACGATCAGTTTTCACCGTCGCCTCTGGCGGTTACTTCACCCTGGGGAGTCAGGCCCGATCAAGCAGAGTCCCCTTTCAAAATGGATCCCGAGCAGTTGGGAATATCTTTCAAAATGGACGACGACGATATTTTTCAAGTTGACAAAGCCGATCTGATCCAGGGACCAACGCTCGCTGAATTGAATGCCAACGATGATACTTTCCTCGGCGATCTCAACTTCGATGACCTGCTCTTGCCGGAAGAGAGGATTCAGCCCTTGAGAGTCGAAACGGAGGCCTTACCTTCGGCGGGCTCTCTCTTCAGCAACGTCACTTCCGTTTTTGCTCCTAGCAGCTTCCCCCAAGCGACTGTCACTTATCGCAATTGTCCACCTTACACAGTCACCTCTGGCTTCAATCTCATAAACGGAGGCTTGAACCTCATGGAAAATTTGGAAGCTGTCAGCCCACCAGCTTATCCAAGCCCCAGCACAAGTAATTTAGCAGGTAATTCCTTGAACGCAACTTTTTTTTTTTTTGTTAAAAAATTATTGGGTCAATCTGACTCGAGGCGTTTTTCAAATGGTTGAATTCCGATTGGTATGCATTTTTTGTATTTTTTTGCCGAGACGTTTTTCGTACTTAATATTTTATGGCCCTAAATATATTTTTTTTTTTACGAAAACGAAAATTAAATGCCGAAACATTCGTTGCCATTAAATCTGAGAGACAGAAAATCGTTTGGGTCAAAACGACCCAGTATGTAGTCGAAGGGTTAATTGGATACACGAAACATCGTTTTTCAGGTAGTTCCACAGCAAGCTCCTCGACGTCTCCTCATCCGGTAGTGCGTCAAGGTCAATCGACTCTTCACGAGCTTTTGATGAGGAAAGGCGAAAACCCACCCACGAGTCCAGTTTACCATCCTATGGACGTAACCGCGATGGAAACGGCACGTGGGAAATTGAAAGCTTCCAGACTGTCCATGTCAGCGCCCACTCAATCTATAGGAGCTGAATTGTTGTGGTCGCACAGAGAACCGCGAAAACATTTGACGAGCACCGGAAGTCTCGGCCCCGTCGAAGCTGGTTCGACGAGTAGCTTGAGCACAGGCGGTGCTCTTAGTCCTGATCCTTTGGGTCATCTCGATCCTCTTAGTCACGACGAGGGCTACGAGGATAGCGACGATGACAGCGATCACTATGACGACTTCAGCAGCGATAACGGTAATTCATTTTTTTCCCTTCGTGCCTCGCGACAACGCAGCAATTACACGAAAAATAAAGTCTCGTTAGAATTTACTAAAGAATTTATCGAAATCACCGAATTTTTGTGTGAAAATCGAAACAACTTCCGGTGATACACATTCAAAAACACAGTTCAGTCGATAACGCGGTCGAAAGGCAAAATAAAATAAAATACTGAGAAGTTTCGATTATCTGGTTGAACGAGATACAATGTAAAAGCATTAGAGCTCAAGTGCCCCGAGGAAAAAAATTCCTCATGAGGCTAAATCGATTTCGTTGCTTTCGACGCAAACTTTTCTCGAATTTGTTTCTTTCGAGTAAATGCGAGAAACGGAATAGAGAGTTTTTCATATTCTAACGATTCGAACATCGATGAATTTTGGAATATGCAGATAGCGGAGGGAGCGACGGTGAGGAACGCGAAGGCAGTATTAAAGTTGGCGGAGATTCGGCGCGCGAGAGACACAGCAAGAAGGAAAAGTATTTCTGGCAGTATAACGTTCAGGCGAAGGGACCAAAGGGTCAGAGATTAGTAGCACGAGCGCGTTTGGAAGATCCGCATGTATTGAACGAAGCGACTGACCCCGTATTCAGTCCGCACTGCGCCCTCCGAGGAATAAAGCACAGCGGCAAAGCTCGCAAAGGAGACGGTAATGACCTCACGCCGAATCCTCGAAAGCTTTTCAGCATAGGAAGAGAACTTGACAAGTTATCGAGCGTCATAAACGACATGACGCCAGTTTCGGAATTACCTTTTCCCGCGAGACCGAAAACACGCAAAGAGAAAAATAAACTAGCATCGCGGGCTTGCAGACTCAAGAAAAAAGCTCAGCACGAGGCAAACAAAATCAAACTCCACGGCCTTGAACAAGAGCACAGTTAGTACCGAATTTTCTTTCCCAATAAAGTTTAGTTCGTCTATTCAACGAATTGTACGAAATTTCAAACTCGAATATTTTCAGGACGACTTATTCACGGAATCGCACAGATTAAACAGACTCTGGCAATTAAATTGACGGAGGGAAATCCGGAAACCCAAGAAGAGCTATCCCGCCAATTGGACAAACTGTGCAAATCAGCTACGAGTAAGTTATTCGTTAAGTCAAATTTGACGCATTCTTCCATTACGATCCACACTGTATCAAAAAATTTTACGAAAAATCGTTACAATCGTAAAAAATGATAATTCGTTTACTTTTCCAGAAGTGCGAATAGCGAATTACTCGACAGATTTCGTGAACAAGGTACTGGACAAAATAAGAGCGGGAATATCCGACGGTGGGATCGACGACTTTTAGTACAAAGTGAAGGTCGTTTACAGAATATATTTTAATAAGTGTACAGAGAGTGAAAGACGAGAGAACTGTGCGGCGTTGGTACCGCTGTATTTTTATGATAACAAAAAGGCGACACAGAAGGTTACTGGTTATTTATTAATTAATATTAATCATGAGTAGTGTATAGTGTGCTCGCTGCGAACGGATCTATACTTGGGAGACAGACGAATAACAATTCTTTTTCAATTTCTTATAAATCAGAATTTCGACCAATTTTTTTTTTCAAAGGATCGTGTTCCAAATGCCTTTCCACCCCGGAATACCAAGCGGTCTAACAAAAGTACGAGTGAGTCGACGATCGACCCGCTTTTCGTTGTACATCGACGATCGCGAGCAAACCACCATCGAATAAAAATTTCCAATAAAATTTCATTTCCCCCAAACACTACACACGTTTTGTCGATCCTTAACATTGTCACAATGAGAAAGATCGCGACGAAACATCTGGCTTCCGTATAATCAACGATGTATCTCTCTCGAGTATAGAGTAGTTGGCTGATTTGGTCTACCTCACAATGAAACGCTATACCTGCATAAAGAGTTTAAACGAAAAACTTTATTATCGATTTATATAAGATATTTAGAAGTATAAACCAATGTAAAATATTGAAGAAAAGTTTAAATCACATATTTTATCGTAGACTACGCTAGCGTTGCTCCGGTAGCTTCGCCAAAATTCAAACAATACGCATATATACATGTTTGATTTTTAAATATATTTTATTAATATATTCCATGCATGAATATATGCACAGATACAAATGTATATATACATATATATGTGTGTGTGTTAAATACATACACATATATATGTATATATAAATGTCAATATATTTCATAGTATGTATAATCTTTGTAGTGGAACGGAAAATATTATATCGTTATAATTTTCATAATGAGCTCATTGGAGTTTGTGTCAATTGAAATTGCACATAATCATTTATTTTCGTTAGTTGGATTTATTCGCGAATCGCACCGTCGCGCGCGTTTTTAAGGTGTGACAGTGGTGAAGGCGTCGGCTTAATAGCGTTGATAATTAAGTGATATTTTTTTAATGCCAACCGGCTGATGATTTCCAAATATGATCTATCGATGTGCCAGATGAATTTTTATACGTTGATGATAAGATTTTCATACATGTAGCTGAGCTATTCCAAGTTTTGTGCGTTCGACGCTCATCCTAGAACCTTCAAATCCCGATACAAGGAAATTAAAATAAAGAGTTGACAGAAGATAAAGAAAAAACAGGGTCTAAAGGCAATGTATAAACCGTGGAAGTTTTGGAAGAACCGAATTTTCAAAAGCCATGCTCGTCTATGGAGAAAAACAGAAGCATTGACCGAAATTATACGGGCAGACCGTGCAGTTCTCAAACAATCCAATGTTTAGTAATCATGCGTTATTGACTCTATTCATTGCCTTCTTGATTTATCCCATACATGTGTTTGATTTTCTTTTTCTCTAAACTCGTAAGAATCAGCGTTAAGCAACGATTTTTATTTGCTACTCGATCCCGTTTACGTACATCATTTGTTAGTTTATTTTTATTTTAATGAAGAGAAAGAAATGAAACAATGGAGCAGGTACAAAGGTTTTAGACATTTTTTTATCACTCGAGTTTAATAATGTAAATAAAAGTTGTTTAAGTTTTGCTTCGTTTCAGCCAAACGAATACATGTTAAGATTTTTGTTTCACCAGCTAATATTAGTGTTCGAATGGAGTGCACCAGCGACGTTGAATCGTTACGGTTGGAGTCTGAGCCTTTGTCACGAATGGAATTAAAAAAAAAAAAAACAAAAACAAACAAACAAAAATTTATTGATATAATGAAAAAATCCTTGTTAGAGGTATTATTGTATTTTATTCACATTATATTCATATTAAATGTTGTATCACTTAAACGCGTATAAATGAATTATTATTCATCGTCTGTACAAGGCTAATATGTATAGTAAACTCGTGACAAAATTGAATGTTCGAATATGCAGGACGAGGAAACATCATCGTGTCGAATGTAAGCGATTTCTTGTTATCTACAAAACGTCGTATAGTTTGGTATCCAATTTTCATCGTGTGTACTGCTTTCTCAGGCTTTGTGCTTTATTTTCCATTTTTTTTTGTTTTTTTTTTGTTTTTCGTGGAGTATTCTTTCTAAAAGAGTTGCAGGCGATTCGTGACCTCTCATCACACGGCTCTATCATATTAGCTCTCATTCTTCTACGTTAAATTTGTGACCGAACGTTCTACGTCCAATCCATCGAGGGTACGAAAATGAAAATGGATTGCAATGTATTTTTTTGCCTCAATAAATAAAAATTAAAAAATGCATCATTGTAGGATCCTCGGTGACAGCGGATTACCCGCATCTCCTTTCTCCTTGTTCTCTTCGTTTTTGGTTTTGTTTTACAGTTCGTAATTACCATTGTAACAAATATCAATAATCAAATAACGTACATCAACAATAAGTTAGATAATAAAATACAAGATGCAGTTGCGCGACTAGATTTTATTCGATTAACGTCTTTGCAGCCAAGCTGACCAACGCTCATCGTGTACAAATAAAAAGTTTTGAAACTTGCGTCTCAAAGTGTATCGTGCATAAGAAACTCTGGGAGGATTTTCGTCGTCGTCAATAGCCGCGGTACTGTCTACGAGCTATCCTGTTGCAACTTTACTCGAAGAAGAAGAAACTATCAGCGCTGTACATAAAGATTTACAGTTTAATAGGCATCGATATGTACACATCGCGCGAAGCAAATAGACGATTCTTTTTATATACAAAATATATAACTACATGTGTGTACGGGCGTGTTTCCGATTTATCAGCTACTGCAAACCGATGAATAAGCGTGACAATCCCTACAGTAGTTGCCATCGCGAGATACACGAATGGCCAACGGTTGCACTTTCATATGCGTTCGAGCGATGATAAATGGGCCAATTTTAAAAATCTTTCTCGTCTTCGAGATTCTCGTACGTTTGGAATTTCCGAAATCATTTTTGTGCTCGCCATAGTCGCTACGATTTTTCCAAACGCCACATGTCTACAGAATCTTGAAAATTGAAAATTCGGCTGACCGGAGTAATGTTGGAATTTGAATATTAATAGCGCAACGTCGAACTATCGAATGTAGGCCTCAATTTGTGCAAAAAAAAGTCGATTTGCAAAAGTTTCGAGAATCTCAGTAAAGCAGTATAACGAATGTCTTTTTTGCATGCCCTTAACACGCATCGACGTCCTTCCCTTTCTTACCACGTCGCTGAGTACTTTTCGATTGCTCGTGGTCGTGTGAATATGTAAAAGAAAATTTGGCTGAAAGAAGTTTGCTCTTCAACCGAGTGATATTCCCTGAATCCATGAACTGAGGTCACTGGTGTCTTCGCAGCTCAAACTCAAGGGCGTCTGGTTATCAGTCTTTCGTGAATCCAACAAACTTTGAGCGGCTGTTCTACCGGTCAAATAAGCCCCGTGTACTGTGCTATAGAAGGAAGAATGAGTGTGTTCCCCGGCAAACGCAATTTGTATCTTGGCCGGATTTTGCTGGCTGAACAAAGGGTCAGCGAGGGTTTCGATGTCCATTTGACTAGCACCGACGGCCATGGCAGTGTAAGAGCCTCGCGTAAACGGTTGGGAATGCCATGACGTGCGTAAACATCCTTTCGGTGTTGGTACGAAAGGATCGTTGAGAAATCGGCGTAAAATATTCGTGCAAATATCAGCAACTTCGGTCGTACTTAACATTTCCATGTATTCTGCTGCTTTCCCCGATATCCAACCGAGCAAAAGGGTCTCCGATATTTTGGTGAACGAGTAAATTTTACGAAACCACGTTTTACTCAAATCCTTACGTTCCTCCTCGCTCAAGCCCCGGTCATCCCAAAGCAACATTACCTCTGAGACGCTTGGATTGAGAAAAGGTCTCTCGTACTCGAGGAATATTTTATCTACAGTACCAAACATCAGTCTATCTATAGCCTCAATTTTGTACTTCGGCAATGATGGCTCGAATATCTCACTGGCTTTTTCCTTCAAAACCCCCAATGGCAGTGTACACAATACTTGCTCGGCTCTTATCGTTTTACCGTTTTCACAAATTACTTCGATGAGATCGTTATCATTATTACTAGGTTTTGCACCTTCCGAATCGTTCGGCATGGCTTCTTCTTTCTTGACGTCCTGCCACCTGAAATAGTGAAATAAACATCAAACACAAGGATCGAGCATTAAATGCGATTCTGTTAAAAACGATGCCGCGCTGATTTCACGACGTGAAAATTCTCGACGTTAAATTGCACGGTTTTTAACCCTCAGAACGCACAGCTCCCGTAAGTGCATTTTGGGTCAATCTGACCCGAGGCGTTTTTCAAATCGTTATACATAGTAAATTATCCACATTCCGTGACCCGAAATTTATTTTTTCACAAAAACGAAAATGGAATGCTAAAATCTTTGATGGCAAAAAATAGCTGGGGTCTAAATGACCCAGTATGCACTCGAAGGGTTAAAATTCAATAGCTCTAAAAAATGGTGGAAAACCGTTGAAAAAATGGTGTTTTTTCTTGGCAACAAAGAAGAGGAGATACACGGTCGTACAAAAAATGTAAAAATCATGGTTTACCTAATTTTGGTGACGGCATGTCGCAAGAGAATACGATCTTTGGGAATGTGTTTAGCTATCGGTTCGAGTATCGCGCTGTAACCATCGGGTAGACTGATATTTCCACCTTGGAGCTCCGCATATGAACCCATTTCCAATAAGTCCACTTCCTCCATACTATCACAGCCAGTAATGCAAGTTTCTCGTTTCAACAAACAATCAAACAACAACTGTCTTATCCTCCTGTTCTCCGGTGGCAGAGAATTGAGGTAGAGATCAGCTTCGAAAGCCACATGACCTCCCACGCTGTTTATACCATCCGGCGGATTATAAGCACTGAGAAAATACTCTTCGCAGCGTCTCAAAAAGCAGACATAAGCTTCGTAGATTTCTTGCAATATTGGAAACGGCAGCTGCTTGCCATCCTCCATTGCGGCTACTACTTTATGGGGTTTCGGAGTGCTTATTATGTTTATCAGTCCATTTGCCATGGCCAATTCGAACATCGGATTCCCTAAGACACCGTGTATCCAGTTTGCTCCTAATTCCACTTTTTCTCCACCTGTCATTCAAGTTTTTCTTAATGTCAAATTTTTGCATATATTTTCAAGTATTTCGAGATATTTTTTTAAATTGTATTCTTAGAAAAACAAAAACTAAATCCCTAATTCAAGATTCTCATTGAATATTTGGTCAGGACAATAAAGAGATATTTTTTTTAGGTCCAAATACAAAATCAGCATGAAAATTGTCCTGGTTTTTGAAATTGAACAAAAAATTGAAAGAAAAACGTATTTTTCATTGGGGCCCAACATTGCGAACTTCAGAGCCATTCAATAAAATATTGCTGTGAGATATTTGACGCAGTTCTCGGTTTTACACATTGACAAATGGAAGGCTGGACAAAGAATCGAACGTTGAAGCACACGTCACTTTTTTCACGTATTATTTCGTATATAGAATGAGAAAAACGATAACAAGGTGTTACAATCAGAAGAAGGAAGTGAAAAACTCATAACACAAACATTTCGTCGGTTGGGAGGAATGTCATGCATTCATAATTGCACTTTACGCTCGTGGGACTTGGTAAATAAAAACAAACAAAAAAGCTGTTGTAAACATAAAGTGCCTAAAGCCAAATCGATCAATAATTGATTCGTCAGAACAACAACAAAACGTTGAAACAGAGATAAATTTAGTATAAACAGGCGGATATTTGTTTGGCCGGAATTTTAATGATTGCCATATATTTTTGGGAGAGATTGTCACAACAATGTATTATTGTAAATAAATGGAATCGGGAGAGGTTTGATGTAAAGAGGTTAAGTATAAGTCGTACCAATTGGCGTAGCAACGATACGTCCACCGATACGTCCTCTCGCTTCGAGTATGAAAAAATCGTTTTCACTATTTTTCAACAAATGATTTGCGGCTGAAAGACCAGCCATTCCACCTCCGATTATTAATATTTTGCAAGAATTCCGATCATCCGCCGAATCGCCCGTGGACGTCGCCATGTTCATGGCATAATATCAACGCACGGCGATCCGGACGTGTGTGCGCGACTCGTGTATAAAAACACTGTGAATCTGCCAGCGATCGTTCGATCCAGACGTGCACGTTCGCTCTGGTGTTTCTCTCTCTCTCCCTCCCTCTCCCTCTCGGCCTCGCTCTTTTTAACTCTTTCTCTTTCTCGCAGTGTCACGGAAAGTTTACAATCGAGAACACGTACTTTTTTTTCAATTTTTCATGAATGAATCGAAAGCTTTCGAACGGATGATCATGCCAGACGAAAGCTTCAGCGAAATAGTTCACGTAGTGTTAACAAAAGTGTAAAATTCATATGTCACAATAGTATATTCCTTCGGATTTTTATATGTATGAAAAATAATAATCACGCCGACGACGGGTAGGAAAAAATATACAAGCGTTGAATGCTTGCGAATGTGATGAAAAAAGGTAAGAATAGTGGTGAACACACTGGACTTTTGCACAGTTACCTATATTTTTAATGCATTATCTCTCGATTGCATAAATGCTGTACCACACGAACAGCTGTTAATATGAGGTTATGTTAATCCTGTCAGAATGTCGAAAGACAATAACACTAAAATACGAAACATGAATGCCGAGTTTGAAAAAAACGAGCATGGGACATCCGCTCACACAGATAAGAAGCACATTAGATTTCGAACCGCAAGCAAACCAGCTAAGAATCAGGGATCCAGGATCGAAGGATTGAACTTTGACCAGTCCCACTTCCATCAGTCTCAATCACCGGATAAACACCGTCTACCTAAGAAGCATGGTACGCTGATTACCTCAACCAATCTTTCCAATTTCCTCATTTTCTTGTCTTTTCAAAAGTCAATTTTCTCTCCTAGAATTGACCAAAAAAAAATTTATAAAACGTTCTGCTAGTTATGAAAGTGCAAAGAGAACGAATGACAAAGACTGCAAAAAAAAACTGCAGCATACGCAACGTATTTCTCTATGTTTTCATAAGTTTGAAGTTGAAATTGTAATCGCGCAAAACAATTCCATTTTATTCTGCCGCGCAGAGATCAAAATTCACATGAATCAATATTTAGACAATTTTTCCCTGGCTCTAAAAACTAGATGTGCAGAAAAGATGGAAACCATGTCAGAAATAAAAAAAAATCGTAAACTAAATATTATTGACATGAATTAGCGGCTGCAGGAAGCAATAAAAATAAATTGACAGAAATTTTAAAAAATATTGACGGTTTCAAAATTCGATGAAGATACTGCAGAAGAAAAATATTTTTTTACCACAAAAATTGAGGATGTCAAAAACATTGAATTTTTGTATTATAATCGTAAAATTATTGGATTCAGGTATTTCGCTTGTGGATTTTTTGCGAACCGAGCTCACACGAGGCTATCATTTGGAAAATGATGAGAAAAGATTTTCAGCCAGGAGGGAAAAAGTTTATTCGTTCATGACAATTCCCAAGGAGATTGAAAAATTCATGACCTATGGATTTTTGCAAGTAAGTGATTTGCTTGTAACTAATTTCTAATGATGTACTTGTTTCTGAAAATTGTTACAAACGCTAATTACATTAATTCGTTTCAGTGCGCAGATTCCTTCTTATTTGTTTATACGTTTTTGCCGTTGAGGTTTTTGATGGCGCTGTGGGCCATAATAACAAGGCCCCTCATGCATTGTTTGAGGCAAGATTTGAGACTCGAAGATTCTTCACTAACCAAAATCCTCTGAATCTCAGGATCTAATTTTTTCTTTTTTTTTTTTGCAGAGGAAAGAAGAACAATAGCAAAAAATCAGAAAGGTATTTGAGGCCGGCTGAAATGTGCGACCTCTTAAAGGGAATAGTGGTCGTTGGATGCTGGGCAGCGACTTGTAAAGTAGATACGTCCATGATGTATCATTTAGTCAAAAGTCAATCAGTCATTAAGTTATACATCTTTTACAATATGTTAGAAGTGGGCGATAGACTTTTAAGTGCTTTTGGGCAAGACACGATAGACGCTCTTTTGTGGACGGCTACGGAACCCCGCTCAAGGTCGCAGTCGACACACAGACACCATCTCGGCACTGTGCCTCATTTGCTATTCGCCCTTGGCTATGTGTGTATCCTTTGAAGATGAAATTGACGCGATTTATTGAAAAAAATGAACAATTTTGTGGCTTGTACTTCCTTAACGCAATCTTTACAGTTTTGCACAGTATATTCGTACTTTTTCAAGCTACCACGTTAAACGTGGCCATCAACAGTAGCAACAAAGCTCTCTTAACAATAATGGTGTCAAATAACGTGAGTTAACGTCATGGACGAAATCTTCTTCACTTTGTTCCATAAAACGATTTTTTGCATCAATCCTTTTCTACAGATGTCCAAACTGGCAAACGTTGCTGTTTTCCCTTCCATTCCAAAGAGAAAAGAAAAAACATTTGCGTTCCTAAAGATTTCTTCGTTTTTTAAACACATTCCCTATTTAAATTCCAGTTCGTCGAACTCAAAGGCTCAGTCTTCAAGAAATTCGACAAAAATAATTTGTTCCAATTGGCTTGCAACGACGTGAGAGAACGCTTTCATCTCATGATGCTGCTCCTCGCCGTCAGTCTTCAAACTATGAAGGAATATGCCTGGCGGGCTGATCGGTTGACGGTGCTCCTACCGGATTGTATATTGCTCTTGATCGCCGAAGTTATCGTCGATTGGGTAAGGCTCTTTGTTTTTCTACCACCCACAGCAGTTGCATTTTATACAGAAAGTACAAGTTACTCCTAGAGACGAAGTTTATTTCCCTTTGAAATTGAAATCTCTTGAAAAAATTAGAAATGAAATTCAACCACAGAAAGTGAAAAAGTTTCTGTCCATCGGTTGACAATATTTTTGCTGTTTTTCAGGTAAAGCATGCCTCGATCACAAGATTCAACGAGCTTCGTTCGACAGTTTATAGAGATTACACAGTGAGTCTGGCTTATTATATGGCGGAGACTCGGCAGGATACAGCGTTCTCAGATCCGTCGGATCTGGTAGCCCGACGAATGGGTTTCATCCCGTTACCATTGAGCGTGGCGATGGGTCGTGTGCTGTGCACAACGCTGACCCCATCCGCGAAGCCAGCAAACTTTATACTGCTCATTCTTGCTTATTTGATTCTCGTGGCTCTGCGAGTTCTAACGAGCCTCGTGATCCTCGGAAAAGCGTGTGATTTGATAGCGGCGCATGCGAACAAAAGCGAGACGGAAACACAGCCAAAAAGGAAAAGCTCGAGAGACTATGCGGCGAATGGAATGGACTCGATGGATCCGAACCTTGCAATGGCGATTCTCTCCAACAGCGCTGTCAGCCTCAATAACGTTTGTCTCAACGACACTTTCGTCAAAACAGAGAAACCTTGCAAATCCGACAAACATAATAAAACATGCAACGAAGAGTGCGCGTCATTTTCAAAACACGTCTCGAGAGCCGAGAGCGAACCCCTTCTACCTCAATGACGCAGGTTTAATGCTTATGCAACGTTAATATAGATTTTGTAATTAATATATATAAAAACGCAAAAAATGTACATAACGACACTGTATATATATATATACATATATATATATGCATAAATATTATGTGTTATTAGAATATTATGTAAGTTATAAGTCTTGAATACACGAACTATATGGCTATGATATAATAGATCGAGGAAAAGTCGTTCAAGTTTGAAGGCGCGCTCGAAAGAGACAAATCCCCACCCGTAAGCATACAGGATGTTGCAAGATCCATATGGTCGAGAAAAAACTCAAATAGGAATGAAAATTTTGGAGAATTTCTCTTTTCAAAGTTTTCTTTTACGAGTTTTTCGTTTTTATTGTTTATTCCGCGCTCTGCTTCAACGTTGGGGTTGCGCAATATCTGAAAGGATCGACCGCGGAAAGCATACGCCTATCGAAAAGCATTTCATGAAAATTCGCTATTTCTTGTAGTTTATCAAGGTCAATGGTTACGGCACCGTTAAAAACTGAACTGATGGAGATGATACGAAAGTTCTTTCTTGTGGAAAATTCTATGTTCAACAACATTGGTCGCGCGGCGGATAATTAATATTTCTTTGGGAGAGAGGCTGAGAAAAAAAAACCTGCATGCATGGTGCCTGCAAAAAAAAGTTCATCGTGATGCTGGTAATCCTGGGACACCCTATAGATGTACACAATCAGCGCGAAATTTGCATCAATCATACTGTTGTTTTTCGTGCCATTTTTCGAGTGTGTTACGAAATTCCTAGTTCCATATGTATTTACATTTCTATAAAAAAGAAAGATCCATCTGTATCTGAACGTACGTGTCGGGAGCCAAAATCTGCGCATGTCGCGAGTGCTGACTGTGTTTTTAGATTTCGAGAAAAATAAACAAAAACAAAATTCGGAGAAAAAACAAAATCGTAAAAAACAACAGCCACTGCAGGAGTTATTATGATCGCAGTTACGAGCAGCGCTCTCGCGTTGGCGTTTGCGAGGCGTACTAAATCGAGCGCGCGCGGCGTCACTTTGTGACACACAATTTTGGCTCACGGGCTCGCGGGGACAACCTGAAGGACAACATGGATGCCCGCTGCTGTTTCCGGGGTATCGGGTAGGAGATTTGAATTCGGATATTTCCCCATCGAGGATTCAACATCATTCGGACCTCGATTGAACGGTAAGACAGAAAAATAATCCAAAACAAACCCTTCGAATCGTAACAGTTCGCAATTTCTTTGACAGGTATTATATTTTCCTCGCCAAATCGTCAATAAATGCGCGAAATATAACCCTTCAATGACCCTTCGATAACCAGCTGTCACTTTTACTTTTCGTATATTTTAAATGTCCCAGCTGGGTTACCATTTTCCAGAAAAATTAGTTTCACCACCTTTCCTACTACATTTTTCTACTTTTTCTCTTGTGGACAGCTCATATGTTATCGTGATAAATAAAGTCTTGATGCTTTTTTCCATCATCGTATAAAAGGAACCTTGTACATTGCGCCTATGTATATCCAACGAATCGCAACTCGAGCTGTCAAAAAGTCACGTGATCGTGATGTCTCTTCTTAACCAAACATCGAGTATCATATGTGTGTGTATGTCTGTACGTGTCAGTGTGAAAACCAAACGTACATATGCATAAGGCTTTGTGTGTTCGTCTGTTGATGTGCGTGTTTACAGTTTACATTTTTGGAAACAGGCTTCTTTGAATGCGAATATCGATTCGCGAAATCTGATGTAATTTTCTCCAGTCTTTGTCCAAACTCTAACAATGACTTATCTATGTTATTGTAGATAAAAACAACAATTGTTCGTTCTCCATCGAACGTTCGTTATTTTTCAATTTTCGACATTTTATTGCATCATATTCTTCATATCAGAGTATGGAGTCTTTCTTGGGACTGTTCGATCCTGGAGAGGTGAACGACAAACAATCGGAAAATTGGGATTGTTATTCCAACAAAGAATCATCCGATCATGACAGCTCAGAAATGGATGCCGATGACGAAGATTGTCTACCGCCAGAACCTGAACAGGGAAATATTGAGTACAAATTAAAGCTCGTCAATCCATCCAGTCAAAGATTCGAGCATTTAGTTACCCAAATGAAATGGAGACTGAGAGAAGGGCACGGCGAAGCGATCTATCAAATTGGTAAGTTGTTTCGTTCCTCGTGTAAACTTTTTTCTATTCCATTCTCTTTGCTCATTTGCTTCTGATTCTGTACGAAAGTGTTTGACCTCCGAACTCTGAACAACTTATTGTGCAGGGGTCGAGGACAATGGACGAATGGCAGGATTGTCGCGAGACGAGATGAAAGCTTCCCTGAAAACGCTGCGGGACATGGCAACGCGGCTTGGGGCAACGACTCGAGTGCTTCGCGAACGTCTTGCCAGCACAAAGGACAAGCAGATTAACGATAAGATCATCAGCTCCAACGGCGAAAGACGCGTCGCTGAAGTTCTAGTAAGAAAATTAAGGAAAGACGATAGAGAAGATCAAGAGAGCGTCATTGATCTGAGGCTGGCTGTTATCGGTGGACAGGACGCAGGAAAATCAACCCTTTTAGGTGAGATGCTTGTAAAACTTCTTGCAGCATTTGTTTTTCGTTTTTTCTGCTAAAGAGAATTCGAGATTCACTTTTGGAAATGATGAATTTCCAGTCTCAGCCATTTGTTCACTGACAAAATTGAAAAGTTGATTTCGAAATTTTGTCTGAATAATTGTTCATTTGTAATTATCAATTTTTATTTAATTCTATTATTTTTATTATGAAAATGAACAAATTAATTGAATGATTAATAATTGCCGCGTAGGAGTACTGACCCAAGGTGAGCTGGATAACGGTCGAGGGAGAGCCAGACTGAACATGCTTCGTCATCTCCACGAGATTCGAACCGGACGAACATCTTCAATTTCTCACGAGATAATTGGTTTTGACAACGATGGGCACGTACTGAATTACGCGGAGATGACAACCGCTGAAGAAATCTGCGAGCACGCCTCGAAAGTAGTCACGTTTATCGATCTTGCGGGACATCGTAAATATTTGAGGACGACGTTGCTCGGATTAACGGGTAAGAATCGGTTTCGCATATTCTCCAGGAAACAGTTCGAAAATTTAATGTTAATGCTGGATTTTCAGGCTATTCTCCTCACCACGTGATGCTCGTCGTTGCACCACCGCTCAACGAAGCGGCTCAAGAACACATGGCGCTTTGTTTGGCTCTGAGGCTCCCGTTCTTCGTCGTTGTTACAAAAATTGATCTTGGGCTTTGCGATACTGGGCAAACTATGAGTCAACTGGAAATCGCTGGTCGAGCTCAAGGATGTTGCAAAAAATTCGTTCTCTGTAGCAACAACAATAACAAATTGCCTCAAGACTATGAGTCCAGCGTGATACCAGTGTTTACCGTGAGTTCATTGACCGGCGACGGATTGGAACAACTCACGAGGTTTATCAGAGACTTGTCCCCATCGCAGTCTTCCTCTTCGGATTATGAACCCGGATCCTGCTTGTTCCAAATCGACGAAACCTTCAGGTAACGATCATTCATTCTCCCGGCAGTACGCAAAATTCTCAGCTTTAAATTTCGTGCCTTTTCTAAATGCCTAGAAATTTTTTCCTCAAATATATTGAAGAAATTTTCGTCCGTAATGACGCGTTAATTTTTAGCCTCGGGCTATTATCAAAAAATAACAATCTTCCAAGCATAAAATTGACAAATTTAACCGTCCCAGTCAATCATATCGGGTCAATCTGACCCAGGACGTTTTTAAAATCATTGTATTCCGGTAAATATGCATTTTTTGTTTTCTTTTGAAAAAACGTTTTTCGTAAAAAATTATCCACATTCTATGGCCTTAAAATGATTTTTTGCCGAAAAAGAAAATCAATTGCCAAACGATCGGTGACGGAAAATCGTTCGGGTCAAAACGACCCGGTATGCATTCGAAGGCATTCAAACATTGGAGCTTCATCGAATAATTTGGNTTAAAATCATTGTATTCCGGTAAATATGCATTTTTTGTTTTCTTTTGAAAAAACGTTTTTCGTAAAAAATTATCCACATTCTATGGCCTTAAAATGATTTTTTGCCGAAAAAGAAAATCAATTGCCAAACGATCGGTGACGGAAAATCGTTCGGGTCAAAACGACCCAGCATGCATTCGAAGGCATTCAAACATTGGAGCTTCATCGAATTATTCGGCAGCGATTTAAATTTGAAAAATATCTCGTTCCTGAAGTCGAGCTGCTGTCAAATTGCAGGGTTGCGGGACTAGAAGATCCAGTGCTGGGTGGATTGCTGGTAAAAGGAGCTATTGCACCCGGTGCTCGTTTGCTCGTAGGACCATTGCCCGACGGTGAGTTCAGTCCGGTTAAAGTAGTGAGTCTCCACCGCAACAAAGCTCCGTGTTGTCTGGTACGAGCTTCGCAAAGTGCTAGTTTGACTCTGGCGCCTTCGACCACGCGAGACCCACCGTTGCCTCATCTCCGGCCTGGCATGGTTCTTGTATCACTGGGTGATCACCCACAAGCTACTCTGTTCTTCCAGGTAATTGCATCGGCAAGATTTCATGCGAGCTGTTCCTAAAAATTTTGTTTTTTATAAAAAAAATGTGTCTCTCTCGTTTTCAGGCAACAGTGGTGGTTGTTTATCACGCGACATCGATATACCCCGGATTCCAAGCGACTGTGCACGTCGGAAACGTTCGACAAACTTGCGTGATGGAAGGGATAATGGACCTGAAAGATAGTGGGATGCAAACGAACGACACAGCGTCCGTGCTGTTCAGGTTCGTCAGTCATCCGGAATACATCCACGTTGGAATGAGTCTGTTATTCAGAGAAGGTCGTACCAAGGGTATCGGCAAGATAACTCAGGTATTTCCCCTGATAGGCCCGCAAAAGTAAATCTAAAAAATTCAAATCGACGAGACACGTGTCAACAAAGATGAAATCCAAAAAAAAACCCTGCTCCCTTTATCGACGAGTTGCATAAATTTTCTTCTATATTAATTATGATTGAGCGAATCCAGCGAGTGTCATTCCGTTTCCACGGTGTGGACGACGAACGAAACGTTTCTTGAATGACAACGACGCACCAAACGCAACGATTATCTGCACAATTTCGCTTTTTCTTTCGTTTTTTCGCTGCGACTAGATTTTCCCAGGTTTTTCTATCATATAAGTTTTTTTTCAACAAGTATTAATTTATAATTACGATCTCCATTCGGCTGTGGAGTTGTTTGGAGTCTGTGACGTGTGATAATTATTTTTTTGGCATTAAAAATACGACGCCAATCGATCAGGACGCAAGAATTTCGATACTTTTCGCTTGCCACGACATACAGACATCGATATGTATATAATTTTACATAATCTGTACTTATAGGATTGAGCATTAATGTTTGTCGTCAATGTTTGCCTAGATAGTTTGCGTAAACCGTGTGACAAGTGTGAAATTAAGGACGTAGAAGAAATGTTGTTTAGGAATCGTCAGTGACATGCCTCCAATATTTTCATAGTCGATATATGGATTTTCTTTTGGTTCTTGGACATGTATGACCACGACGACGATCACCAGAGGAGAGAAACATATTTTTTTAAATTACCAATTGACGTTTAACGAAAGTGGTAGGGAGGTTGTAAACGCTACTGTGAAATAAGCGCAACGACGTTGCACTCTGTATAAAATTTTATGAATCTTCATGAAAATATATAAAATATGTGAAACAAATTGTCGCAATTGACCGAACCGGAAAAACCATAACGCAAAGATATATTCTCGATGCTTTCGGTCACGTTTAATTGAAAAGAAACAAAAAATTCAAGACAAAAAAAATCTTACACGTACATCCATCCAAATTACAAAAAGCTCCGGTTCACCGGAAGTACAAGCGAATACAAAGGCAAGAACTGCCATTTAAGGTATTACTATCACGAAACGACTTTATTCCGGGTTCTTTCAAAATTTTGCATAAACGTTCTTGGCAACGAAATTAACAGCTTTTTCCTTCGAAGAAAAATTTTCTGACATGATATTTAATTTCCAATTTTTTGTATTTTTCTCATCTGAACGCGTGTAAATTGAACTCGCGTTCCCTTCGTTTTGTTTCTTGTAACTTTTTAACGAAACGTGACTGCAATTTACACGCGTTTAGATGGGAAAAATAAAAAATTGAAAAACAAATATCTCGAGATTCTAAACGCGTCGGAAAACTTTTCTTGGTAGGAGAAAAATGTTAGTTTTGGTGCCAAGAAGGTTTATACAAAATTTTGAAAGAACCCTGAATAAAGTCGTTTCGTGAATACGTCAAGAAAATAGCCGTTCCATTAGAAACAAGAAAGAATACACTGCGGTTCGTTGGACGGTCATAATCGAGCGCTCTATGGCCAGACTATTGACTCGATCCAATCGATATAGGGATGTACAGCGGTGTAACCGCTGGGAACTACAGTACCGCATCGTTGTCCGAATGAGACAACTCCGATGACTGTATGACTCGTTCCGGATATCATAACAAGTGGCCCACCGCTGTCACCTTGACAGGCATCTGACGGATGTGTGGTATTGGTGTCCCTAGCGCAGATGATAGTGTTGTCGATACCTCTCGGAAGCTTGGCAAGATTCGTGTACGACGCGTTGCATTTTTTCGTTCCTACCAAACTGCGGAATAATTGAAAATTATTGCGGGTTCATTTCGTTGAGTTTGAATTTCATTAAATTGCCTTTTTTTTACTCACACGAGATTCGATGATTTCATCAATTTTTCGGATCTGACATCATTTTCGTTTTCACCGAATCCAATAACCACGAACGACGTGTTTGAACTTATTAAGGACGTTTGCAGGGGTTCCGTTTGCAGGCAAACCGGTTTCACCTCATCTGAGGTACTCAATGGACTTTCGAGCGAAACGAGAGCTATGTCATTGTAATTTTGACTTCTCCTGTATTTTGGATGGACTATCCAATTGTCAATATTAACCGTTGGCATTTCCTCGGACCTAATATTGACCGATCCTAGTTTCGCCTATAACAGCACCAGAAAAAAAATAGGATTCATTTTTTTGCTAAATACTCGTAACGCTGATCAGAAATTAATGCGGAATCATCGATTCAACGAACTTCGAATGTCTCTCGTGATTGGTGGGACGAATAATTGCTTTTATTCAATTTTACTGTGACTCAGAATCTTTAGTATGGAAGTTTAGGGTTTTGTTAAAATGCGAACTTCATTTCGTCCATCGATTTGATTCTATCTTTTTAACTCCTCGAGTGCACTCGTCCAAGTGCATATTGGGTCAATCTGACCCAAGACGTTTTTCGAAACGTTGTGTTGCAGTAAATATGCATTTTTTTGTGGAGACGTTTTTTGCAAACGAAAATGAGATGCGAAAACAATGGATGACACAGAAAATTGTTGGGGTCAAAACGATCCAGTGTGCACTCGAAGGATTAATTCGTTGGAGTCCTTCGAACGACAACCAGAACTTACCCATTTGGGAACTCTTTTATGAATGTTACTTATGCAATGAGCGGCTGTAAGAATATATTTTGGGGAGATCAAGGAGCCACCGCAATCGTAAACAATTGGACCCTCCACTTCGCCGTCAGTATTCTCGTAACCCAGAGAAGCCATGTAAGGAAATTCGCCCTGTGCGGCTGCCGTACTATGGTACATGAAGGGATTCACTCTCTCAACACGGTTAGCCTGACAAGCTGCAAAATAATAGAGAAACAAAATGTAAAGAGCGAACGTGACCACAGAATAATTTATCATCTTCGTGTTTTTACCCATCGAACAAAAAACGACGAGCGCATTTGGATTTTGTGTCCATTAACAATCGATTTTCAATTCCATGATAAAATACCAATCGACAATGTTTAGAATTTGCGTTCGGACGTACTATCTCAAGGCGATCTATAGTAATCGGTAAAGTGACGAATAAAGCGAGAAAGACTAAAAAGTTTTCTTCTCATCAAAGCTCAACGTGGAACTCTTGCTTTTCTCGAGATACCGAGCATCTCCGAGAACAGCGTTTAATCTTTACCGAGCTGATAGATCCCCTTAAAAGTGTTTCTTTTGCTCACCCAAGTCTGCAGGTCGAATCTTGAATTTTTTCTGTATGACATTTGCACAGCAGACGATTTCCATCCTCCCTTTGAAGGAACATCGTCCTAAAGCGTTACCTATTCTGTTGCCTTTCTTTGCTTCTTCCAGCCTCGCCGGACAGTCGATGATCTGTTTACAAAATCCCGACTCTCCATCCTCGGTTTTACATGGACTTCCCTCTGAGTAAACAACAACGGAAAACGATCAAAGTTTCAATTCGTTTCGAACGTATCGACAAGGCTGTGTTTTGGGGAAAATAAATATAAATGGCCATCGAGACACCAATTTTTCCGGTCGCCGTACTTTTTTTTCATCCTGTGTGTCAAAAGGTTTTTGGTATTCGTCATATCATGGACTACGGGATGGGAAAACCATAAGAAAAGTATGAGCTGAATCGGAAGTGATATTTCCGCTTGAAACGGTGCGCGATTTTTACGCGATAAAAATATAAACCTCCCATACCACAGACACGGTGGACACGGCATGGGTTTTTGCAATTACGCATACAACAGGAAATCAATTGTCGCGATGCTCCCACCGGTGCTAGTTGCCCCCACCCTTCGTCTTTTGTTGTCGACTAAGAGCTTTGGAAGGAAAACACTGCCACTTCGAAAACGATAATATATCTAAATATCAAATACTTCGATCTCTCCGATTTTTTTTTCTACAACCAATTTTGAAGGTCCTTGACTCGCGGTGAAGGCACAGAATCACGTAAAAATTGTGGTTTGCGAAACTTCGACCGGGTAATTAGCCGCCAATTCCATTTCCAGGAGAACTGTTTTTTCTTATTCGTCCTCGGATGATGATCCGTCATGGGACGCCCCATATAAATATAGCCATGCGGTCCATTGTAATTCATAAGTAAATCTTTACAGTGTGTGATCGCTTGTTCGTCTCGAGTTGAAACTTGACCTGATTATGCTATCTCGAGAAAAAACTGTACGGGTTATCACAGTTCTTGCAAATAATCGTATAAAAGTGGACATTTTTAAGGGTTATATGTCATGTCAATACGTTTCAATTCATTCAACAGGAACGACAATTCAAAGGACTGCTTTTGATTAAGTACTGGAGAAAACGTCTATGACGTGGATGAAAAATAAGATTCCACCAGATATCTCATGCAGAGTGAACGTTTTGTTGTTTTCAACGCTCGTCATTATCCGGTCTCGTGTTTTCTACTAATCCAACTTTTTTTTGCAGCTCTTTGTATACACACATATGCTCTTGATTTTCTCTGTTTGTTGATCAATTTTGAATCAACAGCAGAATTGTTGATTCATTTTCATGCTATAGCCTAATGAATCGATCATCGTTTCGTTTAGAAACAAAATATTCTAAACAGCAACATTCATTTCATTCAATTTGACTGGCATACGTTTTTTTCTCATTTTTTCATAGAAACCAGAAATGACTATCGCAGTATTTTGCTGGTTGTCATAAGTTCAAACTCATTGACACAGAACTCGATAATTCCGCTGACACCGAATTCAAATGAATCGTCGGATTTGATTCAAAATTAAAAACTCGAATAATTTTCTGCCATGTGTCTCCGAAAAATCGTACAAATAAAAAGAAATCCATATCAAATGATCCACTTGGATGAATGATCAGAAATTCAGAAGATTTATCGGAGAGCAAATAAAAAAATAAAAAATTTACAAAAATCGTCAACTCTCGTGCGCTATGAACTTGATCTTGATCTTGAAAGACTTTTCTTCATAAAGATTGGATTACCGAAGACAAACTTAAATTACACATTATCCTCCTCCGCCAGGGGAGGGGCGTAAACTCGTGCAAGGTGAATTTTGTACCTTACACAACAANGAAGATTTATCGGAGAGCAAATAAAAAAATATAAAATTTACAAAAATCGTCAACTCTCGTGCGCCATGAACTTGATCTTGATCTTGAAAGACTTTTCTTCATAAAGATTGGATTACCGAAGACAAACTTAAATTACACATTATCCTCCTCCGCCAGGGGAGGGGCGTAAACTCGTGCAAGGTGAATTTTGCACCTTGCACAACAAGACGCTTGTCACGAATGCTTAACGTGTGATTCGATTCGCAAATTGACGATTACTGCGGCGTTAATGGAAAAAGTGAATGAAGCTGAATGCTTATTTACCGAAAAGATCTTCTTCGCCAAAATATTGGAAGGCACGAACCTCCAGTGCAGCAATTATTATCACATAGCAGCAAAGAAAAATGTAGGAGTTCATTTTCAATTTCTATCTCGAAATCACAAAAGTTTTAGTAATTGTATTCGATCAATATTCGTTCCGCGTATTTACGAACGTTTTGAATGTGATACACTCTGATAAACGCCGCAAAGGACGGTAGGGAATCACACTGGTGACTGGTCTGGAAGACTGAACTGAATTTGCTCGTCTCACGGATTTTTATAAAACTCATGTCAAGCAATGAGCTTGTACAAACGGAGGCGGGAGAGCGATCTCCATTAGGAGGGTGCACAATCATATATCAAGTTACGTGTCAGAGTCGCGAGGAGAACATCAACACACAATTAAAATGTCACGTCAGTTTATTCGATTCCACATAGACTGGGTGAAGTAAACTACACGTGAATGAGACATGCATGCACTTCGTAGGGGGGATGCTAGTAAAAACCCATCCTACTACTTTAAGGGGCTATGGGAGCCTCTCATAAATATCTTATCTTATCAAATTTTAGCCTTTACTCCGGCGGATCCAGGGAGCGTGAGGAAGCAGATGTTGACGTGGTTATTTTTATTTCCGTTCCCTGCTATAACCCCATATCCCATGCATGTGTCTTATGTGACTTCATAAAAAAAAAACAGTGAAATTCCCGTTGTCTCCTGGTCGTCGGTCGCTGGGAATTGCGTCCAGCGCCAGTGACTCGAGATGTTTACGTAAATTTTATCGAACGTCTACTAGTTTTCCAACTCTACGTTTCATTTCGAATTTTCCGATGACTGATTTGTTATTCTCGCCGAAGGAGAAAAGTCACGTTAACGTTTCACAACGTTTGCCAATTCTCCGATTCCTTCGTGATTCGTTCTTCATCACCAGTAGGACTTATGACCTTTCGCTCTACTCTGGTGAACAAGAATTTATCAATTCGAACGCAAAGAACTTTCTATTATTCTTTCCCTTATTTTGATAAAACAAAAAAAAAGGAAGAAAAAGTTTTCGTGAAAATTACAATTATTTATTTCTCTCTGGCACGCAAATAGCAATCGAAACAAACTGCTGGCACTGTGAACTGAACGGAAAGTGTATTTGAGGATTTGAAAATTAAAACAAAACGGCGCACACTAGGGTGGAAAAACCACGTACATGGTTTTTTTGTACACGTACGTACACGTTTACGTTTGTGTACAAAAAAAATATTCGATAATTATCTTCGCCTTTTATATTCAATCGCAAAGATACAGCTTGTCCACCCTTTTAACATTGGGTTGCAACCCTCCCTGGTCGCATTTTCTTTTCTTCGCCAAAGCTCAACTTTCTAGCGACTGTTGCTCGAGGAACGAAAAAATGGAATTTTTTTTTTTCTTGGCCACCCTAGTGCATAGGAGCTGAAAGGATCCGGTTGACTGGGATTACGGTATTTAGTAACGTCATCGCAGTCGTTGAAGAAAATGGCGATTCGACTGGAGACGAGAACAATTCCATTGTGCACGGTCACGATTTTATCTTCTCCGCCCAAACTACCGACTCGATCCAATCGATATAGGCTTCCACGGCAGTGTAAGCACCAGGTGCTGAACTACCGCAGCCCTGGCCGAATGAGGTTACTCCGATGACCGTATTTCCATAGTCGGATATCTTCAGGAGCGGAGCTCCGCTGTCTCCTTGGCACGCATCCGATCTTCTCGCGGAATCCTTGTCCAGAGCACAAATCAGAGTATCGTCGATACCATGCGGAAGTTTGCTGGAGGGTGTATAGGAATCGTTGCATGTTGTCGTCGGTACCAGTCTGCCAAAAAATACAAAATCACAAGTTACTGATTTTTCCTTTTGGCCGCGAATGGTCGTTTGGGAAAAATTTTTCGTTTCGCACTTTTTCTACGCGTTATGATTAGAAAACAGGGAGCCAGCAAGTTATATTGTTTATACTCACTCAAGATTTGCTGATTTCATCAATTTCTCGGATCTCTCTTTCGTTTCCGTTCCGCCGAACCCAATAACCATGAACGCAGTGTTTATATTCATTTGAGATTTTCCCAGCGGTCGAGTTTGCAGACAAATAGGCCTCACCAGGCTCGAACTTTTTACGGGAGTTTGAAGCTCAACGAGAGCTATGTCATTGTAATTCTGACTTCTCCTGTATCTCGGATGAGGTATCATGCGTCTGAGAGCTAGTTGAATGCCTCGTGAAGATCGAATATTCACGGAGCCCACCTTCGCCTTTGGCATTGAATAATGAAAAATGTTTACTTTTATCGTGAGAAACGTGCTCGTGTTAAAAATGAATATCTCTACCGTTCAGTCAATAACGAAAATTTTTAATGGCACAAAATTTAGTTTTTTTCCAGTTTGATCTTTTTTTTTATTGAAATATTTTTTTTTTTATTAGCGAAGATTTGGATTTAGTCAATCACTCACCCATATGGGGACCCGATTATTGACGTTACTGACACAATGAGCAGCTGTCAAAATATATCTTGACGAGATCAATGCTCCGCCACAATCGTAAACGATTGGGTCATCGACTTCTCCGTCAGTGTTCTCGTAACCCAGAGCAGCCATGTAAGGAAATTCACCCTCGATGGCTGCCGTACCAGCCAAAATAAAGCGATTCACCGATTCCTTTTTGCTAGAGCTCGTTGTAGTTTCATTGTCATCGGTGTTGCTGGTTTTGGATTCAACCTCGTTCTCCAGTTTCTGACAAGCTGTGAGGCGATCAGACAAAATTTCGCGGGTGGTCGGCGATAAAAAATTAAATTTTTGTTGTTTTTACCTAAATCTGCAAGGCGAATGTTGACTTTTCCGCGAACCTTGACCGGACAGCAGACTATTTCCGTAAGACCGTCGAAGCCACATCGACCTTGAGCATTGGCGCGTCTTTTTTCTTGCCAAACTTCTCTCAGTCTCGATCGGCAGTCCGGCAGTTGTTTGCAAATCCCTCGTATTCCGTTCTCCATGAGACATTGATCGCCCTCTGAAAGGCACCGAATAACACTTCGAACTTCGAATGTCTCTCGTCATGGATGGGGCGAAAAATTGCTTTAATTCAATCTTGCTGTGACTCAAAACCTTCAGCATGGAAGTTTTGGGTTTTGTTGAGGGCGAACTTCATTTCGTCCATCGATTTGATTATATTTTTTTAACTCTTCGAGTGCACTCATCCAAGCGCATATTGGGTCAATCTGACCCAAGGCGTTTTCCGAACCATTGAATTCCAGGAAATTTGCATTTTTTTGTGGGGACGTTTTTTGTAGACGAAAATTAAATGCGAAAACAATGGGTGACAGAAAATTTTTGGGGTCCAAACGACCGAGTATGTACTCGAAAGATTAATTTTTTGGAGTCGTTCGAACGATAACCATAACTTGCCCATTTGGGAACTCTTCTATTAATGTTACTTATACAATGAACGGCTGTAAGAATATATTTTGGATAGATCAAGGAGCCACCGCTCCTAGAAACAAAATATTCTAAACGGAAACAATCATTTCATGCAATTTGACTGGCATACGTTTTTTTTCTCAATTTTTCATAGAAACCAGAAATGACTATCGCAGTATTTTGCTGGTTGTCGTAAGTTCAAACTCATTGACACAGAACTCGATAGTTCAGCTGATACCGAATTCAAATGAATCGTCGGGTTTGATTTAAAATGAAAAACTTGAATAATTTTCCGCCATGTGTCTCCGAAAAATCGTACAATTAAAAAGAAATTCATATCAAATGATCCACTTGGATTAATGATCAGAAATTCGGAAGATTTATCGGTTAGCAAATAAAAAAATAAAAAATTTACAAAAATCGTCAACTCTCATGCGCCATGAACGTAGTCTTGATCTTGAAAGACTTGTCTTCATAAAGATTGGATTATCGAAGACGAACTTAAATTACACATTATCCTCCTTCGCCAGGCGAGGGGACGTATAACTCGTGCAAGGTGAATTTTGTACGTTGCTCAACAAGACGCTTGTCACACGAATGCTCAACGTGCGAAAAAGCATTTATCCGTTTCGCAAATTGACGATTACTGCGGCGTTAATGGAAAAAGTGAATGAAGCTGGATGTTTATTTACCGAAAAGATCTTCTTCGCCAAAATATCGGAAGGCGCGAACCTCCAGTGCAGCAATCATTACCACATAACAGTAAAGAAAAATGTAGTAGTTCATTTTCAATTTCTATCTCGAAATCACAAAAGTTTAAGTTATTGTATTCGATCAATATTCGTTCCGCGCATTTACGAACGATTTGAATATGAAACAGTCCGATAAACGCCGCAAAGGACGATAGGGAATCACACCGAAATTTAGTGCTCAACCGGAAAGTAGATCGCCGACTGATCTGGAAAACTGACCTAAATCTGCTCGTTTCACGGATTTTTATAAAACTCGTGTCAAGCAATGAGCTTGTACAAACGGAGGCGGGGGAGCGATCTCCATTGGGAGGGTGCACAATCATATATCAAGTTATGTGTCATAGTCGCGAGGAGAACATCAACACACAATTAAAATGCCACGTCAGTTTATTCGATTCCACATAGACTGGGTGAAGTAAACTACACGAGAATGAGACATGCATGCACTTCGTAGGGGGGATGCTAGAAAAAACCCATCCTACTACTTAAAGGGGCTATTGGAGCCTCTCATAAATATCTTATCTTATCAACTTTTAGCCTTTCCTCCGGCGGATCCAGGGAGCGAGAGGAAGCAGATGTTTACGTGGTTATTTTTATTTCCGTTTCCTGCTGTGAACCCATATCCTATGCATGTGTCTTATGTGACTTTATAAAAAATAAACAGTGAAATTCCAGTTTTCTCCGTTTCCAACTCTACGTTTCATTTCGAATTTTCCGACGGCTGTTTGATTGGTTATTCTCGCCGAAGAACGAAAGTCACGTTGACGTTTCACAACTTTTGCCACTTCTTCGATTTCTTCGTGATTCGTTCTTCATCACCAGTAGGATTTATGACCTTTCGCTCTACTCTGGTGACCAAGAATTTATCAATTCAAACGCAAAGAACTTTCTATTATTCTTTCCCTTATTTTGTAAAAAAAAAAAAAAAAAAAAAGAAAAAGTTTTCGTGAAAATTACATTTATTTATTTCTCTCTGGCACGTAAATAGCAATCGAAACAAACTGCTGGCACTGTGAACTGAACGGAAAGTGTATTTGAGGATTTAAAAAATAAAACGGAACGGCGCACACTGGGGTGGAAAAACCTCGTACATGTTTACGTGTACAAAAAAAAACTATTTTTTACGTGCATTAAACTTGAATTTTGAATCGAACGAAATTTGGTTCTTACATTTTCGATAATTATCTTTGCTTTTTATATTCAATCGCAAAGACACAGCTTGTCTACCCCTTTAACATTGAGCTGCAACCATCACTGGTCGCATTTTCTTTTCTTCGCCATAGCTCAACTTTCTAACGATTGTTACTCGAGGAACGAAAAAATGGAATTTTGGTTTTTTCTTTTTTTTGTAGCCACCCCAGTGCATAGGAGCTGGAAGGATCCGGTTGACTGGAATTACGGTATTTAGTAACGACAACGCAGTCGTTGAAGAAAATGGCTATTCGACTAGAGACGAGAACAATGCGTCGCTGCGATCCATTGTGCACGGTCACGATTTTATTTTCTCCGGCCAAACTTTCGACTCGATCCAATCGATATAGGCTTCCACGGCAGTGTAACCACCAGGTGCTGAACTGCCGCAGCCCTGGCCGAATGAGGTTACTCCGATGACCGCATTCCCATAGTCGGATATCTTCAGGAGCGGAGCTCCGCTGTCTCCTTGGCACGCATCCGATCTTCTCGTGGAATTACTGTCCACAGCACAAATCAGAGTATCGTCGATACCATGTGGAAGTTTGCTGGAGGGTGTATAGGAATCGTTGCATATTGTCGTTGGTACCAGTCTGCCAAAAAATACAAAATCACAAGTTACTGATTTTTCCTTTTGGCCGCAATTGTCGTTTGGGCAAAATTTTCTGTTTGAAACTTTTTCTACGCGTTTATGATTAGAGAAAAGGGAGCTAGCAAGTTTTATTGTTTATACTCACTCAAGATTTGCTGATTTCATCAATTTCTCGGATCTCTCTTTCGTTTCCGTTCCGCCGAACCCAATAACCATGAACGAAGTGTTTGTATTAATTCGAGATTTTACCAGCGGTCGAGTTTGCAGACAAATAGGCCTCACCAGGCTCGAACTTCTTAAGGGAGTTTGGAGCGAAACGAGAGCTATGTCATTGTAATTCTGACTTCTCCTGTATCGCGGATGAGGTATTATGCGATCGAGAGCTAGTTTAATGCCTTGTGAAGATCGAACATCCACGGAGCCCACTTTTGCCTTTGGCATTGAAAAATAAGAAATGTTTACTTTTGTCGTTAGAAACGTGCTCGTGTTAAAAATGAATATCTTTACCGTTCAGTCAATAACGAAAATTTCTGATGGCACGAAATTTCATTTTTTTTCCAATTTGATCTTGTTTTTTTTTTTTTTTTAATTTTCTTATTAGCGAAGGTTTGGATTTAGTCAATTACTCACCCATTTGGGGACCAGATTATTGACGTTACTGACACAATGAGCGGCTGTCAAAATATATCTTGACGAGATCAATGCTCCGCCGCAATCGTAAACGATTGGGTCATCGACTTCTCCGTCAGTGTTCTCGTAACCCAGAGCAGCCATGTAAGGAAATTCACCCTCGATGGCTGTCGTACCAGCCAAAATGAAGCGATTCACCGATTCCTTTTTGCTAGAGCTCGTTGTAGTTTCATTTTCATCGGTGATGCTGGTTTCGGATTCAACCTCGTTCTCCAGTTCCTGACAAGCTGTGAGGCGATAAGACAAAATATCACGGGTGGTCGGCAATGAGAAATTAAATTTTTTTGTTATTTTTACCTAAATCTGCCGGGCGAATGTTGACTTTTTCGCGAACCTCGACCGGACAGCAAACGATTTCCGTAAAACCTTCGAAGCCACATCGACCTCGAGCATCGGGGCCTCTTCTTCCTTGCAAAACTTCTTCCAGTCTCGATCGGCAGTCCGGCAATTTTTTGCAAATCCCTGGTATTTCTTCCTCCGTTTGACATTGATTGCCTTCTGAAAGGCACCGAATAACAATCGAACTCGTTAATTGTTTTCAAGTCTCGTAAAGAGCGCGCGGTTTTGTTCAGGGCACGAAAATGTAAATGACCCAGACACGAATATATGCAGTCAAACATTCTTGCATTTCATCGACGTCCGTCAAGCCTTTAAACAGAAAAAGCGTCCGCGTGACCGCAAATTTGAATAGCCCAAATGGGACAATGAGTTTGAATCACATTTTGCGCTCGTCAAAATAACTCAATATTATTTTTTTCCACTCTTGTTTATCTTTGAACGTTTTTTTTCTCAGCACGTTAATTCCACGTTCTGAGTCAAAAACATCGAAGAGCTCAGATAGAGCTCAAAGAATTTATCTCGCCAGAGTTTTTCTGTGTAACATTTTTTTTTAATTCTAAAAACGGATTCGTTCTTCCGATTTTGCTTCTCGCTTGGAAATTCTGGATAGCGAAAAAAATTTCACGCCTCTCGCTGATGATTAGATAACCGATGAAAAAAAGCGGTTCTGGTCACTGATCTCGTTTTTTTTATCATCTCGTTGAGTTCCAATTAAAGGCGTTCTGCAGATTCTCTCCGAATACATGTGAGGACAACAATCCGAAACAGCAAAAACTGTAACTATGGATAATCGTTTATTGATTTTTAAAAATCAACGAAGAACGCAAAAAATAAAAAATAAAATTTTATTCTCGCTCTCCATCACTCTAGCTTTCTGATTTCTCAGAGTTCGAAATTTTTTTTCAATAAATTCATCATGCCCTGGTAGCATAAAATAATTTCCAGGCAAATTATCGTAAAACATTAAAAAATGTACAGAATCCACAAGTAGAAAGAATTCTGGTTGCAAGGCAAGCATCTCGATACAAGAAAAAATAAAAATTCATGAAGCAATTGAGAAAAGTGGAATTAAGGGCCAAAATAAGATAAACAACATTTTAATAAATAGACAGTCTCACAAACAATATTTCGGTAACATCTACTCTTCGTATTGCGAAACAAGGTCCAATGAAACTGAGACTCGGTGAGGATGTTGATCGATTAATTAATTGATTAATCGACCAATGGTCATAAATTTTTCTGTAGCTATTACGTCCGCGCGTTGTTTGAATGTTTTGCTCACATGTATAAATCGAGAGGAGCGCTAGAGGGAGTGAGAGAGAGCGAGAAATCGAAACAAGTTCGAAAATGTCGTCAATCACTCAAAATGTACATCCGTGAATATTCGAAGACACGAAAATGAATGGATAGGAAAAAATGGCGAAATTAACGACTCCACGATGACGAGTGCGTCATCCGATTCCCACTCTTGCTCTTTCGTATTTGTTTCCAGATAAAAACACGCACTTATGCTAATTCACAGCATGGGCACGTGAAATTCTAACTTTTTCATCTTCATGCATTGAGAGTTGCTTAGCTTTGGCTCCTTGATGTTTAAAAGAGACGGATAAGTTTAAAAACTTGTTACTTTCGATTGAAACTGATGTCAACTGAATTATATTATTTTTCCGTCGACTCATTCAGCATTTCGTAGTTTCTGTGATACTGCTTTCGTTCGCAGATTCATCAAATATTTTGATCGTTGTACAGTGACGTACAAAATAACTGGGTCACAATTTTTTTCCAACTATTCAACAAAAAATTAAAATTCGTTGGTTAATTACTTGGCGATAATTTTTTAATCAGTTGAATTAAAAAAAAAAAATAATAATAAAAAATAAACAGAAATTGTCGGATCCTTCGAAAAGTATTATTCGGTAGACTTTGTTTTATACGTCACTGTACACAAAATCAAAGGCGCTCTTGCCTCGTGAGTCAAACGTGACAAAGTCAAGGTTCCGGCACTGGAATCCGCCCGGCACTCATTTTCTGGTTCTCGAATGTCAAGGACGCCAGAAATTGTCGTTACGTTGTTGATTTTTCGTACGAAATTTCTAGTGGGAATTCATCATTAACTTTCTGCAGAGACTCAAGCAGCTCGCGGAACCTGCGACGATGAGCAACGTAAATCCATCGGTCCATGAGATATTTAATTTCTCAAAATGATCAACCGAAACGAAGCTTCGACGCGGGCTTCCTTTTATTGCATTTGAAATCAGCAGCCTCTCGGTCCCGGCCTCCAAAATTCTTAATTGGTATTTCTCCGAATATTACGCGGAGATTTTTTCCTCGAGACGTCACATGAATCACGCACCACAAACGTGATTCATTTCATTTGTAAAAAAAAAAAAAAAAAACGAATTAACCCGTACGAACGAGTATCTGAACGAGTCGACCGTGTACGACCGAATGTCCCAAGGGCGCAACTCCACGCTCTTCGTACTTGTTCAAATCTTCCTCACACCGTATGCGGGTTGTCTGTCTACAGCCTCAAAGTCGGTGACTTGGGTCCAAAAGCCTGAATTTCCAGTTCAAATTAATTTTAATGCAACTGGTTCGTCAGTATGACTCTGGAGCTTGCAACGTTGAGATTCAAGGAAAAACATGTGTTCTATTTATTATTTATGGAATTTTTAGTGTCATGTCAATTTTTCGTGTTGATTGAGTTTTTTGTCTGCAAGAGTGGATCGTTTTATTGTCCGGACCAAATATTGAATAATAATTACGAGCTCTTCTGAAGAAAGAAGGAAATTTCGTTGTATTCCAACTTTCGAAAACGTTCGATGTCGAAAAGTTATGCAGCCCCGGAATCCCGTGGAGCACTTCCAACGAGAACCAATAAAAAGCTTAAAAAACTAAAAAACGAGTAGATCGTCGTATGCAATGAAATTTTCGAAGCAACGAATTTCTCGATTGCTACTCCCTGTTCGGAAAAGGTATTTTGCAAAGTGGATCGAAAAACATTTTAAAAATGTTTCATTCGTACGAGAAACCTTTGTCGATTTTCCAAGCTGCTTCGCGAGGCTCAAAAAGATAGAAGAAAGGATGCAATGCGTCGAAAACAATTACCACCGCAATTGTGCGAGGTGAAGAAATTTTGGTTATCGCCTTTCGTAATTATATTCAGTCTCGTGTTTCGTACCTACGTATCCAAGTTCATTTCGCCATTGTTTGTTTACATTTACGAACACGCGATCAATACTTTATCGGAAAATTCCACTCTGGCTCCTTTGCCAAATGCTACAAGTTTCCAATTTACGTTTCAAATGGAAATCCGATTCGATCCTAAAGTTTGCATCGTAATTAAATTTTTTTTTTTTTTAAATCGAACATTTTTTTTAACTTCCGTATAATGAGGACTAATTAATCAGCTGCACGAACAGATTATTCCATGCGAGACAATTTCAAACTTCCGTACGAACCAAGAATTTCCGGAAGCGAAATGTCACTTTAACTTGAAACGCCCTATACATACACCAACGAGAAATACATTGACGATTCGACGCTAGATTGACTGCTGGTTAAGTGAGAATTAATTTTCTTGTGTTGATTATTTTTTCTCATTTCGATCTCATGAGAAGCGACTTGGTCGATTTTTTCAAAATTTTCCTGTTGCCGAGTATTTCAGCTCGAATTTTTATTCTCTATTTCTACAATTTTTGAAAAAACTTGAAAAAGCCTTGAAAATAAAATTTGAAAAAAGCCTCGATTTATTTTCCATGTGCTGAACGTGCGAAAAAGAAAAATTCAATCAGTAGCCGATTCTGCGTTGAACGTCCCGTATATTCCTTGAACACCAAAGATAGATTATCCGGGATTGGAGAAAGGATAAAAATTGCAATCGTACGAGGATTAATATTATTTCTTGCAGAATAAAAAATACAGACAAGATTGATTAACATCCGAGAAAGGTTTCATCGATTTGGCAAACTCATGATTGCTCTCGGCTTCGTGATAAAAGTGAGGTAAGCACGATTATTCTTTTACCGTAAAGTTGAGCTTCGTGAGGAATTCCGGACGCGTGGAATACCAGTAGAGGAATTATTATCACCCAGCAGTAAGGAAAAATGTGGTTGTTCATTTTTATTTCTTATTGTAGTATCACGAAAACTTGAATTTTATTGAATTATCAGTCGATTAGTATATTTTTAGAAATTAATCGAAATTAAAACACTCTCGTACGACTTTACGAAGATTATGACACCGAAAATTGACGCCAAAGCAACAAGTTCATCGTTGAATGGTCCGGCAAACTGAACTGAAAAATATCCGCTAGGTTCACAAGTATTTATTAAACACCAACGAGCAACGTGCTCACACTCATAGAACCGAACACGACGAAGCGTCCTCCGCTATAAGAACGCATCAACCTATACATATGTATATATTCAAAAAATGCGTGAACACGTCAGCGCATTCGAGCTACGGGGCCACGGTAACAAACACGCGGTGTTGAGGCTAATTATGCCGTTCTGTATCGAGAGGAAATACCCCGTGAGCTCTTCGGGGCTACTCGAGGGTTCAGCATCCCAGGAATACTCATTATTACGACCTATTTTTAGTCTTTCCCGCCAGTACCCGAGATGTAAACACAACCTTTACGTTTCACACAGCAGATGACGCCCACAACTTTTCATCATACACATGCTACATCGCGACCTGTAACTTCGCATTGGAAATGTACGTTGTATTCCGAATGTTGAAAAATCTTGTAAGGGCTGCAATCGTTTTGTTGGTAAAAGGAATAGTACAAATTTTGACAGCAGATTCGCGAAGTATTCGCATGTTTACGCCATTGCTTCAAGACGGATGACTCGTATCGCAGCTGTCGTTCATCTATTTAGTTTCGATAGAATACAGCAGGATACACACTTGTCGTCAAATCGAAGGAATTGTGTCCAGGATTCCAAGAACATTATTCACGACGTTTCAACACAAAATTACCCATGTTTCGAGTCCCTTTTAGGAGAACGAGAGATTTCTGAATAGAAAAATGAAGACAAGCGGGAATAAATGAACGGAATATCGCAAGAATACCTTCGATCGGGAGAAATCCATCGATTTTTCGGATTGTATTTGTTCATCAGCTAGAGAATCCCACTTCGTATGCCTGTTCAACTTGTCCGTCCGTCCATCACTGTGCTGGGCGAGCTTTTGCTTCACCACTAGAACGTGATAAAATCGTCGCCTTTTCCTGCTTTGTCTGCTCAAAAGAGTTGCCGGCCGGCAATTCGTTCAAGAAAAGTTCGAGAACTTTTTTCGAATGGCGGTAGGGGAAAGAATTTTTGCTATTATCGAGCCGTCACGAATAGTCATATGCAAACAAGAGCTTCGAGACATTGTTAACAAGTTTGTTAAAATTGTTGGTTTCGGATAGTCAACTCGCGGGGGCTAACACAAGGGGAGGTCGTTGGAGATTTGCCAGAGCTCTCTGCCGAGCAGAATAGACTCCTGCTAGCACGACCGAGCAAAAAAACATTTACAGCAGCTTCACTAATTGACCGGTACGAAAAAGCGCCATTTAGTAGAACCCACTGGAGCTCTCATGGCAATAGAGATTTCTCTATTTATTTCTGATGGTAATGAGAAGATCAGCGGGCGCCATCTGGCTGCAAGTTGTGGAAACTGGACGCTGCAGATCCGAACTGCAAGACGTCCGATGAGTTATATTACCATGACGCGTTTTCGTAGATTTAGCAATTCGAGGTGATGGAGGAAGTCTCCCTGCATGTCTTCGTGAAGAGTTCTCGTCGATAGCGTTTCCGGACGAATTTTGATTCGCTTTTTTCGAAAAAACAAAAATAAAATATTTCGAACCCCGTGGTGCCGCGTTACCAACAGTTTTTCTTGACTCTCAAACCCTCTCAAACGATTCTCGAACGATTCGCATTAATTAAATTTAGAAATAATGACTTTGGGGGGGCCAACTTCACGGAGATCACATTTCCCACTCTCGTAAAAACTCGTCAAGCCGACAACTGATGCTATCTGACGACGAGTTGCCAAAGCATCTTCCCTNCAAACAAACGATTTAATTAATCAAACAATCACAAACAAACGCCAAACAAACCAGAAAATTTTTTAAAAAGTTGAAAAGTCAAAGTCGTCCGGCCAACTTTATATAGCTCACTAGAACGTGATAAAATCGTCGCCTTTTCCTGCTTTGTCTGCTCAAAAGAGTTGCCGGCCGGCAATTTGTTCAAGAAAAGTTCGAGAACTTTTTTCGAATGGCGGTAGGGAAAAGAATGTTTGCTATTATTGAACCGTCACGAATAGTCATATGCAAACAAGAGCTTCGAGACATTGTTAACAAGTTTGTTAAAATTGTTGGTTTCGGATAGTCAACTCGCGGGGGCTAACACAAGGGGAGGTCGTTGGAGATTTGCCAGAGCTCTCTGCCGAGCAGAATAGACTCCTGCTAGCACGACCGAGCAAAAAAACATTTACAGCAGCTTCACTAATTGACCGGTACGAAAAAGCGCCATTTAGTAGAACCCACTGGAGCTCTCATGGCAATAGAGATTTCTCTATTTATTTCTGATGGTAATGAGAAGATCAGCGGGCGCCATCTGGCTGCAAGTTGTGGAAACTGGACGCTGCAGATGCGAACTGCGAGACGTCCGATGAGTTATATTAGTTCTCGTCGATAGCGTTTTTGGACGAATTTCGATTCGCTTTTTTCGAAAAAATAAAAATAAAAAATTTCGAACCCCGTGGTGCCGCGTTACCAACAGTTTTTCTTGACTCTCAAACTTTCTCAAACGATTTGCATTAATTAAATTTAGAAATAATGACTTTGGGGGGCCAACTTCACGGAGGTCACTTTTCCCACTCTCGTAAAAACTCGTCAAGCCGACAACTGATGCTATCTGACGACGAGTTGCCAAAGCATCTTCCCTATCACCGGATATCTTGGCGCCCCGACCCTGAGGACTTCCGGTAGCCATATTGAATCGGTGATTCTGAGGAATTCCGTATAAAAATAAATACGCTCCCTCTCTCTCGATTCGAAAGACGCTGAGTAAAAGTTTATCAACACACACACCGGATGATTGATGCCTTCGGAATTTCAAAAATAATGCTCATTCGTTTTCAATGTTTCATCAAAGACGAGTTCAAGGCCTTTTTCAGACGCCGCATCTTTTGAGTCTTATTTCACTCTCACTTGTCAGACGGCGCGAGAGAGCAAATTCGACCTCAAATCGAAACTGAAAGTCGCCTCGTAACGGAAATTGAATTCCATACAATAATTCAAGGAAATGAACTCTTTCCGCGATGATGAAAAATAATCTCATGAAATTTAATCAGAAAATCCAAAGAGATATAATCAAATATTGAAATTTTTTAAAATGTTTTCTCACGTCAACACGATGACGTTCTTAACCATCGACAATGCAAATAATACTGAAACGCGATCTATAAATAAATAGGAAATTGGATGTATCGTTCCCATTCGTAGGCAAAAAAATGTTTTCGGATTCCGTAAAAGGGGTAAGGGCAGGGGGAAGGGAGGGGGGCGAGCTGAGATAGTAAAATATGCATCGTTGATATCGAGGCCATGACGGCGTCGCGTCTCGGACGGAGAAGTCTGATGGCACGGCCATTAGACGAGGAGGGGAACGTCATATGTGTCTTACGTCGTTTTCGTCGGCGTTCGGCGTCGACGAAACTAACGACGACGCTTTGGACGTCAGAAAGAGAGAGAAATAGAGTCACAGAGGGAGCTTTTATTTGAGGCTAGAAAGAGACGAAGTAGAGGGAACCAACGGCCGAATGGAACCCGTTCGCGGTTCACGAGTTCTCTCTCTGTCTCTCTCTCTCTCTCTCTCTCTTTTTCCTATTCGTATGTATACACACGAGACACCAGTTATTCGAGAAAACCACGTGACTCGGTGGCAGAATCCGCGGCGTCTGTTGGAAAATCTAAATCCGTCCGAGCCGAGAGGAAGAGATTTTGCTCCGTTGTCGCCCGTTTCTCTCTCCCACTTTCCCTCTCTCTCGTGCTCTCTCTTTCTCTTTTTTCATGACTGTTTCGTGAACCTCGCGGGTTCTCGCGATAGTCAATGTTCGGACCCAGTTTACACCGGATCGGTGCCGCGAAAGCCCTTCTTGACATTACAGTTTTTTTTTATTATTTATTTACTTTTAATTATTCACTTTCCCTCAATAATTCTTTTGTTTACTTCGTTCGACTTGAATCACATCCACCAGGATATAAATATCATTATTTTTAATTCATAATTCTCACCAGTTGGGCAGTGTCGATTTTTTTTATTTTCTTTTTTCTTCGTTACCGACCGAGCAATATTTGGAAATTTCGCTAAATAGAGAAGCGAGCCAACCACCCGGTTTTATAAACTTTCGGGTGGTTCCAACCATCTCTGATCGAAATGATTCGTGTCGATGAAACGGATCCGGTCGGCGGTAAGAATTCCTCGTATAACCGGATCTATATTTATATTTGACGTGACGAGAGAAAGAAAATGAAAATGCGAGTGTATCGAAAAATTTTCTCCCATCCGTTAACTCTGATGAGCGTTCTTACGAAATGGGGAAGAATTATCGATCGTAAAAACAATAACACGGCGACATTCTCCGCGAGAGAACAACAAAGCACGTGGAAAATAAATATTTAATGTTCACATCCTGATGAGTTGATTCATCTTTTGTCTTTGGCCAAATGAATGTCGAAAATCGTTGAAGATTGAATATTTTTTTATCCATTTATCCAATATTTTTCTTAGAATTTTCTTCCTTTTTATAACCCAAAAAGCAGTCTCAACTCTTCGCTTTATGCCTTTAAAACAACAGATGTATTGTGGTGCAACCTTTGGATGGTTTCGTGAAGCGTCAAATATTTATTGAGACGCAAAATAAATGACACTCAGTCTGCCAAAAAACAGTGCTTGCCGCAAGAAAAAGTAAAATATTCTCTCGCTTCATATTCAATGCAATATTCCTTCCTCGATGGATCCTCTGAGAATGAGACTCCGATCTGTCATTGTCGGGATAGAATCATCGATAAAGCGTGTGTAACAGGTGCACGTATCCACGAAATAAGAGAGAGAATAAAAATACAAGCCCCCCAGCGTCGGAGCCACACGCCAACGAAATATTCGGTCCGCGTTTATATCGCCCGAGCTTTCGATGTTTTGTATCGTTTATATATACACACACATAGAATCCATGTAAACAGAGGAAACCGAGAACTTTTATTCAATCCCCCAAATTTCGCAACATTTTGTCTCGAAATATATTCACAAAATATTTCTTTTCTAAGCCTTGAAAATGGGCTAAAAAAAAGTAAAATTGCTATGAAAAAATGTGGACACTTCGTATACATGCGTCGACAAAGTTTTCGATCTGAACGACGGTGGGGTCGATATTATTGTTTTTTTACATTCTAGCCACGTGTTTTACAAAGACTTGGAAGGTTCGCATCATGAACATGATTTTCTTTAGCCAAACATTCGATTTGATGTCGATACAAATATTATCGACGTGTGTTCGCAAGAAAAACGGTTAAAAAGGGGAAGAAATACGGAAAGAAATTGTTTGATACTTGAACGATTATTCAATTAGCCGCGTATGTGAATCATTCACTCATTTTATTTTATTATTGACGAATTTTTTACTCAATTGTCTCACAAAATTGGAAGAATCACGATACAGAACAGAAATTATTTCAAAGAAACAGAACGGTTAGCAATACGAGCAAAATTGTTATCGATTTTCGATGAAGATTTATTGTGTACTGATCGAGACACAATTTGCTGTTTATAAAAAGCTCTCGCCGCTTCGATGTTTATCGATGCGAGGTCAACATCAAAATAACCTAAATTGGCTGCGAAGTCGCATTTCCCGTATTGGGCCGCCATCTGATGGCTAAAAAATGAACTACGCCCCATTGTTACTCTGTCGTATTCCGGAACGTTCATATTTATGAAAAATATTTTCGATTTGGACTTGAAACCATTCGACAAAGATGAATCTCTCGCAAGATGGATCAATTATTATGGGAATTATGTTTCAGAGGTCGAGCCAAGTTTTCCCTACAGAGACGTGACAATTCGGCGTGGGGTCGAGTTCAAGGATAATTATGATATTCAATCGGAAATTGGCCGGTGAGTAAAATAGTTTCAACAACGGATCAATTATTTTTAGGTTATGGTGACCAAACAAGTGGTAATTGATTTATTTGCATAAATATTAAGCAAAATTGTGAATGAATGAATCACTAAAATAATGCGATCGGAAAAACCAATAAAAAATCTCAATCCGTAAAAAAACAAGTTGGCGTCATAATAAAAAAAATGCAAAAATCGAATAAAGTGAAAAAATAAACGAAAAATTTAATACGAATCCTCAACGTAATTGATTTAATCGAAAATTTATTGCATCTTTGCGTTTGATTTCCAAATATTCCGAAGCTCGTTTTGCGCACGTTAGACTACTCTGACCTTGATCGTTCGACAGTTGTTGTCATTGAAGATCTATCGATCAAGGTCGCGTAGGCGTAACTCGATTAATTTTAATTGCGATCGGTCACCGATTTTGGCATGCGATCAGCGGATAGAGACAAAGATTCTCGTTGTTTCGAACCCTCTCTCTCTCTCTCGTCGTATTCTTCGATTGTCGTCGCGAGATCCACGATGCAGACGAGGACGAGAGAGCAGCGAACAAAAATTCGTGACATACCTCAACCCTGGCTTAGTATTTATGCACGTCCGTGCACACACTAACACTGATGTCCGTTGTTTCGAACGTTTTTTTTCCCTATGTTCATGGTCCAAGTTCATCGACGATTACCAACGAAAAAAAATTAAGGGTGTGTCTTTCACAATTCGGACAAAAAGCTCGCTGACCTCCGACGCCCAAGGTCATTCTCGAAGTTCACTCAAAGTTCTCGAAGTTAAAAAAAAAGCTTCTCGCTTATTGATTCGATTTTCTTTTTGAATGTTCATTTTGTCGTAGTGCGTTAGAAAAACTGCGGGAACTCGGTAATGCTCGAAAAATGCATTTCAACGCGCGAGAATGCTCCAAACGACGACGGAAGGGATTCATAGTTTCGAGAATGCAATTCAATATTTCGCTTTTTCGCGTGAGTGTAACACTCGCTCGTAGCGTCCTTGAAAATTATGAAATTATTGGCACGCCTCGTAGTATTTTAACCCAGGAGCTTGGTCACACGTGGCTGAGTTTCCCTAGGGGCGCTTATCCAGTCGAAACGTCGACGAAACACTGAGGAATGCTGATGAATCTTTTATTTTTCTTTATATTCTCTAGTCTCGTTGCTTATTTCCCAAAATTGCTAAATATATGCGTTTCCTTATTTTTCCGTGGATTTTCTGAGCTTAGTCATTACCGCGCTCTGTCGTAAAATTATTTCAATTTTCGGTTTTTGGCTTCGAAATATTCATCGTTTATGCAGAACGATAAAAAAACTGGAACAAACGATGTCGAAGTTCGCATCGTTGGAATGCAGCGAAATGCATTGAGAAAATGAAATTAATAAAAAAATTAGAACGTTAATGACTAAAAAATATATTTTTCGTTGGATTCCAACGATCCAAACTTCGGTGTCATCTCATCAAAGATAATTAACAGCCGCGCCATATTTGTTGATTCAACGAACGAATCGGGAAGTTTGATTTAAATCGATACTGCAAAATCTTTTGAATATTTACAATCGATTTACAATGATTTTTTTTTTAAACGTAATAGATTTACGTATTGTTTTGTCTCGCTCGTGAAATTGAGACATTCGGCATTGTGGTTTGGACGAATTCTTATGATCTCGTGGGTGCGAGCGTGTGTTTGGGTAATCAAGGTCTCGTACGATCTATAAATAATGCGTTGGTCTACGAGTAGAAGTGAAGCTTGTCGGGTGTCTCGTAAAAAAAAGCTCGGTTGGCGTTCCAATCGCAGCACTTTTGTTTCTCTGTATTGCTTCAAAGGAAAGCATAAAACTCGAAAAAAAAAAAACAAGACAGATTTTCCTGACATTGACTGCTTCGTCCATGGGTCAAGTTCCACAGCTTTTTTATATTTTTTTATTACGACGCTTTTATGCGCAGATCAAAACCTATCGTCTTTTCTGACTTCATTCCTCGCAACATATTTCTCTCGCTGTCATTCGGAAAAACTCGCTCCACTAACTTACTCGCGATGCACTAGACACGATTTTTGGCTCGATCACAAAATTTTCGAGTTACTTCATCTCAAACACCCCCACCAGCCGGACTCTCGGTCCGAATACTACAGCAGTGCTCTTCTGTGTTCGAACAAAAGGAGAAAAAAACAATTGGCAATGCGGAGGAGGCGATTTTTCGTCGTAAAAACAAAAAACCCGAAAAATGACATTTTCGCAAAAATTTAGAATACGCGAATGTTCTCAAATGAACAAATAAATAATAAAAACTAAACGAAACAAAAATGCGCTCAATATGATTAAGAACGGGGAGACGCCATTTCAGTTTATGGCGCCACTTCCCGAATAAAATATCCCGCATGGTGACAGCTCATCGTCAATCATATAAATATTCCAAAAAATAAATAAAAATCGAAAAGAACGAAAAAAGACGGACAAAGAGACACAGAGATGGTCTCATGTTTACAAAACTTTTGGGTTTGCTCGTAAATATGGGTGAGTGAGCACCCGGCCGAATCTTATGAAAACTCAGCAAACGAAGAGCATGCCGGAAATATAATTCCTTCTACACCGCATCTCGTTTCGAGCTGTCGTATTTACGAAATTATATTTGACCCGGAGAACGAAAAAGATGCACAAGAATTTTACATTCTATTACCAAAAAAGCAACAATTTTCTTAAACCATAAGAATGAATGCATAAATAACAATAATAATAAATAAATAATTAAATATCAATAAATATTCAAAGATGAACAACTTATAAATAAACGAATAAAAATTAACAATAAATAATTAATTAAAAAAACAAACTTTTAATATGGAGAAATGACGATATATTAATAATTGGCTACATACGACACTATGATAAGAATTTAATAAAATTTGGTGACAACATTCTTTAGCATCAAATACGATGACACAATTTTTTTCACATTTTTCGTCTACATAGTTGTCAAATAATTGAAGTTTACAATGTGCAAAATATATACCTATATATATCGAAATCTTATGTTGATGCGTGTAAAATCTAGTGTTCAATTACGCGAAAACCATATAGAAGAAAAATCTTGAAAAATTTGTATATTAATATTTAATACTAAAGAATATGCTCAACAAATTTCATTAAATTCTAATAATTTCCATTTTTCCTATACTTTTGGACATGGCAACATTGTTGTGTGTAGCCAACCTCCTTAAAGCGTAGAATGATGTTTTGCGTAAAATATTTGTTGGCATTACGATTAAGAAATAATGAAAATTGCCGACGAAATGAAAAATTTCGCATATGCAATAAAATAGAAATGAATTTGGCGTGTTCAAGAGGCAAATTCGGGACGGTGTACCATTGCAAGGAGAAGACAAGCGGTTTGGTTTTGGCAGCAAAAGTGGTAACTACAACGAGAAAAGAGGACAGACGATCGGTGGAACGTGAGGTTGAGATCATGAGGCGACTGCAGCATCCCAGACTGATACAGCTTTACGACGCTATAGACACTGGAAAACAAATTTACGTGATACTCGAACTGTAAGAAATTGTCATTAGCTATAGCGAACGTTGAACTCGTCTTTAATGAATTAATGCGAATTCTGTTGAAACGCGATCGACCCGAATTATCGCGTTTGCAGAATCCAAGGGGGTGAGCTGTTCGAGCGTGTCATCGATGAGGATTTCGTTCTGACGGAGCGCAGTTGCGCCGTATTTATGAGACAAATTTGTGAGGGAATCGAATTTGTTCATGCTCAACATATTTTGCATTTGGACATGAAGGTAAGCAGCAAAAAATGTCAATTATCCAGCACGCGAAGAATATTGAACTTTTGGCACGAAAAAAAAATTGGGTCGATGAATATTTCGGCGAGGAAATAATTGATACAACGATAAACTTTATTAACGAACTCTGACATCGATTTGGCAGCAGGGTTTCGGCGTTGAAATAATTAAATACATTCGAAAGACATTTTGGCGCGGAAAACTTTCAAGTCCAGCGTCCAATAATTCGACGCGCCGTGAAATTCGGCCGAGAATTAATTCGGTAGATTAATTTTGACGAAAAATCCTGAAAAATTCCAGCCGGAGAATATCTTGTGTCTGACAAAGGAGGGCAACCGGATAAAGATAATAGATTTTGGATTAGCAAGACACTACGATCCACGTAAGAAGATGCAAGTTTTATTCGGTACGCCGGAGTTCGTCGCGCCGGAAGTAGTCAACTTCGATCAAATTGGTTTTGGCACCGACATGTGGAGCATCGGCGTCATCTGTTACGTGCTGTTAGTGCGAATTCCTATAAGTACATTACTATGTATGACAATAATGCAAAAACGTATATGATTCAAAGCAAAAGTTTAAATTCCAACTTTTCTATATCTAACATTTATGAATGAAAAACGATGAACGAGTTTTGCTCATGACGATTCCACGCAGCAATTAATAACGATTTTTAAAAGCTCCTTTATTTTTTTATTTTTGGCGCGAACTCGTCGCGATAAATCATTCGCAACAAAGTATTCCTTGCGGTCATTGAATCGTTCTAATTTCTTCTATTTTTTCGTTTTTCCCACTGCTCGAAATAGACTGTCCGGTCTTTCACCGTTTATGGGCGACACTGACGTCGAGACGATGGCCAACGTGACCATTGCCAAATACGATTTCGACCACGATGCCTTTGCCGGCATATCCGAAGACGCCAAGGACTTTATTCGTTGTCTTCTCGTCAAGGACAAAGAGTGAGTTTATTGTTTATCTATTTTCTATCAAAAACGGATTTAATACAAATTCCAGTAGGTTTTGAATTTATAGTTGTTAGAAAATTAACACTAGAACTACAAACCGGGCTAGGTATCTAGGCGATCGTCGAATTACGTTCCAAAGTTCATTTTTCAGCACTTTAGCTATTTAAATCGATTTTTCACCAACTGAACCTCGTCGAAATTGAATTTTCTCTTCGCCATTCTCTTTGGCGTGAAATAACAAAAAGATTAATGTACTTAAAAGTCAAATTACTGCTTTTAGAACGATTTTACGAACAAGAAACCCGTGGGGTTGATATTTACCCCGGTTTGTAGTTTCAAGGTTAAAAAAATGGGTTTGTAGTTCCAGGGTTGAGATACTATGACAAAAAAATCGTCCTTTTTTCATCGAGAAAAAGGAGACGAATATTCTTTGATTATTTGATATTTTTAAATTCCCGAATAAAAGGGAAAAAAGCAACAGTCAGCCACACCGCTTTTGTGTCTTTCGTACAAATGTACAAATCACAATTCCTTAAAAACCCCGCATATTTTACGAGCCCATCACTGCACGCTACACTTAGATCGACAGCCAAACGACAGTGACGCCCTCTACGAGCAACAAAATTCCCACGTAAACCCCCAAAAAGTCCGATCGATATGAATGAATAATAATTTAAAAAACAACAAAAAACTGTAAACGAGCGTTTTGGCAGGCGTTAAAAAGTTGAATAAATCGAACGAGCGCCGATGTTCCAGCATGTATTCGCCTCCACTATGTTGATCCAAAAAATTCATAACGCCGTTGAAAGACACACAAGAGCAATAATCCAAATGGCGTATTTGTTTCGGTAGCAAAGATTCGACGATCCAAAAAGTTTCGTCAGAAATGCCATGGGCATGTGGGAACTGAAAGAAGTATCACAGCCGAAAGGAACGGCTGAGAAAGAATGTAAAGTAGAGAATAAATGAATGAAAACTGAATGTGAAGAGAACCTTAAGCTGGGTGAATCTGACTATTTGCAGAAAGCGTTCTACGGCCACGATGTGCCGTCAACACCGATGGCTGGTGCCGAAGACAGCAGTCCCGAAGAAATCGAAAGTGGAGAAACCGAAACCAAAGGTGGAAGCCAAGCAGAAAAAAGAGGAAACGGTGCCGAATACTGTGGAAACAAAGCCAAAGAAATTGCAAGTTACGAGCTCGTTGAAGGCGACGAGTTCGAAGGAGGAACTCGATGTGGCAAAGGACAATTTACGCCTGTTCGTTGAACGTTGGAGGGAACATCCCAATTCGCCGTATTCTTTGGACGCCGAAACAATTGTAAGAGGTAATCCGGATGTCGGATCAGAAGAGAAACAAGATTTAGCAGGCCGAATGGACAGCAATTTGGAATTGATTTCCTTGCGTGGTCAAAGCCCATCCCCTTGCGGCAGCGTATGTAGCGACTCCTCCGAATTGTCCAGCGGTCTTAACGTTGAAGAAATTAATAGTATGCTTGCCGTACCGAACAGTATGGTTTGGGGTCTGGGACGCCGAGCATCCGAAGGGAATTCCGCGGGTAACGGTCACCGTAGAGACCAGGCTGCGCAAATAGTCTTGGCTGAAGAAATCATAAAGCTGTCGGAGCATCTCCGTAGTTTGGCGACGGTAAGGTCAGGCAATGAGATTCCCGCTGTGGATCCGAGTCCTAGTCAACCGAATGGTCTGCTGTTAAAGGAGAGCCGAAGCAAGCCAAAGGAAAAGGTAGAAAAGAAGGCGAAATCGTCGAAGAAGCTGAATGGATTAGAATCGGTAAAGCCGGCAACAGCTACAGTCCCAGTTCCATCGGCAAACAACGGCCAGGACAACAACGAGATTTCCGAGAAGTTATCCAACATCACGAGACAGCGAAAGATCAACGGAACGACCTTCAACGGCAGCCGCGGTTACGAAAAGACAAATAACAGCGTCACTAGCTTCAGCCTCAAAAAGACTTTCACCAAAAGTCGTAAATGCGAAGAGAATAGCACTTCCGGTACTAGTTCCAGTTACGGAAACATTAGTCAAGACAAAATGACCGATGAGGTTAAAGATTCGAAGGAGACTCGCCCCAGGGTCACTTGGAAAATCGACAACGAGCAAGATCAAGCCAATTCCGATCGACTCAGTTGCAAGCAAAACTCCAACGATGAAAACAATCCAAACAATCGTGAAATGGATCTAATCCCACCGTGGCGACGTCCCCGAACGATGCGGCGTTTCGGCGAGACTTGTCGTGACGTACCGAGGATATCAAATTTACGAGACATTCACAAAAATCTTAATCTCGACGAACCCACCAGCACGAAGGACTTGCTTTTGCATCTCCTTGGTGAATGGGACGACGCCACGCGACCTGGTGGCATCGGAAGAAAGTCCATCAGCGTTGATTGGTGCGGCGAAGAATCCGTTGCCAGAAGATCCATGAATTCATTAGCCGAATATTTCCAATCGGAACAACAGAAAACGCCGTCGTCCCCAGTCACGAACAATCCTGCCTCTACGTCCTCTATACATCGCTGAAAAGAGACTTTACTGTGTGAACGTTTATAAGGCCCACGACATCCAATTTTTCTTCTGTTCTGTTTTTTTTCGGTATCTGCTTTTTCAAGGTCGTTTGATCTGCAAAGATTTTTCATTCTTCTTCGCTCGCAGCCTCGGGCGCACGGAAATGTAAATACAACGCAATAAAATTATGTTGAGATACGTTATTTAAACCACGAGATTTTAAAGGCGAAGAATACTCTATCAAAATACATGTGTCAGGCAGGGCAGCGGCCCGATGCCAAGTGTTTAGCAAATTACGAAGGAATCGCAGAAGCCACGTGCAAACTCGCATCTACAGGGTGTCCCATGAGTTATGGTTCGTCGTCTTTTATCTTCCATGGTGTCTGTCACAGAAACCATTAGAGATAGAACAGAAAACCATCAGATCAGTTCTCGAGGGCATCATTTCCTAAAAAAAAAGCTCATGGAATTTTTTTAGCTGTTGCGGCCAAGTTACAGGAGATAGAGACATGCTGCCGGGAACTTTTTTGTAGGAAATTTCACGCGCTACGAAATTGGTCCTCTGGACTTTTGCTCTATTTCACACCGTTTCGGTGATATTCACGAAAAACTAACGGATCGGCTGAAACTTGAATAATAAATAACTCATCAGAACGGAATCTTGGAGAAAAACTTGACAGGACTTTTCGTCTCGCAATGCGATTCTGAACCCACCATCAAATTATTAATCGGTGATTTTTGGGACACCCTGTATATGCCAATATGCAATTTCACCGATAATTTTTTTTATTTTATCAAAAGGCGCGACCACAGTTTACCATTGAAGTATTTTTTTTGTGAGAACCTGGAAAATCGTAAACTCGAGGGTAAGTGGTCTTGATCACGTCTACTGATTAATCACGCTATACAGAGCGTGCGGCCAAAACGTGGAGGGAAACTGCTCGGCGGTGGGGGCAGTGGACGCGGCATTCGCGCTTCAGCCACTCAACCACGCAGACCCTGAACGCAAACAAGCGCCTTCGGAATTCGTGCTGTATAGACACTTGTACTTAACTGCGTTGGCTGTCGTTCAACTATTTGTTTTTATTAGAACTGCACTCCACATTGTTTCATAACAATATATTCAAAAATAAAATGAAAAAACTTTTTTTTCGGAATTTTATTGATTTCTATTATTCACGTACCGAGAGAGTGAGTGGAAAAAAGGGACGGACGATGAAAATGAAAGCTTCGATTTTATCATTGTTTACCCGCAGCAAGAAACGGTTGCCGAAAACTTTATAAATAAACGTTGAAAGCAAAAAAAAATAATGCACGTGCACGTGGGAATTTTTACACAAGATCGACTTACCGGAAGATACGAAAGCGGCGTGGTGGCAATTTTATAACATTTTATTAGTCTCTCCATTCATTTTAATGGATCCGAGGTCGTAATGACACGTAGAGGTCAAAGCAGTAGATTGTTCGAAAATATCACCTTTTTTACGATGATTCATTCAGCGGGATCGAAATAAAATGAACTGTGACTAAGACCGGTTCTTTTGGTCACGCTTGAAAGAAAATCTCATGTGTATCTCTCATTCAGAACTTTTTCGGAAATTTAGGAACAATGTTTCGTCGTCAGAAAATTTTTCGTGAATTATTAAAAGGAAAAGAAATATCGAATATTAGGATATTTTTTGGACGATTGAGGATGGAAAGGTATGGCAATTTCTTCGTATGTATAAAACTCCATATACCTTCGCAGAAAGCGACCAGGGGCTGGTCAACTGTTGGAGCATCGCTGGCTCGCCGCGGCACTCGAAAATCCAATATCAAAAGTGAGACTGAAGCGTTACGTCATCAAGAAGCGTTGGGTTAAGGCAGTGAACGCAATTTTGGCTCTAAATCGAATGGGAGCTCGTATAAACGTCGATCTTCTATGAATCAATGATTCATCCGTACGTGAAAAGTTTCGAATAACTTTTTACGACGATCCTTGAAATTTACGAGAAAAATCATGCACATAATGAAATCCTGATGCGTCGTCTCGCATATATCTTACGGAGCATTTTATGAGGATAATGAAAAATACATATTCGTCTTTCTGATGACCATTTATTGTTTGTACAACTGCCGTGCCAAATAATTTCATTAATTTTAAATATCCAACCGATCGATGACGAATAAAAATAATAATACTAATCCTGTGTCTGGTTGCTTTTATTTGTCGCGATTCATACCTATATATATATATATATATATATGTATATATATGCGCTTCCCACACATCCCATAATTGGATTAATCATTTTCAGGAGGGAAAATGAAGATAAGATGGAAAAAAAACTAAATTATGAAATAATAAAAATAAGACAGAACATATTCGTCATTGTTATAGGTTTTCCGCGTCTAAAACAGATTTTCGGGGAAACTGTCAGAATTTTATTAGATCGAAAAAAGCGGTACGACTCGACGCGGTGATACGGCGTCGTAGGATGACGTCGAAAAAGAGAAAATTTTGCTGCATTACGATACGAACTTGGCTTTCCGAGGGAAATTACTCGACTCGACCACCGATATTGCGACGATTCCGTGAATCTAGGCATAACCTCATAGAGTTTCGAACGACTCCAAATGACCGATGTCCACATGGACGGAGATGAAAATCCATCATCGAAAATGGAATTTATTCGTCGCGGTTCCGCGAACTGTAACGATGCTGCAAAACGATTTCGATCGACGAAAAATCGGAAAAACTGTAACGAATTTTCTCGATTCCGTTGCTAGCTGATACAAATTTCAGAGCCTATTGTTTTTTTTTATGTGTTAGCTCGAGCGTAAGTGTCCGGACAAACAATACTCGCATGGGTATCATTCGTCGGTATTTACGCATACACGTGCAATCTAAAATAAACAGTGAGAACGACCTCGAGCAATCGCGATTTCAACACGACTGAAAGCGTTCCACGAACATAACGAAGCTCATCAAAAATATATCCATCATGTTTTTGTTTTTTTCCTTCTCCGACAAACTGCTGAATCAACATTACGAAGACGCGCGTATTTTCGATTTGAGAAATAACGAAAAACCAACTTAGTACGCGCGTTATCGAGATTTCTTTATCTCTCGCGCTTTGCAAATGATACAAAGTTGAAATTAACGAGAGAACACGTTAGCCGCTAAGTGACAGTCCTTTCACTCCTATTACGAGGAATTTATTTTTCACTCGGTAATCCGACGATTGTCAGTTCCTTCTAAGCTGTTCTTTGTCGTGTTGGTTCGGTGTATTTTTAGGTGAACAATTATCATATCGTAGACCGATTAGTGTGACCGCCGAAATACACGTTCCCTTATCTTCGGGAGTGCGATCGTTTCTTCTCGAGCCATTCTTGATTCGACTTCACTGTTTACTATCGAATCTTCGATAATGAAATCAGCAGTGGGGTGTTTGGTCGACGGAGCAGGAGATACGACGGAAAAATGAATCGAGGTGACTATTTTATTCGGAAAATTAATACGACACAAAAATTTGAATTCATTAAAAAGTTTTTTATATTCCATTTTATTTCAAGGTTACAAATTTACTTGACCTTCCCTCCGCAGGCTCCAGAAAAGTACCAAAATAGTTGCAAACATAATTTCAAGTAATCGAGACTTATCTCGAAAATTGATTTTCACTTTTTACTGATGCGGAATATTCACCATCCACCTTGCACGTTATTTCTTGATTGACTACCCACGCTGGGATTTATAATTCTCCCAGTGCGCTTTTGCTAGCACTAAACGACGCTTATGAAATTTGAAATAGTACGTGACGATTATTTCGCATACTGCCTAATTACGAAAAAGTGTTCATTTCACTGTGCGGACTTTCGCCAGTGCAACAGCTCCACTCTCCATTTAACTGCTGTACTCCTAATTAATTTCGTTTTCAAAATCTTTACTCCGTGATAATTAACTCCAGCACTACAGCATATATTTTTGTTTACGACGCGACTACTTTTGTTTCATGTTTAATATTAAGCTGCAGCAACAATGCTGGTGCGCGAAATTAAATTCGATGTCTGAATAAAACGACATTTAAAGTAAAAACCCGACGTGAAAAAGAATTAAAAACTCGGCGGTGTGAATAGAAAAGACGTGAGTGAATGACGCGTGCAGAATATGACCTGTCGGAGGTGCGTTTTTCGTCGTTACACGATTCTTATGACGTCATAACGGAAGGAATTTCACAGATTAATTGGCAGCTGTCTCTTTCGAGGTTTTTGAAACAATGAGGCAATCCGCGATGGAAAGAAACCGATTTCAGGTCCTTTTTCATTGGAGTTACTTGATGTGTGTATGGGGGTCGATTCGTAGGAAGTTTTAAGGTTAACCATGGAAATACCAATGGTTAGGGGTCAAGGTTCGAGGAAGATTTTATTTTCTTCTGCCAAGGTATACATTTGACGCTTTTGCAGAATCCTGCTCTCAGCTTTCTTTGGTTTTATCGGAATATAACGGATTGTCCGTTGTGTGTGAATTTTCAAACGGAAACACAGGAACATCGAATTCGAAATTTGAAGATCGCGAGAGATATGAAAAAAGTACCAAAATCGTTTCTTCTTAGTTCCGACGATGACCGATTTGCATTCGTGTAGAAAAACGGAGAATTGCTACGAGATATATTCGCGATAAATATAATCGAGAAGAAAAATAAATATTGTCTATTATTTAGCGCGGGGTTTTTGCTCTTCCGAGAGGAGTGACACAGCTGTTTACGCTCGAGTGCTGCCCTCAGTATCTACGAGCGGAGATAGGTAGAGTCTCTCGGAGAAATATTGAGCATTTTTTCTAGGTTACGAACCAGTGCAATTTCAAATCAGGATGTGATCGGGCAATTTTTTTTTTTGCAACTATTTTTCGTTCATCACACAGTCTCTTCCTATTAAGAAAGATTGGTGAGTGTTCCTTGCGTGGGTGAGTGGTTACATCGAGATTGAATATTTCGGCGCGGTGTCAGTGAGATTGTATAAATTGCGTGCACACGCTTGTCAAACGCGATTGGCGAGAGATATTACACACGACGTGACAAGGACTCATCCTGCATCCGAACACTCTCTTTTTCCCTTGAAAAAACCATCTTTTCGTGAATTGACATTCTCTCAAATCACGCTGAATGTCTCCGTACGTGTGAATCGATGGATTTTTTTTTCTCTACAATCGTGTCAACACGATAACGTGTGTCATGAACTCCTCCATAACGCTTTTGTATGCGCATAATTTATTTTCGTATTACGACGTAAATTTCGTTGTGAATTATTTGACAATAATCCACTTGATAATGAAAAATCTAATTGGCAATATGATTTTCAATATTGCTAAAATAGAGACTGCCCAAGAAATGTGACAAATGGGATGGACAGCGTGTACAAAGCGTCATCGTAATGCATTTTATTTTACAAATAAAATGTTTCATTTACAGGAACGTATCCATAGGCTTCCCGGTTCATAGGGTATGCTCTGTGTCGCGAGGAAGCATCGTCCAACAAACCCGCCGTATATTTATGTCTGGATAGAAAAGCAGGGAGAATAGTTGCGCCAAAGATGGAAGGAAACGTACAAAACAAATTATTGCGCTACGGCGATGTTCTCATGAGAGTTCCCCTACTCTTTGTTATTGACGAGCTGCTCCGAATCGGTCTTGGCACTGCGGAAGAGAGTATAGCACTGAATGCGACAGAAAGTGGCAAAGGAACCGACGTCCAAAGCCTTGAGAGCTTTTCCAGCGTCGGCCAAGAGCCATTCTTGATACAAAGTCTCAAGCTGGACAGCTACTTCTATGAGAATTATCTTATAATTGCATTGAAGTTTATCGCTTGCAGCTACGGTTAGTAGATCCGAAATTTGTGCCAATTTTGGGCATTAAAAAAAAAGATTACCAACATTCTTTGAATTGTTTGAAGAAAATAAATGTTTGTTTTGAAATTTCAGGCTGCATAGTGGCTCTCTGCATATTCGTTCTCTCCACAAGGCATCTGGTAGTGATCTATTTGTACCTGACATCGATAGGAGTGATATTTGTGTCGTACTGGTCAAACATCAGTATGATCAGAGCCATAACGCTCTTTCTGCGTGCTCATGGCAGTCCACCGAGTATTCTCGACGATATACTAAGTCTAAATTTAGCTCCATTGATGAATTACGGTCCCGGCTTACTCATTATACAAAATTACATATTACAATGCCTCCTAGCGAGTATATTTACTTACATTCATTTGGCGCCGAGATACGCTATTGTACAAAAGTTACTGGTATTGAGCTTCTTGGCACCATCCATCCTGGGAATTTTTCCGCTTCCGGTAAGAATCAAATATGGATATGAATTCATTCGCTTGTTATCTATATTGGTAAAAATTATCGAGGTTTTTAAAATTGAAATTTTATCGAAATCGCACAACGTTTTTTTTTCGTTCGCTTACAAATGGAAATGGAACCAATTAAAATGAATTGCAACTGAATTAGAAAAAAGTATATTAATGGAAAATTTTTGTCGTACGTCTTTGTAATTTCATCGTTTCTAAATTAGTGGGAAGAAAGAAATGGTAATGATTTGTGATTTACAGATGGCGATACTGCATCACGCACCGGTATTTGCGACTCTCTTGCCACTAACAGTGTGCAAGTTTGTAATCTGGTACAACAGCGTTACCGTGATGATGATCCTTCACGGAGGTTACAGGCACGCTAGAAATTTCATAACGAATTATGGAATGTCTGCTTTGGCGGAGACCGAATGGAGCAGACTGAACGTACCGAGTGTGTTACGGACATTCTGGATACTTCGAGTTGCCGAACAAGTGGTACAGATTCTCGGAAGTCATTACGGAGAGGAAACGTTTACGTATTACATGATGATAAGAACGCTCTTGGTAAACGGATGCGAGACCTTAACGGCGTTGCTGGGAATGACGAGCATAATATCCTACATATGCCATTACATCGGTTGTTTTTCGCTGTGGGTGCTGATGACGGAGGACAGTGATGAGAAAAATATCGGCACGGTATCGGCGGTACTTTTCTATATACTGGCTTTACAAACCGGACTGACGAGTCTCGACCGTGAGAAACGTTTAGTTCGTTTGTACCGAAACTTTTGTCTCCTTTTCGCGGCGCTTCTCCATTTTGTTCACAACATTGTGAATCCGTTATTAATGTCGCTAAGTGCGTCGCACAATCCGGCTCTTCATCGTCACATACGAGCTCTCGCGGTATGTGCCGTTCTCATTATATTTCCGGTATCTCTGCTGGTCTTCCTTTGGTCCCATTTCACGATAAGCACTTGGCTCCTCGCCGTTTCGGTTTTTAGCGTTGAGGTTATCGTCAAGGTCTTCGTTTCCCTCGCTATTTACTCGTTGTTTCTTTTCGACGCGTATCGAAGCGTATTCTGGGAACAACTCGACGACTGCGTCTATATGATACGTTCGTTTGGCAACACCGTCGAATTTTCCTTCGGCATTGTTCTTTTTTTCAATGGTTTTTGGATATTGGTGTTCGAGTCGGGCGGCGCGATACGAGCGATAATGATGTGCATTCACGCGTATTTCAATATCTGGTGCGAAGCCACCGCCGGCTGGAGCGTATTCATGAAACGTCGTACCGCAGTCAATAAGATAAATTCACTCCCCGAAGCGAAGGTCGAACAGTTGCGAGTCCTCGACGACGTTTGCGCGATCTGTTATCAAGAAATGCGCAGCGCCAAAGTCACCAGATGCAATCATTATTTCCACGGTGTATGCCTTCGGAAATGGCTCTACATACAAGATCGTTGTCCCCTTTGTCACGATATACTGTACAAGGTCCAAGATAATCAAGCCAATACAAACGCGAACGGAACTCAGACTGCTAACGAACGTCCAACGGATAATTTAGCCCCGCAGCATCAAAACCTCGTCGAGGAAGCAGTTGAGCCTGAAAGATGAAACGTAAAACTACGTGCGCCCCTCGGTAGCACACTTCCTTTCGATAGTTCATACTTTAATCGATTGATGATAAATTATAATAACGACATAAATGAGAAGAAACAGCAACAAATTATACCGACTAAAAATCTGCGCAAATTTATACCGACTAAATTTCTGCGCAAATTGTTTGGGTTTCATTTTGTCGCGCGATTCATCTCCTTCCACCAACGTCCGAATTCCCGAGACAAATTACCGACATAGAAATACATCCGTCAAATTAACGGATGGGACAATGTGATATTAACCTTTATATGTGTACACTCTACTGACGCAAATAAATTTTCGTTCGGAGTCATCAATTTCGCAAGACGAAAGAACCCAATTGTCTTTGCCTCTCTATTCGATTTCTAGTAAAAAAACAAAACAAAAAAAAACAAAAATCACGTTACTCGGCATATCGGATTATCCTGAGTCGCTTTCAGCAAAACGCCAAACTTTTTGCTGATAGGCTCCAAGTACTGCGTTCCAGGCTAGTCAGTTTTAAACATATTGCTCCCTCGATATGTTATAAAATATACATAAATTATGTAACATCGACTCGCAAACGACGTGAAAGTCTTTGAAGACAGGATTCGTACAAACTTGCCATTCGTTTTTTAACCAAAATCCCAAACATTACGTCCTATATATTATATTTAAACATTTACGTTTCTTGTGAATAGTGCCTTTCGATAATCTCTTGTTGACACGTTTTTCAACTTAATTCGAAGATGAAAAATTTGAATATCTGTTTTACTCGCTTTTTTTTAAATTTTTCTATTCAAAAGTCATGACCTCACGAGTCTGAAGCGCAGTAGCTAAATTAACGAAATATTTCGCTCTCTCTTTCTCTCTCGAGATGCGTGATTACAGTTTATTCATTGCGTATAATGTACATAGAAAATTTAGAGCTGCATGAATTTCTGACGCTCTCATAGAAATGTTAATTTTTATTCAAATTTCCAACATCCGTTTGCTCGTCTTTGCCGCATCTCTTTAGGTGGATATTGCGCGTTTACGTGTCCCATTTACTCGATCCAACAAATAATCTTAGGGTGTGTACCAACACATAATGAAACAAATATCGCTGAACCACAAATGATAAAATAAGTTGACAGAAAAGATTCATATATATATATATATATTTCGCGTTGATGGAGCATCAATATTAAAAACATATCTCTACCAACGCGCTCGAATTTCCGTTTCGATCGATCAAGATAAAACAACGATTGATGAGAGTTTGCTGTATTCCAAGTTTTTCTGCCGAGCGACGATTTACTGCGACGGAACGAGAAAGAATGCGAACGGCTCGAAAATAAAAGTTTTTACAGCTTTTCATCTGCTCCGATACTCCGGGAGAAATTTTCTCAAGCAGGGCTTATGATAATCAGAAATTGTAACGCTGATTTCAACTTATTGGTCATTGGTCAATATTAATAAATAAATATTGCCAATAATGAATAAATAAACATCTATTTAAAATAATAATGTAACTGCATTTCAACTTTCTTCGATTATTCCCAGAGCCATGCAAAAAACGATGTGCGATTTTTTTTTCGTTACGATTTTAAGTGGAGGCTTTATGCTTCGGACACAATTTTATTGCAATGGCAAACGATGGGGAAATTGGGGGAGAACTGGAAAGAGAAATCAAGGAGGAAGGAACATCGAAAATCATTGGCTTTCGTCATGCTAATCATTCGGACGTTCCTCGTATCTGTCAAATGATGGGAACCGTAACCTTTGATTTGTTCGGCGATGTCGATGCTGGTAATGTTTTGTAAGTTTTTTTTTTTATCAAGTGTAAGATCGATGGTCGGAACGATGAAATCTTTTTCGAAGGCTGTAAAATTGTAAATGGGCTTGAAAGGAGTGAATATAAGTGACAAATTTAACGATGAGAACCCTTCCAGCGAAAAAGCTTGCTTGTCATTAGTGCAAATCAACGAAGAAGAGAAAATCATATCGAGCATCAGTTTGTGCAATTTTCCTAATGTCCCTTCGGTACCGGCGAACGACTGGATTGCTTGGATATCGAGACACTACAAGTAAGTTTTTTTTAGCTTAATCCTTCGGCCGTAAAATTGCGTCAATTCGTCTCGTCGATTTGCAACTTTACAAATCGTTCAAAGCTAAAAAATTCCTCGTGATCAACTAAAATTCGACGATTCACGTCAGGGGAAACAAGTTTTTCCCAAACAATCGATGTAAATGATCGTGTAACCGAAAAAAATCCTCGGCCCGTGCAGAATAATTCCGGCAGAGACTTTTTTTCATTTCTTCCAATCAAACGAACAGTGTTGGGTAATTTAGCTGTCGCCAGAGTTTTCTCAACGTCATCGTGAATAGCGCGGAATATGTTCCACCATAAAACGATTGGCACGTAAATACGTGTCTCCTTAGGAGAACGATAAAATGGGACTTGTGATTTAGTTGACAGTAATCCTTCATTTAATCTGTAGTGCGAATCTGATGCTCTCTAGTTGGGCTCCAATAACGATTGAACTAAAAAATGCATGCGTCCATCGTAGGAAGCAATGTGGAAATACGAGCACATGCATATGCGCACAAGCGTTAATATTTTTTTCAAACAGACTGCCCGAAGTGAATGAGAAAAACACATTATTTATTCATCTACTCGTCTGGGAAGGTCGTTATGAAGAGGAGTTTCTCAAAATTATGTTGAACAGTATTTTCATTTCGACTTCGTACTGTCTTCACGTTGTGCTCATCATTCCACCAGGATGTAAATTGGATGCTGCACAAACGTTTAATCAACATATGAAAAAGATTTTTCCTGTCAACGCAGCCGGCGACGAGATGGTGCAAACCCTCCTCGTGAGTCTGAGACAGCAAGAAGACCCGAAACTAAAGATAAGACGTGTCGTGTACGATAAACCTCATTATACGCCATTTCAACAAAACTTTCATAGATGATTGTAAAACGAACCGCTGAGGCACACAATTGTCTATTTGGAACATGTCAAGTGTTACTCACGGCCACTCTTTCTTAACCTTCTAACAATCGTGCTTCTTAGACGTTTGTGGTCGTTATCAACCCCAAGCCCACATTACGATTTTCCATGGCGATGCACAACTGTCGGTTGTGACAACGCAATTATATGTCGAATCGTTTTAGAACCAAATTATGGTAGAAAACAGTTCGAAATTCGCGTGGTGTTGCAATCGAGCGTAGTGATGAGTTCCGAGGTTGAGAAAGAGCTGCTGCTGGTGTATATACAAGAACATGGAAAATGAAAGTACAGAAAGAATTGGTCTTTCTTGATAGAAATTGCGGTCAATCGATCATTTGTTTTCGAAATTAGAGAAGAAGATAATGACGATTTGATACCGATAATTGACGCCGAATCGAAGATACTTAGACAAGTTTACGGTGATTATTACATCAGTGAAATGATGCGCCATTCCGACGATGGGAATCGGCAGATGATCGTTGCAGAGCACGAAGGCCGAGCAACAGGGGTCATGTGTCTGAATAGAATATTCGATATCGATATTTTGATCGAGAATTTCGAGCTTGCACCTTACAATGACCTTCGCAAATCTGCACCGACGGAGTCACCGATTTCAAAATCCAGTTCATCAAGTTCCTCGTCCTTGTCTTCCGGCCTGACTAAAACTGCAAGTGCCATGATGGACCCCGAAACACCAAAGAATCTTGAACGACAACGGTTCAGTCTAGCCATTGCCCACACTATCCGTTTCGAGGACGAAATTAACGGAGAACTTGATCCAGAAGGTTCCGCTCAACCGATCACTAAATCGGTTAAATTTTCGGACAAATGGGCAAAAATTAATCCTTCAGTGAATTTTGAAACGTTCCTTCGTACCAGTGTCTTTGCAGAAGCCATTCACGAGTTACCGCGTACGTTTGATGCTCCCAATCACTACCGAAAATACAATGGTGCCGCAGCACTCTGAAAGTGCATGAGACATTTCATTAGCTTAAACGAACTGTTTCAGTCAGAAGTCTCGCAACTTCAGTTTACACCGACGAGGACGACGATGATCTTCCTCTTTCGCAGTACAGTGAGAAAATTGACCGAAGTTTAAGTTCACAGTCTAACAAGATCGAACCAAATGCCTTTGTTTTGGAATTGTTCAGTATGAACAAAAATATTCGCGAGACACACGGTCTGGACTACCTCGAAGCAGCGTTTGAATGTTTCCCGGATCTTGATTATTGCATCATGCTACTCCCTTCGACTCAGCCATTTTTCACTTTCCTCGAAAATTTTGCGGTAATATTTTTCTTTTTTTAAATCCAGAGCATGATTCTTCATCACCAACTCGCCATCTCTTTTTACATTATTCCTTTTCCATTTTATTTTGTCAATATTTGGAATTAAATTATTTATTATTTGCTAGTTTTCGAGATATTAGTTTTTTTACAGCGAGTGCCACTGCGTTTCGACCGAGACTTCCCAATGGCGTTATACGTGACACATCGCGCGACACTGTCAAGTTCTTTCACATCCCGGGCAACCGTTCCCTACGACCGGGAATCGATAGTACATTTCCTTCAAAAAATACCCAAGAAAAAAGTAATTCTCGACGACTTTGACGAGACGATTATTTATCCAGAAGGAGACAAGCGATGTTTCGTTTTTTTATGTGAGGAGCAGATAATCGGCCTCGCAATTATTTGGTATTTAGTCGTCAGATTAATTAAGTTTCGCTGAGATACGTTGAGAAACTCGACAAATAATTTTATATTAATCTTTAATAGCTCAGAACTTCGGCTCGATGAATTGTGTCGCCTCTATGACGTGGAGGATTACGTATCGATTAAAAATACATCGAGGGACGATCACGCACAATTGCTTCATTTTATCACAATCCCAGTATTTTCAGTCTATGATAAAATCTTTTTTTGCGAATTGATGCGTCTAAGCTTCACTACTGTACTTTATTATCGACTGTACGATAATGAGACGACAGCTGTTGTAAGTTTTCCGTATCCTGAACGGCGCTGTCGATACTGAATGCATTTTTCGCACTTTTCTGTTTATGAAAATCAATGACAATAGAAGTTTTTCTTTGGAATATCAGAATCGAACCCAACCGCTCATAACGTGCCTCGATTCGATGTTTCCCGTTAAATCTCGAACTCGTTTTCACCACCCATATCTGCCGCAAAACGAAAGCGAATCGAATGATGCCGCATTTTCCCTATTTCTCACGACTCCGAGGTTTGCTATGATGACGAAGGCGGCTGTAAACTCAAAAATCGTTGTCGTTGGAGCTTCGGACTGTGGAGTCGCTTTTTCTGAATTTCTCGCTTTTCAAGAGTCAGTCTTTATTTAATTATTGTCATGCTCGCATTCCATTCGTTGAATGCCTGCTTGAGCATTTTCTTTCGTAGATCCCATTCGGATATTGTACGCTATACGAACTTGACTATTGTGTCACCGAACGGTGTACCGTTCGAGACCAGAGAAACGATGGACCACGTGACTATGATTCCTTACAAAGGGAAATATTGTTATCAATACCGGAAATTCGTACCCTGCAGAGTTTGGATCAACGTTGTTCACGGCATCGTATCACAAATCAACAGGTAACCGATTGTTATTCATCGCTCACGAATATTCCTCGTTGCTGCCGCCCAACATAACGATTTTTCGGTTTGTAATAATTTCTCAGGAAAGAAAAATACGTCGTTGTTTCGGGTCTTGGAACTTTGAGCTACGATTATCTCGTGCTTTCGTGCGGTCTGCAATACCAAATACCCAAGTTTCGAGATAACGCGGAATTCGATGAGAACAGGTAATCGATCACATTTGAAAGCATAAGAATCGTCTGCTCTGTTGTTGAATCATAAAATGCGTGGTCACACAGAAAATCGAGTCAATTTCTTCGTATGGTAAAGCATGAAGCAATGTTTCGTCGTAATACCGTCCGCGATGATTATCATTTTTTTCAAGTGTCCAGGAAACTGTCCCCTTGAATTGTTTTTATATAAACGACGATTTGGAGGCTGCGACGTGTCTGGAGAGATTGAAAGAATTGACCAACGATTTTACAACAAAAAGTGAGTTGTCACGATTGAATGCGGCGAAATCTGAATTTATTTGTTTGAAATATTTGTTTCTTAGAATTCATCGTACTCTACGGAAGAAATATCGAGGCTCACTGCACTTTGAACAACCTTTTGGAAAATGGTATCAAAGGATCGTGGATTATAATGATCGAGCCAAAATATAGCGAGTGTGGTAAACCGAGTGACATTTTTTTCGAGGACGACCAAGTTACCGAGGCAGTGGAAAAGGCCATTCGAAAATCAGGAGTCAAAATAATATCTGGATGGGACTTGAAGGATTGGGTCCTAGAGACCAGCGACAATCTTTTGGAAAACGAAAATACTCCCACGAGCGTGATCAAGAGTTTGCGAGTAGAATCAAAAACAGAAAACAAATTTGTTGCTTGTGATGCCTTGATCTATTTTGGTGAAAAGACGTTGCCCTTCAAGACCTTCATGGGTAAAGAATTGACTAAATGCTCAATAGATCGCTGTGTTGCTACATTTCGTTTCACTACTTCTCGCGCTTAGCAATTTCAAGAGCAGGCCTCGTTTTCGACGGTCGATTGGTCATTGACCCTGACTGCAGGACCAACGATCCTTCAGTTTTCGCTGCTGGCTCTGTTACCAAATATTCCCGAAAATATAACGCTGAACGTTGGCAGCATCAGTATTACGACAGTATCGAAGTCGGCGAATGGGTATAAATCACTCATCTCCACTTGGAAAAATCTTTATCCTACATTGACGTTAATTTTCGGTGCATCCCTCTTTCTAGTTGGGGAAGAAATTGAAGCAAAAAATTCAATCTGACGTACCAGACGGAAGTAACAAAAATTCAGAAACCAATTCAGAAGATCTCACCAAGCTTCCGGTATTTCGCGAGCCTCTCATCGTTTACTGTAAACTCCCAGGCGGTTTGCATTATCTCCACGTTCGCAAGGCGGGAAAGAAAATTTCACGAATCACCGATATCGCCCTTGGCTCTTACGTAATAAGTTTAAACAATATTTTTTCAAGGTTTTACAAAACAGCCTTGGAACCTCAAAATGTTGAAGCCTCAACTTCTTCCAGGGCGACGTTTTGATCACTGGTAACACTTCGACGAGTCCAGAGATTGGATACTTTCGTATTCGCTTGAATCCATTCAACAGAGTCGAAACTATTACTTGCCTTCGTCAAAAAGTGATGCATAAAGTTGATATTTAATTTTTTTTTATTGGAATTTATCCTACAGATTATTTCTACGAGAAGAAAAATCCCTAACGACTATGAGAGTTTTTATGTAAACTTGTATTCATACAGGATTTCCGAGTCCAGGATTTCATAACTTTGTATGGAAAGCACGACAGTCTACTGAACAATATGAAGCTTCGTTTTCAGGCAAGTAAAAATGACAATGAATAAACCATATAAACACGATATTAAAAATAACGTATAATTTCTAAAGTATTACCGAAAAATCATTAGAACTCGTTGATCATCGACTTTTTCGCGTACTTTGCTGAACCTTGGGCGGCAGCTCTCTTCCACGATAAATTCGACTCCCTGAGAGATGTCAACCGCGCCATACTGTTGTCGGAGGTGGTGAGTTTGCCTGTGGAATTAGGTATTGGAATAAATTTATGAAAAATTCAAGTCGCCACATTTGAATATTTGTGCAGGACGTAGGAGGCAGTTCTCTGATAAAAGACATGCTGAATGTGTGCATCAAATCGAATTGGAAAGAGGTACGAATCATGATTTTCAATCAACAGACAAATCTTGAAAAATCAATGATGAGAAATTTCGATTATGAGAATTCGTACGATAGAAATCATTTGTTCAAACGATGAAACAAAAAGGTGAATCGTGTGTGTTTGTTTTTTAAGTTGAACGAAGAGAGTCGTGAATTGATCGAGTCGAAATACGCGGGCTCTGTTTACCAGGATGCGGTATCGAGCAACTTGATGAATTTTCTAAAAGAAGAAGAACAAGTTCTGCCGATGTACTGCAATCCATATAAACTGAGACGTCAATTACAAGGCAATTGAAAAGTCCGGGAGTACAGAATGGTGATGTGTGGGGTAAAAATGGTGAAAACGGTCTATATTTGTACGATGCGTATGTCAGTTGGTATCTTCAGTCTCGATTGTAGACTAGAGCATTCTAGACTGAGGGCGATTGTTGAATATCTAATTTGCTGAATAGGAGCGTAAGAGCCAAACACGTATGGTCTATTTGCTAGTCATGAAGCCCAGGAAACAGAGAGTAGGAGGGATTTGCGTACGTAAAGAATAGGGAGTGAGGAAATTATTTCGTCGGTGTGTGCAGCAGAGCCACGTTGAAAAATTACTATCCATAGGCGAGGTCGCAACGCTATAACATTCGTGCCTGCTGCAATTCCTTCTTATTGAATATATTCTGTTTCCCTCAATAACGTTTGCAAAAGAAATATACAAAAAGGGATTGAAAACTCGTGCATGTGCGTGGGAGCACCGTTGTGCAAAAACATGAACGTGCCGGAGCGGTGCTATCGGTGGAATGCATCAACGATCGGTATATTCTTCGTCAACATGGCGTTGCATCTTTTTGTTATTCACTTCATATTAATGTCGCCTTATCGTAACGCAATCATTACATTTTCGAGCTTCAAATTGAATGCTCCGAATAACGAGAGTGCAATCATTCAAATTTGAATGATCGAAAATGCCGAGATTTGATGTTCGGCTCATACCGACGGCTGATCCATACTCTTTACTAAAAATTTGATTTTTTCCTACGAAAAAGAGAATTAGTAACAACTTTCCGTCATTTTTTTTTCTACTGATTTTACGTAACGATAATGTCACGACAAATACAGTGAAGTTTGGGAATACGAAATGTTGTACGAGCACGTAACAAAGCCCGACTATTATATGGGAGACTTCCGAATTTACCGGCGTCACGACTCGTGACCACGGGAATTAGTTTAGCGACGAAAGTTTCGGCAACAAGAATCTTTCGTGCAAGAAAGGAAGAACCTTCGTCTTTGTTAAGGGGTACGCGATTATTGAGCATTAGAAACTTCGCCGCAAGGGGTTTCTCCGATGCGCAGGAACTATAAAGGCCTCCGCCGCGTGTCCTGACATTACGAATGATATTAACCAGAACTCTGAAATCCTATATACACATATATATATATACGTTAAGATTCAGTGACGTAAACTTTGCAGTACGCGCGATGATCGCCCTCACGCTTTTGCTTTGGCCCATCACGCTACTTTGCACCGTCTTTTGGCTCGTTCACCGCGGCAATACCGAAGCCCATGTATATTTATATATTCGCCTCTATATATCCTTCGATTTATTAACCGAGTGAAATAACTACGTTAAGAAGTCTCATCAAGTTTTCATAACTACAATTGCTTCGTAGCCTCATAAACGAGCAAGAATTTACAGTTGACCGAGATAGTACGAAATTCACCCTGAGAACGAATCCCACGTGCATTTTATAAAAAATCGGCTGCGTATTTTTCTTCGAGACTGTTGGATGTTGGAGAAAAATATAAATTGCACGTTGTTGTTTTCTTACTATTTTTTCTCGAACACGAACTTGGCATTTTGGCGATTGAGCCAAATGGATCGCCATTTCATTCTATTATTATGATTATGATTCCCAAATCGTAGATTATTGGATTGGATTTAATGAAAATCAGGATTTTCCCAAACGGAAGCAGAAAAATGTGAATTTTCAATGAAGCAAACGTAAAATAAATTCTTGGGTTACTAGAATCAGCACGATTCATCATCTTGATATATATATAATGAACCGGCAAATATTACAACGAATGTATGAGCCCGCACGCGGAGATACGAACGTGGACGATCTCGGGAAGGTGCGTGATTCCGCAGGTTTGCGGGACAGCGATTAGAGTGATTACCGTTAGGCAGCCGTTGGCTTGTGACGGAGCGAACCTTGCGGCGGGGTCGCTTTTCTACTACAATAAATGGGATCTGTGTACGCACATAGACACGAGGCAAAAGCTCACTGTCCCGCCAACGACGCGTCGTACAAAACGTGCGAACAGCCAAAAGGGGTTCGAGCTCTGTTGCTGTTGTTTATATACACATGAAATCTATGTATTCTCATATATAACAATATATACATGACTCGAACGTGAATATAATAGTTCACGTGACGCGATGTCACGTTACCAACTCGCGACAGGTGTCGGTTCGCACAAATCCCTCCTGCACTTCTCCAATGCACCCCACTGCGAGAATCCCTCAAACCATTTCTTCTTGGGTCAGCGTAGAAAGGATATCAGACACCAACGCGTTTTTAAATCTCGTTCTTTTCGCTCTGCTCTCTCTTTTTACTCGGGCGCACTATAATGGCTTTCCAAAAGTTTACTGTGGCGGCGTCGTAATTCCAAAAGACTCGAACAATCATTTTCAACGTAAAATCAAACTCACGATGACCCGGTTCTCTCTATAAAAATTCTAGTGAATCAACTCATCCCACGCATTTTCTATCGGGGAAGACGAAATTGAAATATTCTAGGGACTGAAAATGCAAGCTTGCTGACTTGCCCTGCAAACAATGTACCAAAGTAGCGACTTTCTTTTTTTCCATATCATTTTCAACAATAAATGTGAATAGTATACATAAGTATATGCGTGGATCACATAGATCCCTAGGTTGCGACTTCCGTGAGCTAATAATTCATGAAAAGTTTCCACGCCACCACGTGCGCTCGTACAAATCGTCGTCGTGTGTTTCATCGTATAAATACGCGAATTATATCACGCATACACGTATATGATATACATACACAGATAAATTGCTGCCTCGAGGTTCATTGTATAATTAACTAACATGGTGGGTCATTAAAAATTCGTGTATAATACAGGGACATAGAGATGGAAAAGTCGCATCGCGTAAACTAATACTAAACCCAATAAATTCATATACGCGACTACTTACTTTTATGTATACGTGTTCCAACGAACGTATCCTCTACGTTCTCGAAGTTGAGGGATGGGGTGCCGAGTCCTGTGTCAGCTGCAAAGACTCCCAGAAGGTAATTACCGCGCATCAGGACGCGTATACGATCGCGACTTGCTCTACGTTCTCGTAATAGCTCGCAGGTGCGTGTACATCGCGAGGGAGTTCTAACACTGCCGATTTTGTCGTTGATCCCGTTTGATCCTCGCGGTCACTCGTGTCCCGACACACATACCCTGTGCGCTCGAGGCCACATTATATCTGAAAATATATACATTACTCCTACACATCTCATCAATGTTCACAAGTATATGTTTGTATACATCGCTCGCTCCAAATGTTTTCTACTTCTTCCATAACTGTATATTCCTCATCTATAAATCCAACGACCATGCTCTTTAATATGCAGCGATGCATTTACACCCTTATCTACGATTTCGATGCGACACAGGTCGAAATAATAAAACCATAACACATGGTTTAACTCCGTCGAACGTATGAATAATATTGCAGTGCTTTTTTTTTTTGTTTTCTTATTTTATGCTCATTTTTTGAAATAATCGATTTTACGTCTTTGCACGATCGAGGGCATCATTGAAAAGCGCTCACGAAAATGTCTTCACGAAATAGAAGAAAAAATCGTTCTACGGATAGGAAATTCGAAGAGCGGGAAAAATAATAAAAGATCGTGACTTGAATTTGCTTGAAATGTGAAAAGGGCTATTGATCATATTTTATGTATTTGCATGGACGCTGGAGTTCTATGGTTGAGAATCTGCGGAAATTAAAGGATGATCGCGGCTAAATGTAATTAAATGATGCTCGACTAGCCGACGTCTTCCTCAAGGAGAATTCGCCACTGGTTCGTCGCACGTATGGGCGTTCTGAACATGTCTCTACCGCATTGCTCGTTGGACATTCGCTACACCCTTCTATCATAGAACTATCTATGGCGATACAACTTAGTCCTTGGCGAGTAAGATACGCGCATGCCCTCGTGGCGAGGGCGTAACTTTCTCTTAGCTACTCGGCCAATCGAAATTCCCGCGTCAACTGCGTAATTATTATACCACAAGATATAGTATAAACATATCGTGGCCAAGTTTTATCATCGCGATACGAACTGTCCGCGGCAACGACAGTGGTCAGAATCGCGGCGGCGCGTTATCATCGTCCGCCTTTAACGAAGGCCCTTTTTCTTTTTACTGCGAATCCTCCTGTCTAGCTTTTCAATTCACTTTCCACCTTTAACGTTACTCTCGACACTTTGAAACGGAAAATCTTCAGCCTTTTTCAACAGGAAAATGTGCTTTTTTGTTATAATCATATCGGTCCCGGTTGAAAAACAAAAATCCTACTCAAACTTTTTAAAAGAATCATAATGTTTACTAACGATAATAGAGAACTGTTGCATTAGTCGTGCTCGGCCCGTATCGCCTGAATTTGCAACATGTCCGCACATCCGGAAGCTCATGGATTTAACGTGCAGTTTCTCACCAAGATCTATCGGGAAATTATTCGAGTGCGGTGACTGATAACTTTGTTTCCAAACGGTAGGACCAACGTGTTGTTGATCTGTAAAAATGATAACGATTGATCAAGTGGCAGGAAATAACTGATAACTTTAAATGTCACGGTGATCGAGCTGTAATCTTTGAATTCTATTCTCACGACATTCGGTATTTTCTGTTTGTGACGCAATGTTGACACGTCTTGACAGCAGAATAGGAATAGTCGAGTGTTTTTCTGATTATAGGCTGACTATTCGTACTCTCATTCACTCGATATTGAAATACGAAGAGCGAGGGTGACGAAAATTACGATGCATTCGATGCATTCGCATCCAGACAGATTGGGCACGATCCCTAGCCCAACGACGGAATACTCGGTGGTTCATTCACCGTCACCCTTTTCGGCTCTCCATCTTTTGCGAAATTACCGACTGTTTGGTACGAGTGCCGGTCCAGCGGTTGCAGCGGCCGCTGCGGCAGCCGCAGCAGCTGCAGCTGCAGGTATTTTACATTCTGCTCCCAAGTTAGTTAGTCAGCTCTTGTCCCAAATAAAGTTCCTTTTGGCTTTTTAACGGTTTGGAAATAATACCCAGAAAAATGGTCGTTCATTGAAAATTACGAGCTTTCGAATTTACAGATTTTGTTACGAATTCACGGTACGACTTGCTCTATCCTCACAATCAATCGGGCATCGGAGCGCTTCCTTGTTCGTATCGAGAGTACGGTGTTCCCGGTGAAGATTACAAGCACGACTCTGGCCCAGTATCTTCGTCGTCCAAACATTTTCTGCCAATCGAAGATTCGGCATCGTCATCGTCGCCGCCACCTCCCATACAACAAACTCGTCCGACATCGTCTACCAGGTCTATAAATTCCCCACACCAACGATCTTTCGTATCTGAAACATTACCCAATTCGCTCCTACCAAATCTTCGTCAATCTACTTTAATCACCGTGCCTCAACAACTTTCCGAATCCTCAAGTTTCCAAGGTTCGTAATAATTCAATTTCCTTCATCCACTAATCAGTAAATATATTCAAAAAACTTCACGCAGTCAGAACAAACTTTCGGGCCAAACGATGTTTGTATGAAAATTGGAAGAAATTATTTTCAATTTTTACGCACCATCGACGTGGCTGATGATGAGACGTTTGCATTCACAAACAATCCATTCGTGAGCATGAAAAATCGAATTTTGCTTTTCTCGATTTTAAAAGGTAATTCATAAATATTATTTAATCGTTGTCATCTGTTAACCCTCCGTCAACACACTACAATTTTCGCACCTCCCTAGACACACATGGGTCTGGAGCGTCCTACCGTTTTTTACTGTACTCGGGCTCGTTAAAAAAATCTAAAAAAATGCAGAAAAAAGAGCCTGCACTGGGTAATAAATGAAAATTCTTTTTTTATTATTGTTATTCAATAGTAATTGATACAAAAAACGAGCGGAATGGGCTGGGCGCTCCAGACCCATGTGTGTCTACTGAGGGTTAAGCGTTGGTAATCGATTATTTGCCTGCATTCTATGCACGATGGCAATCGATAGCAGCGACGTAGTATTTTGACATTTCGTATTTACGCAGCTTCAACAATCGAATCGGAAACGTTCCACATCGATCAAAAATTAATAAATTGTCACGATGGAATTAGAAAAGGCAATTGAGAAATTGATAAGAGAGGAAAAAACGAGTTTTCCCTTGAAAATCTTAGGTGAACGTCCTTTTTTTTGTTTTCGATAACTTTTTTTTCCTTTCGCTAATGATGAAAATGGGTATTTTGGAAATTCAGTATGTTAAGAGAAAGACGCGAATCACGATATTCATCAGCCTCGGTAGCGCAGTAGGCAGCGCGTAAGTCTCATAATCTTAAGGTCGTGAGTTCGATCCTCACCCGGGGCATTATTTTTGCCCCTTTTCACTGCATTTTCTATTAATTTCTCGAGGCCTCAGCGGATATGAATTGTTACATAATATTTATATTATAATAATATTGATAATTTTTGCAAATTGTAACAGAGACGGGAAGTGATCGATCGAGGCGATTGTACGTGGGGGAAATAGGCTCTCTCTCGAATTGTCGTTCGAGAAGAGCCAGAAGTGAAAAACGACCCATTCCTGACGAGCAGAAGGACGACAAATATTACGAAAGGAGGAAACGTAATAATCAAGCCGCTAAAAAGTCACGAGATGCAAGGAAGATTCGGGAAGATCACGTGAGTTACTTTTCCTGTTGATGGCAAGAATCCACCTCGAATCTACGACACTGTGAATAAGTTGGGAACTTGGGATAAAGAAGAATACAAATTCGAGGAGAAACTGGCCCGGACTCTTTGGCAACGAATTCCTCAAAAGTTTTAGTCCGAATCGGTCGCTCCGCGATTTTCTTTACCCTCAGAGTCAAGACACCAATTCAAACTCAACTTCACTTCATTATCTTCTGTTGGAAACTACCGTTACTGTTACAGATTGCCCTGAGAGCTACAATGCTCGAGCACGAGAATGCAATATTGAAGACACAAATATTGACACTTCGTGAAGAAGCTCAATCCCTACGACGGATGCTTATAGAGCAACAAATGCCCAAATTGCAAGGACGATACGTAATCGATTGTCCACGAACCGATTTCGTTTCACCAACGAGACCCCGCTCGTCAGGTTCGAGTGTAACTGTTACTTCTACAGCACCAGACTCATCCACAAATGGAGCAGTTCTATTTTCGCATCCATCAACAAAAACCACCATGAGTTTAATCCTATGAGATATTTACCACATTTGCCTTTCTTCGTTGTGCCTTCAAAATCTCTTCGAAACATATCTTAGAGCCTCTCAACCACGTTGGGATGTCGTTTGCGAGTTTCAAGCACGTTTGTCCAATTTACCACTGTAAAAATAATAGCATTTATGTAAATAAAAATCTAAAGGTATTTTGTACAAAATACTCGTAATTGTGAGAGCGACACAAAAATTCCGTTGAATAGTTGTTCGCAGAATCGCTACTAGACTCTAGAGCATTCTTGTGAAAATTGTCGCTGTCGCAGATCATTTGTTTACTATCAATTACGCTCTCTTATTTCTAGTTGCTCTTCCATATGGCAACAAATGGATTCAATCTGAAAATTCAACCTATTAATGAGCCACGTTGATGCAGTTTCTGCATTTCAGACAACACGCTCTTATGAGTAAATCAGAAAGTTCGCAACGGGGCTCTTGTTAGAGTATAAGCGCCTCGGCACGCGCCGTCCAAATTATTTCTTCGTTACTGTCCACAGGCGACCCGATGACAAAAAAATTGAGTACCGTCAACCACTTTTGGCACATTTCCTCAATGCACGATCAAGGCAGCAAAACAAAAAAAAATCCTCCCCGGCGGGGAATCGAACCCCGGTCTCCCGCGTGACAGGCGGGGATACTTACCACTATACTACCGAGGACTTGTATTGGGAGATTACCCAACAGCTAAATGAATTGATCTTTGGATAGGCTTATTCAAAAAATATTTGGAAGTGAGAAAAAATTGGGAATGGTGAAATGCGTATAAAATTTGACAGAAAATGATTTTGTATTGATTTTGAAATTCGACAGAAATTTGAATTCTGCGCTTATTGGGCTGAAAAGATTCGGAAGAGATGAAGGATTGTTTTTGAGATGAAAAATGAACTTCGTCGTAAATATCCGAGAGTCGTTTGCAATTTAAAGTTTTTATTTGTTGAACTAATTACTTACCACGCTTGTGACACATGGTGAAAATCCTTGACGATGCGGGTAATTCAGGATGGCGGAATTGTGGCATTATAATTCAACATTCGTTCACTGAAGTTTCGTCCTGACTGCGAGTAATCACCTGAGTCGACTCCGTGATTCAATTTCTTTTTTGCGAAATTCAAACGTTTGCAACGCGAACGCACACCTCGGAATCCGTCTCGCTTTCGCGGGCGCCCGACCGCCATCTTTGATTTCTCCGAGACACTTGTTGGAATGAAAAAAATTCCCGCCATTTTCGTTAGGCGTAAAAAATGGAAAATATTCTTCTACATTCATGATTTAATGTTTTCTGTTAGATGATTGCGAAATGAGATTATTGGGTAGAAGTTGGGAATGAAATATTTTCGATGTACAGACGGTCAGATCTGAATTATCGTTGTTCGTGTATTCTCCCCCGAGCTGTTGGGTTTATTTTGAGATCGGTCATTGTTGTCGTTCGAAAAATGTAACCAAAAAGTTGCTAAGAAGCTCGACTCGCTATTTTTCGATGAAAAAACATCGAGATTTGATCAACAAGAAATAGAAAGTAAATATGAATCGCAGAAGGAAATCGATTTCCCCGTTCGAAGGAAAGATGCACTTGAGTTACGAAGACAAAGCCATCAAGGTCATTGGAGGTCGAGGAGAAATGATGCGAAAGTTTGCTATATGCCCTTTGCTTCGTCGCCGGAAAAAAACATGAGATATTGTCAGAATACTTACAAGATTGTCATGAAGATGATTATACAAAATAACCGTGCTAAGTGAAAAGAGTGCGTGTTGATGCTCTGCAGCCAGCCGAAGAAGCACGGGAACAAAGAAGCGCGGGATCATGGAACCGGGCGTATAAACAACACAATTCTGTATCGAAAGAATTCCTTCCGTGCAGTCTTTCCGGTGATATTGAATTATATTCAACAATCGATACTATTTTTTCAGTGCACATGATAAAATCAAACTTTTTTATTCGCGGTTTTGCAAATCAAACAATGAAAAACGCGAAGCGTCTTCCCCAGGCGCATTTGGAGGGATGCTGCGAGTGCTCGACTGTCGACTTCGACTACAACTCTGCGCAGTGCGCAATACGCACAACCGGCACACCGCACAACCCGCTTGTATCTAAACATTGCCTCAGAGTGGCGCCGTCCCGCCAATCAGCACGCACATAGAGGGCGTCACTTACAAGGCGCTAACAGGGGGTTCACATTTTTTGAACGTTTTGGAAAACCGACGCTCTTTGTCTTCTACGTCTTCTATCTATATTCGAGAACACATTCGAGACACACATTCAACTACACCCGAGAACTTCCTGTGTCATCGGATATTCCCACTGCATTTTATTCTCGTCCGAAAAAGTGATTTATTAAAATCGTGTGAATAAATAGTGCGCGGAACATGGAAGCAAATAAATCTCTCTGGATGACTCAGCCTGGAAGACGTCCCCTTGTGTTTTTATAGCGGCGTCCGCGGTACGTCAAGTTTTTTCTCCAAGTGATTCGACTGATGCGAGCGTCGATCTGCATGCAGTTCCCGCGTACATATACGTTGCGAAAGACGACTGAAATTATCTTGTTCTTGTATGCTTTTGCAAGAAACCCCATGCCCAATGCCCAATTTCCACACTTTCGATCAAATATCGAGAAAACATATAACATCATTATTTTCCCACCTGTGGCGAAAGTTTCATTACAAGTTCCCCTTGCATATCCCATCTTTTTTTCATCGACCTTACGCGTATGCGTCCACGTTGTTTCACACCACCACGCCATGCATTTCTACGAAATTTGAATCAAGCGGCGCGAGGCGCGAGAAACAAATACATAACCTATACATGCAAAGGCGTACATAACCTCCAACAACACGGGTGAAGAAAGCGAGCGTTAAAAATGTTTGACGTCAAGTTATTATTCCGGTAATACGGGGAATGAGTTCGTTATCAATAACAACGAAAACACCACGAAATCGATAGTTTCGATGTGAAGGTTAAAAGGTCGAATCGATTCAAGCATTTTGCGACCGTAAGTGAACAGAGGACGTAAATATTCGTCGCTGGCGTTGTTTTTAGGTTAGTGCTGTTCGATTGAGCTCGCGTAAAACAATTCATAGCAGCTCAACAATTTTATTATTAATTTGTGTTGCGTGAATTAAATAATCGTGCTGATCATGTCGGACGACGAAGATTTGGTATATGTCAAAAAGCAAAAAACCGTGCATTATGGTTCATTGGAAGAGGCTGAGAGGGCAAGACTCGCCGCCAACGCGGGTGAGTCTTCCGACGATGAGAAAGACGGATCGAGTGCAAACGATATTTCTATCGGTGGCATTGCCGCGGGCAATGTGCACATATCCAACGAGTACATGGACCTCGAGGATGAAATGTCCAAAGATCGTCAAGCTTTGTTAGAGGAATTTGAGCGTAGGAAAAAGGCAAGACAAATAAATGTTTCGACTGATGATTCCGAGGTAAAAAAAAATTTGCGCCAATTGGGTGAACCCGTTTGCCTCTTTGGAGAAGGTCCAGCCGACCGAAGAGCCAGATTACGAGAGCTTCTTGCTAGTCTCGGCGAAGATGCTATTAAAAAGAAACACGACGAAGAAGAAAAACCTGCTCATACGTCGGAACGTGATACAGAAGCCACTTGGTATCACGAAGGACCGGATTCGCTTCAAATCGCTCGAGCTTGGATCGCATGTACGTTGTATTTTCTACTCTGAATATTGAAACGCTGTTTCCTCTTTTTTTTTAAGCCCATGTGATTGACGAGAAATATTTTGTTTCAGCATATTCGTTGCCTCGAGCAAAAGCAAGGCTGGACCGTGCGAGAGAAGAGTTGGATCTGCCAGGGGCAACTCGCACCGCTCGTCGTCAAGAGCTGTTGAAAAAATTGCAAGCACTGACAATATACTGTTCACAAATCGGCGATACAAGGCCCATATCGTTCTGCGAGTTTAGTCCAAACTCAAAGATGCTTGTGACTGCGTCGTGGTCAGGACTTTGCAAGTTATGGTCTGTACCCGACTGTAACCTTTTGCGAACTCTTAAAGGTCACGCTTGTAATGTTGGATGCATTGTTTTTCATCCTAAAGCCACATTGAACGAAGAAGTATTGAGCGACAAGCAGGGACAGACGTGCGTGCTCGCAAGCTGTGCATCAGACGGTAAAATGTCATTGAAACTGCTTTTATTCAAGGAAATTCATGCTCTCCGAAGAGTCTAACCAATTTTTTTTTCAGGTACAATTAAACTGTGGGGAAGTGGCAGCGGCGAAGAGCCCCTTGCAGAGGTCCAAGGTCACGAACCGCACAGGGTTTCCAGAATCGCTTTCCATCCATCCGGACGATTCCTTGGTACATGCTGTCACGATTCTTCCTGGCGATTGTGGGACCTTGAACAACAGGCTGAGGTACTTCATCAGGAGGGACATGCCAAACCTGTTCATTGCATTAGGTAAAGACAAGTTGCCTCTAATTCGTTTTAAAATCCTCTTGCCAATATTCGATCGAGCTGGCAAAAACCGATCCATCTTCCGAAAACATATTCAGAGATTTGTAAAAACTCGAAAAATCAGCTAACAAATCCTTTTGTAGACACACTGGGTCTCACAGACCCGGGTCAATTATTTTGTGCTGTCCATTCCCACTTCGGCAATGTTTGCAACATCTTCCAGAGCACTTTTCCACAATCTCATGCAATATTGGTCGAAAGAAAAAAATGCCTGCTATGAAATAGGAAAATTGTTCAGTTTTGCCATTATTCGATCGGGCTAACAAAATCCAATCCATTTTCCGATAAAATTCAGGGATTTGTAAAATCTCAAAAAATCAGCTAATTAACCCCCTTTGTAGACACACTGGGTCTTACAGACCCAGGTCAATGTTTTTGTGCTGGTCATTCCCACTTCGGCAATGTTTGCAACATCTTCCAGAGCTCTTTTCAAAAATTTAATGCAATATTCGACGAAAGAAAAAAATACGGCTATGAAATAGGAAAATTGTTCAGTTTTCAAGGTGACGGTAGCGTGTGTGCTACCGGAGGTCACGACTCGTTCGGGCGTGTATGGGATCTTCGTACGGGCCGTTGCATCTTGTTCATGGAGGGTCATTTGAAGTCTGTTTTCGGAATCGATTTTTCACCGAACGGTTATCACATCGCGACCGGCAGCGAAGACAATACCTGCAAGATCTGGGATTTGCGTAAGCGCTCGTGCGTTTACACTATCCCGGCGCACACTAATTTATTGTCAGACGTCAAGTACCAGAAGGAGGAAGGACAATATCTAGTCACGGCTTCGTACGACGGTAGCGCTAAGATTTGGTCAAACAAGACGTGGCAGCCACTCAAAACCTTACAAGGTCACGACGGCAAAGTCATGTCAGCCGATGTCTCCGCCGACCAAAAGTTCATTGCCACGAGCTCTTACGATCGAACATTCAAGTTGTGGGCACCCGAGAACATGTGAAATCCCTTGCACTCTTTCCGGAACAAGGGACAAAGCACTAAATGAGATTAAAAGACAAAATAATGAAAAAAAAAACACACACACAGACACAAAACGATAATAAAGTCTCGCGATTCCGGATCGACAATCGTGAGTATACGAGCAAATGTTTAACGTCGTCTCAGGACATATTGTGATTGGAGGAAAATAACGAAATAATAAAATTTGTAATATTCCGTTACTTGTGGCTACTTTCGTCAATTTTTAACAATTTATTTATGCATCTCCCTCGCAATGAGCTTCCGGATTGATAAAAAATTAACGTTGATAAATCGTGGGGTGAAATTGAATTATTTGGGTTTTTCACGATTGGATTTTTATTCTGGTATTTTTATCGAATCCGATATTATTACGGAGGAAAAGCAACAAGATTGAGTTTGAAAAGTTTCTCCGTTCTCAAAGATCGATATCGAGTCACCGTTTAAAGTGTCGCTGTTGACAAAACGTTTTCGTTTCTTGGAGGAGAGAACTTGTCATTTAGCTAGCGAAGATAAAGATTCACCCAGACGTTTGTAGTTTTATAGAGCACGAAGCGCCGATACGAAGAGACGTAATTTCTACCAGATCCCTCCAAGTTTTATTGACAATTTCACCATCGACTCAATCTGCTGTGTCAGGGAAAAGTTTCTCGCTCCGCGCATCAAGGAAAATTTGCGAATTTTCTTCTCCACTCGCTGCACCCGAAATTTTATTTTTATCTCTTCGCGATAAAGTTTTTTTCCATCGTATAAATTATTCGAAACGTTTTTTCACTCTACGAAAAATTGTTAGTTGAGCTGGTGGAAAACTCGTCCGGACGATAGTGAAAATGCAATTTTTCGAATTCAAGACTTGTTCGCTCAGTTTATCGGAGAAAACGTGGCAATTATTTTCTCCGAGATAACAGACGGCATGAAAAGTTTCGTCGTAAAGTTCTTCAAATTTTTCAATGACTACGAAAAGCCCGAGAGAATGAAAGAGAAACTTTGAATTAGCAAAATACTTCGCCCCTCCACTTTTTCAACTGAACGAATTTCTCAAAAATTTCATCGCCAATCGCGTAACGATGAATGTGTTACAAGAAAATGAAGTAGGGGTTGAGAATCTGCAACTATGAAATACTGTCCAAAAAGATTGAGTTTTTCGCGGCGATTGGCCGACACGGAGTGAGAAAATGCGGCAGAAATGTTGCATCGTTTCTTCTCCAGTGTCTCGCGTAGCTCGGCGATCTCTATTTGTCACAAGCTACGGTTCAAAGTCCACTACTTGCAGGTTTCAAATGTTGGGACATTCGTAGCAGAGCTCAAAGTTGTTCGGAAAACGTAACGTTTAATTCTGGTGGAATATTTTTCATGGCGATAAACCAGGGAATCCCATTAGTCGGATTTAACCTGCTGTGAAAAAGCGGTGCCAGAAGCTTCGGTCAAGCCAACAAGTAGACGGGCAACAAAGTTTCATGAAGAAGAAAATGTGAAAATGTCTCGAGCTATTAATAACAAGCTTTCTGAAGTTTCCGGAGGAATATATAAGAGTCTGTTGCGAATGCATTCTCATGTACTTGCGTGTACAAGTGCAAGTGGATATTTCCTTCCGCTTTTCCTCTCCCTCTTTCCTTTAGCGAGAGTGTGTCGCGCTCGAGCTTTCCGGAACTTTGTACCAGCCGAAACGCGACGTTTGTCGTGATTTATAGAAAAGCTTCAACATTCGTGAACTTAATATTTTATTTTATTCAAATAAACACAGATTTGGAGCAACATTTGTTTCACCAATTATGAAACTACATAATTAAAGAACAAAGTGTACACTGAGTCTGCGATTAACGATCCTTGATCGATAATTCATCATAATTAGCCTATTATATTCGATTTAGTATTTACATGCCTAACGCGTGCTCGCACAAACCTTTCCTCTTGTTTTCCTATATAGCTGCTGTTTCGTATTTTCGACTTGTTCGCCACTTCGAAATTGACCCATTTTTCTCGATGGCCGAGCAAAAGTCTTTTTTCTTCTCCTGCTGCGACCCATGAACTCAATATTTATACGTATATATATATATATACTTTTATGCATACATATGGATGACACTTATTTCTGTGCTTCCAAGTTCTTAAGGTTTCCTCCTCTGCCGTATACCCAATGGACTAAAAAGAGAGAAAACTGCTCGAGGGACGTTGGGAAAGCGTGGCAAACTTCCAAAGAGCCTTTTTCTAGCTGACCACGAGTGATGTACGCACAGGTTTTTTCTTCTCCTTTATACTCTGCATAAGCTCGTTGCAGCCACAACTTTTTACTTTCACTATTTTCAAAGAGACACTTTTTTTTTTTTCACTCACCATTGTCACATTTTTCTCGGCCATATTCGCTCACGATCACAGACATAAATATATTTATATACAAACGAGAGTTATTTGTCATAAAGTCAGAACGCTCGTGCAGCTCGTCGCGCTGTTTATTTCTTTTTTCATTTTTTCTTCTCCAATTCGTTTGCAGGATGTTAATAATTTTTTTAATTCGAGTCTAAAAACTTTTTTTTCATCTTTTTCCACTTTCCCTCTCTCTCTCTCTCTCCCTCCCTGCGAATTTCCGCTTATGACCGGGACGCGACAAAGCTGAATGGTAATAATAATTCACGATTTGTACGCGTGAGGGGGAAAAGTATAAATAACTCCTTCATCGCGTGTTGTTGTTTGGCGTAATAAAGTGCGGAGGAAGTTGCAAAGTCGTTGGAATAATCCAATCCGAGATATCGCGTCAATGTTCTCGGCGAAAACGTTGGTTGTTCGAGGCTCCACGTCGATCAAGGTCTCCTGGCGACGTAAGAAACGTCGCCTTAACCACTGATGGAATAACAACCCTCGTCAAGCTTCACGCCGTCTCGTTTACCGGCAAGTGTTGATGAAGCCAAGTTCTTGTGCCACCCTCCGCAAAATCCGACACAGCGTGTCCGTTACCCTGAAGTACCCACTTTGTCGTTAGAAGACCGTCCACTCCGACTGGTCCTCTAGCGTGAATTCTTGACGTTGAAATGCCCACCTGACATTGACAAATTACACATTTAACGTCATCGAGCCAAAGCTGCCCTCACAATAACAATAACCGAGCCAAACGAGATTTTTTTCCTCCAACGATAAAGCTCGATCTTTCTGTCGAACATCGAGTGGAGAAAAAATAAGCAGAAAAATAAATGGCCACACATTTTTCGAAATGTATTCAAATTCGAGTCAAAAAGAGTAGAAAAATGTTCAGATTAATGAAAAAAAAAAATAGCAACAAAAATGGGACAGATTGAGTGAAAAAGTAAAAGCTGAGGATTATCTTACGAATTTATGCAAATTTTGACACCCGTTAATAAAATTTTGTATGGTAGTAGATTGTGATGAGAAAAGGATCCAGTGAAAATGTCAAGAGGCTGCTGGACCAGAAAAAAGCTATTCGTATTGGTAATTTGTTATGAATTCTTGAGAGAAATCACGGTTTTCATTGTAAAATGCAATGGAATGTAGGGATCGATGATAAATTCATGAATTTACCAATGCGAATATCTTTTTTCTATTTCTCTGTAGCCTCTTGAAAATTTGACTGGATCTTTTTCTTATATCATAATCTATTACTGTACGAAATTAAATCGAACTCTGAACGGTAATTCTAAAAGTGACAGTACAACTTAACTTTGCCAAGAAAAAAGAAAGATTCGGGCAGTTCGATAAAGCTTAAAAAACAAGAGGAAATAAGGTACGAAATGAGGGAGAGAAAAAAATAGTAGGACAAACCTCGGCACCAAGACCGAATCTAAATCCATCGGCGAACCTGGTACTCGCATTGTGAAAGACACAAGCGCTATCGACTTCCCGTTGGAAGTGTGCGGCTCGGCGTGAATTTTCCGTGACGATAACGTCAGTGTGAGCACTGCCGTATTTGAGAATGTGATTTATCGCTCCGTCGAGTTCGGGAACGACCTCAATCGTGCACTCGAGTGCTCCGTACTCGGTCCTCATGCTCTTGGCCGCTGGTGGCCCGAAGGTCAATCTCTCTCGCAACTTTGGTCCAGAGTTGATTTTAACCTGCAAAACATCATTCCCGTGTATGCTCTGCGTCTACAAGAGACTACTATGACTGCAGACAATCCGAGGCCATTAATGCGTATATATAAGTTTGAAAAAAGTTGGAGCAAACAAGCGAAGCTCCTGGCCACTTGGTTGGCCACATATCTGATGGCCAGGAGATTTAACGCGCGCGCTAGCTTTATTAACTTGTTCCTCTCGACCCCAAGTGCAACTAGTTAGTTCAACTCTCTTAAAATCGAGGGACGAGCGTAAACGCCGTTGGTCACATACAAGTGTACATACAGTTACGTCCAACTGGAACGAATCCTCTCTCAATTCTCTCACACTGGAAATTAAGGTTTGTTGAAAATCGTCGATATTTTGTTGAACACGCTGAACTGAATATTCCTTGATAATTTCAAAATTTTCGTTATTTTTCGACAAAAATGTGCTTCTGAAGAGACGTTCTAGAATATTTCTTGCTGCGATGACACAATTTTTGGGATTATTTAAAAAAACGTTTCGTTGAACGTATCGAACAAAATGTCGATCTTTTCCAACAAAATTTTGTTTCCAGTGCGCGTTTTTCATTAAGAAATTTAATTCGTTTCGAAAGCAATCAAGACAGACTTCGAAACATTGATTGCCAGTTCGTCAAAGACTTCATGTTTGTCGACGATATCCCTGGAACTATTCGTAATGATTAGCTCGCAGAGTCTGAAGGACTCTGGAGATACAGTTCTTGGGAGTCTGGCAATGCACCGAAATGTTTCGATCGATATTTTTCAATGAATATGAAGGAATGAGGCTTTGCACCGTATACTATGGGGGAGAAGCGATCTGAATGGTCCCGGAAAGCCTACAGGAAAAGCTCGCTTCCGCCATTTGGAAAAAATGAAAAAGCATCGATTTTTCACGTCAGGTACAAGCCTCGAAATATGGGCAGCGTAGTTCCCAAGATATCGCGTCGAAAAATGGTTCTGCATTCCACTGAATTCGACAGAAATTACGACTGATCATAGCAGCGCCAGTTTCTTCAGGAAATAAATATCGTCGCCATAAAACCAGCCGCAAAAATCTGTTTTTGAAACATCAAGTTTTCGACACTTCGCAACATGGCATTTTTCCATTTTTTCCCAAACTCTGCTGGCAGCAGTCAGTAAAGTTATTCGTTATCAAGAATGTTGAGTCTCAAATCGCACATGATAAGAAAAATTGGTATGTTTTTGCCTCAAGTATTTAAGAGTTGGTATAAAAATTTCACGCTATTGAACCATTAACATTAATAAATTAAATGTACTCAGATGTAGTCGTTTGGAAACTGGTGTAACTTTGCGACAAGTTTTGTTTTGGACCTCTCAATTTTTGAATATCTACATCATAAACGAAAGCCACGGAAACAAAACCAAGTTGAATGATAAATATTCTTCGTATTTGTTTAAAAAATTGTTCTCAACAAAATGATGATTTTTTAATAACGAGCTTCATATAATCATTGTGAAATTTGTACACGACCACTTTGATACTTCACACAAAAACATACCAAATTTTCGGATATTTCTAATCATTTTTCATTGCAACCCTCGAAAGATGATTAATGATGATAGAATTCTTGAAAATTTGGTATGTTTTTCATGAAGTATGCTCGCTTCCGTCGTGTACAAATTTCACGACGATCAAGAAGCTATTTATTGAACAGTTAACATTAACAAGTTTCGTAGGTACTAAAAATCCTTAAGGGAGCGAAAATATCGAGTGATGCGTTTCAGCTGCACGTGACTGTAGGCACACATGCATATGCATGCATATGAATATACATATTATGGATGGTTAGCTCTCGTAATTAAAGAAGTTTGTTTCAAAGTGAGCAATTTCCATCGGTCTGTTTGGTAACAGAGGGGCGTAGAATATCAAGGTCGAGTTGAAACTATACGCGGTGCAAACTACAGAACGAGCTAAAGTTGACGAGCTGCAGTTATTTCGTGACGGTACTAAAATACGAAAGGCCGCGGAAATCGTAAGATAAAACAGTGGAAAGAGGTTCGATAGTTGGGTTTGGCGTGTAACTTACCCCTTCTTTTTGAAGCATACTGCAAACATCGCTGAAGAAACTTCCGTCCATGAGACTCTCGTGTACCAATAAAGTTTCCATTGCGTTACATGCAGCAGGATAATCGCATTTTGAGTCGCGAATGATATTGAATGCTTTCGTGAGATCGGCATCTTTGTCGACGTAAACATGGCACACACCCTCCGCGTGTCCCAACACAGGGATGTGCTTTGATTGTTCTTGTATACTTCGTACTAGTTCCGAACTTCCTCGGGGTATTATGAGGTCGATATGTTTCTCCATCGCGAGCAAATCGCCGATTTCTTCTCTCGTCGATACCAGCGAAATCGCTTGCGATGCTCCCACCGAACTCAAGGATTCTTTCACCAGTTCCATTAGGCAACGATTGCTGTGCGCCGCCTCCTTACCACCCTTCAATAATAAACCATTGGCACTTGACATCGCCAGAGCTGCTACCTGTGGCAGACTGTCTGGCCGGGATTCAAATATCACGAGTAAAACACCAATCGGGACAGTTATCTGGCGCAATTCCAGCTCCTCCGCGAGCTTGGTTCTTCGTAACACACGGCCTACGTTCGATAAAGAATCCTCCGCTATCTGGCGAAGTCCCGTACTCAATGACTTTAACTTTGAAGGCGTTAACGATAGTCTCGAAAGGAGTGGCTTTGCCAAACCGCCACTCGTCGCCTCCTCGAGATCCTTTGCGTTTGCCGCTAGGATCTCGTCCTGCTTGGAATACAAAAGATCGGCTAGCGTGTTTATTGCTCCGGCGCGTTGCTCCGGTTGTAATGCCTGAAGTACTCGACTCCCGACACGCGCTGCAATTTTAAACATTCAATTGTCATTCAAATGGCTCCCACGCCTTCGAGCTATTCAAAAGGGAACATTTTGTTTCGGTAATCGAACGTATTTTTGCACGTCCGAATAACAACAAGTTTTAGGATTATTTCTACTTTCTTTCTCAGCGGATCGTTCCATGACTTCATTACAGCTCGCAGGCGCGTGGCAGGTTTGGTTTTGTTTGGGGAGCATAGGTCAGCCTTTAATAATCAATAGTCCTTCGCCCTGGCATAATTGAGCTTTTACTTTTGGGAGGGTTCCGCACCTGTGATTGATGTTTCTTAATGGGAAGTAGGAAGTGAACGGAATCTTATATGGGAAAATGTTTTTTTTATTTCAAGATGAATTGGTCCGTGAGAAAGTCTGCGGCATATGTTGCTCGCGGTAAAATCAATAAGATGAAAAAGTATTGGATCAAGTTTTACCATTTTCTGCGATGACTTCGACTGGAGCAGACGTAGTGTTGCTCTCGGTAAAGAATGTACCAATTTTCCGTCCGCTCATGATATTCTTTATAGCCTTTTCCTGAGTACCATTGCAAATGACAACGGAAACCCCGCGATCGAGAGCCCAGAGAGCCGCGTTGACTTTTGAGTCCATGCCCCCCGTGCCGACTTTAGATTTCTGACCGAACTTGATGGTTCCGCGAAGATCGGAAGTGAAGGTGTGAAGCATCTTAGCTCCGTCCTGCCAAGGCGGAAGATTGTAAATGCCATCAACGTCGCTCATTAGAATCAAGAGATCGGCTTGAATTTCGGCAGCTAACATAGCCGCGAGGGAATCATTGTCCTTGATGGAAATACCGCGACGGCCACCGCCGCCAGACACCTCTTCGTCGGCCTGTGGGGGCGGCGAGACAGCGTCGTTCGTATTTATTATAGGAACGATATTGAGACTTATCAATTCGCTCAACGTGCTGAAAATATTTTTGCGCGTTTGCTCGTTGTAGAAATCAGGCTTGGTCACGAGAACCTGGGCAAGTTTTACTTTGTACTGGGCAAACATTGCGTCGTACAGAGACATAAGGCCGGATTGGCCGACGGCGGCTGCAGCTCTTGGATCGAGAAGAGTCCCTACGAACAAATAGAAAAACAAAAAACAAAAAAAACACATCATTTCTTCCGCCCACTCTCGCAAGACTCGTGACTATTATCGATCTTTCGTGTGCGGTTAGTAATTTCATCGCACTTCGAGTACGCCCAGACAACGATTATGCGGAATGAAATTATGGTTCGGTCGAGGCGAAAGAGCAAAAGCATTTTATCGGAAGCTAAAAAAAACCTTCGGAAGCGTATATAGCGAGCAAATGCTTTTTTTTGTTTATCACTCACTCACCTCCGTCACTGAAACTGGTTCGCAGTGCTTCATACCCGTTAAAGCTCAGACTTTTCCGCTGCTCCAACTACATATGTACGCTCTATCTTTCTATCTCGCTATCTTTCTCCCTCGCTTTTTCTCCTTTTAAGCTTTTCTGTCAGCGCTCTTGATATCTCGTAATGCATCGAGACGTTCAACTCCGACTCGGCTATATATTGACGCTCGACCGGAGTCGTAAGTCGACTCTCTAGACACGTCGGAGTATATACTCGCGCGAATGGGATTCAGAACTCGGGCTAATTTAATTCACGTTTTGTCCCTCCTCTGTGCGGCTTATCGGTTAACTGTTTCGACCCAAGTGCAAATTTGACATGTTCTCGCACTTATAAACAATCTCCCATTTCTCTTGGAAATCTCACTCTCCTCTATGCATATAAATCAGTTCAATTCTCCGTAGCCTGACACGACTACGAATATATTCAGAAAGCACTGATGACCGGAAACTTTCACTAATTGGCCCATAAAAACAATCGTGCATTGTTTATTTAATATTGCTCGATACTTTTGCTTTCTCGACTCGTTCTCAGTTTAATCTCTGCTCAAACTTCCGGAGCAAGTTACATAAAAATTGATTTTTTGGATCATAATTGTACTGGTGCTTCTAGTCATGCGCGCGAGGCTTTATCTTAGTCAGTAAATTCGTTATCGGACACACATTGTAATGACTCTTCTCATTCTCATGGGATAATGTTCGGAATATCAATATCGTTAATGACAAATGCGTTGAGTGTGAATGTCTTTTCTTAAATGATTCGAAATTACAATAGTTACGAAAGCTTGGGACTTGAATATTGCAAAATCATTGTAACAATTATAAGAAAACGTTTATTTTTAGAGTTTTTATCTATGTATAAATATGGATGAGCGATTATTGATATTTAACGCGTTCGATCTACGAGTTACTAAAAAATTGACTACAGCTTCATTTCGAAACTTTATTGCCACGTGGTTATTATAATATTGTGGACAAAAAATAGATTATGGTGGTAATCTTGGCAACCAAAGTATTCTGGTTATCGATTGGACATTTTCGATCCAACTGGTACGATGGAAAAATTTGTATTTAGTTGTTACCAGAATTTTCTGGATATATTATCAAATGACACACTTTTTGGTCTAAAGTTCGGATGGAATGGATAATTTTCATCGATAGTATATTCGAGCGTATATTCGATTTCATCGAATAAATCGGAAATTGATTCGAGGAACAATTAAATCATTCAAGCGGATCGGCTCAGTGTAGATTTGTTATTGGTATTTATTTAATGATTTTGAAAATATTCATGACGGAAGCTGTCAATCGATATCTTGAAAATGTCAGTTTTTACGCGGCTACGAACTGTTGTATATATCGATGTGGCAATGCGCTTAGAATGAAACAAACAATTTTTTCCTGGGTTTAGCATCAACGACGAAGCCTCGTCCTTCATGAATGATTCGTATGTTTACGAGAAAGACTTTTCTTGAGTCACGACTCTGGAACTTTTTGATATTCGTCTCTTATCGCGTTATGGACACGCGTTAGACGGATGAAAACTTGGCTCGATCACGAGACGAGTTAATCGGGCGAAAGATCGTCGAGATAGCGAGAACTTTGTGATGATATGCTCTCAAATATATCGTTCGCACGAATATCAGAATACATCATTGATGCGATATATAAAAGAAGAAACTCACCAACATGCTCTCGAGTGGGATCGGTTGGACTGAGTGTTTCTCTCATTGAGAGTGACATAAGAAGCTCCTGCGTGAGCTTCTGTTTTCCGAACGCAACTGCACCGCTCGTCACCATTATGCACTCGCGGCCCTCGAGCTGACATTCGGCAACTTGTTCAACAATCGATGCAAGACGACCAAGTGCCAAACCGTGTTCATCCTCTCTCGTGATAACCGCACTCCCGAGTTTCACGACAAGACGTCTCGCGTACTTCAGTTGATTTCGTTCCGTAAATGTTGCGCGTGCTGTTCTATCAGCTGTTTGAACTTCTCGTCGGAAATCCACTCGGTTACCCTTAAATTTGTTATTTCTTTTCTTCATAAAGTTCCATGCTGTTTTATAAAACTCAAATTTTCATTAATCCTGATCCGATTTCGTTTTTTCAATTTTTTTTTTTCAATTCACAGCTAATTCCCATGGAATTAGATTTAATTCCCCATGCAATGTTACAAATGTTTTTCCATTCTGTTGAGAGTAGCGAAACCCGATTCTAGCTAATGCGGGTAATTAATTAAACTCATGCACACAGAGACTAATTTCGAGGTAAACGAATCAAGTTAAACTCGGCCAACCTCATCCAGCAGTGGACTCTTGGTGAATAAAACAATGAAATTAAGGTTTTGGAATTGATTTAACTCGCGTGAAAAATTGGGAAATTTTTAAGTACAAACATTTCAATCCTCCTTACTGGAGTATTGAGAAAAAAAACGTATTGTAAAAGAATTGAATTTTGCAACAGAACAAATATTTAAAAAAAATTTATATTATCCGAAAATTAAATTTTCATTCTTTGCTAATTTTGCATTTTCCACTCGATCGATCGGGGAATTCTTACGAATCGTATAAGATATACAGATTTGGAGTATTGTATTGAACTGTGTGCACACTGTACGTACGGGCTGCAGATGATGGATCCACTGCCCCGAGACAGTTGAGGCGCACCTCCTTAATAGCTGGTAACTCGAGATCCTCGAGGATCGCGCGATATACAACCCCGCGTACATTTTTCGTTCGTGTTGTTTGACTACGTCAAAAAAAAAAAAAAAACAAAAAA
>JBAJMU010000002.1:15373901-15411516 GCA_037952995.1 Hyposoter didymator
AAAAAAAAAAAAAAAACAAAGAAATATTTGATTGGCCGAACGAAACGGATACGAACAACGTGACAGCTGCTCCGACGTGAAGCCCAGGGCAAACGTCGTCCGTTTTTGCAAAAGAAGATACTACGACACTAGCCAACTCGAGAACACCGACTGATTCCTAAATGCGGAAGAATCTCCGTTCTCTCCCAAGCACCAAGACGTTATCGTTGCAGAGAGTAACGAGCGAGAAGCTTTAATAAGCACGTCTCGAGCATGAGAGAGATCGGAAATTCGGGGGAGAGTCATGATGGATAATGACGCTGCTGGAGAGGGGATAGAATGAGATAAACAATCGGTCGTTATTGGTTTGTGTATCGAGCATGAACGACGAAGCAAGTATCAGCAGTAGCATTGTCATCACAAAGAGCAAGGACGTTAATAACTGTTGGTTGTGTTATTCGTTGTTTTATAAACTTGGAGTAACCGGGGTAAAACGGGATGCAACAATGGAGGAAAAAATGCTGTTCTATTTGTCGACGTTTCGTATCTCAAGAACGAGAACAAAGTTTCAAAACTGCTATTTCAATATGTTCAAAAATTCATATTTTCCCTGAGAACGCGCATTTCTGGTTCGAGGGCAACATTCTTTTTATAATTATTCATTTCATTTTTTTGACGCACTTTGATATAAGAAATGTAAAATCCCATCGAGCAACTAAAAAATAATCACTCGTAAACATGGCCGTTTCGGAAGTAACAACGTTCAAGACATCCGATAGCGATTGCAATAAGTGAGGCATCGACGCCAGTCCGCCGGACCGTGACCCCGGACATTTTTCGCATTGCCTGCTACTTTTTCGCCACTATCTTTTCAGTCAAGATTCATACTTGATTGTTTTTCGTCTCTCTCGGACTTTGTTTTTTTTTTTCAATAACAAAAAAAATGTTTGGAAAATTGGAAAAACTCAGTTTTGTTGAAAATCGACGTTTTTATCTATTCCAATTATTCGAATTTGATTGCGTTGTCAAACTTACTCAAGTGTGGTGTTACAAAGGATGAAAATATTTTGTCATCGTCTGCGCGCTCACAAATGACTATTTGTGTTATCGAATTACCTACGAATTCCTACTCAATATGAACGACGATCCCTTTGACAGGAAACACTTCACTCGTGACTTTTCCGGTACAGAATTTTTTTCCCGTTTTTATTTCGGTCAGTATAATTTCCTTCGATGATATTATCGTCGGAATCATGAGCCAAGTGCAACAGTGTGTGGAATGCATCGAAAGATTCGATATTGTTTGAAGTTTTCGAAAGATCTATGCTTCTCGTGTCTGAGCGCTAATGAATTCGCGATACTTGTTCAGCCCCGAGGAAACACCACATTTCCTCATATTCCCCGCTTTGACCTTGTCTCCTCGGCGTGTGTATTTGATGAAACTTCTATATAATCGTTATGGTTATAGAGATCCAATCAAAGAGATCGGTTCAATGATTAAATTAATTATCTTCAGTAATTTCCACACTCTAGTCCCGTGATTGGATTCAGCTCTTTCCTTATAGCAACGATTCACGAAACTCAAAGCTTCGTAAAACACTCGAAACGTTGAGGGGGTTCAACAGCTACAGTCATTCAAACGGCGCCTTTCAACCGTTGACAAAAGTACCTAAACTACTACGCGCATTAATAAGTAGAAGAAAAAAATAGCATTTGACTTTTCAATAAGGTTGAAAACTACATGTTTAAGCTGATGGCACATTAGATAACGAGCCGCACGTGACGTTCGTATTATAATCACACATACGAAATGTCTTTAACATTAACCCCGAAAGCAATGAGAACTTTAACCCATAACTGCTGCGAGTTTTTGTAAAAAGTGTGTTATCACGCATTCTCGTCGGTGGCTTCTCCCGCCCTGCATAGTCTTATCGTATCTTTTGGTATATAGGCTTATAATGACGTATGTGTAATTTGTTTGCAATTGAGCGAATCTTATGACCCGTTCAATTTCTATATGGATAATGCGGATCTTGTAAAACGCAATGAATCGGAGGAATTTCGCAGAGATTAAAACAATTATTTATACCAAAACAAGAATTCTGTATTATTTCCACGAGCATGTCAATAGAATGGAATCTTTTTTCTCCTGGTTCTGGCTGTCAAAGTTCGCACGCAATAAACCAAATAAACGTGGGGTCCGGAGAACACACACCGAAGGCCGCTTCGATAAAATCGAGCGCGAAGATTGAATCAGATCGTCGCGCGCGTCGACGTTTTCTATGCATTGGCATTTTTTTTTTCGCGGGGCCTCGACCAATGGAAAAAATCGCATGATAATTCGTGTGCACATAATTTCTGAAGAAAAGCAAAGTGCAGAAGAAAACTCGGACTCGATATAAAAATGGTGGATCAATGCGATAGCGATGTTTGATTGCGTACAGTAATCGGTTTACTGCTGTCGCTCATAATGTCCCTGAAATGGATGGTTCGCGTCTCTCTTCTCCTATTTTATTATCGTTGAATGTTGTGAGCGATACGTGTTGTCATTGAGATGTAAATACACAACAGTTCGCAATCCGAAGCCGATAAATACGATTGCGACATTTTTGCTAAATAATCTCGTCTCACACGAGCATTGTATTTGTAAACAAAAATCAAGCTGTCGAAAAATCAACGCGCGTTGCACTTTGTACGCGCGCGTAAAATTTCACTCTATTCGCCACACAAATATTCGGTGAAAGGACCGACTGCAGATTTATCGCCATGCAACAACGGGCCGAATGGAACGGCTTCGATTAATTTATTTCAATAAAACGCAGTTACGGTTGATACTGGGTCTGTATATACAGTTGAAACCTACACTGAAAAAAAAATTTTGTTGGAAAAACTCGATATTTTGTTGAATCCGTTCGACTGAACGTTCTTTTTTTTTTTAATCCCAAAAATTTTGTGATTACAGCAAGAAATATTTTAGAAAGTCTCTTCAGAAAGCAAATTGTTGTCATTCCAATCGTAAATTGTGCTGACAGTGTCGTTAGAAACCAAAAATACTGTCAAAATTGCGAAAATTTTCCAAAAATATTTAACTTATCGTGTTCAACAAAATATCAACGTTTTTTTAACAAAATTTAATTTTCAGTGTATGCTGTGGTAATCGCAATAGAAGAAATACTGTGTATAGAGCAAGAATTCTGCGGAGCCTACTTTTGAGACGCGACGATCATCAAAGGCTTGTGCATGCACAAAAGCCGACGGAAGTTGGCCATTTTGAAAGTTTCCACCAACTTCCGAACAGATGCTCCAAAAGAGTTCCGCTCTTTGACAACGCAAAAAAGTGATTCTCTTTGTAATCATTGCGACCAAAACTTATCGAATCTCGCGAGCGAATTGTCGAAATTCGTATGAATATGAATTATACGCATAGACGATGTCAGTCGAGCGCTGCGGTAAAAGCTCGAGAAGGCTTGAGTTAGTTTTCGAAGAATTCAGCAGCATCATTGATTTCGTCCTGAAAAAAAGTCAACTACGTTCAAGCGGGAAAATTGTTCACTTACGAGAGAAAAATTGCGTCGCTTGATGTTGAGTGGCCTATGTAGGATGCACTTGAAAAAAATCGTGTAAATGACACGTGAATCTCGCGTGCATACGATGTCGCAGACAACGAGAGTGCACAGCCACTTTTTCGTGCATGAGTTGAAGTACATCGGTATGTGTACATTTGTAGAGGGTTTTAGAACACGCGTAAGCGAGAGCACGCTTGCATTCTCAATTCCTCCCGAACTGTGCATGACGTGCTCTCGCGCGGACTTCTCTCGACATTTTATCCCGAGCGTTCCCACACAGCCCGATATATCGATTCCGTCCATCGCGTCCCTTGTCCGTCATTTATGCACTGCGTTCCTAGTTCGAGCTCCATAATACATACCTGTACGTACGTCTATGTACGTTTTCTTCCCTGTCCATCCTCGAATAGCTCCAGTTGCCGAGTATGAACATCAGGACAGTCCGCCGTGTGCACTCGATGAACGCTTGCAAAACAAAAACAAAAAAACTCTTTCAATATGGTGACAATTTTTTATATAGGCGTCCCGGAACGCCCTCGGGATGAGCTTCCTTGCTGTCGCTGCGAACGAGCGAAAATTATTTCAATATATTCCCTCCGATTCTCTCCCAGCCATTATAAAGCTTCGATGAGCTTCAACGTTGAATACGACGAACGGAAATAATGAAATCTTTAATCAATCATGCATAAGTATTGCTCCGGAGGGACGCGATTGACTAATTTTCAGACGATCATGAACGATTAATATCATCGTTGGTAATTACTGCTACCAATTGAATCGCGAATAATTTCGGGAAGCAAGTGTGATTATTTTGTATTATTGACGGAACAGGTCGATCCGGCATGCTGATGCGATTCAATTCAAGTAATTAGATTAAGTTAGTTATTTCCAATCGTAATTACTTTGTAATTCCTACACTCATAAACGACCAAGCGAGAAATTGTAAAATTTAATGAGCAAATTAACGTTGTGCGAAATGAACACGAGATACACGAAATTTGAAACGTAGGACGCACTGACTGTTTGTAACTTTCAGTTTCCTCTCTCGCTCGTTACATATTCGTCGGACGCGGCAAAAGTCAGTCTTCGTTTACGTTGTCGTTGCCGTGACTGAAAAACAGGACGAAACTCACGGGAATACTGTTTAGGGACTTTTGAACTCTGCTTTAAATGACGCAGCAGGCACATAAATACAGCTGCGTCATCGCTAGAGTATACATTACTTATCCCTCAAAATCCCCAACGGGAAGCTTCAGGTTATTTAGCCCACAGTAATACCCTCGTGCGCATAAATACCCATGTATTTACATTTTCTTCTGAACACGTGGAAACAATCAGGCCGACTTATATTTCGTCAGGTATGCGACCATTTGCATTTTCATAAAAGTATCTACGGCGCCTGAAACGAATTGATCCCACGTAATTGCCACACGAAGGTTAATTGATTTTCTATCCAATATGCTTAACCCTCCGTATAAAGACACACCGTACAATCAACGCACGCGTCGTGCCGTTTTTTACTGTAATTGGTCTCGTTAAAAAAAACGGAAAAAATTCAGGAAAGTAGTTTCGGATCTATGGAAAGAGAGCCTGGTGCACTGGGTAATGGATATATATTTTTTAATTATCGTTATTCAATGGTAATCGATACGAAAAACGAGAAATTCACGCGCGCCATTCGCTGAATGGGTAGGGCACCCCAGACCCATGTGTGTCTATACTGAGGGTTGATTCTTAGTTCACGTTGTAAAAAGTTTATGGATCGTCATTGATTTATTATTTTATAGCGCCCGAATGGCATTTCACGTATTGAACATTTCTGATCGGACTCGGAAAATAATTGCAGAATTATTTGTTCATTTTGTTCAACGTATTACTATCACAAAGCGACTTTATTTAGGATTTTTCCAAAATTTAGTATAAACGTTCTTGAAACCACAAATAACAGTTGAGATATTTAATTTCCCTTTTTTATTTTTTCCCAGCATCTAAACGCATGTAAATTGGAGTCACGTTTCGTTAAAAGGTTGCAAGAAAAAAAAAAACAAAAGAAACGCGACTTCAATTCACATGCGTTTAGATAAGAAAAAACAAAAAATGGGAAATTAAATATCTCAAATTTGGAACGTCAGAAAACGTTTTTCTCCGTAGGAGAAAACTGTTAGTTTTGGTGCCAAGAACGTTCATACTGAATTTTGAAAGAATTCTAAATGCAGTCGTTTGGTTGATCGATCGCACTGAATGGATGAATAATAAACTGACTGGAGTGTCGCCAGATATACACTCGAGTTCGAATGGTGAGATGACTCTCTTTCCACCTGTTCGAGCTGTGATGAGATCGTATTCTCAATGTTATGAACAATATTCGAGTCGATTGCACAAAACGGTGTTAAAAGGAAAAATTGATGAGTTACCAAGTTTCCGGAATGCCAGTGGACAGACAGGGTCGCACTTCAAAATTGGACTGAAATGCGAGTGTAATAATGGCAAAGTTGTTTTTTTCTTTTGCTAACACGTCAATAAAACTCAGGTTTTTCGTGACGATTTGTGAACCCCGTCCATCCAGTGATCGTTTACCTTACTACACTTGCTATATCGAAATCGTAGTTCCCCCTGCAGATTTTTTGCATAAACGAAAGACAAACGTGGTTATCAACGTTGGACGTGAAGTCCAAAGATTTTGATCGATTTTCTTGTTTGTTTTTTTTTTTAAATCGGAAATGGCAATTGGACGGTTAAAATGATGGAACTTATGAGGAAATTTATCGAAGATCTTATGATAGTTTGCATACCTCGAGGATCTACACTGTACATTATGTTTACGCAGATCAGATTATTAGAATTCCGCGACAATGATCTGGAAATTGTTGTGCGATGCTGTAAATTATATGCGGAGGGGACAACGAACGAGCTTTATGTGTACATTGTGTTTCGGACTCAGTTCTATTGGTGTATGTGGGGATATGAGTATACTGCTATTGTCTCTAGCTATATTATCCGGTATCAATACTCGGCATTCCGAATCCCCAATTGTCGAGGTTTCAAAGCCTAGAGCGATAATTAACGATTAATAAATCGCACATTTTCGCCGAGGCTTTTCACACATTTGCCATCGATTGTTATAAGTACCTGCTTTTCCCATAAATCTCTGCCGTCCAACATCATCAATGAGATATTGATTAATAGCGACAAAAAGGTGCAAAACGTTGATTTATTCGATCGAATCGCCGATATGCACGATTACTGGAGAGTGCTTTGCTCTTTGCTCGATTGAATTTCTCGTGGATATTCTACCATAAGCAGCAATTCCACGCGTTTTATCATATTTTTTTCTTGTCAAGTCTCACAAAGGATATATTTAACAACAAAAGCCACGCTTTTGCTGTATTTCCTGGTTTTATGAGCGGCAAAGTTAATAACGGAGGAAGAAAAATCTTAAAAATATAAATGCTCCTTGAAAACGTTGCAGTTGTCGAGGCAAACGTATAAAAAATACATAAAAAATAAGGAAGCTCAAAGCTCAGGGACTAATTAAATTTTCTGAAGAAAGCGTCCCAGCGCCGAAACGGGTTAACGAAAAGGACGAACGGGCGAGTAGCGAGCTGGTGCGGTCGGTTGTGAAGCGTGAATTGGTGCAAAGTAAAAGAGCAAGCTTTAGGAACGAAAAAGTCCGAAGGCGAGGAGCGAGACAGAAACAGAGGAGGGAAGACAGATAGCGATGAGAGTGAACAAATTTAAAAACGCGCGCCTCCGGGGCTGAGAGAAAAGTTTACTGTGTGCAAAGAGTTAGAGCCGGCGAAGGGAATACGATGTTTAAGTATAGAAATGCTGCAGATGTGGGGGATGCACAAAAATCTGAAGACGACACGTTCCAATGCTACATTTTTTTGAGAAAAATAAAACTCAGCGTTTTCCAACATTTCGCGTTTCCAATTAAACAAAAACAAGCGATTTTCAATAAATCATCGAAATAACTGGCAGCCGGCATCCCGATAAATTCGCATTTTATTTTCCATGTTTCTCTACGAAAGAAAACTCGATGTCATTCAATTTTCACCTCCAAGTAACATTGAAATGATTTTTATTTATCGAAGATAAACACATTCGTTATTTAGTCACTGACAATTTCTTCATTTCAAGTCCGATGAATTATAAAATTCTCTGATGCAAGATCGCGGAGCGAATGATTTTTTCCATTGCAATTGCAACTTTTCGAAGCTCTCGATTCTGCGAGTTTTTGCACAAAGCGTCAGATATTGGATGGAAACATTCTTGAACAGGCACCGGAAAGTTTTTCCCTGTGAAGTTATTTCTGAATGGAATCGAAAATTGCAAACATTTGAGAGACTTTTCAAAAGGGATTTTCAGTTTCCTTTTCAACTGCATGACATTCTCGAGAAAAATGTTGCTTTCTAAGGGAATAATGGACATCGTTTCAGAATATAAATAAATGTCACGCGGAAATGTTTCATAAATATCTCGAATCTTTCGCTATCTTGAAGATATCGAATAAAATTATTCCCAGGCTGGAATTTGAAAATGTACGGGAACAAAAAACTGAAACGTAAAATGTTGGGTCGAAATTGACTAAAAGGTGTTTTTGCAATGAGCTGAACTGGATTTCGTCGTCGAACACATGTTTTAGCGTTACCGAGAATGTACGTTGTGCGTTGATAGTACGAGGAAGGTTAGTGCTAGCAATTCCGCCGATCGACAGAGAGTAGAGGGAGGAAGCAATTGCTGCATTGGTTTCCTCCAGATAACCCAATTTCGACAACATAATTTTCATCCCTTAGGAATCACATTGATGATGAAAAAAAATGGAAGAAGGATTTTGCAAGAACAAGCTGTATAGCGTGAAGGAATTAGAAAATAAAAATAAAAATATAGATTGGCGACACAATGGAATCACAAATTTAGCACGGGAATAGCATACGTTGCTGTTCGACGAGCCGGAAAAAGTTCTGCTTCGAGAAAGAAGAAAGAAAAAAAAAAAACGTTTTCCCGCTGTCAGGATAGAAAGAAAAAGTATCCACATTTTTCCACACGCATTTATAGTGGATGAGCTCAAAGTTTCCATCGGGGAATAGAGGAAAGCCCATCGACCATGGAGTAAATGAGATATAGAGGTTAATAAACAATTCTGAAAAGAATTTAAAAGTCGCCTCGTGCGAGAGCGGTGGTAGATGGGTAAAGGCTGGTTGCCGAGATGGAACCCATGCACAAGGAAGGGTTAACGACACGCAGGGGAGCCAAGAAAGATGAAAGGCAGCGATGGTAAAGGTGCTTTTCTACCCTATAGCTCCAACTTCCGGCATAGCTTGTTACAGGATGGTGTTAGTATCAACAGTAGAAGCAGCCACTCGCGGCGAAACTGGTCCTTTCGCTGTGTAGGTCAAAGTATAGCGTCGCATACACGTTGAAAGAAAATATTTATACCGCAGTGGTTTTACAAGCCAACAGTCAGAGTGTGCGCGTTTCACTTTGGCACAAGAAAAATGTATTGAAAAAATAACGCGACTTCGCGATCATAATTTCCAATATCTTGGGGCAGGGGATTGCAGTTTTCAATTAAAACGGAAATTAATGCCGACCTTTCGCTAAATATTTCAAAAGTCTCTTCCGGTCGCTTTGATATGGTCCGCGTTTAATTTTTCAATTCGTTACATTACAAGTTGAAATGATTGTTGGCAAAAGGAAAAGCTGATTGAGCTTGGATTTAAAAACAATGTTGCCGAATTGTGTAGCAAAATAGTAGAACGGTCTGTTTCTTTGGCTCGGGGATGCGAGCAATCTCTGTAATAGACACCTCGGGCATTCTTGTGAAGTCCAATTCAGCGTGTGCATGGTTTTAACCGAGTATAAAAGGGGGAAGCTGTGTAGAAACGCGTGGATGTATATAAGCGGTGTACAAAATGCTTTGAACGATAGAGGGTGAAATAAGAGACCGAGATGATAGAGGATAAAGAAATGAGAAGGAAAAAATAAAACAGAAAGAGTTAGACGAGGCAGACGAAAAGAGTTTGCAATTTTCAAGAAATGTCTCTGCACATGGCGTTCTTTTTTCCCACCATCTTATTTCTATTTTTTCTCTTTTCCTCTTCGTCTCAAGTTCGAGTCTCTGTTCTGCCTCCTCTTCTTTCTCTAACGATTGCTATTCGACCTTTTCCACTTCAGCGAATTTTGCTCTCGCGCTCCGCTTTTCTTTTCTCCTCTTCTTTTATTTTTACTTTCTCCACTTTTCCTTCTCACCGAACGCGTCCTCTTTTCATTTTCTTCTCTCTCGTTTTGGCACCATGCACATCCCAGCATCCGCGTAGATGTCTACCCTAACTATATACACCATGCTACCCAATATTCCGAGGACATGAGAGAGATAGAGAGAGGGAGTACACACGGGAGGGTGTTCGCGTCTTTTGAACGTCGACGTTGACGCAACCCTGTCGCGCAGCCAGAGTGCAAGCCTCTCTTCCCTCTCTCTCTCGCTCCCTCCATCGCGCTATATTATCCATAACACGGAGATAAGAGGGAGTGAGAGAGAGAGGGAAAGAAAAGCGGCGTAAATGAAAAGAGCGCAAGCGATATCACTAGCGCACTAGTAGCAGATCTGGTGAACGCAGTTCAGTGTTACGTCGAGCTCACGGTGCGACGGAACCATGCCGCCGCGCCCAGGGCCAACGATAAACCGACCACAGGTAAAAGGCAAGCAAGCACCCTCGGAATTTCGTAACTTCGGTGAATAAGAAAGGAAAAAAACAACTTGACTAAAACAAAAACAAACATCTTAGACACAATTTTATTCAAACAATTGATTTTCACTATTTTCGTTCCTTTTTATTTTACATCGGAATTAACTTTTGTTTTTAAGTTTCGAGAGTAATGTGCGAGAGGGCCAAAAACCATGGTCGAGGTTACAACCCGAAGGCGGGAACGATGAGGATTGGATATATGTGCTTCGCGATAAAGAGCGCGCACGGGAAACGAGAGATTATAGTGTGAGAGTGGCATGTGATTAAATTGTCAACGTAAGGGAGCGACGACTCATGCAATTGAGTTTGAAATCTCGCGTGGGGTAGGTCAGAATCCTGTTATAAACATCGTACACAACTCGGCACCCGCTGGACCAATTTCCCAAATGAGTTTCCTTCGTTTTTCTTCTTTCCTTCGTCGGTGCATTCCAATGAAATTCTCTACACGACTCAAAACCAGTTTATCTGGATGAGACTCGGCAATTATTTCCGCTAAATGGTATACGCCATTAAAACTTTTATTCGAATCGTTAAACTTTGTCTTATTCTCCCAACGTGCACGGCAAAACAACGATAATCTGTCAGTCCAGATGCACGCGGATTGCCAATCGAATAGCTATTTATTTTTATCTTCGCAATAAATCAGCGGCAGTCGAAACAAAAATTCACACGAATCACAACTTGGTAAATAGATTTTCTCGTTTTTTGCTACTGATACACTTGGTGCTCGTGATAAATCACCTTATACGTATAATAATCTTGGAGAAGTTCATACACAGAGGTCGTTCGACCGTGAAAGTGGAAAGCAGCGAAGAATCGTGACCTATTTGGTTTTTCTTATCCCCCCAAGAGATAGAAGAGGGTGACTGTGAGGAAGATTGGCGTGAAAAGAATAGATCCTAGAAGGAAAGCATCTCACGGATCCCAGGAGCATACTGGTAGTGAATATTCTGCCGCGAAGCGCAATTAGGAAAAAAAGAATAGAGATGGGACGTGGGGAATTGAGAGACAGAAGAGAACGAGGACGTGTCACTGAACTTTTTTGATCCCAGATTGCCGGTACAGAGATACCGCGTCCTTCGAATTTACTGGAGCTTGCACTTTATCCCAGATCGTTTATCGAGAGGTCCGAGATTGTCTGTGAAAGCTACAGTGACTACGAAAGAAATCCATTCGCTTCTCATCGTCGGTCTTTTCCCTTGGGGTGAAAAAAAAAACAACAACAGCAACGAAACAATCAGTGTAACATACGCATTGAACCTTTTTCGTTGTGTTCCGCAGTCGTATATTACAGGACTGCACAGGAGGAACAGAAAGCGAGAATGAGTAAAAGCTTTTGGTCGTGTCTTTGTCTTCGATTTCCTACATTTTATTTTCACCGATCGATATTACTTCGTATTGAGATTTTTCCTGCATACATCTGCTAAATATTCATTTTTAAAATGTAAATATTTCGTTGTCTCGATTGGGTGAAACTACGATTTTCAAATCTGTGCTGATCATCCTTATGGTTCGTTTTTGCACAATGAAATTCTACGTATTTACACAAACGAAACTGACAAAATTTTGCTGAAAAAATTGATATCAAGGTCGATGGAGCGAGTAGAATAAATCTATCGCTCTGTAGCGATCGCGTTTTTCAAGCCACAAAATAAATGATCCTTTCAAAAATCTAGTTAAAATAAATAAAGGCAAAATAAATGATTCTTTGAAAAATCGAAATGGTCGAAAAAATAAAACAACAGTATCGGATAATAAAGGTGGGAGTTACGATATCGTATAGAGAACACGATAAATTTATCGACTGTCACCTTGAATTCGGCAAAAAATGAACTCATGTCAAGCTCCCTGAGAAAGAGGATAAAGTTGCAAAGTGGACGTAAGGTTGGTGTCAGCAAGTGCAACGAAAACTAGTACCGGAGAGGATTATAACGAGGTTGATCGTTGAAAAAGCTTGCAGGATCAGCTGCACACATCCTTTTATCGTAGGAGGCTGATAAATCAGCGTTTTCATCCGTCCACTCATTTCCTATTTGCTCTGACGTATTTTTTTCACACACGTAAAGAGACTCGTTTTCAATATTTAATCGTGAGTAAGAAACTTTTCGATCGTAAAAGTTGTCAATAGCTGAGGCTGGTCCAGTGGCCGAAATTTGCGAGATTCCTCGCAGCCCAGAAAGATTAGATTTTTGGAGGAAACGAAAATAAATAGTAAACGTGTAAGAAGTTGAGGGAAAAGGCTCAGAGGGAGAAAGTCGCATAAAGAACAGAGCCAGCAGAGCACATAGATTTGCAATGGAGTAAATTGTCATCTGCTCGACGTTGAACCACACAACAGAGGTGGGAGCAACACGAACGAACGGTCCATTCGACACAACAGATGAGAGCGGACCTTATATCGTTGCGTTCTCAAGCGGGATGAAAAAAGCCGCTGGATAAAAGAGGCCTATCGATTATCGCGAAACTCTTTATAAATAACCGATCGCACAAGTACACCCACTTGCGTATATGTCGCTTATCGTTAGCCACAGGAAAATATCATGCGCAGACACCTATACACCCATAAACACCCACATGTACCAACACACACTTCTATCTGGTTAACCTAACTCAAAGCGAGCGATATTAGACGAACCGATAATCAAGGCTGCATGTCACACCTTGCCCATTAGACTATTTGCCCTTATTAGAATCTCAACTAGCACTCTACGAATATTCCATATTCTCTATACACCTTTGGAATGTGCATGTGCAACATTTTCTAACGTATGTTCAATGATAAAAGGGCGATCTGGCCCACGTCCATACCACGCCTCGTAGTTTTACTAGCAACGTGTTGAATTCGCTACAAATTACTTTGGGATCGCTGAACCCAAGCAGATTGATTCGTTCTTTAAACTCTGAGTGTTTTTATTAATTTCTTTGTATACGAACTATTTGTGAATGTTTGTTTATTGATTATCTGTTCAATGTGTGCATTGTCATTTTCAATATCGTTCGTACTATATTGTTGACATTAATTATACCGTCTGCCTCTGGTGCGAATTTGCACCATCGCAGTTTTTTATTCTTCTCGATTTTGTATCAACAAAGTCCAAGTGGACGAATCTAGCCGAAGGAACGAGCATTCGCGAATAGCTGCTGGTGATGATAAGCGTGCTACCCAAGTGTCAATACGATTTTACGATAAAAACGTATTAACGTATACATTTATAATTATTGAGCTCGTTTGTCAGGATGGAAAGGACACCGTTGTCATTGTTGTTGCGGGTGAATTTATATCGAACCTGAATATTCATTCAGATTGATACATTTATTCAGTCAGTTGGGAATACGAAAAGAAATGGTTCTCGGCTATAGAGCATTGTGAAAATAGTTTGTTCGATAGACGGACATATATGACGACGGAATTTCCTTAGTACGTCAACCTGGTCAAAGGCAATGCTTGAGGATTGACCCTCCGGCGGTCGTGTTCGATCATTTACGTTCCCCAGAATGGAGTACGGTTCACAGGGTCCTTTATTGACTATTTTTATACGAATCTTTACATATGCTCCGCGAAGTTGCGGTCTTGGAAAATGGCAAAAAGAAATCTGGATTAGAATGTCATTCGTATTTTTTCGTGAGCACTTCAAACGTTTAGAAAGGAATCTCAATAGAAAGGAATAAAAATACAAGCTCAGCAGGAAGTTGAAAATACGCGACAGGGTTTTCCAGAACTTTTTATTTGCAGATATGCAGCTTGTTATTTGAAAGCGAATTTTGCTGAAGAGTGTTATGAGTAATGACGCCATAGGACATGGGGGGTTGGGTAATAGCCGAGAGAGCTCTAATTAAAAATTAGCTGCAGGCTCTCGCGTCTCCCTGGAATTCGGTGGAATTGCTCGAGGGGTGAATTCTATTATTCTTTCTATTTAAATTAGCAATCGACGTGCTAGTGAGTGGCTTTCGTTCTGTATTCGTGTGCAGCAAATTTCAAGATGCGAATCGTGCTGCCGCTTTTGAATCTACTGTAACTCAGTTTTAAATATTTCGTTTTAGCTCGAGGTTTGCTCTTTGCATTCAACGTCCTGGAATATTCATCATCCCAGAAAATTTCACCTGTGCGAGTGACTAACCATGAAAATGCCCGAAAGAACAATAGAACACAAAACATCAACGTTCGAGTGTCTGGAAAATTATAAACTTTCAGACGATGCATTCCACTGGTTTTTTTTTCTCCCTGAATCACGAATCAACTTTGCCACGCGGTTACGAACGCAACGCGTTCAAGTACCAACTAGTTCGCCGCTGTGTACAGGCCCGCGCACACCTACGGGCTTTTTCAAGCCTGCGGCAAGAAAAAACCTTCTTCACCTTGCTTCATCGTCGTGCGGTTTTAATTCTGGTACCTACATCTCGTTTTACCAAAAATCCACTATTCACTGCATTACTCTCACTGGTTTCAATGCGCCGCTGCTCGCTCTCGGAGACGGCTATGGTTACGTAGTTATTTTCCACTTTTTTCCCACTTTATCCGTTGACAAGTTAAATGTTTAGCGAGTATAGCGACATGAAAAATCTTGCGTCTTGTACACTCGAACCTGCTTCCAGTCGTTGGACACTAACCACAACTTCATCCCGTGTTCATATAACGACTATGAATGAAACTGCCTTTACAACATTTCTCCCCCTTTTTTTGCGTCTATTTTCCACAGAAAAAAATGATATTTTTTTTACCCACCATATGTTTGCTATGCGTATAAATATTTGTTGTGGAAAAAAATTGCGTTTGTACAATGTCCATGCGAAAGCATTCGCATCGTTCGCGTGGTTATCGCAGCAACGGATTCGTGCACAATTTCAGAATGATACATGTTTTGATTCGCGTTAAATTTTCAGTCCACAGGATGTTTTTGAATCCTTTGAATTCCGCATGAAGCAATTCAAGACAATCTCATGCATTTCGGATGTATGGTGTTATTTCAATCGAACTAATTTCTCATATTTGTCAAAAAGTATAATTGAAAAAAGAAAAGAAAAAACGTTGATGGCACTTTACGCAATTTCACTTCTTTTCGATTTTTACGACGAACCGCATTTTCCTTTTAGCTGTGTTTCCAATTGTGTTTGAAAAACTGAGTAGGAAAGAGTCGAAAGATTCGCCGCGTAAAGAATAACGAGTTTGTACGAATCGAAGGGGATCAGGAGGATTTTTCATGGGAAATTTACAGAAAAGGTGGAAAATTTTTGGGTGAAAAATGCTTGTTCGTTTTTCACTCATGTAAGTTCTTCTCGCTCTCTTTCTCTCTATTATTTTTGCACTTGGGTGTCTTGGAGCTTGACGTGCTTGAATTACAGAAATGAACTCCCGTGAGATCGTTGTCTCATTGAATAAATATTTCGAGGAATACGTGAACTGAATTAGTTTCCTTCATTCGAGGGCTACTACTTTTTCGTCCTTCGTTGTGGACTCTGACCGATTAAATGTTCGGTTTAATGCTCAGCTTGTTACGAGAGCAGTTAGACAGTTTCCTTTTGTCTGAAAGTTGGTCCATAGTATGAAAGATTTTTAGCTGACACCTCTTTACATAGCTTAGCATAAAGTAAGGGCATGCGAATGACAAGCGAAAGTTCTTTAGTCGATCGCATTACCTCGGCGCTTGCCCCTATCGTGCGGACGGCTCTTCCATTTGAGCATCGCAACTGTAGCGGAAGTAAGGTTTGTTTCACGATAACGCGATGTGTCAAAGCTTGGCATGAAAAAAAGGAACTGTCATTTCTTATTGATTACCAATTTTTTATGAGAGAATTTGTTTTCGATGATAAATTGGAAAAAAAAATGATATGATGCCAATCATCGGTGCGTTCGCGGTGTTATGTCATTTCGATTCCATAACGTAAACCTGAGTTTCTACTTTGTTCCCTAGCTCTTTCCAAGTGATAAAGATTTTTCTTGTCGAAGAACGGGGCACTTTGTTTTAAAATGAATTCCATTTCTCACGCAATTCGCATTCCATCTCTTTCGATTTATCGTCGTGGATTTTTCTCACGTAACCAAGAAAGATATTTATTTCTCCTCGTGATATATCATAGTTTATGGGGTACGGATTGAGTTTAAAATAACAAGGAATGTCGATGGAGCGAGCATAGACACGTTGCTCATTTATTTTACGTTTTACTAGCTCTGCAGTTCGGCTTGTATTCGCAAGTTCTTTCTCCGCAGTAGTACGAGTCGAGATTTCGTCGGGCGAGAGAATGCGACATTTATTTGTTGGGTGTACAACGAGCACGGGATGTTGCTGGCTTGACTACATCAAATTTCATTCCCTTCGGTACTTTGGTCGCGAATCTCTCTGGCCGGAACTCGGGTCTCATCGTGCGGTTATACCCTCGGGAGGTTAGATTTCCTCCTTCTGACGGGCAAGACTGCCACGAAGTACCGAAATCTCCTGGAGTGCATAAATGTACTCTAACTGTTTATATGTGGAAAAATCTCGTACACCCCGAAAGTACCGAAGTTTTATAAGCTGTCGAGGATCACTGAGTCAGATCGGGACAGTGGCTTCCTCGTAACGATACAACCAACCAGTCAAAACATTTTATTCTCATTTTTTTTATTCACGCAATAAAAAACATGTACTCACATACGCTCGATAAACCAATCTCGAGATCGACCCACGTCGTACGTGTGTGCACAAACGAAGATACACCAAGAGTCCAGAAATAATACCCTCAATTAAGATTCTTTTTAGTTTCCTCCGCATCATCAAACGAATCTTTTCGAATATTTTATTGTCCAACAGCTCTAATTCCTGCACGTTTTGTCAAATGTTGTCGATAAGTTTGTATTTCCTCTTTACTTGCTAGAAAAGGTTTCGAAACTATGTAATTTAAATGCGAATAGAAAAAATACTGCAAATTGAAATTAGCAGATTGTTTATTTCGTCATCGTTATTTGTATTCGCGTTCGCGTAGGGCTACACCATTTTCTCTGTTTCTGCCAATTCGCTTTTTGCCCACTTTCTCCGCGGCTGCAGGGTAACCGCCCGAAACTTTATCGATATGGATGGCATTTGCGTAACACGTTCGGGTGATAATGTGAGCGCGTGTTCGATCACAGTCATCAAAGGTCCTTACGAAAGGTAACACCACAAGTGTGATGCAATGAGCTGCACAGTGCACTGCTAGGAGGTCGACACGTGCACGGTGGAAAGCGTCCACGGGAGGTCACCAGAGCAGAATACAGCGACTGTTAATGCATCACAAAGACAAGCTGTGGTGAGCATATGCTTGGGATAGCAGCAGAAAGACTTGAACGTTTTTCCGAATTTTGATTGGTCCTCGGTCGAAATTCAAAGCTCTGGGGCTGGCGGCGTTCGAGCTCAATTTTAAATCTCGCTTGAGTCCTTATCTACCGAACCATCCGCTCTCCCAAACACGATTAATATCGATATACAGTTGACCCAATTTGTCACTCGATTTTCATTTTCCTCAACCGTTCGTAACATCTAGCGGCATTTCGAATTCAATTTTACGACGAAAAAATTGCGTTATGCCCAATGGGGATGTTCGCACAGATGTGGAAATTGCAGAATACTCAAATAATTAAATTATGGTCCTGTTTACGTATTCATTGGCTGTGTGAAACATTCAACAATATTATTCGAAAAATGCTATCAAATTGAGCGTAGAATTCATTAACCCGATGGTTTCTCGTTTGATATTGAGATAATTGTCATTGAGATAAAATAAATAATCGTTCGGTTTACACCCCATTCGTCGCTTTGTAAGTAGAATGGAGTCAGTCCACTGAATGCACACAATTATTAATTAATTAGCCGGAACAAAATTGAATGCTTGACATTTTTTTCACCATATTCCGACTGACAAATTTCATCGATTAAATCATGTGTGGCCGCGCCTTTGGTATGAAATTTTGATTTCGATTTAAACTTATTGTAAAATCAATATCGAACGTGCGCTTCGTAATCGACGTTGCTCGTGGCTTCAGATTTTGCTATTTTGCGACAATTACGCGAGGATTACGAAGCTGTCGGCGAATTCAGGCTTCAGACTCGTCTTATAGAGAAAAACTGCAGCATTTTAAAAAAACTTCAACATTTCATTTTCAAGAGACGCGTAAACATAAAAAGCCAAATCCTGAAAAATGGCAAATCCGTCTCGGCCTTTTTTAATAAAAAAAACAACTCGGTATTGAAATATTTATTGATCGAAACGGATGATCAATGGCAGGTGAGAATTGAAAAAATGCTAAATCGGGTTGATCGCAATAATATCTTTCGCTCTTTGCACTTTGCTTATTCGAGCACTTTCAAGTTTAGTTTTTTGCATCACGAGTCGTTGGCAGGTATGCAGCTCAGACGAGTTTCGAGATCTCTCGAGGAAGAACCAATTATTTCACACGATTTTACGCGCTGAGGGTCACAGCTACTTCGTACAAGCAGCACCAGCACGAGAAGTACCGGACCGCTTATATAACAAATAGCTAGCCGAACAAGCGTTTTCTCTTATTTCTTGAGCTCACGCTATTAACGCGACGCGGCCACAGCAGCCGCACCGAACACGCCAAGGCCGTGGGCATTAACTTTAAATCGTTACAACGGTTAACACACACACAAATGCACACACTCGCGTTGCTCTCTCTCTCTCTCTCTTGCTCTTCATCCCTCTCTCGTGCTCTTTATTTTTCTCCTTCATCGCTCTCCCTTGTAATTCTCTGGAGCACCCTTGAGACATTAGCATAAACGTTTTATGAAAAAAAATAGAAATCGCTTTTCCATCCTGTAGTCATGCTACACCGTGAAAGCTTTTTTGCGTTTGTTTTTTTCTTTCTTTTTTTTTTTCTTTTTTAAGAATTTCATCCTCCGTTTTCTCTTTACTTTCCTCTTACAATTCCGAATAAATTATTATTCCACCAGGAAGGCACTCCGAATCAAGCCTAATGTGAATTTCCTACTAAATATATTATCTTTCCAATCAAGATTACTATGTTTCACCTGACAATTATTTTATCCCATTTCAAAGGTTCGAGGGGTGGAATATATATCTTCCATAAAATATAGCCTGCTGTCTGATTCCCCATCATATATATGTTAACTCGCAAAGCGTACACCTCTCGATGAGCAATTTCTCCAAGTTCAACGTTGTGTGTATAATAAATAGGAACACTTCGAGCCCGTTTCTCTTTTACAAGTTAACGAATACTTGGGGCTCGAACATTTCGCGGAATAGGATTTCATCCTGTGTGTCAGTATAGTTTAATTGATATTCATTCATTTTACTGCCTCCCTCTTCCTCTCTCTTTCTGTCTGTCTTGTAATTAGAATAAGCTGTCGCGTGAACAATAAGGAGTACAAACAAGGAGTAATTTATATTTGACAAGTATTCTTTCTGACTTTTCCGTAACAAGGAATTTTCTTTAACGGATAAACTTTTCCCTTGCATAAAAATGCAAGATCTTTCTATGTTGCAATTAATGCATTTGCAACACATTTTTGCTCTTAGGTCAAATGAAAAAAATTTCTATAATGGGGAGTCGCTGTTTTCTTACAGCTCCACGATGCACGATGCAGAAAACTCACCTGCACTGAAAATATAATGTTGTCGAAAAACGTCGATTTTTTGTTCAACACGATAAACTAAATATTTTTGGATAATTTCAAAATTTTCGTAATTTTGACAATATTTTTGATTCCCACCGGAACCGTGAGCAAAATTTACCATTGGAATGTCAAACATTTGCTTTCGAAAAGACTTTCTAGATTATTTCTTGCTGTAATGACAAAATTTTAGTGATTTGTCCAAAAAACGTTTAGTCAATCGAATCCAACAAAATATCGATCTTTTCCAAACAAATTTCGTTTTCAGTGTATCTATAGGGAATGACAAACAATTTGACGGTTCATTGATACAAAAATGACAGCGAGCAGAAAAATCCAAAAACAGGCGAAAATCTTTGGACAAAAAAGACATTAGAATCGCGTCCGGTCTTCGAAAAGTTGACAAGTTTTCATCTGTCTTCGTCTGCACACATATAGTTCCATGCACCGAACGTAACTTCAGGTTTTTTCTCATTTTTTCGCACACCCTTACGAATAGTGTGGTGCGGTTTTACATTGAATTTTATACTTGAGAACTATTTTAAGTTTCGCCAAGCTTTTTCGCCAAAGTTATTTTACCGCGGGAGCCACATGGATCCCTTTACCTGCTCCTGGTACAACAAATGTCTATGTATATGTGTGATCCATGCATGAATATGCACATTTACTTGTATGTACATTTTTGGTGATACAGGCATACTCCGTTGCGTCTGTCAGCTCTGTTGCTATCTCCATAATGAATACGAGTATTAACGCGTGATATATTGAAACGTTACGTTCCCTGCCCGACGTTGGATATTTCTGAGCACTTTTTTATTTCTCGTCATATTAATACCAACATATTTCATGGGCTATTAAAAAGTTATCGCGAGCACGTTTAAGCTGACGAAATTTCAGTGTAATAGAAAATCCCTCGTTGGGGCTTTTTTCTCCTCGTTTCCGAATAAGTATCGGCTCCGGGAAATATTCTGGAAAACGCTCGTGGATCGAAGAGGGAGACGAAAAGCAAAGCGAGGCATTGTAGCTCTCTCGTAGTTACCGTTCTGCAACTTTGCTGTATAAGTGCACTATTACCGAATCGCGATCGCGCTACAACTGCAATTTTATTGTTAACGTTGCTTATGCTCCAACTTTACTGCAATTAATGCTGTTCGACAACTGCGAATGGAGTGAAGCGATTGCTGTGCAATAAAGTGCAGTATAACAATTGTCTATCACGCTGCCACGATTTTCACGGATGGAATGTAATTCACTTCACATTTTTTTGAATAGGCAACTCTCTTTACTTATTTGCAACCGAGATATCGATCTGCGGGCTCTTACGTTTGTATATAATAAGAAGCATCAGCTCCGAAGCTATAAATACATATATTGGCGAGTTTATATTTGCCTAGAATCGTGAAAATTCAAATATAAAGAATCGCTGGGGAACATAAATGATTTGGCGGTCGTTGCACGTGAAATTTTTCTTATATGTATTACGTTCTCGAGGGATTTGTCGAAGTTTCAATAAAGTACCAACGCTGGAGATTAAATATTCCGTTCTTTCCATTCAAGTGCTTCTACATGGAAAAAGGAAACATATTTATATGTTTATATATAGAATTGGGTACGCTGCAATGCTTTTGCTCCGAAAGTTGGAATTTTCGTGATATCGCATAAGAGCTGTGAGTCAAGTGAGAATTGATTTTCGGGAGCGCTGCATAATATGGTTTGCCTGAGATTCATTGAAATTTCGTCGAGTATGGACGCGGACGGAAAGCAGGCACGGTGCTGGGAAACTTGTCCACGAGTTGATTTCGTTTGTTGATTTATTTATTCAATTTTTTCGTTTTCTCTTTTTTTGTACGGCCACTGTTCTTTTAGTTTACAAGTCGTTCGCGGAACTTCAAAGACGGAAAAGCACGTGAGAAAAAGAATCAGGAGAATAGGAGGCCCCGAGTATTCACTTCTCAAAAGATTTCGTTCCAAGAAGAATCTCACCCCTTTTCTCGTCTCTACAAAATTCTTACATGGAAATGAATCCTTTTGCGCTCTACTTGCTAGTCGCATACATAAGGAACAGCATGGGATTGTATACATGTATATAGTCTGAGGTATATACAGACGATAGTCACGAGGTTCTTCGGGATAGGAAATAAAAAGGAAAGAGAGACATTCGTCGTCGCTAGATTCCATCCCTACCAAAGCAAAGTCTTAACCCCTAAAGCTCGGGCACGTGCTCCAAATCCTTAAACTTGAATAAAAATCTGTCTTTTTTCCAGCCGCGTGTGTATACGGCTCAGTCGTATAAACATTATCCCATTTCACATGAACAGCTCATATGAATGTATACGAGATTCTTTGCCCTACTCCAGTCACCCAACTTTTCAAACTCGTTGAAATTTTTTTTGCATAAATCAGATCGAACGAATATTTAGCTGCAACCAACCCATCAATTTACATGACATCTCGCGTGTTTCCGTTTACGACACAATGTTATGGGCTTTTTATGGTCCACAGCGCTATTTTTTTTATAGTCTTTCGGGAAAACAAACTTTTATGTTTTACCCTATGAGGATGGTGATTTGCAACAGACTTTTTAGCCAACTTATTTTTTCATGACTTCCTGGAGGAAATTTTAAAATATTCGCTAATCGCTCCATAAAAGAAGATTCACATTTTGCAAATTATGCATATCTCGGGAATGAGCATGCTGGAAAACTCAATTTGTCGGATCGATAAAGCTTCCGTTGCATCAACGAAATGCGCAATGTTAAAAGGTTGAAAAATCATTTCCATACGTTCACTGATTTCATTATTTATCCTTTCAAATCTAAATAAAAAAGCTTCGAATGAAAAATCATGACGGTATTTACATTAGCAAGGGGAAACATGAGATTCTCTATCAAAATATCGATTGCTAACGAATCAAAAAGGCACGATTATCATAATTTAACATGCAAAGTACTTGAGTTTACGCCATTTTGTTTGCTCATGGTTATTATCCGTGTATGCAACTCGCTTCAAAGCTCCTTAATATAATAAGATAAGTTCATAATGTCCTCTGAGCCGTGCAACATATAGAGAGTGTTGCGAGCTGCCTTTGATGTGCAAGTTTACTTTCGCATAATTCCGACCTTCAAAATTCATGCGTCTCGAGTTACTGAACCAAACATGTGTTTCATATGCATCGGTAATGTTAGGGCCACCAGTTTGTGAAATTTCCATGATATTTTTCCAAAAATTTATTTCAATTTTTCGAAACTATGGAAAAACGTTAAAAAGACTGGAGAAATATTATCAACAGCACAAAATAGTGAGATACATTCTAAATGAAAACAGAGTCAATGCAAATTTCTTCACTTTTATCTCATCGACCCGTGCCTCTGGTATTCTCGAGTTTCCTCATTAACAAAAATAAGCGAGCATTCTTACATAAAACATCTACCGAAAAAAAAAAAAAATTGAAAAAGTTTCGAATCAATGTTTTGCATGCACAGTGGAGAGTGCATAAGGTTAATAATAAAATTCTTTAAGCTCGTCTCACTTGTGTATTAAATTCACTGACGTTAATGTAATCCGTCGGGTCGTACTCGTAATTAGAGCACATCGTAATACCAGCCTGTGCCGAGTAAATATTCCTCGCGAATATTCTCTATGCGACGGGCAAATAAATACGTGTAATATGAATCGCCATGACGGGCCGGTAATTGCGAGCTTCATTGGATTCCTTTATTGTATCAACGCCAGTACTTTACACATGTGACAGTTTTCATTAATTAAAGAACAAATCATTGGCCGAATTGAGTAACAGATCAGTCTGGACTAGGTCCATTTAATATTGAATATAAATCAAATGAAATCTAAAGCCGAGCTCGTTCTCGTTTCCAAATGTTTTGCACGCCAATTAGTAATGTACGAAAAGACTCGAAGCCCTCGTTCCTCGGACTTTGAAGCATCCTATATAATGTGGAACGAATGAATAGTCTTATACTGCACTCTACCATTTATCATCGTGTCGGTTTTAGCCTCAGGAAAAGTCCAATATCCTAGAGGACGTTTCCTCTCAGTTAAACTGTGGAAGCAATTTTTTATTCTCTTCCCAAGTGCAAGCAGGCGTTAAACCCTTGAATGGAAATGGAAAGATCGTTTATAATAGAAGTCCCCCTCATTATATACATGTTTGATGCTCTGGCAACTTGTATGGAATTCCTGATATACCACCCAAGATTACCTTCTGGAAGGGCTCACTCAAGGACATCTCGATTCATCACGACCCGGACATGTATAATATACATATCGCAAATTGGATTGTTATTTCAAGCACGATGCTGTCAGCTTTTCTATATATTTTTCTCATAAATACATACATTTATCATCGAAGAGAACTGCATGAAAAACGGCACTGGAACGATTGAAATTACAGTTTCAAACATTTTATTTTTCCAAACGTAGAATTTATAAACTCGCGTTGAAAAAGTGTACGAAATGCATTGCTCTATCGAAATAATAGACGAGTTTAAAAAGCGTGAGAATCGGTGAATGGTATTTGACGATCGCCAACATTTATTAATTAAAACGAGCATCAATCTTGAATTTCCCCATCAATGGAATCAAATGCGAAGTATTGAAGAGCATTTTTTGCCTCGATGACAATGGTGTCTCGATGCGCAGTGTATATACAGTTATTCCGGTGAGATCGGTTTCTACTGAAAGGATGCAGTTCGTTCGGCTGCAACATTCCTAGAAGTTCTACGTTAATGAGAAAAATTTTCAATGGTGGGACACCGTGACCTCGAAAAACTTTTTTAATCGACTCTTCCTTTGCTTACTGCGCCAGCATAATGAGCGGCTCCAAGGCTTTACTATACTAATTTTTCGACAATAACACACTCGGAAAAAATTAATCCAGTCTGGCTGGGAGCACACGATTGGTCCAAATCGAATTATCAAAACTCAATTCGCGCCAGTTATCGTATTTCTGTAGCTCTTGTTTCGATTAATACTTTATTCATGAGTTAACGGATTCCGCTTTCTTCCACCTTGCCACTTTATCTTGCATTATACATTTCACCCGCGAAGTGCTTCCTATACAAAATACAACAGGGTTTTAGCCGCACAAATTTTCACAAGCTTCCCATTTCGGGCACCGGTGTCGGTATGAAAAAAATATTCAAACGATCACCCTTGATATCGGCTTTCTAGCATGTTTTTTTTTCTCATATATATTCTACTTTATTTTTTACGATACAATTTAATTCGAGGTCGAGTCCGATCGATAAACGAGGGGGTCGCTTTCTATTTCATGAATAACAATAACATCAGGTAATTCTCGAAAGCCAGTAATCTCCTGTGGGTACACCTACAGCATATAATATGATTTCGTAACTCCTCTACCTCCGTACATTATTTTTCCTATGAACCTCTTGCATTACAATTAGTTTCTGAACCACCCACCTTAAGCATCATACCTTTATATTCATGAAAAATCGTTGAAAAACTCGAGCGAGATTCCTGGACATAAGGGTCGGAAGTCAACGACGTATACGCGATTGGTAATCAGTCGAGGACAAGCAGCTATATATGTCTGTAGGAAAAAAGGCACACGCCGGATTGCTCACAGCGGTCTTCGTGCTGATGCTCGATTCTCTTGGAAAATGCCACAGGGCCATGGCATGTTAATGAAGTGGAAGAACTGCGGGGCTAAAAAATTTCAACCAACGCTAAAATCGGTATAACTATAACGAGATCGACAGAAATGCACACAAGCGGCTCCAGTTTTTTTTCTTATATTGAAAATTGCACCAAACAAAGTAAGGGATGGTTTGGTTCTTAGAATCGAATTTTCACAAGACACGCCACACATAAAAAGCACAAATTTGGTTATACGCTCCGTAAAACGTAATGCTAATGAGCCTTTTGCCATAACTCGTAGAAAGAATTGATATCGAAAGCTTTCATCATCGGTCCTTCCGTCGTTGAGCTGACGAAACAATAATAGAAATTTTAATTGCGGTCGCAGTGTGCACATCATTTCTGAAGCATATTCTTCCATGTGAATACGAAGCGTCGTATTTTTAAAAAATTTCCATTCAGATTCTGCCCACTTTCACAAATAGCTACGCGTGTTGCGGACATTCCTGTTTTATGAGCCTCTTTGGAAATTTAAACACGACTTCCATTCACTCATTACGTTCGTATAATTGCAGCTTGTGCACTCCATTCTTCACTTATCCTCGTATCTCCATTGTTCTTTCACATTCTAGAGTTTATACCTCGTGAATTATGGAAGCAGGTGCAGGTTGATTTCAATAACCTCCTTAAAATTTGTTTCATGCTTATCACACTGCGGAAGAAATCTCGTTTAAATCGTAGTGTTCAGTTGAAGTAGTCGGTGTTTTCAAACTCTGGCAAATCTCGTTCCATTCTGCTCTATTATATAAGTGAAGCCCTCGTGTGGTGTACATTCTGTTTAAATATTTTGTCAACATGTATCAACAGAGCTTGGTTATGCTTACGAGACTGTGAGGCGTCAATTTTACTTCTCGAAAAGTTTTGTTCGTAATTCTGGTACGTGTTTCTCTTCCACTCGATTATTCGAATTTTTATAATCTGCATATCAATGGAAAAGAAAATTCTTCCATTGAAGTAACTGAAGCCTGAAGTTGAACTGCTTGACCACGTGAACTATATTTTCGATGCAAATAAGAAGAAAATCGTGTGTTCAGTTTCGACGTGAGCAAACTAGATCACGACCGATTCGGGAAACCCCTTTATAAATTTGAAAGATTCAATTACCCGATTTTATTTACCGATACATTTTTATTCAAATGCGTCGTTAAAAGTTATCGGAAAAACTTGGCACTTCGAGCAAGCAGTGAAAAAAGTGTGCAAGTCTTTTACAGCAGTTACTCTGCAGAAGACTTCGCATGTATCCTTCGTAAATTATATATGTAGGGCGGCTTACACACTGCTTCAGAGATGTGTATCCACACATACATTCATAGGCGATAGCGGTGGCGAAGAAATTTTGCGCCTCGCGTCGACAAGTTTTCTCTCGGAGAATTTTGTCCTCATCTCTTCTTTCCATTCTTCTATTTCTGCGCTCGTCATCTGCTCGGCATTCTATGAAGCTCGCATTCTCCATAAACTTGTTTAAGAGTTGGATACAAATTGTCACGGACTGCAAATTTCATTTGAAACCGCCAAGTTGGAATTTTCAAAGTTTTGGCAAAAGAAAATCAATGAATGTTTTCTCGATTCAGGAAAATTGTCGCATATTCGTCATCGGCAAGTTGATTGACAACGACAAAAATAAATTAAATAATATATCGCAGTCGCGTCTTTTTTATATCAAACAAACTTTAACCACGGAATAATTTATAAACGATGCAAAGGTGTCGTGTGCTTTAATTAATTTTGATGAGAATGACGCACACGTCTCACTGTAGACGCTGCCGCGTCTCTAAATATTTAAAAAATTGTGCTGGTCCACATTATTATCGAACCCTCATGTATTATCGCATCTCAACTCCGTGTATTCCGTGCTTTCACGTCTGGCGAATTTCCTGCTCAACTACCTTCTTGCTTGCTCGTGCATGACTGCCTGGGATCATGAATAGTACCAGAATTTGGAGAATTCTACCCAGAATTTCTCGCGTTTATACATTCGAATATGAACTACCCTTTGTGTCTCGAGTCTCTAGTTGCACCAAATTGTGCGTTCAACGGATTCAACCTTCTCATACCTTTGCGATAATATGAAGAGAGATTCCTATAGGATACTTGAATATCTATGGAAAGTACGATAAAAAGGATTGAGTATTATTCTTAAATTTGGTGAATAATTTTTAACAGCACGACATCAAAAATTTCGACTTATTTTTGAAAAAAAATTCGTGCACGTTTCGAAAAATTTGTTTTTTATTTTTTAAGTAATACATGATTTCATTGACTTTTATGGTTTTTCTCACGCAATTATCTCTCGTTACCGACAGCGATGTCTGCGCGGTCGGCGCGTGGCTTCAGCGGTCATCCAAAGTTGAGCAACCGCTGGAGAGGTCAATAGCAAGTTGGGTGACCTCTCAGCCATGCGCCGGCTCCGGCATTAATCGCTGAGTGCATGGAAAGCAGTTTCCTCGAGTTTTCCAGTCCCCCTAAGCGATACAGTATAAACCGTCTCGAATAGGAACAGCGAAGTGAAGAAAAAAGTGGGCAATGCGGGAAAGAGCAAGTTTGGAAAAATCTGTTAGGGAATATGCAGGAAACAAAAGTTTTATTCTTGGTTAATTAATGACTTACGGCCACAACGAGTTGCTTAATGTTGAGGAAGTTGCAGTGAATCATGTGGCTGTAAATATGATGAGGATGAACACTGGAAAAGTGCCTGGAGAGGAGTGTACGAGAATAAATGTCAAAATACTGGTTCGCGTGCACACGAGCAATAAGTTTCTTCTTATTCGTGTGCAAGCTCTTGGTTGCTCGCGGCTAATTCGAAAATCGATGAGTGCCGTATGACCCTTTCAATTCATATTGTATACAGGCAATCCTCTCGAGAGCTATATCTGTTCGATTCTGTACAGGATTCCCTGCTGTGGAACAAGATAAGACAAAGGAGGAATCTACAAATGGCTTTACTTGCAAAACATTTCAAGCTTTTTCTATTCTTTCTCTCTCTCTCTTTCTCACTGTCACAAGAAATTGACCCTCCTTCAAGGTTTTTGTTCCTAAAGAGGCTCCCTCAAGCAGCACTTCCACCCAGCTCTCTCCTCCTCTTTCTATTTCTTCGTGGCCCTCCGCTCGTTTCAGAAACAACGCGATTATCGCAAACCCCTAATCGCGTAAAGCGTTCGCTATACCTACTAATCGCCCAGCTCTAATCACCCTTATCAGGGATTAGTAAGGGTGATTATCCTTATCAAAGCTTATTAAGTACTTTAAGAGACAATTCACCCCTTAGTCGTATACTCGACGGAAAAAAGGCTGCGTGTCTGAGCTTCACTTGGAGTGACATCACATCAGAAAGCCAGCATATACACTCGGCGTTCTGTGTCAAACGATTTTCGAAATATCGATCGTAAGAATAGAAAAACGAAGTTTGCAGCTTTGCAACTTTGCCGTTGGCAAAAGTTTTCAATTTTTCTCTTATTTGTTCAAATTGACATCACATTTTTGGCTGTAAACAAATTGTTCTTTGCTACGTAAAGATATGGAAAAGCACCTATCCCTCTGTTTACAAGTTTTTAATTATTCTCATGGATGTGTTTAGAGCGTGGAAATCAAACCAATCATTCGTGGCATATAGTAATGCTGTTTGTCCGAGAGCTGTAAATAAGTCAGAGACACAAGGGACTGCTGCCCGCTGCAGTAATCGTATACCACGTAGTCCCGAAGCATTCGATATGTGCAGCAGGTCTGGATTAACGCGGCCAGCTTACAGAGCTTTGGATATTTCATGGTCACTGACGACGGTCAAAGTGTTTTAAATGTTTTATAGCTGTTGCTTTCTACATACGGAAATTTTTCGCGTATACCCGAAGCAATCTTTAAATGTGCTCGCATTGGATATTCAGGATGTTTGGGTTCAACAACGGTTTTCACTAACTCGAACGCAAACGTCACCAGAAATATCCTTAACACTTGATAGTGAAATATTTGTACTGGAACTAATTTTCACACGTTTTCGTCAAAAAGCGTAAAGCTACGAGCTCCATTTGCTGAGTCATTAAATACCGCCGTGGAAACCACTACAACGAGATATTTATGCCGCAAAATTCTTCACACTGGTTCCACGCGTACGGCGATAATTTTTCTTCTCTACACGAATTATCTTGATAGAAAAAAATGATCACTTTGAAAGGACTCTAGAAGAACTTTTTCAAAGTAAATAATACGATGTGATTTTAATCAGTCAAGCACACACAATTGTTATTGTTAATTTTTGCATGCAATGCTGTGCTGAGTGTATTTTATTCATCACGTGGAATTAAATGAAAAAATCGATAGCGCTGCACGCTCTGCTGTATAGTGAATAGGCGGGTCAAGTTTCTACTTAAAAAATGTATAATATTTCTTTCGAATATGGTTCCTCGTCAAGTAACTCGTCACGTATATCTCGGTGTGGGTGGATGCGTTTACAAGTTATCAAAGCTGAAGTGTAGCTTGATGCAAAGCGTTGAACTGAAATTATTGTCTCCGCGTATACAATTACGTACTGTTTTGCAACCATGCATCGTCAAGCAAAGGTGCTGTACGTTGATGGAGTAACGACGAGGGCCGCGTTTCTCTTGCTACCTCCGTCCCACTGGAAATCACCACCTTGAGTCTCGTTTTCTCCTCTCAACTGGTTTCACCGTGTGTGCACAAATCTCCGAGAAACCCCAACAGCGTACTGCTCCAGCTGACTCGTCCTTTCGTCTCCCAGCACGGGGACGAGCAAACTCGTGTTATATATATAGTGTGTACACTGCGTGTGTGCATGTGTGCACGTAGTCGTAACAAATACATGAGAATGTCGCTAGTTGAATGGGACAAGGGCGGATTCAACATTTTTCGTAGCCTGAGGTGACCATAATCCATTCATTCCCATCACATTTGTGCCTCCGAAATATGGACTAGTGTATTTATGTATGCACTTCTGTAATATGCATGAGCACATAGATCATTGCGTACACGGGGACAGCTAACGGCATTCCATGTTCGTGCTTGCGGTCTCGTCCCACTCAGCGAGCCATAACGAATTATCAGAGGAACGGACGATCCTGTCGTTGCTTCTGTTCATTCTCCCTCATCGTATATAGATTTTGATGCTCGCGAACGCTAGCAATGCCTTTCAATTCGTCATTGCGGCTCGTTCGCGCCCAAATTTGTGTCTTTGTAATAATGAATGCCGAAGTAAAATCAATAATTCATTTCCTCGAAATCTTTTCTCTTCGCTATGACCAATTGCAAATAAATGCGAAAATGGCGCAACGCGGTCAAAGCGTGCACTGATGCAACTCGAAAAGTTACGTTAAAAAATGGAATTAAGGGTGTGCGCCAATGTGATGAATAAATCGTGGTTAATCGATCGGCAATCGACGGAAAGCGTGTAGCTATCGAACCCTCAATCTTCCGCCTAAACCGTGTCGGAATGACACGTTCGTTTTTACAGTACGCGTTATTTCGAAACGATATTTTTATACTGTACGATCGAATCGGAAACTCTACGGTCTCGGAGACAATAAACGAGCGTGCTACGTCTGCCTTCGGTTCATGAATACGCGGATAGTAAACTTGCGCGTATATAGAAACCGGTCTTTCGATTATGGAGTATGCTCCAAACGTGCTGAGGCGTCGAAAATTACTTTGTTCAATTTGGCGAAAATGTACTCGTGCGAGCAGAGTCCGCCGGAGAACTGCTTTACTCGACCGAAACTACTGCATCTCCTGTCCGTATTATCTACTTGCACCGCCTTTCGAATATGCATCTGTATACATAGAGGTCTGTACTGTGGAGTATATTCGTTTCTATGTATATACACGTATACGTGCACTTTCTTTTTATCACGAAATTCTCTTCATCCCCTATTTGTCCACATGCTCTTCGTCCGAGAATTTATTTGTAATGGACCTTTTATCTCCTCCACTCGCGGCGCTCGCTAGTTCACTCTTTTGTCGAAAATATCTTCCGCGTACATTTTTCTTTAAGAAAGAATCGTGCTTCTCTCGTCTGTGCGTGACCATGGCCTCGTTTATATGAGTTAACTTGATCTTTTGAAGAAACTGCAAGTGTCGATTGCACGGCACAATGCCGCAGAAGCTTTTCGATACGAGTTTTTTGTTGCAGAATTGAGTATAAAAGCTTTTTCAATATCACTATCATCTGCTATGCCCCAAACGCCCCTGAAATATTTCCACGACTGAACCAATATTTGATCAACGATATAAAGCCACAGTTTCGAGGAATTATGAAATATCGCATGGCTTTCAACATTTTACATTCGCAGTGCGAGATTCAATGACGTTGAACAAAGTAATGCACGTGGGAAAATTATTCCCAATTTCGTCGATCAATCCTCTACCATTTGCTCTAAAACCTTTAACCATCTCCGCGAAGTAACGAACGTGACCGAAGCAACACACAGGGCGAATTGGAAATTGCTTTCCACACCCTGTAGATATGCCTCCAGACTCATTCGAACATAAACAACGACCTTCCACAGGAACGATCGATAATAATTGATGTAAAATGAAATTAGGAGATGGGACTTTGATGAACGGTGTCAACGTTCGGTGAAGAGTAACAGGTTAATATTTCCTGCAAAGTTGTCACCACAAACCACTTTGTTTTTACGTAGAGAAGTTTGTCGTAGTTATGCAGATTCTAAATGCACGCGATTGTGCATTTAAAAAAGTTTTTGCGACTGACTTATCAGTAGTTCGCGGCACCTGGTCGAAAAGAATATATTCGGCCTCGATCGGTTATTTCCAATTATCAAGAAATCAGATTATGATCTTATACTTCAGTCAAGGCCGAGCTATCCCTGAATAAAAAGCTTCGTTCTCATTCCGAGCGTGATCCCTCCGGAAGACCTTCGACGGAGTATTTTTTAATTTTTTTTTCGATGGTAGAGCGCTCGGTAGAGGATTAGACATAGCCAAACGTGAAGGGTGATGGAAAAAATTGTAGCCTCGAAATTTTCCATCGATATTAATCAAGAACGGGATATTTATTCATCGAAGGCCACCGCTATGCATATATACCCGAATAAATGACGGTTTAATTTATTCGCATTTCCACGGAGGCTTTTGCCACTGAAAAGTCCGAAAGCAATTTTTCTTTTTTTTCCTGACGTTCTCCCCTTCCCCAAACGAATTCAATTCTCTCGTTCGATGCCACGTTGTTGTCCTGGTTATTTTTTTGATTTTTTTTCGTTCGCAACTGGAATGGAATGAAGGATTGATTCCATTGAATGCAGAAACGGCTTTCACGCTGGATAGGAGGCGATGAAGAGAAGAGATATATATCGGAATCGATGAGTTTAAAGGAAGCGAGGATTTCAAGTGAGTTCCGATCGTAGATCGAGGAAACAAATGGCTACAAGTTGCCATCCCTCGGTTCAAAGAATGTCGACATATACACACTAAAATTGCGTTTATACGTCAAATATATATATACTTACACATGTGTTTGTATTATCCGAGAAAACTCGATATATTCGTTGCCGAGAAATGATAATAGTGCAGCAGATACATCCCTGCTCGTGGGAACACAATTATCCAGAGAATTAAGCAATGTCTACGCGCAGCTAGTATCTCGATGAAGCAAAAGTTTTTAAATTCTCCATGAATAATTATCCAAGCATCATGAATTCTGGTGCATAGTTGGGCTGAATACGTGAACGCGAGAGTTCTTTATCAAACATGTTTTAGAAATATCTGTGGCTCGTGTGAAAGCCGCACGATAAAACCGTACGAAATGCGTATAACTTGTCGCATTTTTTCCGAGCAACTCGTTCCTTTTCTTCCACGTATTTCCAAGGACCCAAGCACACAGGTTTGAAAATTCACGAGCTTATCAGCTCATTGATCATTCTTCTGTGCATTCAAATGGAGTTTTTTCTAATTTTGTACTAGACGAGCTTTTTCTTAGGAGTGAGGATCATTAATTAATTAGATTGTTGTGGTAATTGATTGATTATTTATTTCAAGCACTAAATTATTCTGATATCAACTGATAAATATTCAAATGAACTTTATGGTTAATGCGACCAATCGTCGACGGTTAAGGATTTGAATTTTCGAGATATAATTGGATTTTCATCAACAGTCTCGCATGAGTGAAGTGTAAAATAGTTGCGGGTTATTTCCGTAAAGCCTGCGGCCACTAAATATCCGAGCTCGTCCACTGATAACGAGCTAACGAGAAGACGTAACCTATTTTTTATTACATCGTTTTGAATATATGGTGAGAGTTAGGATCTGTTGACCTCGTTTTCGATTGAGAGAACTCGAGAAAACTCCATCAGAGCCTCAGGTCTGATAAATTCCTCGTGATAGAATTGGAAGTTGCGGTGACAAGTCCGGAGATCCTTGGAGTAATTAGAGACGGCCACCACCGTCGGACTCTGAAGCTTTAACGAGTATCGAGCGTGGAAAAAGGTAATAAAAGGAAAATTGACGGTCAGAAATGGATTTTCGCTCCGACGCCGCTGTACCACCGGAGCGCTTTGTGACGCACGTACTATATATATTCGTAAACATGCAGGACGAGCGACGAGCCCAGTAGATATTTGCGTTCGCCCGTTTACCCAAGTTGAACTAGCCCGCGACTATATGGTCCGGCACTCGCGCGGAAAGTGTCCTATCGGAGCAGGAGAGAATATTTGGCATGTGCGAGCGAGCCGCCAGTCCCCCGAGCAAGGATGCAAAATAAATGAGACAATTCTTCTATTTATTTTGCATTTTCTTGGAAAAGTATATTTTATCAAGTACGATCGAGGCTACATATTTTTTCACCATTAACCATTAATCAAGAAGTCCTCTCGTAGAAAGTCCTTTAAATACGATCGACTAATAATTCCTCCCGAGTCTCGTTCCTATCAAACTTATTATTGGAGTGTTATTACTCTCAGCAAAGTAATGCGCAGTGAACATTTCATTCTTGCCATAAATGTTTAATCGCTCGACTCACCGACGCTTCCGAACGACAATATTTTGACGCCCATCCAAATCGACATGTTTATCCTAACAGAATGACGTTTCTCGTATTGACAAAGTACTTCCTATAATTTCATAGCGTATTATTTTTTCCAATCAACACTTAACTCTTTTTTGCGATGTTCGAGGTTGATTGGAATGCAACGAAATTCTGTTTTTTTCTCAAGCAGAGCTCATGATTTTAATTCAATATTTGGCCAGGACAATAAAACGATCTTTCTTCACGATAAAAATACAAAATCGGTACGAAAATTGTCCTGGTTTTTTAAATTGAACAAACAATGAATGGAAAAACTATTTTTCATCAGCACAACGTTGCCAACGTGTGAGCCGAATGATAACTTGCCTCAATTCCATATTTTCTCATAATCTACTCATTTCTTTGCAATGTATGAATATATTATGAAGTTATAGCACTTCTGCTGGAACAATGACATTGAAATTGTCTGGTTATTTAACCGCAAGCAATGGAGACGAGGACAGCGGTTACTTTTCAAAGATTTGATAATTTCTAAATGGATTGTCTGCTCATTAGAATAATGCAGTTTTTTGTTATGTCATTGTTGTGGAGGAAGCGCGATATAAACTGTTGCATAATGTAACCAGAAGTGTATAATAAAACTGCCGCAGGAAGAAGCTTGTAAGGGATGAATTCGAGCGGTGAATCTGGCGGTACGATGGTCGACGATTACGATGGTGGAGGGAGTGGTGGCGGTGGGATCGTCGACGGTGGTTGCAGTACGGTCGAGATCGAGACCGGCTCGACATTGCCAGCCTGGGAAGCAATAGCGGCCTCACTGACATTGGGTTTCCTCGTGATAGCGACTGTACTCGGCAACGCGTTAGTAATATTGAGCGTATTCACGTATCGTCCGCTCCGAATAGTTCAAAACTTTTTCATCGTGTCATTGGCGGTTGCCGATCTAGCGGTCGCGATACTCGTGATGCCGTTCAATCTGGTTTACCTGCTGCTTGGCAAGTGGATATTCGGTATACATTTTTGCAAATTGTGGCTAACGTGTGACGTACTATGCTGTACAGCGAGTATATTGAATTTGTGCGCGATCGCGCTCGATCGTTATTGGGCGATAACGGATCCAATAAACTACGCACAAAAGCGAACTTTAAAGCGTGTGCTCGGTACGATAGCCGGTGTTTGGTTGTTGTCGGGCGCAATAAGTTCGCCACCGTTGGCGGGTTGGAACGATTGGCCGGAGGAACTGGAGCCCGGAACACCCTGTCAACTGACACGGCGACAAGGATACGTTATTTATTCGTCCCTCGGCTCTTTCTTCATTCCGCTATTGCTCATGAGCCTCGTATATCTCGAGATATTTTTAGCTACGAGAAGACGTTTGCGGGAGCGTGCGAGGCAAAGTCGCCTGGGCGCTGTTACATCGACGAGGCATCGTCACGAGCACGAAGATGCCGAGGAGTCTGTGAGTTCGGAGACCAATCACAACGAGCGCTCAACACCGCGTTCGCAAAACAAACCTCATCTTGACGAGGACGAACCGACTGATGTGACTACAGGTGGTGGTGTTGGTTGTAGTGCCGGTGGACCAGCGATCGGTGGACATGGCAGACGTGCCGGCGTATCCGCTGCCGGTGGTACATCAACCACCGTTTATCAATTCATCGAGGAACGACAAAGAATATCATTGTCGAAAGAGAGACGCGCCGCGAGAACTCTCGGCGTTATAATGGGCGTTTTCGTCGTATGTTGGTTACCTTTCTTCCTGATGTACGTTATCGTCCCATTTTGTCCCGCTTGCTGTCCATCCGAGAGAATGGTTTACTTCATCACGTGGCTCGGTTACGTCAACAGCGCACTCAATCCCCTCATTTACACTATTTTCAACCTCGATTACAGAAGAGCCTTCAGAAGGTTACTGCACATTCGTTAATTCTTTTTCATCTCTTCGTTACGATTATTAACATTGTTTCGTTATCATCATCATTATTTACACTATCATTACGCTTGTTATTACTATTATTATTATTATTGTTATTATTATGGATGATAACAATAGCAATCTTGAAGACACGTCTCCAAACACTCCGGTCCAGGTGACAATACGTGAAAATTGCACCCCAGGTATTGTAGACATCGTAAAATAATTGTTGCAATGAGCGCGTATACGTTCCGATACGCATTCATCAACTTTCAATCAACGATAACATAAGCGTTCGAATAAGGAAAAAAAAACATTGATATTATGACGGTAAAGATGAATGTGACGAAGTATTATTTTGTCTAGTCAAATAGTTTTCTAATTATTTTCTAATTCAAAAGCCGCATCAACTCTGATGAACGAATTGGATGATCTTGGGCTTGGAGCTGCTCAAATGGAACATCGAGAATAATTACTAAATTTGGCCAATATAAATGCTCCTCGTTTGGCAGTTTACACATGGTTGAGTAACTTTTAATTATCCTCACTGCATTCGATTGAACAATGTTATAATGGCGGGGCTGAAGTGTTGCTCATATATATGGCTGCATGCCTCTCGTGCTCCACCGTAAATCCAGGCAACGCGACAAATACGATATTGATGCGATGCGAAACGTGAGTTTTCGTCAATTCAATTACGCTGTATAAATGGAACAGATTTCATTATCGTTCACTCGAGGATTTATCTCCACAACCGCGATCTGTCCAACATTATTATGCTATGGTCAAAAGCATGCACTCATGGGCTCTGCCTCCGCTATTACATTCTTGCTTTGGATTCTTTCCTTTTACCAGCATCGGTCCATCTTTCTCATCTGTGATGCGTGTGCCTCTCATTTACGATCAGTTTGCGGTACACGAATATACATCGTTTCAGTTCGGATTAACGGTACGCCCTCTCTCGAAACACCCCAGCGATGTTGTATCCGCAGTTCCTGAGTCTCTCCTGGTTGACGTGATTTATCGGGAGATATACTATATCTCGGACCGTACACGATAATTATCTCGGATCCATGCTCGCGTGAATCTGCATTCGTGGCAACGTTGGTATATACATAGACTCCTTCCTTCTCCCCCCCCCC
>JBAJMU010000002.1:15412151-15453922 GCA_037952995.1 Hyposoter didymator
AAAAAAAAAAAAAAAAATGCGGAGGAAATACCCTTTTTCCATTCGAAACAGCTCCATTGAAATTGCACACAATTATCATCGATACGCTTTCGGGGTGAAATGCATGCACCATTTCAAGCGGACCACCACCGTTGAAAGAGAAATGGAAAGTACGAACATTTGCAAACTCCTATTCCAGGAGAGTGGAAAACTCAGTCTTCCAGTTGGTATTTAATTCTCGATCTTGTGTTGATCCAATTAATTGCTCTCGTGAGATTTAATCGTTTCCGAGGATCGAGCAATGGACCAAATGTTGCCGCGTAAATCCGACATGAAACGCAATTGAGCGAAAGACTCGTACAGAGCTAGATCGACGTGTGCTTTTGTCGTCAAGAATCATTCGTTTGAATCGCTTTATCAATTCGATAGCATCGTCCTAGACCACACACATATCGAGTTGTCTGCTTCCTACTATATGTGGCTTTCCGTGGGTATAGCTTGTGAATCCTAGATAATCCAATCTAGTGCATTACTCGAGGGTTACCAATGTACTAATGAACATCCATTTGGGGTTAATCGTACACGCGCATTGTCGCGGTTAAATAAGCCGCGACGATTTCCTCTCAGCTGGTATACAAATAAATGCAAAAGTCTCCGATGGTTTCTGCCATCTAATAAAGTTGAATATTCAAATGACTTACGAACGCCTCACCATTTCCACTTGTCCACCGAATCGCGTTCAATTGAAAGAAAAAAAAGCGGGAGCTGAGGTTTGCGAAGGCGAATCAAATCTCAATTCGAAATGGCCCATCAATACTTTTCGACGATTACAATGTCTTTGACATGGGTCACGAACAATGAAGTCCTGATGATCGTTTGGTTCGCGAAGGCAGTTTCACGAAAGCTGAACATTAGAAACTCGGCGTCTTTTCTCGTTCGGTCCATTGTTCAACTCTCGGTGATATATATTCACAATATTCGTTACGATTGCCCCGTTATGATTTGGCTCAGATTGGAATTTCTAATCGATACCACCCACAGTGATGGATTAAGGGGGAACAACTATCGGACGAGAAAACGCAATCCCTCATCGAGAGTGACTCTCCAGAGTTACGAGAACAGCAGCAGTCTTATGTGCTGCTGCTCGGAGCTAAGTAATTGAACCCCTTGAAAAATTGACGTGTGCCATTATTTTGAGGCGGTCGGGCATATTGAAGGGAAACTCATTATCAGTATCGAGTGCTATCAACATAAATTACACTCGACAATACTAATATCCAATGTTAGTTGTGGCACCTGCTTCAACTTTGTTGACTCGAGCTCTATTGACCTCTAATGCAATGGGATAGTCGTATTTTCTTAAACTTACTCGGCATCTTCAATGTTATGGTTTCGTATTAATAACGCAATCACCATCGACTGGTCGAATTGCAGTTCTCAAAGGATTGCATGACTCTTCGCCAATACGGTCTGTAATTATCGTGGGACTCGCATTTCGCCCCCTTTTGCCAATTTGTAACTTTGTTCGACCGCCGCACGAAATCCACTGCGAGGCGATATTTTGGCTTCTCTCCTGCTCCATCTCTTTCTTCCTCCGAGTAGTCAATATATATTTATATATGCATAGAGTATAGTTTCCTTCCTCGAATCCTCTGGGCATAGTCGGATGCATTAATATTCCGAGGGTGCAATGGCAACGACGGAAAAGCATAGAGCAAGTCCGATCCTTCTGTCGTTGGGTGGCGCCAGTCCGGATTACCGGGATCGCAAGGAGACGCGAGAACTTTAACGCGCCCCGGCGAAACAACAGCTATGCACTTCGGTCGGTCCGGGCATTAACGCTGCTTTGACAATCGGACTCACAAAGCCCTCCCACATACACACACACCCACACACACACACACACCAGACGAGATTACTCAGTCCTACCTTCACTCGGCTTTTCTCTTCACCTTTCTAATTTTCTACGAGTGTATATATACTGCTCATACAATCTCATTTATATATATTCTCTACGAGATTTACCAAGTTTCACAACCCGGAATCATCTGGGCGATGCCACGAAATACCTTCTCCTTGCATATACCACCGGATATAGCTATGCGTATTCATGCCTTTATATATATGAGTTCACAAGAATGGAATATGACGCTTTCCAAGTAAAATCGACGAATCGAATTGTTGGCTCCATCATTTGGGATGGCAACCGCAATACAACTCCTTTTACGAACCAGGCAACCGTTGTCTACAATTTTTCTACCAACTGGTCGCAACATCGAAAATTGATCGAGAGCAAAAACACTTTTTACGGACATCGGAGATAGACTCGAGAGTTTCGGTAGATAACTGGAACACTTTTCAGCTTTGATTTCTATCTCTTGAAAAATTGTTTAGTCTTGTGATTATTTCAAAGAATTCAACAACCAGTTGGAATCTGTCAAACGGGAAGGGGCGTCTGCTATCGAAATTTGTCACGTTATTCAGTTTTCCAAGTTTGGCTCATAAGCTTCAGATCATCCAGGGCTGGCGAGACATCTCAAAATTTTCAGTAAGATAATACGACAAAGCCTCGAGACAGCAATATGAGAACAAAAGATGACTGCATCGTTGGACACCGAGCCTCGTGGGGCTGAAAACTGTGACAACGATGAAAGATAAGGGGATAGAGGAAACTCGTAAGATTTAGTAGCATAGAAATGTTCGTATCATTTTATTTTAGTTACACATTTCTGAGTGCTCGTTATTTTTAAAATCAAATACTAAATCGTTATTTTATAAGAATATATTGCCCGAACGAGAATGAAACATTTTCCAGAATACCGAATGATAAACCATTTTTTATGTACTACCAAGCAAGCAATAGGTACATCGTAATTACAAATTAGCATAATTTCTTATCTCAATAACCCTTGGGACCGTTGCCGCTTTTTTTTTATTTTGATCCCTTTCGCAGCTCTTGTTCTCGTATCGTTGCTGTTCAGAGACTGAATACTGCAAATTTTGGGGATTGTACATTTTTTATCAAATCGACCAAAAGTTCCAATAAAGAATTTGCGATGTATCCCATGCAAAGTGCTTACAACGCGTACTTTATAATCGAAAGAAAAGAAAAGGTCAATCGTGCTAGTATAAAGAAAAAAAAAGAAAAATGCTTGCTGATTATTCGTCTTTGGTCTTTAGGTTTCATGCACTTTTGATGCATTTCATAACTCATTTCTCGTTCTCTCTCTCTCTCTCCCGTAAGAAAGAGCAAACAGCAAAGTTTACCAACTTTTTTTCTACTCGAAAGCTCGAATTTCTTTAGCAGGATTAAATTACTTAATATTTCTCGTGTATACGATAGACATCTTGATTGCGCTATTTGTCGAACTTTGGCGAGAAGCACGCGAGCAAAATTACAGACCTGTACGTATTTAAGACTTTGGTATAGCTACATATTGCCAAGAATTTCAACATCATTTTCGTTTATTTAAAAAAAAAACCAGAAAAATAAAGTTTACCATGCCACGCCGGATCAATAATTCGTAAGCAGACGGTTTTGAAGAAGTAGTAAACTAATTTAATCGCAGAGGTTGTACTGTCAACGAATTCATGTTAACTCGAGACTTAAGAGCTTTCTCGTGCTTGTGCAATTGAAATTCATTGAGCTCTTAAAAACGTGAAAACTGAGAAGAAAAAAACTTAAAAATGCTTATTCATCATTATCTTAATTACGTTCTCTTAGAAACGTCTTCCGCACGACGGAACGAAAAAGAACAAGCTTCTAAAGCGTATAGAGAAATAAAGGAGAAAAGAGACAAATAAATCTTGGACTTGTGCATCTCTGGTATAATAACTTTTTCAAAATCTTTGTCCGGAGACGGAGCCGGAGAGAGAAAGAGAGAGAGAGGCAACAAAGAGGTAGGAAGTAGAGAAAAATGAAAGTAAAAATAAAGAAAATAGATAGCAAGCATAAAGGAGAGTAATAGTGCATAGTACGAAAGATGAGGTGGAAAATATACATCGCATAATGCAAGAAAATCTGGTAGAGACCAAGCACGCGATACTGGAAGCGGCGAAGCACTCAATGGCCTTGGGGTCGATTATATTGTACGCGAGCTGTGTCGGGTACAGGTATTCTTCAAAAAAAGGAACGAAGAGTTTTTGAAAACAAAATAAAAATAAGATTCTTAGCCACCGCAGTCGTGTGGAACGAAAATCCAAGCGCTTGCGTTCAAAACTTTCCGATCATAATATAAGACAGGTATGAAAAGATAGCAACGAGGACGACGACCCGCGGTGCAAAAACCATTTGTTTGTAACATGAACGTATACAAATATATACAGATTAATGATAAAGAGAATGGACGAGCGATAGAATGGTGAATTTTACTTACGATCATTATAAACTGTAAGTATTAAGGTTGTGAATATTATGCGATTAGTAGTAATAACAATGATCATTATAATGATATTACTAATAAACAGTAATCAATAACGTTAGCAACGCGTTCGATTACCATTTGAGTTTTCCACTTCGCATGCGAAAAAATGCAATATTCGCGAAAAGTTGGTTGAAACGTTTTCATTATCGCAGGGATACGAAGATTTCATTCAGTATTGCGATTCGTCGTCTGGAATGACGTCTGGAAATTATGATCTTCGTACGCCCCACTGATGATAAGAAATCGGATTTTTTGCGAGCGACATTGATTAGTTTCTCGTTTTTCTTGTACAGAAGTCCTCGGCGTACACGGGGCATGAAAAAAAAACCTGTGCATGTTTTATTTATAAAGAAATTCGTATAATACCCAATGGGATCGAGTGAGATATTCATCGCGGAGCATTTTCTCTCATATCACAAATATAAATTGGATGAAGTTATTCCATTATTATGGAACACGTTCTCCCACACACACTTGTACCGAATACGACAGCGACGCAACAAACAAAACCAATGATAGAATAATAATCGTTGAAAAACGGGGGAACATAAACAAAGCTGTATTCTCGATGACCTACCGAGTACGGAATCGTGATACAGTTACTTTGCAAACTGTTTGCAACCAGCGTGGCTCTGTACGGATGATTATAAGATATCTCTTTACTATGTAAAGATATTAAAGCGAACCGAGTGTTGTAGAAATCATCGGAGCACACGATCAACTCTGCGAAATTATGAGAATACGTTTTAGTCATATAAATTTAAAGAAAATCAATAACAATTGTAACACCGAAACAAGAGATGCTGGCACTCTTTAATAAGGTTGTGATAAGGTTGTGAAAAACATTCTTAGTCGCGCTTTAAATAATACTACATTTTCAAAACGAAAATTTGGAGCAATTATCAACATAACCGAAGGAAGTTTTGATTGGAAAATATGCGACACTGTTCACTGAGGCCGTTTGGCACGATATTTTCATCGCACGAGCGCTTCCGCACGTGTCAATTTTACGAACAATTTAGTTACTTTTGTGAATTTGAGAAATAATCACGATATCAATGTGACCATGCCGTAAATAAAATAAAAGTCAATTTTTTTTCGTCCAGACAAAAATCCATCATATTTAGCGAAAAAGTGAAATTAAATGGCAAGAGAAACGAAATACGTTCTGAATTAAAGTGAGCAATTCAAACATAACGTTTCGCTCAGGGAAGGAGCCTGTCGCTTTAATAGAATTTTCATGAAAAAAAAAAACATAACGTGGATCATATTTGCTAGTCAAAAGGAACGTTTCTGGCTGCATAAGAAATGTATGATCATGTTATGTACCGGGAAAAGATAAATTGTTAATATTATCCTTTGATTAGCGAGTTTGAGAGATTTTTTTATTCCCTCGTTCCAATCGCAAACTAGCTCGCGGGCGACGAGTTTTTCATACTATTTCCCATCATTTTCTTACTTACATATAGTCATCGCTCTTTCTTCGATCTCCGCGCATTCCTCGGAGCTTTTCCTTCCGTCTTATAAGTCTTCATTTTTTCCACATTTTTTGCCCGTCTCTTTTCTCATTTCCCAACTCCACACACCTCGGTACACATCGTCTCGAGAAATGTCCCCTTTTCGCTTTCTCATCTCTTTTCCAACGTTCGCAGCACGGCAGTCGCGCAGCAGCATCTCTTTGCCATATTTTTCTCTTCTCATATTAGCCTCGTCTTTTTATAGTATATTTATTTTTCACTCTCAGTCATCGTCATATCCTTTCTGTTCTTGTATCGAGTGACAATTCCAAAATGTCTAAAGTCTCAGAGTAAATACCAACCAAGGGCGGAAGCTACCATTTTAAGGAGCAACATGGAAATTTTGTGCCAAAACCGAGAAGTTTCTACCTAAGTCGATTCCCATCGAGATCATTCTCATGAAAGGCGTCAACGGGCGGAGCAAAATCCAAAGACCAAATATATATTACACTAACATGGTATATGCATCAAAAAACAAACAAGCACGGACTCCCCGAGAACTGAACAACGAAAAACATTCAACGTATTCGAACAGTTCGAGAAATAGGGGGAAAAATTCTATCGTTCTTATACAAAGATGCAAGTAATTCGTGACTCATGGATTAGCTCCCAAAAATGCTATGTCAGAATGCCAAAGAAAATTACAATGCCAGACTCTTTTCCTTTATGAAGCTCTATCACAGCATTCTGAAACCTGCTGTGAAATGTCTGTTCAATTCGTTTGACAAGAAATATTAAGCAACAATATATTCTACTGACTTGTTAAAGTCCGTGAACTGGGAATCTTTTATACACTGAAAGAAATTGTAACACGTTTTCTTTTTCATCCATTTTTACTATTTATTGTTCATTCACATTGCCTCTCTTGAAGGAACGAGGTCGCAGGTTTTCATACAGACTTCCATTCGATAAATATACACTCCCAATGTAGACTCTTGACTTCTCGCCCTAAGGATCCACAGAGCAGGGAAAGGAAAAGTTGATTACTCGAGAAAAGTTGAGAGCTCGTCGTGAGATGGTTTCTTAGAAATTTCAAGTTTAATATCCTCGTCGACGAAGTTCAATAAGAGGAAGCAGCATTCAGTCAAAATTTTAATCGTGGAAATCTTTCAGCTGAATCTCTCGATAAACTGCTTATTTCAAATATATCTCATTACATGCACCAGCAGGTTTCTCCACACGTTCCATCCCTAGAAAGAGGCATGACTGAAAATTCTCTTCACTAATTTAATTTTACGCGCAAACATGCAACTCTGACAAAAAAAAAGAATTCAATGGCGTTACTTTATATCGGCCCGATCATGAAAAGAGCAAGTTCCCATTTATTTTATACGCGGAATCATGCCGTTCTGTGGCAGTTGATAAGAAGCGTGTCAATCGAGTTAGCCTTTCCCCTAAATGTGCATGTCTCAGACTTACTTTAATATTCCCCATGAATTATCGACGTGAAAGCATAGTCGAAGAAAAGCCCAACGTGGAGCTCGTTTTATTCCTGACTGCTGACAGAGTCTGAGAGCCACGACGTGTTTTCTGTAATTAGTTAACGAGCCATAAGAATTTCCTGATGGTTCCGGTGTCTTTTCTTGATAGATGAAGAAAAAAAAGGCGGCAAGTTGGGAAGTAAGAGGAAAACAGCAAGGAAACGCGACAATGAAAAACAAATAAACATTAAGCGTGACAAGAGCAGCGAGGATGTTTCAAAAGTTTACTCGGTAGTGCAAACACTCGGGGCGCGTCATTGCAGGGAAGCAGAAGCAAACCTTCGAGGCCTTTTTTCCACCCGATCACGCTACAGACGTTATCTATATATACAACTTTCATTGATAACGTAAAAAAATAAACGCCGCAGTAGCAATAAATACACGTACACGGTACAGCTGTACCGTGTTCCCATCTGCGTCTGTATATCTATAGAATAGATACGCGTGTACGGTGCACGGTAACGGAGAGTGTGACGAATGATATACGAGTTTGCTAAAACGCAACGAAACAGAGAAGTGCATACAGCTAAAGCTCTCCGCAATTGCCGTCCTCGGGTGCTCGAAGTATAAAACTTAATAATCCTCGTTGGTACTCTCGTGTATTGCTGTAATGTCATGTGAAAATGCGTGACTGTGACAGCCACAGTTACAAACGGTATGCTATCTGTTTCTCTGCATATATACATTTGAGTATATAGAAGATTTCACCGATTCTCGCGACCCTGCAAGTGGAAGCATCGGGTGCTGCGATTTCACTGTAGTTTTATTATCCATGTAGCAGCTTTGCCAACTCTGATGTTGCATATTATTATTTCGCTTTTGTTTTATGCTCCAGTGCGAATGATTATTCGCTCGCATCGTTGCAACTTAAATGTTCAGAAAAGAACTTCATTGTCCTATTAGGTTCTTCAGCTACGACGACATTTTCTCGTCCCATTTATTTTCTTCAGAGCCCCATTATTAAACCACCGTTTCCACAACTTGTGATGATTCATGGACATTCACAAATGTAATAAAGAAACCAACAGTCATTGAGGACGAACCCGGCTGCTCTACGGTCAACTGGTTTTTATTCAAAATAAAGTCAAAATGCATCCAATCATTTGGCAAAAATCTCGAGTCACTCCAAACAGTGTAGTCACACTAAAAACGTTGAATTCATACGGGAGCTTATGCTGACTGCATGATTCATTTCTATTCAATTATTCATCGACTGAATAATTGAATAAAGAATAACTGAATCGTAGTAAACATTACGAAGTATCGTCTTTGACACTGATAATTTTTAATATCGAACAGAAGACGAGCGACCTTTTGATGCGCCCACAGAATACGGCCCTCCACAAAAGTATTTCCTTAATTGTCAATTGCGCAAATTTTGCATTTTAATAATTCATTCATTTTCGACTTTTTCTGGAACTAGGGAAAATGCCAATTCATAATGTCTCGGAATAAACATCATGGTGAAAACCATTATAATGCTGCTCGACCAATTGCGCTAGTTTGTATGAGAAACGAAGATTCGACAAAAGTAAATAGAAAAAAGCTCGCGCCGGCTCCTTTCGTGAAAAGTTTTCGAGTGGGAATCCATCGGACAGAATACTGACCCCATGTTTCCATGTAGATAAATACATGCACACAGAACCACATACAACAACCAATACGTAAAACCAAAATCACAAAAATGATATCTCTACATATATATTTGTATATTGTAAATATAAATAAATACACGTATCTCAGTCTCTGTTTACACGACAAATGCGTATCACGAAAAAAAAGCAAATTAAAACGAGCAACTACGATTCGAAAGGCAAAGTGTTAGCATAGTTGCAGCGAAGTGAAACAACCGTTTGTGTGAAATGGAACACTGCTGTCGGCTATAATATTCCAGAGTGGAGATAAATATTTGTTCAGGATACGCAAAAATTCCAAGTAATATATGTCGCGAAACGACTTGCTGGCATCCTTCAGACTGTGCTATTGAGTGAATGAAAATATCTTGGGAAAGCCCATGTTGAAATAGACATGGTCGATGAAAAAACCGTGTCAAGTAAGAGCCAGCAAATTTGTTTTCAATATTTCTCTTTCATCGAGCCTATTGGTTCGTTGAAGTTTAAGTGATACACGTTTCTTGAATTGAAACGAAAGTAGGATGGAATAAGAATGAAATGCACGGAACTAATACTCGATTGGTTGTGATTTACAAGAATAGCAGTATTAATATACAGATAAGCTCTACGAACGTGAGTGCTGGACTGTGAAACGGTCATGTGTATCGCGAAATCTGCGTAATTTATACATAGAAAGACACAAATATATGTTAGTATGCATTCACGATAAATCTCTTAAATAGTGCCTCACCTTCATAGTAGATTGCCTCATATCTTTTTCAGTGTCCGATCGTTTTTGACCCTCGGCGATTGGAATACCGTGCGCGAAGGGAAACGATCCAATTACCGAGCATGATCCCGTTAGTCAGCGAACAACACTAGTTACAAAAAGCAACACGAACCAATAACGGCGGGCAAATAAAAAATTGTACCGAAGAATGAATAGAATCCAAAATTCTGTCGCGCAGAAAAAGTCGAGCCTTTTTTGATCTGCGCGTCGTACGTTCGTCCTGTCTTCCTCAAACTTTCAAGAGACATTACAATAGCGCGGCGGTCGAATGAGATTCTCTGAGAAATCATGTTCCGCAAGGTTCTTTGAATTATGTTTATAATGAAAAATGGCTGAATTATTGTTACAAAGTGAAGAATATGGTCAAGTACATTTTAGTAAAAGGTTTCATTTTTTAACGTCGAAAAACGATCAGAATGATGACATTTTTTATTTTAAATTATTGTACAGATCGTAAAAATGTTTGGAATACATATTTTTTTTTTTTTACAAAACAGGAGAAACGATGTATACATTTTTGAGAGATTGTATAAATTATGTTTGCTATATTTTTCGTTCTCCTTTTCGTACATAAGCACCGTCTGCGGTATTGTTTGTCGGTTTCGCAGCGACTCGAGTGTAGACACGTACTTTTCACGCCGGTTTTCCCTTCCGTAAACCTTTAGAAATACATCACGATATGCATGTCTAGTAAAAGAAAAAATTGCAAGAGGAAAAGTTGTATTGCCGTAGTGTATGGGACAAACTACGTGTTTCCGCAACCGGAACGTGTCAAATATATATCGACGACTATGAATTAAACGGCCATATTTTACGAGATTTGACATATAAAATATCTCGCGATATGCCCTTGTGACCCTGAGCAATAATTTTTTCCATTTGCGAACACGAATGCGTTAGGGGAGAAAGCGAAGGAAGCCACAGTCGACCCTTGCGAGAGTTTCCTTCCTGTTTGTTAAATAATTTACTTCTCATAGTTGGATCATCTCAATCACGAAAGTGGTGTCCCCAATTTCATGGACAATCAACTCCAATGAATAAGTTCAATATTACGGTAATTTGCCAAACCAAAAGTTCGTGCTTTCCAGACAAGCTCTCTCCATCCGATAAAACAATGCACAACTTTTCAATACGTTAAGCGGTAGGCTCAAGATTAAGTTTTATACCTCGGAGTCTTTGTAATCGAGGAAAGAAAATAAAAGGTCGTGCATTGATTATTGATTTATCGAGAATTCACAGAGCAGTACCAACTTACTATTTACCTCTCAAAGAAAAACAACACAAACGTATACGTAAGAGACAAAAAATGCTTTCGATAATTTTTGTTTTGAACACATGTTTATCAACGCAATACACACATATGAATGATTATTACTGGATTTTGACATGCAGGAATAACTGAAAGCACAAAAATCGATCACAGGGAGTTGGCGTTCGATTGTGTACATATGCGAACAAGTATAAACACTGAAACTTGTAATAATTACTGTTACCATTATTATCAACACCTTACACGTACCAGAGATAAAATATCACATTGAATAAATTTGAGAAATGTTGGCAAGTATTATGAATTAATGATGACGATGAGATTCACGTAAAAAAAACTATATGGTCGTGAAGCCAAGTTATTCAATAAAAAATTCCAAGATCTTTAATTCAATAATTAATCCTGCGACGAATGATTGATTGGAAAAACCATAAAGTTGTCCTTGTTACTTGGTATTAGTGATAACAATAATTACACACATAGAGCAGTAACCGCAAAACGGTTTTCCAGGATACTGGGGGTTGGTTATTTGAACCAATTAATTTCCTAGTATATATTCGACCACACGATTGGTTGTTCCAATCAATCGTTTATTTCTATGTACATTGTACAATTATGACGACGATACCTACATGTATAAATATATTAAGGCAAATGGAAAGTTGTCTTTCCACTCATATATATATCGATATACACAAAAGCATAGATATTATATCGAAATTTGTTATGTGTAAAGCGAGAGAGAGAGAGAGAGAGAGGAGAGTATTTGGGACGAGGGATGAGCGGTTACACGATACGTTGCTAAATGATTGTGAAAGCCGTCGTTAATTGTGGGAAGCACGCAGTGTAACGACCATTTGCGGAAGTGTCATAGCAGCCACTGGTACGCAAAATTAATCCGCGTTCTCCGTCTGCGCGTGTACGTTTACACATATTGTATGTATAGACGTGCGTTTGCTGCAGGGATCACGGAGATGGACGTGGGCAAGGGTTCAGTTTACTAGGAAACATAACGGACATATGAGGTCAATATTGGTAAAGGAATGGCGAAAGCATCGATTGTTCGCATTACATTCCTATAGCTGGACCAATCGCATGAACCCAGACGAATACCTTATCAAAGTACAGAAAGCGTATGATCCACCAAACGACGCGAAATTATTCTATGGACGAATCGATCGAAGGGAACAACGTTCTTCTCCTCGCCATATTACCAAAACTGACAGTTTCCGATGAACTCGTACACGGGAGATGAAGTTCGGAGACCGACGTTACGATCATGGAAATCAAACGAAAAATACAACTCGGACATTCTTCCAAAGGGTGGCTGCATATTCTTCACCCTTGGAAATATAGCAATACTTTTCGTCCTTCGTTAATGTATATAGATCTCTCTCGCTTTATATAAACATACATGTATACATCTGAGTTCGCATATATTCGTGGGGAAAAGAGCACGAACGTGTGTAAAAGAAGAAAATACAATGAATAAAGAGAAGAGATAAAAACGCGAGAGTACAATTGAGTCATTGGGTCCTCCGGTCGCTGTATGTTGAATTATATGCGTATGAGAGTGTTTGCTTCGCGTGGACGTATGTGAATGTGGATCTTTGTGTGTACAGCGAACAAAAGAGAGAAAAAAAAACAATGAATCCTGTATACCTGATCTCGTGAGCCGAGAGAGTGTTCCGGTGGCGAGGGAGAGGTTGCGAAATCGAATAACGAAAAAGAAAATAAATCTATGAGAATTAAACGAGAAATCATAAAGAGAAAAGGGACTGCTGTTCTTGTGTATATAGGCTCCTTCACTGTACATATGTACTTGTACAATATGATATACAACTATTCTTATGTACGAACCATTGAGTCTACCTTCCCATGTGCCATCCTTATATAGGTACACTATCTTTTTCTTATATGTATTGCCATTTACTCAACAATTGTACGATCCTACTATGGATGATCCTGGACCGCTCAAAGCCCGCTGGATCCCAGTTTTCTATTCGAATAGTACAATAGCATCCCCCACAAATTTGTGCAAGGACCGCATGCGCGCCTCAGTCGAGCGAACACAAAGACATGTTTATATATATCTACGCTCGCGTCTATGCTTGCTGGTTCTCTATGGCAAACTCCAAGCAACCTCTGGAATTCACCTGACGTGTCCGATAGCTAAACTGGTGTGCTCAATAAAGCCCTTTCCCCCTTCTACGACCCTCTACCACCGATGCAGCACAATTTCATTTGGAATATCCACCGCCTTCGCCTTGACGCGCTCAGCGGCTGACTACTCTCAGGCTCTTCCACTAGCCTCACACCATTTCTCCATCTTCATACATGCGCTCATACCTCAATACGTAAAATATTCCAGAGCTCGCTATTTATTCCAATATTGCTTCCTTATTGGAAAAGCTTCAAGACCGTGCATTTTGCATTGATTTTTCCTCCGCAATCTTCCAACTTGGTAATCTTACGAAACATTACTTAACATCCAATACTCGAATCAATTTCATTATTTAATCACAAATAATTCAAGTCATCGCTGTATATGACGTCACGGAAATAACTCGTGTAAGAGAATATAATGGTCCTTGACTAAACCTACCATTGAAATCGAATTTTCCCGTCCGAATTTCCTGACGTTTTCATTAGTTTTCAGCTCCATTGATAGCTCTATCTACGAGATTTAGGAGGCACGCGAGGAAAAATGTTCCAACCATTCGACTATTGTTTGAAAACGTTCGAGATTCAATTCCAAGATATGCGGTCGCGGAAAATAAATTCAGACGATTTATCTCTGCATTATTGATTGGAATAATACGTTCATATGACACAATAAATTCCCTATCTCCACATTCGGAACAAAGTCGACTAACGTGGAAATTCAATTCAGAACGAAAAACATGCTCAAGAATTGAACGTTATTTTCTCAAAGAGAACATTCCTTAATATATTGTTCGCTGCATACGTAAAAAATCATTTATTATTCATTGCAGTGAAATTATACTGTTTGGATTAATGAATAAATTAATATTTACAAAAAATCATATTAATTAAAATTGCGAATTATTTTCAAGCGATAGTTAATTTGTTGAACTCAATTTAACGATGAAGTGGCAATTTTTCAACGACACTTGTGTCTTGGATGTGAAAAAAGTTTCCTACGATCTGCAGCTTGATTAATTGGAAACAATTATTGTTCAGTCGCAGATTTATACGTCGGGCGTTCGAGGAAAATTGCGTTTCTGAATAATGTTCATTTCAATATTAAATATTAGTATCATACCGAGAATTAGTGGGCTATACGTATAGCGCACAATGTAATTTACTCTTATGTGGCAATAACTCTGATTATATAGCTAGCAATTTGGTCATTTACGAGGGTGAGTGCGTGAATCGAGGTTAAAACTCATGGAGTCTCTCTCGCGTTTGCCCTCTCTTTGTGCATAAATGCGACGCATATTTTCACGCATCGGCCGCGTTTGTGAAAACGACCCCTTTTGTCCTGAGAACTCATGATTTTATCCATTCATTTTCGTTTGACCGTTCCAACCAGAGGCATTTCGGTAATACTAGTAACAGATGTACACGAATGCGTGGAATTCCCCGTGGAATCGGTACGAAGCAACATCAATTTACAACAAAAATTGAAACGTTAAAAAATCCATTTTATAAAATGCTTGGTATTTCAATTATTTTCTTCATCTATGAAAGAAAAATAATAATAAGCTGCTCGAGTTTATGATCCGATTGAAACCATGGGATAAAGCTTTAGTTTTACTACGCTAAACCGATTAGTGATCAAACATTGACATTCCGCCGTAGTGATGCTTCGCGTCAACGTTTGGTCACGGATCGGATTACTGCAACGAGTCTGAAGCTCGTCCATAATTTACTTTCAAGTGGGTCAAAGTAGATAGCTGTACCTTACTCGGGAAGCTGCTGGACTCAAGGAAATCGAAAACCAGTTTGTTTACGCAATCTCAGGGTTATTCCGGTTAGCCGAATGCTTGAATGATTGCGATGGTAACTATGCACAGATGTAGAAAATCCAATATCCTTAGAATTTTTTCGATAAATGTTTTAGCGACGATTTATTTTATTAAAATACAGCCAACGGAATGAAATTAGTTAATGCCACAGCATTGTTGATAATCATTCAACTCTATTATCGTGGAAATCACGTTGCGATTGCTCGCATTCAAATAATTTGTTACGTTCACATAAAGGAATCGAAAAATGGTAAGACTCGAAGTAGCCTCGATTATTCTTTATTCTATCGTACGATTCTGGTTGATTTAAAATATTACATTCCACATTTTTGCTGGCATAATATCGAGATGAATCGCTTATCAATTTCGGTCCGAGTGAATAAATGAATCGAGAATCACGGCGCGGGAGAATGATTTACGTCGTATGGACTGTGTGGTACTTTTTATCACTGGGCTTGATTGGAAAAAGAGTGAGATTCTGGTGTTTCAATAGCGTGACAAATCACACAAGATTCGCAGTGTGTATCGTGGAGAGGCGGACGAGAGGACGAGGGAAACGGCGGGAATCACAGCAAACAGGAGGGCAGAAACTCAATCAAATCGGCAAAAGCAATAGCTGTCCTTTTTTCGTTCTGGATGCCAATATCACACGAAAAGCTGCAACGCGTTAGATGAATTGTACAAACTTGAATACGTTATTTGACAGCCAGCCACGTGAATGAATTAATTTTTGTGGTTTTTTTTTCCCCGGCAGGCAACGTTTTTTATATACTGATTCACTGCACTGGCACTTTTGTCGAAAGCTTTTTCTCTCAATTTCATTTCGCTGCTTTAAAAAACTCTGCTGAAAATTTCGGGATAACTACGTTATTCTGCATATTTTATAGCAGACGAGGCTACGAGTAATTGCAGCACGCTGCAACTGCAACATTGACGTTAATGATGGCAACGACCCTATGACTGATTGCTGTCGCACTAAACGTGGAGCTTCACGGAAAGACATATTCTATGCACGTACACATGCGTATACACTACAAGAGTTTTATACTTTTCGACGTGCTTTGGAAATGATAGAATTAAAAAAGCTCTTTTCATGATTTATCAAAAATGGGATTCACTCACTTATACGTTTTTCAAATCTGAGTCACTGAAATATATTTCTTTGTCATGAAATGAAATAAGTTTTTCACGTTCACGAAGCGATTGCTCAATAAATACATCGATTCTATAAAAATTTCTCATCAAACGAAACCAATTTCAATTTAAAGTTCAGTATATGCAATTGAAATTTTCTCCCGAACGTCGGATGCGGTTTTATTGCTTAGCATGCTGAGAATTCCCGTAAAAATATTATGTCCCTACTAAATTTTAAGATTGAGTGCGCTTAAATATGGACGAGGCTTAAACTTAACAGAAATCTATGATAAGTGCTAAATGCAGTCAAGGAATGAGGTCATTTACAGCAGGTATAAAAATTGTAAAAGTCGGCGTAATTTTCATCGCTGTCGAGTGCCGCAGGGATAGAAAAACAATTTATGAATTCTGTTGGTTCTCCAGATTAAAAGAATGGCTGGAATGAAAAATGCAAATATGTAGCTCTGATATTCTTTCTGCAAACTTCAAAAGAATATATATTCATTGTTTTATTATTTTTTTAATGTTACGTGGAATACTCGTGCCGTCCTCCGTTATATTTTTTCCGTCCAGCGTTTCGCTGTTTAATCTCTCTCTTTCAAATGTATGCAAACAATAATTTTTCGACGACGTACACAAAAAAAAATCGTTAAAAATAACTCAATTTAGCAAAGTAATAAGCTCATGACTTTTTTCATTACTTCACTAAATCATGTTCCTTTATACGATTTTCTGCATTATACGAGCTTAGAAGCTGAGATTACGAAGAATCGTAATACGAAAAGATATATTATGGAAATAACTGAAAAAAGAAACGATTTTTCAAAACCAGCTTCGTATATCTCTGGAGATAATAATACTTTTTCGCTCCTACGAGGTTTCCTGTTGAAGCCTCGTTTTATATTTTTTTCAGTGGAGCTCCGTTTACAATGATCTTTGGTAACGTTTCATTTTACTCGGGACGCACTGTAAAACTTGAAATCACCGGAACTAGTACGTGGATCAAAATTTCTTGCTTCTTTATTGATCTTCCATCATTCCGATTGTTCTGTCTCGAAGCAAAAAATACGGTATGCGTTACCCCGACGAAAATTACTCAGTTTTATATGTCGACAATGGTACACTATGTTGGCAAAACGAACGTTTTTAACTTACGAACTCGACTCCGTGCTTTCGCTTATTTCGCCTCCGGGGATTCCCTCGTATGCACATATACACAAGCGCGATCAATTTTGCGAGAGTACTCGAACGAAAATTTCATACTTTGTTAGCCTCGCTGGCTCCAGGCGCTCATTCATCTCTTCTCACTCGCCTTTCTATATCTATATATAGTCCATAACGAAAAAAAATAAAATGACGCAATATAAATTTAAATAATAGCATGTTGGGAATAGCGAAATCTGTCGACGGACACAAAAATCAACGAAAAACGCACACCCGCAGTATGAAACGTGAACGGTGACCCGTCGGCTTTATGTATTGAACAAAAATGGTATAATACGAGCACAGAACTTTTCCAGGCCGTGCATAGCTATGCAAACGGTGACGTTTGGTATAAATTCTTCATTTGCAAGTGAAAATTCAGCACATGCAGGCCATATCTTATTAGATCTCCATGGAATTTCTAAAAAAAAAAGCGTACCATAAAAATGTTTATCCTCAATCGATTTTACTCGAATTTGATCTGCAAAGCCGATTCACATATTTCATCGTATACAAAAATAGTACTCGCGAGGGATGCAGCACGTTTTGCAGAACGCCTTATAAATCGATTGTGAAAAAGCAAACCAACCATAATATAATTCCTACCATGGATTCGTGGTCAGGTTTTTTCAATTTTTTATTAAGCAACGAGTACTTGGCCCAATTGATTTTTACCCCAACATCAAAGACGTGGATGCGATTAATAGCAAAGGAGGCGGGAATCAATCTAGGAGACAAGTAGGCGAAAAAATATGGAAAATACTTTCTCTCGGTGAATTTTCGCACGTTTTTACTTTCGTCGGACTCACATTTTATTCTCGTTTCGTTGGTATACTCACACATATTATAATGACTCTTTCCTCGTGTCCGCTGTCCACCCATACTCTTCCCCCATAGAGACTGGCACAAATTTTTCCAAGCACGTAACGTCTATTTATACATTTACACGTGTGCAGGAGTACTGCAGCAGTACATATTGCTGAGACTAGAATACATACATAGACCGGGGGTATTACTTGACAAATGTTTACACGTGAATTCCATACGGAGATGCTTCCACGCCTCGCAAAACGACTGACGTGTATGTTACATGTTTGCAGTGAGCGCCCGTTTTGTACGAGAGTTGAATTCAACGTGAAATATTAGTGGAGAAATGCGCCAAAAGCACATATACTTGCTCATACGTGCAGGTAAATATAAGCGCAGTACGCACACATGTACAGCTTGCTTGTTATGTATAATCACGATAAACCCGAGATGAAAAATAATACGATACGGTGAACTTTGCGACGAAAAGGCTCAGCAATATACATTTATTTAACACCAGCACCGAATTTCCCTCTTTATATATCGACACGGAAGCGACTTGCCATTATGATCGACACAAAAATATCCAATCGAATATGAATCGAGGATTTGGAATCATCAACTGAATGATGGCAGATTAGAATAACTTTCGATACTTCCGTTTGTGCATGTTAAACCCTTTGATCCGCAGACTATGAGCATTCCTTTGAAGCTCCGACATTGGTTCCGCATTAAAAGATCCAAAGCACCTACAGTGAAAGACAGTTGTATTCATTGACGGGAGGCATCAGCATTTTTCATGTTTTTTTTTCACATATTTTTAAAGTGACCGATTTTTCAGAGTTCATCAGAGCTTTTAGTAAATGAGGCTTTCAATATGAATATATTTATGAAAAAAAAACTTAACCCTTCATAGTTTTTGGTGAAATCTCGGAATCGTCTTCCCAAAAGATTTCTTTCCACCATGTGCATTTCATTCGCCACGCAATCCTCGAAAATATGCAACAAGAAAAAAAAAAGCACGAAGATTGATGAATAAAAAATAGGCTGAGCCTACTGGCCCGAAATGCTAACTTGGTGCGACGGAAAAATATTCGAAACGACGCCGCGAAGCATGATGAAAAAATAACAAAACAAAACTAAAAATTCCAAACCTTCCCATTCCAAAGCACACAAGTTTCTGTGCGTGTGGGTGTGTTCATGTGCGTGCATTTGTAAGAGAGCATCACGTGCTATGTGAATTCATGTAAGTTTGTATGCAAATTCGGTTAAAGCTGAGCTGCCACTGATTCCAGCTTCGAAAGGAACAAAATCAGCTGAATAACACGTATAATTGTTCCCGCAAAATGTGGCTTTTCATTTATGTAAATTCAAAGGAATGCATTCCTTTTTCATTCTCAAACGATTCAAAATCACCGCAAGATTCAGGTTAAGAGAGAGAGAGAGCGCGCGAGAAAAAGCTGAAAGTAGTGAGAAGCATCATCCTATGAAAACAACCCTGAGCTGGGAAGCAACCAACATCCGGGACAAGATAAAAACGATGATAAAAATAATAATAACAACGTGCGTACAGCCGAAATATTTTCTTGCGAGAATATTACTCGAATATACAATTCTCGTGCACTGAAAAATACTCCCTGCTCTTTTTCAATAGGTTCCCCCCGAGTGAACACATGGCGTTTATCCCCTCGTTTATCCCAGCACGAATAGCTGAGACCTATGAGGACCTGCTATCGCTTCGGTGACCCATAATTTTATTTTCGGTTAAACTACAAACAAATATTTCATAACTATACAATCATCGACAGAACGACCATGCTCTTAAAGAATGCGCAAAAAAAATCGACGATAATCGAAGTTGAATCGTAAAAATTAAAAGTAATTGAAACCGTATGGCTTTGATTGAATAGCAGTGCTGAACATTTTCCTCACAAATCTGCATTGCATTTCTTTTCCTCAATGGTGACTTATTCGAGCTCCTCGCCCTCTTTTTCATTTTCCATCTCAAGCTATATAGTAAACGACCTTTTCACTGCGTTCTTTTTGGCTGTACGTCCGCAAGGAACTTCAGTCACAGCAGATTAAAGTTTTCTATATTCATATTTATTTCTCGCCTTGCGCAAGAACGTTAGCGCATGGAAAATTAAACAGGAAATCTCATTTCGCTCTACTCACGTATTTCTGATTACGAGGTATATATTCCTGTCATACTATATCGACGGCACCTTTTCTCGCAAGCTTCCAGAACCATTTACATGATTTTAAAAATTTGGTAATATGCTAAATTTTTCCATCACCGAATATTCTTTCCCTCTGGTCACTTATAAATGTCGATTCGAAGTGGAAAATTTTGTAAATCAAACAGATTGAGGAAAACATGCTTCGGAGGGCCCTTTAGATCGATTAGCCGATGCGCGAAGAGTCCCAGCTGTGTGCTCAGTCGCATTATGTATCGTTCCTTATACATATACATATATATACACATGTAAACCTCCGCTTCGAGACGAAGTCAGTCGTGAACACAATCGATCTTCCCATCGTCTTGTATCCCTCCATCTATTTTCCTTCACTGAACGGCGTCGCATCTCGTTGGCTTCACACGACATTTCGGAGGGAGTCATTGATAGAAAATTGATCGATGAAACGAGTGAGCTTCACTAAAAATGTTCCGCAATGCTGAATAGTTCTTCATTGCTCCCACATTTATACGAGAAAATGATAAAAATCAAAAATCACCATCACAGAATGGAATCGAGGGACGAGCTCAAGTTTTGGCTAATTTTGACTTTTGCCGAATGTAAAAGTTAATTTAAAAAACGGTATTTTCTATGGGTTTGAAATTTCATTTCATTTTCATAAATATTTATTCCCAAAATTCAAGGTTCTCTGGTGACTCTACTCTGCTAGTGACAATTTTATGATTATTTTTATTTTCTTCGTGTGATAGTGACTTTTATTGCGATCAAATAGCACAAAACGTTAAACTCCTTGTTCATAAGCGTTACTCTCCTTTTTCACGTACCCTTCGACAAAATGAACATGTATTAATCCTTTGTGTACAAGGAATTGTTCACGAAGTGAAGATTTGCTAGCATGCAGTCGGAAGTGAACTGATTTCCAGAATTTAACTCGTAGTATAGTAAAAAAAAAAAAAAAAAGAAAAGAAACGGAAAAGTAGTTGGAAAAGCTTGCCGAAAACCAATAAAGCTCGAAATTCACACTCTTGAAGGTCTAACATTCGGAGGCAATCGAGCGAGTAAACACGACATCGAAGCATGCTGGAGAACCCACATCTTTAATTGAGCGTAAGAGAAAGAAAAGGCAAAAAGAAAAACGTGAACAAAACCAAGAATTCAAGAGTCTGCAGTGGTTATGCATCCTCCAGTGCATGTTCTCAACTTTGCTCTCGACTCTCGTGTGAGAAAACTGCACATTATCGTTGGTACACGTGAAACCGACCAGTTTATCGCGTTTTTTTCCTACTCCGGAACTTGGCTGGAGAATTTTATTTCATTTTTTTCTCCTACCCTGTATTTCACCATAAAAATGCTCTCTCACGTACTCGCTCTATCCTTTTCCGTGATATAAGTATTTCTATCTGAGGGCGACTATTTCGTATAGACGCTTGGAGAGGTGTGCAACCAAATGAAGAAAAAAGAATATATAGCTTACTAAATATGGTGAGTATATACCTTTATACACTCATATCCTCTCCTTCGGGTCACGTTCGAAATCGCGTTACGGCTTACGCGTATTTTCATGCAATATTATATATAGGTCCTTGTCGCCTGCGTACACATAAACACACCCTCGTAAATATAAGTACAGATATACATTGTGATCTCGCGCGGGTTCTACGTGTAAACCTACTCCGTTAACAGAGCATGCGAGCTTTTTATAAGCACGTATATGTACTCACCTTCGTTGCAAATACACGCATTTGCTTGCTTCCACTACGAAGCTCGCCCTTACGTAACTGCAGTGCCTGCAGATCCTATCAGATAGCCGGTGGTAGCAAAACACCTCCAGGGTGTAACCTCGCCCGAAGATGCGATACCCATGCACCTGTCGATTCAATATACGATATCCTTGCCGAATATTCTCCCGTAACAAATATTATTCATGCATGTATCGGAACATGACGTCAAGGGATTCATAGAAAATCTGCATTTTCAATCCCAAGATTATAAGAGCGACGAACCCGAAATCGTTGAGGTCGCGTGACCAACGCATGCAAAACATTGACAAATTGTGTATTTTTTATTATTTTCATACTTTTCTTCTCCTTCGAATTTGTTAGTCTTATCGAAAAAGTTTCTCACAATATTTTATTGGAAATTTATTGAAACGCGTTGATTAGAATGAGCAAAGCAAAATTGAACCAAAGTCAAGTTTGTAGCTCAAAGTAGGCGAATATCAGGTTCAGGACAGATCGGTTGACTCGTCATAGAACGTCCTTTAGAACTGTATGTTGAAAACTCCATCCAGTATACTTTACCGGAGAGGCGTGCGATAAAATACGGTTCTCATTTGATGCAACGAAAGAAAGGTATGACGCTTACGAAGCAATCACAGAAAAGTGAAATTGGATAGCGCCCATAAGGCAATGCTTCCGATTTGCTGAAAGCGAAATAAAGGGTAGCGGTAAAAATAAACGAGACAAGAAAAGGAAAGAGGAAAATAAGTTCGACATGTATCGAACTTTGAAATGGAGAACGTGCTCGGGAGGTGAATGAATCCATCTTAACAAGACATTGACAATTCTTCTATATACCCTGGGATTAGCTCCGATCTTCAAAGACTTGTATTCTTTATATATATACATACATAACAATATAGGAATACATAGTGTGGACAAAGCTTTAAAGTTGACGTTTCGTTACTTGGTTGAAAGTTAGTTTTAGTTGGGAATCAGGGTAGCGTGTGTTCCTGAGTTTTGTCACGTCTGGCTCTGTCGGATTGATATATCTGCCGATTGTTTCGAAGGGATTGTCCAACAATTGGAATGCTTCTTTGCTGCATCAATGAATTGAACTGTATTGATTCGTCGTATCTTCTGGCATGCCTTTGGGCTGATTTCACCAACACTGTGACTAACAATATTTACATGGACACCAAAATTTCTTCTGCCGAATTTGCAGGATCGTTGAAATCTTGTTGGAAATTTTTTTACAACTCAAGTTGATTGGAGCAACTCGCTCGCGATTATCGTAACTCCGATATTGAATGGATTGAGAAATTGTGTCACACACGCTAATTATACCTGATAAACTTGGGAATCTCGCAGTTTTTTTCAATTTCGAAAGTATTCTGTCTACGAGAATTCATTGCTGAGAAAGAAAGATGTAAATAGTGGTTTTGTGTCCTTGTAGTTTTCTTAGGATCGCGATTCATTTGAAGAAATAACAGCAACGAGGTTGTCTCAAAGTTGTCCGACTAAAAGCTCTTTGCCCAGGCGAAAAAGCGGAAGCGTAATGAGATTACAAAGAAATATGAGGACGGTATAGTCCCGTAGGAACATGCTAATAATACGAAAGCCAGGCTGCAACGATGCTTCCTCGTGTTATTTGCCCTAAACGAGCAACAGGTTCAAGAGAAAAGGGAGGAGTCTGGAAAGCTGGCGAACATCACGCGAGTACGGCAGAGAATAATGGTGAGGTTGGTACGATGATGGTATACTTGAATTCACAAAAAATAAATGATAAAAGAAAGCGGTAAACCGCAGTCGTGACCGACACAAAAGGTAGAACAAGAACGAGTGGAACTGAGTTTTCGCTTGAGATATTTTCCGACGAGACTGAAGCTTTTTACTTTTCAAGTTGGCAAAATATTTCCTCCTGCTGTTTATGCTTTTTTCCGTTACTCACGAAATGTTAGTTTCTTATACGTGTTGCACGAATCTTTTCGGTTTCGTTCTCGCTGATCCCTTCCTTTCCTACGGGCGTTCTTAATTTTTTCTTTTTGTCCAAAACGAGTGTATGCACCGGTGCAAAAGGACCTCACAGACAGAACTGAGCCCAACTCAATCTGGATAGATATACAGTGAGAAAGATTGCACGTATGTAGTAAAAAGCTGAAATGCGCGCTAGTCATAACACAGAGAAGCTGAAGCTTTTCAGCCAGATTACCGTCAGCGTGGTGTATCTTCTTTTACTGTTTCACACGGTTCGATGCTCTTTTCAACGACCCTCTCTTATTTATCTATACAGCAGGCTGATGAAAGTACGATATTTTTTTTTCCTTTTCATCAACAAAGCCTCCGTCGTTTGTGCTCACCATCGCCCAGCATTATATTTTCTCCCTCGATATTTTCTCCTCAATATTCTACAGCGGCTTTGCATTTTAAACCGCATCAACCTCTGTACCAAGAAGCGTTCCACGGCGCCAAAATCAAAATCTATTCCTTCATCTTTACGGGGTGTCTGCTTGTTAGATCGGGCCGAAGGAATCACATCACAACACCGAGAGTGTCTGCCAGAAAATCTCCCTTTCATCTTCTAGGCGGATTAAAAACTCGTGTCTTTTTACGGATAGCATTTTCAACGAGGAAGAATAAGGCTTGGATCGCCTGCTCCCTGATACTCCGTATCGTTACCAAAATTGGTTGATACGTCGAGAGAAGAATCCCCAAAAAATAAGGGTCTTCAAGTTTTTTCAGCTCCACACATCAAGCTCCATGCATTATAGAGAACAATTTCAGCGAGGGTGACTTATCAAGGTTGAAACCTCGACCAGATTGATCGACCCTTCTCCAAGAGTACAGCTTTTCCCTATTCGAACTTTTTTATTGCTCGCGATGCCCACAAGTAGCCACTGATCTCCTAATATCATCCGGAATAGATCTGACGAAAAATCTTTATTGATGGCTTTATCGATTTATTTTTTCGCATCAAGGAGCACACGTCGGTTTGGCAGTGAATAACCTTCGGCATATGGCAGACCCGTGGAAAGTGATACGCATATATTTTGATGGCCTACGAAGCAGCGCGTGGTCTAATTTTCAGAGAATTATTTTCAGAGTGACTAATGAATGCCTTGAGCGACTGGAAATCTCGGAACGTTTCCATGAGAAAAACACAAAATGCGGTATGACTATCTAGGTCACTCATCTCGGCGACTGCATACGGTTCGATCTCAAGCACTCGAAATAGCAAATTTCCACGTAGTCACAAAAAAGATTTGAAAAATGGTTCATATGTCTGTGTCAGTTTACTTGAATCATTCTTATGCATCGTTACCAGCATTCCAAGCTACTTTTGGAATTTGGAAAATGAAGCGAGCTATAGAATATACGTGGAGTAGCCACCACCTGTATCGGTGGGTGGGTAATGGTATCCTCGGTGGCTTTTAACCGTTGGACTCAACGGAGTGAGTATAAAGTAAGTTCAGAGGGTGCGAGAGAATACGACAAGTTGTGTTCGGTAACGATGTGTACGTGTAAATAAATGAGTACATAAGCCGTTTCCTGTATATACATGTTCTGGAAAGAGTGGTCGTCCGAGCGTAGTGACTCGACATTGCGGGTTTATGTACTTGCTATATATCGTGGAAGGGTTTCCTCGGGCGCTTTTCTTTGATGACGCCGCACTCGAGGCTACGGAGTCTATGGCATACCACAGAGCTTTCTAAGCACAAATACTGCATCATCATCGGTGTTGACGAGGGACACACCACCCAAATAAGGTGGACGAAAGCCTCTACAAGCATCCCCCTCCTCCCCTACCCACTTGTATGAAAAACGCTTTGGCTTTGCTCGCTTAAACGTGCTCATGTGCCACGACTAGGTCGATAATTATATGGTGACCAGAGCTCAACTCCGCTGGCGCGGTATACACTACGCAAGCCTCTGAGGCACTCCAGCGTATGAGCAAAAATATAAACATATACTTATGTCCCAGCCATCCCCGTGGCTTTCCCGCGCGGTGAGAAATATTATTTCAAGATTTCCTCCAGAAATACAGCAAAAAAAAATTTCATTTTTTTTTTCAGCAATTCGGAAAAAAAGCCTGATTGTTTTTTCATCGAAATTTAAACTCCAACCATCACTCGCATTTTTCCATAAATGCTGAATTGTTAAAGTTGGACGCAGGGGATGGAAATGTGGTATTTTTTCCAGACATTTTCCCGTGTCGACCGATTTGATATGGGAATTTTCAACAACCTACGTCCAACATTAGTTCGTCAACTTCATTTCTGTGTAAATTATCATAATTAACACCAGTTTGAGCTTAAAATGCATAATGGAATGGCAAATACAGGGAAAGTTTCGTCATCCTGAAAATCCCGGCTTTTGCGCCACAGAAAGGAACAAACATGTTTTTGTACGCATGGAAAATATGCGGTCGTTGTCAAAAGTTGCACAAATCTGTCATTTGTGTTCACGTGGCTTTTTACGCAGAGTATACCCATATCCGTTCTTCGGGAAACACATAAAAACAGTATATAGAAAAGCCAATCAAGCAAAGCACTTGCACCCGATCGAGATTCCAATTACTCAGCCACGATGATGGCTTTTTAATATATTCGTATAGACATTGTAAATGAACAAAAACATTTCCCAAGCTGAATAAGAGGGTCGGTGAGTTACAAGAATATGTTGAATTTATCGGATGAAAAGATAAAAATAATGAAAATATGTGACAATCGAGTGCGATTAGTCTGGAGGGATATACAAAAGCATATCGTTCGAAAATCATACGAAACCATTGACTGAGTGAACATCGGTTCGGCTGGGACTATTGGGGTGAGCGTCGTAGACCGTACTCGGTGGTCTGTGGAACGTTCCACTGGCACAGAAATCCCGCGATGGATGAGGGTAATGATTGTGAACAACGAATAGGACCTTTCGAAAGGCGCGAACGTACGAGTTAGTGTATTTATTGCTTTTCATTCATTTCAGCTGGATTTCAGAACATGCCATCCATATATAATGTATACTGTGGATTATCGACCTGCTGTGCTTAGACACACATACGGACAACTACATTACGCAGTACAGAGTAGAAGTCCTCTGGTAGATGGATTGATTGGGTCATCCCCGCGGCAACCGATGGACAAACACGAATATACCGAGGACATACGAGACAGGACAGTAAAGTTCCTGTCGCCGTCTCCTTAGTCCTCGCGAAGAATTCACAGTGCGCGCGTTTAGTTCATTATTTGAAAACGTCGAATACCATTGACTTCTGGATGAATCGTGGTCCGTAGAATGTCCCACTTTCTGAACACATCTCATCTATTCTTCAAATGTAAAATCACGAAAAAAACTACCGGCTCCCATAATAATTAGGAATAAATTCGTCAGGGGGTGAAAAACAATTGTTCACGACGACCGGATCATGCATGCTCAACGCTCAAACATGTCAACTGTTGTGGCCCTTCTCATTGGCTTAGTTTTCATTTTCTTCGTTCATGCTCCACTCCACGTAATGGGACAACAAACTGGAGAGAAAACTTCGGGAGATTCTGAAAATTCAAGACCTGTTAATTTATGTAAGTTGTCATTTGCAAATCTTTACGGTATATCGACGTTCTTGTATAGTATTCGATATTCGGACGTCTAGTTATTTTGCGACGGTTCATTCAGCCAACCATCACAATTAGGGAATAATTGCGATAATTCCAGAATAATAATGAGAATATTCCAAAATGCGCAGTAATATTCGTGACGAGTACTTTCTACAGTTTCCTCTGAATTTCCGGATAATCACAAGAATCTCTCTCTCTCTCTCTCTCTCTCTCTCACTCTCTCAAAGCTCTTTATGGAGCTTAATATTGTGCCTTTTCTTCACTCCGAAGCATATAAGGTTATCTATATACCCGCATCATCTTACTCTCAACATGCAGCTTCATTTTCACTCCCTCTATTGATATTCCACGAAACGTCAAATACATAATACAGCTCGCATGTCGTATCATACGCGGGTACGCGCTCTTTGGCTGGCAACATCATTCCGACCTTTGTCGTATTTTCATATAAACCAAAAAGTGAGAAAAGATCGTAACTCCATTGTTTTTTTTTTCAAATTGCCATTGAAACGGGCGGGTCGCTAAATCAATTCCATGATCGATGATCGAATTAAGACAAAAATCTAGATTCCATTGTTCACGGAGTCGAGCGATTAGTGCTTCCGATCAAAACACAAGAAACGTTAGGGTGACGTTTTCGTTGTTGTGTTGTGAATTCAAGGGTCATATGGGCATTTTGCATTATAACAAAAGCGAATATTCTCCGTCGATGGTGGTCGCATCAATTTCCTGCGAAGTGCTCAAGGATTTTGCCACGCTTGCATGTGCATTATAAACCGGAAGTACACAAGGGGGACATAGAAAGCCATAGCGTGTATATATGAACGTACCTATATTTGCATATACAGTATACATGCCTGACGCGTCAGGGGAAATAACTTTTGCCAAACTCTTGACGAAAATTGTCTCAATCTACAAATACATATACTTATGTACTGAGACATGCGCGATCTAAGCACGTAGGTCGTGCGGTTGTATATATAGGAGCTGGAGTAATTGTGAAACCGAGAAAACGACGACGATGAGACGGAGAATGCAATCTTCCAAGTGAATCGTCGTTTTCCCAGTGAGATAGCGGAATAAGTAAGCTGCCTCAATTTTCAAACGAGAAAATACGAGAAGAATATTTCCGTATATACAATACGTATGCGATAATATGCAAACGAGGTTAGCGGCGGGGATCGTATTAAAAATGGACCCCTCGCGGCTCGAACGTTGGGGCATTAAAAAAAAAAAAAAAAAAAAAAAAACGTACGAGGCTGGAAGTTTCAGAAAAAAAACCGTCTATTATGTGAATTCTCTGTTCGTTGCAAACTCGATGTAGTCTTGACGAGATAGTGGCTTGTTTCTAATAATTCATTCGTTTTTTTGTTTAATAAAATAATTAAACAGTTATCATCAATGGCGAGGACAACGACTTGGCGAACAAGAGCGTGTCAAACTCATTGAAATCAATAAGAGAGAAAAATCCCGAGTGGTTGGGGAAAGTGGTGACTGTAACAATAAATGGTTCGGACCCGAAAAACGATCTGGAGCGTATATGTGCCGCATGGGATGCAGCGTTGCAAGAAAAACCAACGGATGTACCAGATGTCGTCCTGGATACGACAAGATCCGGTCTTGGCGCTGAGACCGTCAATTCTTTTACGTCTGCTCTTGGTATACCAACGTTGTCCGGTCAATTCGGGCAAATTGGTGATTTACGACACTGGCGAGACCTCACCGATGACCAACTAATGTATCTTGTCCAAATAATGCCACCGGCTGATCTGATACCCGAAGCCATAAGACAAATGGCATCGAACTTAAATATAAGCAACCTCGCTGTTATATTTGACGAAACTTTTGTCATGGATCACAAATACAAGAGTTTGCTTCTCAATGTACCGACACGACACGTTATCGTACGTAACAAAGATCTCGTCGAAGAGACACGACACCAACTGACCCAATTGCGGAAGCTCGACATCGTCAATTTTTTCGTTCTCTCCGGTGAGCAAGTTCTCACAACGACTCTCGATGCCGCTCAAGCGCTTAATTTCACCGGTCGGAAATACGGCTGGTACGCCCTTACTCAAGACGATTTTGCGCCGCACTGTGACTGCAGCGCTCTCTCATTGATCTTCTTCAAACCGGAAATTGAAACCGCGAACCAACAACGAATAAGCGACCTCGTAAATCGGGGCTTGCTCCCCAAACCGGTTTTATCATCCGCTTTTTACTACGACTTGACTCGCATTGCGATAGCCGCCATGAAATCAGCCATCGACGACAAGCTGTGGCCTTTAGAACCAAAACAAATGGCATGCGACACGTTCAACGGTCAAAATACGCCTACGAGGAATTTCGACTTTATTGCTAAACTGAAAAGTGTTACAAACAGTATGGAAGTAATACCAACGTTTGCCGATATCTCGTGGGGACGACGGAACGGCGAACATCGCGCGAGTTTCAATATGAGCGTCTCCTTGAGCGTAATATCAAATGGTAATGCAATCTCCACGGATCTACTTGGCACTTGGCCAGCCAACATCAACTCACCGTGGAAGGTAAGTTTTCGCTTTATTTACAATAACAAACAAACTAAAAATATGCCATGGGAGAATGGACTTGCGGATATAGTTGTTCATGCATTTTTAACATACTCACACGCACCTAGTCATATTCACAGTTGTCCAACTTGTCTATGAATATCACACGAACCAAAAGCTCTTTGCCTTCCTCCCCATTGTACATAATTCAAGGCTTGTTGTTTGTGTTTTTTTTTTTCGGTTTTTTTTTTTATTAATTCTTCATGCACCCATGGGATGAGGGTTTCCCGGTGCCGCACGAGCCGCACTAAGGAGAGTCGAGATACTATCCCGAAAAAGAAAAGAATGCAATGAAATGTGAACGCAGTCGAAAACAGCAGGAAGGCTAATAATGCAGAGCAACTCAGTGTGAAAAAAAAACAAGAATCATAATGTAAATTTAGTGCCAGGAATTGGCAGAGATTTTGACTATTCGATCACACGAAAATATCCAAGAAAAGCTTAACTCGCCTGCCCCAAAACTGCGGGAGAATAATACGCAAACGTCACAATGGATAGCCCAGACTCGCGTGAGTTATTACAACCTTCCTTCCGCGTTAATTAATGGGTTAATGGAGATTCCTACGTGTCCATACTTCTGAAACTGCTGAAGTGACGGCCAGAAGTAATTTGGGTCGCCATCAGAATTAATCATCGTTATCCTTCGGTAGGCTAAAACAGTTTTAACATAATCGCCTCGTTTCGACGATATATCCACCATGTCCTGTAAGCTTTCGAAGGAAATGTGTTATCATAGCGATGTGGGAAGCTATTGTTCAGTAATCGGGCAAATGTTGAAGAAATACATAAAGAAACGAGTCCCAAGAGATTCATCAGTAATAAGGCTATCAGCAGATTCCGAGCAAATAAGATTAAAGCTTGTTGCGAGGATTTAGTGAGATGCAACGCATTCGACCTTCTCCGGAGCAGCTCGAGCGCTGAATGTCAAAGCGCTTTTGACGACATTGATAAATCCAGCCGATAGCCCTTGCAGCATGCTTCCCAGAGTCCAGGAAGCCCCAAGGTATGTCTAGCATTTTGATCGTGAAGCAATAAGCTTCGCTCGTTGTTGTGTCGTTCGTTACTTAACGCGAATGGTTTCATCGGGGCTGGATATTCTTTGTCTAGTCATCAGCGATGTTAACAAGACGAAGCTTCACGTAATTATCGGAATACCGCGAAAATGACTGTTACGCCTTGACAGAGAAAAGTTGCCGACCGTGACCTAGTGATATGGAGAGTTTATCAACCGTAAGCGGTAAATATCACGACAGCCAGTAACCATCGACATCACAACACACTGAATTACCGGCCGCGAACTGCTTCACTATTCTATTCACACGACCACAGATCTAAACAAACTATAGGTCGTTTACAGCCACAAGGATATCGAGCAATCAACAATCAACCGCATTCTTGCATCCCCACCTTAACGACCATTGTGTCTTGTATATAACGAGATGACAGGGAGCACGAGTTGAATCGTCAAGTTGCATTCAAGGGGATTTTTTGTTGCCGTGATAGCTTTCTTGTATTTTTCAGTTCAGTCGATGAACTGTTGTGATTAACTAACCGTGCTCGTGGCATGAAGACGTAAAAATTTACGAAAGACTCGCAATACAAAGCAAAACCAAGAAAACGTTAATCTCCCTTTCTGTTCTTCATATTTTCTTGAATCTGCATGTCTTTGATAAACATTCACTGGATATTTGCATGATGAGCTTTCGTCGTCTACGTCGAAATGTTAAAAGATGAAATTATACCAGGGTAGTTGAAAAATAACCAATTCTTTCCGGGAGCCTGCTCCAGTTGTTAAGAAGTTGGTGTCGTTAGAGAATGAAATTGTAAATTGAATTAGTTTTCTTTCTTCAATTCCCAAAGAGCAACCTTTCGATAATATTCAGCAATAACCCTTCTCCTTGGCATAGATTTTCCATTTTATTATACTGCATCTTAGTAACAATCGTGGCGACGAAAAAAATACTGACGTTTTTTTTAAACCACTCAAGAAACGAACACGGACTGAAAGGCTTTGTGGTTTCTCGCTGAAACGTTTTCAAAAATACTGTATGAATTCTCAATGACGGGGGTTTGGATTGTTAAAACGATTCATGCTGAGTCGAGCGCTCGGGTTAGTCGAGTACTGTGTCGACATTGCAGGATACACGGAATAACTTATGAGTTACACAGTCACTAACACTAGCGGCAAACTCCGGTAGAAACTTGAACCTTAGATGTTCTACGTGGGGCTTAGATTTGCCACTGTAGCACTCGAAAGCACCTCACGACCACGGTGGTTTCGTACCCAAAGTGTATTATCTTGTTGAATCGTTATCGATCCCAAATTATAGTCTCTGGAAATTCCAATGAACTGTTTCAAGATCAAATTCTAGTGTGAAACCTTCACGATGTTTGCCAATACGACAAAGCCACGACGGCATAACTTGCTAAGTGCAATGTAGAGGATATTTGTTTATTTTTTCGCCACTTGGAACAGATTTTGTGGAGCTTTCTGTTTGTTCTGAGTTGATCCATTTTTTCTTCGAAAGTAATAATTCTTGCTATGTCTATTTTAATTTCTCGATTCTCCACGAATATTTTCAGAGATGGCAAAGGGTGTTTAATCGTTCGTCTTCCGTACAAATGACGGTTTCTGCATTTTCATTACGCACAGCGAACAATACGTCAAGACATGATGTAGCTATGATTCAATTGTCGAGTTTTTTGTGTGGAAAATGTTCTCTGGAATCTCCGGGGCCGAGACTTCCACTTGCAATTACCGGATCTTTTACCTTAAAAGTAAACACCACACCGAAACAAAGCACTCGTCGCAATCTTCAAAGTTTTCATTCAAAACACGTTTTAAAAGGTGGTTCGCAACGAATACGATGGTTGGCGGTCGTCTTTTGTTTGAATTATCTTACATCTTCCTGGTTTACGTCAACAGTAGCAGGGAGGGGAGGGAGGGAGCCAGAAACACATTAAATAAATAATGAATGGTTATTTCAAACTATTGTTTCTCATAAAACACTTTCGTATTCATTAAAATTTAGTAGGAACCTTACAAAATCAGCGAAGTCATAATCCATCAAGTACAGAGCTCATCGTCATGTGGAAAACGTGAGTATTTTTTCATTGCAGACACAAATGCCGAAAATTAAAAAAAAATGAACTTTTTCGTTGGAAATTTTGCTTCTATTCAACTGGAAATTGTTGCAATCGCGTCTGGCATAAATGAAAATGTACAAAGCTTCTCGATCCATCGTTGTACTATTCTGAAACCTGCTTTCTGTATTTCCCAGCCTTTTGTAGGAACGCATCACGTCGATAGATCTTGTGCATGAATCGCAAAACTCATGATCCTCTCCTTACGATACTTAAAATTTGTGCATAGTTGTTGCGACCCGTACAATAAGTACGACGCCATCCAGGTCGATGATTAAATTAATTAATTGCTGTTTTTCTAATGTTTATGAAGATACCAAACGAAGCAGTGGTGAGAAACCATACAGCAGTGACGAGTTATAGGATAACGACGGTAGAAAAAGCACCATTTACTATTTATAATCCAGAGAAAGATGAATGGACAGGTTATTGCATCGATTTAATGAATGAAATAAGCAGCATATTAAATTTCACGTACGAAATTCGTCCTTCTCCGGATGGAAAATTTGGCGCGATGGACAACGAAGGGAATTGGAACGGTATGATAAAGGAGTTGAAAGAAAAACGTGCTGACATCGCACTCGGTGCTCTCTCGGTAATGGCCGAGAGAGAAAACGTGGTAGACTTCACGGTGCCTTATTACGATCTCGTTGGTATTTCGATTCTCATGCAAAGGGTCTCCACCCCGACGTCACTTTTCAAATTTCTCACCGTACTCGAGAACGATGTATGGCTGTGCATACTCGGCTCTTATTTTTTTACGAGTCTTCTCATGTGGTTGTTCGATCGTTGGTCGCCGTACAGCTATCAGAATAATCGTGAGAAATATCGAGATGACGATGACAAACGTGAATTCACTCTCAAAGAGTGCTTATGGTTTTGCATGACTTCGTTAACTCCACAAGGCGGAGGCGAAGCACCAAAAAATCTCTCCGGACGGCTCGTCGCTGCGACCTGGTGGCTTTTTGGATTTATCATCATAGCCTCTTACACGGCGAATCTTGCTGCTTTCCTCACCGTTTCTCGCCTCGATACACCCGTCGAATCCCTCGACGATCTCAGCAAACAATACAAAATTCAATACGCACCAATCTATCAGTCCGAAGCTTACACATATTTCGAAAGGATGGCGAACATCGAGACACGCTTTTACGAGTGAGTATACGCATTACTTGCAATACCTATATCAAAGTCAAAAATATAAATTTAGTCACGAGGTAATTAACAAGTGCAGTAACGACGATATACAAACACTAACACGCAGGTGCGGTGCCTTGTGCTACACGAAACCTCGCAACTCCATTCTCAAGCGTTCGAAATGTCAAGTGCGCTGAAGAAATTACGATCGATCCTCCCTTTGCCACTGGTTTCATACCATCCAACAGCTTCGTCCCTTTTTCTACTATCGCTCCTCTGTCATGTCATACCATTCAGAAGCCCGATCTATTTCAGGAAACTTCTCACCCTCACGTGACCATCTCAATCCCTTTCAACGAGCATACAAGCTTCTCACTCGTTTGTCAAGAGCTTTTTTGTCTAAAACCTTCAGAACCAATGCTCCGTTAGACATCGCTAATCTCAGATGTTTAGCAAGTTTCTTTATACTCACTGATATGGAGTTCTCCAGAGAGTCCTCTTAAACAAAATAATCAAAATCATTCGGAGCTCTATATTTGTTCATAGTTTGGATTTAATTATTTTCTCAACTTGAGTCGTCACTCTCATTTCTTTCTCAAAAACTGCTTTTCTTCAAGTAAAAATTTTCTAAAATTTTGATTCCTTGAGAGTTCCGAGAACCTAATTGAACGCAAAAACTAATGAGATGCGTAAAGAAAAATGCAGGGAACGTTTGCCATGAAATAATTGACTCGATATGGGGTTTCAAGTGAATCTGCGCGTTTTACAGAATCTGGAAAGATATGAGCCTGAACGACAGCCTGTCGGATGTCGAACGAGCTAAACTCGCCGTTTGGGACTACCCGGTGAGTGACAAATATACCAAAATGTTTCAAGCCATGAAGGAGACGAAATTTCCTACCGACCTGAAAGACGCTTTGAGTCGTGTGCGACGCACGTCTTCATCCACCGAATTTGCTTTCATTGGGGACGCTACTGACATTAGATACTTAACATTAACCGAATGTGATTACATCATGGTGGGAGAAGAATTCTCGAGAAAACCTTATGCAATTGCAGTTCAGCAAGGCTCACCGTTGAAGGATCAATTGAACAACGCGTGAGTAAAACGATCTCTCATCCATTACCATCCATTAGAATACAAAGACAAAAACTGCAATAGACAAACTGCAGTATAAAATCTCCAAAAATCGTGTCAATTTTTTGTTGCAGAATTCTTCAACTGTTGAATCAACGCAAACTTGAGAAATTGAAAAACAAATGGTGGAGTCGAATGATAGTTAAGAAAGACTGCAAGAAAAGCGACGATCAAAGCGATGGTATTAGCATAGACAATATCGGCGGCGTATTCATCGTGATATTCGTTGGCATTGGACTAGCGTGTTCGACCCTGGCATTTGAATACTGGTGGTATCGTTATCGGCCGAGACATAATCAAACTAAACGTGACGTGGAACCAAAAGAGCAGACCAATAACGGAAAAACCGTCCGGTTTACTCTGAAACCAGCGAAAACTCCGGCTTTCGAAACGTCCATGGGATTTGGCAGGAGGTTCTAATTATCGATAGAAATAATGACGAGACCAACGAAGCAAAAATAATCTGAGACTTGTAACACACTGGCATTGTTTACATCGAGCTTACAGTTCTTTGTCAAATCACACTCGATCGCGAGCGGTCGATAATCATTTTCCAATCATATTCCTTTCAAAGACTAGAATTTTTGTTTGAGAATTTACAATAAATTAATAAAACGAAACTTTTCATTTAAACTCTATGAAAAAAAAAATAAGATTGTAACGAAAAGCAAAATCGAAGCCAGGAATCGTACTTGTTGAATAATTCGAGCGTTGTCGCAAAATATTCAATTTGCGTCATCATCCGATACTCTGTCTCCGCGTAAACCGTCATCAGAAAAACCTGATCCATTTTTTATGATAAGTTTAGTTTTGAAATTCGAGTCGCGATGTTTCTGTTCGACCTTTCTGAGCTACTCCTCCACAGACTTTGAGAGAAACCTTCGGCATTTCGGAAATAATTGTAGGATCGCGTGCGAGAACGAATCTCGATCACGACAGCTGGATTTGCACCATTGGTGGCATACACGGTGTACAGTTGCATTCTAGAGCTACGCAAAGATGTGCACATATTCAAGGGTTACCGTTCACTCTTCAATTTTCTACTCATTTTTAAAATGCTTTTTTCGAGGGGAGAATTGTACTGTACGAAGCGATGAGCTGAAAAGTACGTTTTTGCGGTATTGCGAAGCTACCGATGCGATGGTGGGATGAGTAATCATTTTAACGAGTCATCAAATAAGAGAATTGCACACTCCTTCGTTTCTTTCGGTAGATTCAATGTTGGAAAACTCGAAATCGTTGAAACGACGATGCGTGCGTTTTAAAAATTGTTTAAACTGTAGATTGGAAGGATCGTAATAAAATGAATGCATTGGAATTGTGAATGATGTCAATTCTATAGCCGAATTTACGTTCGAACTTTATGGCTACATTGGAAATGGAAAACACCAACGGGAACTGCATTCGTTCGGCATTCATACCTTTGTCATAAAGCTCCGAACGTTATTTCCTCCGTGAAACGTTGAAGTAAGAATTTTTGTGCAAGTTTGTAAATACTAAAAAAATACAGGGAAGTTTTATGTAGACGTAGAATTTATTCTCTTTAAGCAATATGTTAAAAAACGAGCTACCGTTTCCATCGTGCCAGTCTTGTACGCGATGGATCAATGAATAAACAAACAACGATTGACTGACCAATGTTGCTTTCTATCTCTGCTTTCTGTCGTTGACAATCGCTGCCTCGTGACCTCTCGATTCCACTTTCCACTTTTTCGACATTATATGACTTGCAATTTTTTTTTTGTCTCCTAAGACTAGAAACGATTACAATTCTTCGAAACGGTTTGATGCATGGTCGATGATTTTGCAATTCTTGCAACTTGGTAGAGATGAAGGTTTGCAAATTGTGGAAATAGGTTTGAATTTTCGTAGTACATAGTATCGACCGTAATAGGGAAATTAACGATTTTGAAGTTTGCATCGTTGGAATGCATCGAAATTGCGTTTTTTCTTGAGCAGATCTCAAGATTATTATTCAATATTTGAACAGGACAGTAAGACGATTTTTTTTCGAGATTCAAACTCAAAATCGGTGCGAACAATGAACGGGAAACGTATTTTTCGTTGGATCCCAACGTTGCGAACTCCAGTGTCATGGAAATTAGTAACATGTGAAAATTTATTCTGCTACCTGAAAAATCAATCAAAGGTTCTCGATGTCTTGTATTTTTTAATGTAACTTTGTGGAAATTCGTAATACTTTTAAGAGGTTTGATGATCGAGTGAAAAAAAAATTAAATGAGCCTTGGGCCCGCCTGGTTTTCAACACGTGCCCTCGAGCACTTCGTCGGTAGAATCGCGTGGCCGCGGGTGAGGATCCAAGGTCGGGCAAAAGTCACGCCAAGTCGATTTAGGCTTCTGCACGAGGGGTCACGGGCATCGATCTTATTCTATACGCCCTCCAATAGAATTCTACCACGTGTTATATGAACAAGCAAAGTGCGTGGCGACAGACATGAAGAGGAAAGTATAACTATAATTCAAATGGAAAAACAATATTTGGCTTCATATCGATTGGGTCGATTGATCAAAGAGACCGCAGAAAAATTCGCTTAGTATAGCGATTCAGTTAATTGTTGATTACGAACCTTCAAGTGCTACTCGATCACCATGTCTCGACGGAGCCCAGGCTCGCCTTTTGACTGGGGGAAAAATTATTGAATCAATCAAAATCTCATTGCGACAGGCTGCCAACAATACGCTCGTTCCTTTACAAATGACAAACACATTCTGATTGAAAAAAACTTTTGCTGTATTCACGCAATTTTCGACTGTTTTTCTCGGTGTCGAGGGTTTCAAAGTTCATGATGTTTTTTCTTTTTTGCCGAGCCTCTCATTTTTCTGCAGTACATTAAGCCATTACGTGTTGACGGGAAACACTCGCACGCGATGAAGAAAAGCTAATCGAGCAAAGTGATTTGTTGAGCAGCCTCCAAGCCCTTGGCTTTTATTCCCGCGCGAAGTTTGGTAAATCCAACTCAATTAAAACGTTGAATTGAGTTGAATTTAATTGTTTCATTCAGCATGCGGAAACACGTTGGTCATCATTTTGAAGTTTGCGCAGTTGCAATGCAACGAAATTATATTTTCTCTCCAGTAGAACTCATAATTCTTATTCAATATTTAGTCCGAACAATAAAACGATCCTCCCTTTGCTACCGAAAAACCAATCGACACGAAAAATCGCCATGATATTAAAAATTCAATAAAAATTAACGGGACAAGTATTTTTCGTTGAATCTCAACGTTGCAAACTTCGCAGTGATCGTTGGTCGTCGTTCCATCTCTGCGGTTGTCGCAGGCCGGAATCGAGACGAACAGACCAAGTCGTATTTGCCCTCACACGAAATCTCCCCTGCGCTCTCCTTTGAACAGACATGCTAGACCCTGTCCTTCTCGGATCATAGGATCGGATACGAGCGTTCGCAAACATGTCTCTATATATCATTTATTGGGCTGTTTATACAGGCGCGCGGAGGTTCCGGACGCCGTGAACATCACTCGATTCCTGGCGTACAGCTTTCCAGGCGAGCAACTTATGCAATGGCCAGGTAAATCAACGTCTGACCGATAAAAGCGAGTAATAAATTCGTTGACAAAGAACAGTATGGAATTTGTTTTTCAGCCAACTCTCCCGTAGTCAAAAATCGCCTAAAAAATCAAAAGGTTTTAACGGAACGGAGGTTGCCTGAGAGAAGATGCAAAAGGCACACGCCGTAGGGTCGCCCTTTCGTTATCCAGGGCAAAAATAATCTTTGACCGCAAGTGCCATATCGATCTTGGCAGTAGTCAATCGCCAAATACGCGTTGACATTATTGCCGATCGACTGTTGCTTGGAAACTCCTGCGGCACGCAATATCGAGTACCTGCTTGGATGAGCGTGTCACCAGAAACAGGAACTAGCAGGAAAATGGAAACTTGTGAGAAAGAGTAAAAAGGGAACATGGCCAACAACGAATTTAGCAGAGAATCGTCTTTTTCGGGCGAGAGAGCGAAGCCCGTTGCAAAATCGTTTTTGCAGCAGCCTGGATCTTGAAGAAATGTCACAACCAATTGTTGGTGCCTGCGTTCAGAAAGAAAAACCTCAATCCATATGTGCGAGTGTGAAGAGCTATAAAGTAGAATGGTGCGGTGGGGAATGGATGAAGCAAAGTGGCTCGCAGCGAATGGGAGAGAAAAGCTTGCAATTAAAATGAATAGAATATTAAGGGGTCGAGTCCAGCTGAAAAACGTTACGAGTTTGTGGGAGAGGGTATGAATGTTTTATGTGAAAAACAGCCAAACAAGAGTGTGAGAGAGTTACGAATGTAATGTGACATGGAAATTCTTCCATGGCTAAAAACACGAATGTAAAATGCGGGGAACAGTGGAAAAAGCCACGAAGGACGTAGCTGGACATAAAATACTACACAACAGCAGTGTGCGTAGGGTGAATCTCGCACGCGCTTCCGAATGGCCTACTTCCCTCTCTCGTTTGCGCGACGCAACAAATACATATATTGCAATGATAAGCATTCTAAACTCAAAGTAATTTACTCAATTGATTGAAAAAGTCATCCCTGCGGCAACGGATGGACAAACACAATTACATTGGAAATATGTGGAACAGGCAAAGTTTCTCCTCCAATATTTTTTACTCAGCGTAACGTTCTCACACGGTGCGTTCGAACGTTCTTCATTGCGTGAGAAACAATACGAATAACTGTCGTTTTTGCGTGATTCGAATAATTGGCCGATTTAATTCGCAAAGGCGATGTATGATATTTAACGTTAGTCGAGTTTCCGTTTCAATTAAAACCAAAATCCTCTCTCTTTGCTCGTCCTAAGCCTCCCCCTGAAAGTGTCACGTGCTGGATAGATTTATGTCCATGCCTCGCATAGTCTCATAACTTCCTGAGCTGCGGGCCACGATCTGGTTTCCACTTTGACTAAACAACGAAATCTGTTAAAACAGAACAATTTCTGGGGGATCAACGAACCCTGCGGTCACCAAATCCTTCAGTTCATTCTAGCAAAGGTTTGGCCGTCTCATGCACTTGATTTTCCATCCGATATAGATATCGCTTGCAACGAAAATAGTACAGTGTTTGATTAACAAATTTAATTCCGTTCGCCACGTTTCAACGAGTCTACGAACTCCTTCATTTCTTGCTGCTTTATTGCCGCAACTATATATTTATTTGCATGATTTTGCATTAGTAAAAAGAGGTTTCTTTGTTATTTTTGGTGGTATGATTTTTAAAATAATTTTGCACACGTTCGAACAGGATGACAACGAAAAAAGAATAAAAATTCGAATCGTTCCCCCTCTCCTCTACGCTCTTCCAATCACTCACCTCTGCAACCCCTCTTCTTATCACACATTCGTATTATATCTATACATATATGCATACATATTACAAATATGCATATATAGTATGTATGTATAGATTTAGGTATAATTATCACGATCTCGAGGCCAGGTACCCCAGCATCGTTGCAAAATGAAGTAAACCATAAATAATGAGAATAAAAAAGTTTCTTGGTGTTGACGGGTTGGATATTAATTTGAATTTTGATTGGATTTAAAACACAGAAAAATTTGACGAAAAGCAGGAAATAAAAAATTTAATAATGGCGACGACGACGACGACACCCCCGCACTATCGCGATCTTCTTATGTATTCCTTCGTCACAATGTATGACACATATATGTATATGCATGCGATATATTCACACACACACACGCACACGGGGGATTATTGACGAGAAGAAAAAGGATAATGGGGGGAAAAAAAACGAAAAGCTCGCCGCGAACTAAACTAACGTATCACCCTCGTCGTGCAACTTCTTATCGTTTGATTCGCGCCGCCGTCGCCCATTATGCGTCTTGCCAAAACCTTCTCGATGTCTTTCCTTTTTATCCTCTTGTTTAGTTATTTTTATTGCTTTTTTATCTCCCTTTTTCGTCACGATCGCCAACAAGACTTTATTTGTTTTTGATTTTTATTCCGTTACTCTCCGTGTTTGTTATATAGAAAAT